>CM034001.1:25374524-25565569 GCA_019603395.1 Cyrtorhinus lividipennis | reverse complement strand
TTCTCGAACGAAATGACTCCCTTAGCCTCCACAGGTCATTGATCTTGCGACGCCGGCAGCCCATTTGACGGGCGCAGGTGCCAGCGCAACAATATGATCGCGGTGGATCATGCCGGTTGTGTTAAACATAAATGTGTGCATCCGCTGTATTTTGTCGTGTTTTCATGTGTTTAATTGAAATAAATTTATTCAGAAAAAAAGTTTAGGGGAAAAGAAATGGTTGACGATAACTTTTTCGTTTTGAGGAGAAAATTAACACTGAAACAAGAAATCTGCAGGAAGGCTGGCTCATGCGTTTATTCGTCACGTTGACAAAGTTCACCATGAATCGTCCATGAAGATTCCATGTTCAAGGTTGAGAGTTCGGATGGAATCGCGATGGTGATGGAATAGGTTAACACTGTTCTTCGTTATGTAGAGGAGGCCATGCCGTGTCGACGCTTGAGGAAGATAAGAAAGCCCACCAGGGAGATGACGAAAGATACGTATCAAAGGTACGAGAGCTTGTGAGATCCGTGAAGCGCTCGGGATATCTACACGTGTGAGGGTTAAAGTGAGATTGCCTCCCGAGAAGGAAACTCCCCATCCAAAACGTCCAAAGACTTTTAACCCTTGGCACGCTACGGAGCAGGGAACTCGCACGAGACCCGCCGACGAGGGAAGCGCAATGAGGCGTTGAAAGTGTCGAGCGACAAATAAGGGAACGATGTTATCTGAGAGAATCCCCCGAAGGCCGAAACTCTCCCTTCAATATCCAGTTTCCTGGTAAACCGAAACAAGGGAGAGGCCCCCAAATGACCAGCAGAGTTTCTGTGCCCAGGCACAGAGGTAATTAGACCCGGCATTCGATGAAACTTGAGCTGTCTCTTTACCTTGTTCAACGAAAAGCCTTGGCTCTTCGAGAGCGTATCAAACCCCCATTTCTCTCAAGCTGTAGAAAGCTAATTTCATCTTGGGCGGAACAAATTGTGATCAACAGAAATTTGATCGCCCAACTACTCCTTTCGCTCCTCCCCTACCACCTACTTGAAACTTCATAAGTCTGCTGTAATGACACGCCATCGTTGTCCGAACCTTGTTCTAGGAAATTTCAGACATTTTTCCTGTCGCCATGACTCTTCGTCAATTTAGGATTCTATGATAAGATTGATTTGACACCATATTATGTTGTTACAGCCATTATTTGGGCATATTCCTTCATTATCGTACTTGCTTACAAAATTTAGTCAAGTTCATATCCTGTCTTACACATACTCCTTTCTTTTCGAGTGTAGTAACGATTTGGTTGAAAACCAAAGACAGGGTGGAGTGTCCCGGACTCATTCCAATCAGACAGAACGCTGCAAATTCTAACACACGGGTTGGTTATTCCTCGGACCAGGCGCATGGAGACTCATTTCTTCAACATGGGGAAAATGGGGGAGACAGTGGGTGTGGCGGTGTGTGGAACATGATACCCCACACGCCTAGGTACCAGAAATCTCGAAAATAGACATTCGAAATTGGTAGATAGGTACTCATTTTGACCCATAACCTCATCCAGAGGGCGTCAATCGTTCCGGGATTCATTCAATTGGATTCAGGTTCCAAAATTTAGTGGAAAATGATACTCCACCCACCTAGGTAACAAAAAATCTCAGAAAATTTCCTACTTACCAAAGTCGGCGTGGATGGACATTTGCTAATTTGATCTAGACACCAAACGTCCAGAAAAAATTTTGGGGCGAATCAGACAGATTGGCTTTTTGCACGAACACATGATGTTGATTATTCAAGGGATAACCAACCAAATCCCGGACCCATTCCAATCGATTCAGTGTCCATGATTTAGTGGAAAATGATACCTCACACGCCCAGGTACCAGAAAACTCATAAACACAGATTTAAAATGAGTAATATATACCCAATTTGACCCATAACTTCTTCCAGTGGGTGCCAATCGTCCTGAGACCCACTTCATTGGATTCAGCTTCCAAGATTTAGCGGAAAATGATACCCCACACGCCTAGGTCCCGGAAATATCGAAAACACATATTCAAACGCTGCAAATTCTTACACAGGGGTTGGTTATTCCTCGGACCAGGCGCATGGAGACTCATTTCTTCAACATGGGGGAAATGGGAAACAGTGGGTGCGGCGGGGTCCCAGACCTATTCCAATCGATTCAGGATCCAGAATTTAGTAGAAATGATACCCCACACGCCCAGGTACCGGAAATCTCGAAAACGCATATTCAAAATGGGTAATATATACCCAATTTGACCCATAACTTCTTCCAGAGGGTGCCAATCGTTCCGGGACCCACTTCATTGAAATTAGCGTCCAAGATTTAGCGGAAAATGATACCCCACACGCCTAGGTTGGCAGGAAATCTCAAAAACACATATTCAAAATGGGTAATATATACCCAATTTGACCCATAACTTCTTCCAGAGGGTGCCGATCGTTTTGGGACCCATTTCATTGGATTCAGCGTCCAAAATTCAGTGGAAGATGATACCCCACTCGCCTAAATCGCCCAAAATCTCGAAAATCCATTTTTCAAAAAACACATTTTGACCCCTACCCCGCCCAAATTTGGTCCGATCGGGCTGAAAAGCTTGGAGGACCGTCCTAGGCCGGGAACAGACCCCTGACCCAAATTTCAGATTTTTAGAAAATTTTCTACTACCAAAACGGCGTGGACGGCGGACGGACATTGACCTTTTTTGATCAGGACATCATGAAACGTCCAGAAAAAAATTTTGAGCCGAATCGGAGAGGTTGACCATTTGCATGAAAACATAGGTTGATTATTCAAGGAATAACCAACCAAAACGCACAGAACTCTCTATTGTAAACGCATTTTCGTGGTTTCCTCACCATCCGAGTATCTTTTTGTTCAGATGGAACCACCAACACAACCATTGACGCTGATAGGAAGATTTTTAATTTTGTTGTTTTCTTTTGTTTGTTCCATGGGTGCTAACTCAGTCAGTAATGGAGGCGGTTGTCTAATCTGCCTCACCCCGCGCCTTCAACCAGAACCCAGGTAAGCGCTTTCAGCACCCACGGCTCGCTCGGAGTCAATAAAGAAAATTAACCTTCGCCCCCTGGAGTCAAGACAGGGCGGTTACAAAGCCGGATTTAATAAAGGAGTTGAAAATCTGGAGCTGTGCAAGCTCCGAGTTGTTTGAGATCTGACTTCCGCTTTGCCTCGGGCGCCCTACCACCAGCCCCGTCTTGTTAAATTAACTCTGAATCAAATATGGCAAAATAGATTAAGCCGAATAACGGGCGAAGACCTTTCGGAAACCCTCTTTATTGAATCGGCAAACACCGGGTATGCAGTATCATTTTGAATTGGACACTTTAATACGGCGATTCCGAAGATTTTCGTGAATATTATGTTATGGAATTACCTAGGGATCGATTGTGCAAAAAAGTACAACGAGATTTCAATTTTAGGGCGGCTTCTCGGCCATCTACTTAAAAGGGGGTAATCTTGAACCCTTCGGAGAGATAGGAAATTGTAAGTAAGTACTGATAATAAATCATACGATATTCATATTCCTCAATCAATATATCTGTATCATTATATTAGAAAAGAATCTCCAGGATGCGTTCACAGCAACAACAAAGAGGGCATCAACACACATTCTTTGAATGCAGAGGTAAAAGAGATAACGCAGGCCGATTGCGGGGAGGGGGGGGAGGTGTGGTGGGTCCCGGACCCATTCCAATCGATCCAGGGTCCAGAATTTAGTGGAAAATGATACCCCACACGCCTAGGTACAAGAAATCTCGAAAACACATATTCAATAATAGATACCCATTTTGACTCATGACCTCTTCCAAGGGGTGCCAATCGTTTTGGAACCCATTACATTGGATTCAGCGTCCAGAATTTAGTGGAAAATGATACCCCCATACAACTAGATTGCAAAAAATCACAAAAATCCATTTTTCGAAATTCAGATTTTGACCCCTACCCACCCAAATTTCCGAAAGTTTCGAGGACCAACTAAAGCCATGAACGGACCCCTGACCAAAATTTCAGATTTTTAGGAAATTTTCTAGTACAAAAAACGACGCGGATGGCGGACGGACATTTTGGTTTTTTGATCTAGACACCTTAAAACGCCCAGAAAAAAATTTTAAGCCGAATCGGAGAGGTTGACCTTTTGCATGAAAACATAGGTTGATTATTCGAGGAATAACCAACCAAGATTATTCAAGGAATAACCAACTAAAATGGATTTTCGAGATTGTCGCCAATATCATTGGATATCTGGTGTGGAGATTCTGCTGAATTTTGAACGCTGGATCTAATTAGATGGGTCCCGGGATGATTGGCACCCACCTGAAGAGCTATGGGTCAAAATGGGTATCTATCTACCTATTTTGAATGTGGATTTTTGAGATTTCTGGTACCTAGGCGTGTGGGGTATCATTGTCTACAAAACCTTGGACGCTGAATAGATTGAAATGTGTCTCCATGCGTCTGGTCAGAGGGATAACAAACTCCTGTGAAAGAATTTGGAGCGTTTTTATAATCATGCCGAAATACGAAGGGCGCTGCGCGTTACTTGAGTTGTTACATGATACACCCTTCAATGTTCTACCCTGCGGGGTTCACCCCCCAAGTCCTCAACAGAGCGTTCGCTGGTCGACACGGTTTGCGGCGTGCTTACTCAAACCAACCAGTGACCTGTGACAAACGTTAAGAAATCCGCCCATTCACTCATAAAAAATCTGCAAATTCTTACACACGGGTTGGTTATTCCTCGAATGGGGGAAACAGTGGGTGTAGCGGGTCCCAGACCCATTCCAATCGATTCAGGGTCCAAAATTTAGTGGAATATGATACCCCACACGCCTAGGCACCAGAAATCCTGGCACATACAAAATGGGTGGATACATAGCTATTTTGACCCATAACTTTTTCCGGTGGTTTCCAATCGTTCTAGGACCCATTTTATTGGATTCAGCGTCCAAACTTTAGTGGAAAACTATACCCCACACGCCTAGGTAGCAGAAATCCCGAAAACACATATTTAAAATGGTTAATATATACCCAATTTGACCCATAACTTCTTCCTGTGGGTGCCAATCGTTCTGGGACCCCTTTCATTGGATTCAGCGTCCAATATTTAGTGGAAAATGACACCCTTCTTGCCTAGATTGCCCAAAATCACGAAAATCCATTTTGGGTTGAGTAGGGGTCACACATTTTGACCCCTACTCCCCCCAAATTTGGTCCGATCGGGCTGAAAAGTTTCGAGGACCCGTCTCGGCCGGTATCAGACCCCTGACCCAAATTTCAGATTTTTAAAAAATTTTCTACTACCAAAAACGGCGCCGTCGATGGACGGCGTACGGCGTACGGCGTAGGGGGTACGGCGTACGGCGTACGGCGGACGGACATCGACCTTTTTTGATCAGGACATCATGAAACGTCCAGAAAAAAATTTTGAGCCGAATCGGAGAGGTTGACCATTATCATGAAAACATAGGTTGATTATTCGAGGAATAACCAACCAAAATCACCAATATGAAAATGTCATTGTTTAATTAGCATGAATTTATTGAAGTGAAAACTTTCTCGAGTGTAGGTATCTCAGAAACAATCTTATTACTGTTCGTAGGACCAACTATAATGTCTGGCGGGACTGAGTGAATTATTGGTGCAGTTGTATCCAGACATTCGTAATAGGAATGCGATGTTTGTTCAAGCCTTTGATGGCCTAGAAACTCAGCGTTCACCTCGAATATATTGCACAATATTGTAATATACTTGGTTGCTACCTGTTTCGAAAGAAATGAGTTTTGGGGCTTCGGTATGAGATGGTGAGCAATATCTCGTTTGTGGAGAGGAGATGAGAGAAAAGTTGACGGAAATTGGCTGAGAGTGAGGAGACAACAAGTTATGAAATATGGGCCACATACGACGCGCTGTAGGAGACAAGAAGTTCGAGAGACCCCTACGAGTGAAGAAGAGTAAGAAAAAGAACGAAGATAGAGGGAGTTTTTTGTGGTAATTACCACAGATTGAAGGTGGAGGACCAGAAGAAACTGACAAGTACGGTACATCACGTGTGATGGCGGGAGACGGGGGAGGGACACTTAGAGGATATGAGAGAAGGTCCTGTCACGATTGAAGAAGAAGGAGGAGAACGAATAAGAGGAAAAGGAAAACCTGCAAAGAAGCTAGAGGGAGAATTTTCGACGACAAATGGCGCGATAAGGATAACGCTCATGAGGGTTTCTCGGTACTTGGAGGTTTGAGGAACGCATTTGTCTCTCCCCCAACTCAGCTTTCAGGGAGAGGGGCGGAAGTATGGGAATGGGATCAAAGGTTTGCAGTTCCCTTAAAACTTTCAAATCAATCAACATATCTTTACGGTTAGGCGGAACGGGAAGGAGAAAGCGATTGAGAAAGACACGGGGCCGACATACGTCATACCTCTCTGACTTGAGCTGCTCTTGGCAGTTACTGATAACTCTTTCCGAGGACTTCCGTTGAAAAATTTCTCCTCCACATTTTTGTCGATTTGCCCTGGTAAATCAATGAAAATATCGTTGGGGAATTACGGGGTGGAAAACGCTTGATGTAACGTATTGTACAGACGATTATCCTAAATAGATACTGGCATGGTGGCACGTACATACGTATAGTGATTTTCAACCCTAAAAAATGCGCAGATACTATTATTATTAGTTTTAAAAAAGCTGCTTAATCATAGGGGAAAAAATTGACATTATAGAATAATGTTGCTTGTTGTAGGGGAGCCAGAGTTGAAGAGTAAGAGTTTAACTACCAACTAAAGCCGGAAACGGGTCTCTGACCAAAGCCTGAGCCAAGCGGAAGAGGTTTCGGGCCGTGGGTTATCATTTTTCACTAAACTTTGGACGCTAAATCGATTGAAATGAGTCTCCATGTGACTGGTCCGAGGAATTACTAACCCCTGTGAAAGAATTCGCAGCGTTTTCACAAGATGCCCTCGACCTTAGTGATTGACCGCCGAACCATCATCCCATTGAAGTATTTGTCGAACTTCCTACGCCTTCAGCAGAGACCAATGAAGATTCGGGCGAACAGGATGAACTTGGATTTGGGAAATCTTCCTGGTGTTTATCTCATAACACCAGATCAGCTCGTTTTCAGCTATTTCCGCACGGATACGAGTGAAACGGAAGAAACAGTGATGATGACCTACCGCAGAGCAGGCCAGACCACCCAATTTGTCTAATTCAAATGCCCTATCACCACCAAATAAATGTTTATTGTCGAGATCGGATAAAGTCGGCCCACTCTTTCATCAAGAAAAAAAAAATCTTTTTCCAAATAAGACATGACGGGAAGTACACTTTCACTTTTTTGTGTTTGTCCAAATCACGTACTTGGTGTATGAAACGCAAAGTAGCATTGTGTGTCAGAGTTTTATCCCTTCCCAACGGCGCTGATTTTGGTTGGTTTTCATGCTCTCCGATTCGGCGTAAATTTTTTTCTAGACTTTTCAAGGTGTCTACATCAAAATAAGCAAATGTCCGTCTGCCGTCCACGCCGATTTTGGTAATGCCCCAGCGGTGACGTTGCACCCTAGATCTTAAGGCTGGCCGTCCACTGGACGCGAATTCGCGCGAAGAGGCGAAGTACGCGATTTCGCACGAAGAGTTCGCCTCTTAACAAACACTATCATTCGTATAAGACCCCGTCCACTGCAAGCGCCATGATCGCGCGAAGTCTGGCGAACCCGGCGATGGAAATCGATAAATTGATAGTTTTGGTGCAGGAGAGGCCACCCCTGTCGTTCATTTCAAATTGTGGGATGAAGTTAGAGTAGGTATTCATTTTTTTTTTTTTTTTTTAAGTACCTACCTAATTGAAGAAATTTTCCGGAGATAGATCTCCGTGCAGGTGAAACCACTCTCCATACTGATGCCGATGAACGAAAATATCTTTCATCCACTCTTCCCTCATATCCTGACTGGCCTGACGCAGGCGCAGATTTTGGAGTAGAGTTTTGACATAAACAATCAAATTATGAATAAATATTGGATTGGAATAAAATGGACTTTATTGTTAATAGATTGAAAAAGTGAGAAAATTTAGTTCATTTTGTTTGTTTGGTTATTTATTATTTTTTTAGCTTTTGATTTTACCCTGTGACCCCCCCCCCCCCTCACGAAAATTTTTTTTAGATCCGCCAGTAGAACTGAAGAGTCCAAGGCATAACTGCCACAATTCCGAAAGCGACATTAAGACCCAAAACAGCTGATAGGACGGGCGAAACTGACAGGAATTCGCGTCCAGTGGACGGCCAGCCTAAACTCCACCTAGCCCGTGAGCTTCGGGGATTTTTAAACCTATTTTTCCCGTGTTACTATGGCTGGATACCTTCACCATACCGACATAGAAGGAAAAATTCCACCATACATTTTTACGGGCGTTAACGGGGTTGATTAACCCTCATAAAACCAAACGATTGGGTCAATTCCTGGAAACCTGAGGCAGATATTTTACAAATTGAACACAACATGAAGTAGATACTTGTATAATGGACAGCAAGGTAGTAACGTCGCATGACTAATCGTGAGCCAGAGAAATCACGGAAAACAGGGGGTTTCTGAACATTCGGCCCTCAAATCCAATTTGAATTAGCGAACAAGCTGTTATTATTGACTTTAAGCTGTTATTATTAAATATTGACTTAATGACTTGACTGCGATCATCCGGAGGGGAAAATAACTTATTGTAAAGCAAAATTCCTGTTACCTCAATGTTTTTTGGGAATGTTGTAGGTATATTATAGGCGGCTTTTCAATGGAATAGCCAATGTAAAGAAAAATGATGCAATGGATAATATAACTTTTTTTCATGTATAGGTACATAATTGATATAGATACGTATACTTTAATAACTTTGTGTGTGTGCGCTCATCTTCTGACGAATTAATCCGAAAAATCCAAGTTGTCGTCTGAACTGCTGTCCGACAAAGCCTACTTTATGGCGGATAACAGCATGGGTGGATTCATCAGCAGCGACTACCTTTTTGTGCAGTTTGCTCTTGTTTGGTGGAACAAATTAAGGTCTCGTGCTATCTGACGAAATTATCACACCTCCATCACTCCTTCCTTCACGATGGTTCCGAATATTAGCCGAGACGCCTGTTGCTTCAGCAGTCTCCTCACGAACATTATGCTCTGCCTTCATTCTCATAAAATAGCGGCAAACGATGTAAACGGTTTCTCGGGCTAGACTCCTCATAAGCTTGCCTCTCGTGAAAGCTGATTTCACATCGGTCAGCTCTAGATCAGCAGGGGGGATTGCGATGATACTCACAGTTGAAAAATCTGGAAATTCTTACACACGGGTTGGTTATTCCTCGAATGGGGGAAACAGTGGGTGTGGCGAGTCCCAGACCCATTCCAATCGATTCAGGGTCCAAACTTTAGTGGAATATGATACCCCACACGCCTAGGCACCAGAAATCCTGACATACAAAATGGGTGGATACATACCCATTTTGACCCATAACTTCTTCCGGTGGTTGCCAATCGTTCTGGGACCCATTTTATAGGATTCAGCGTCCAAACTTTAGTGGAAAACTATACCCCACACGCCTAGGTAGCAGAAATCCAGAAAACATATATTCAAAATGGGTAATAAATACCCAATTTGACCCATAACTTCTTCCAGTGGGTGCCGATCGTTCTGGGACCCATTTCATTTGATTCAGCGTCCAAAATTTAGTGGAAAATGATACCCCACTCGCCTAGATCGCCCAAAATCTCGAAAATCCATTTTTCAAAAAACACATTTTGACCCCTACCCCCCCCCCCCCCCCCCCAAATTTGGTCCGATCGGGCTGAAAAGTTTTGAGGACCCGTCTTGGCCGGGAACAGACCCAAATTTCAGATTTTTAGAAAATTTTCTACTACCAAAAACGGCGCAGACGATGGACGGCGTACGGCGGACGGACATCGACCTTTTTTGATCAGGACATCATGAAAACATTTTGAGCCGAATCGGAGAGGTTGACCATTATCATGAAAACATAGGTTGATTATTCAAGGAATAACCAACCAAAATGAAGGTTTTGGGGCTTGACATGAGGAAGTTTGTAGCGCAAGACGAAAAGCTCAACAACGCACATCGATAGACACAACAAAACAGAGAATGGGCTCAAACACAACAGAGTTATAAATATTACCTTCATTGCCTTCTAGAGCAGGCTGTCCACTCCTTAGTGTCCTCATCCTCCAGGAGAATGCAGCCAATAAAAGCAATGTTAGGATAAACTATACCTACCGAGTAATTTTTGTTCCCCGCTCTACGTGCTGCGTTTGGTGTGCGTACAAAATGGCCGCCCTAAAGCGGAGGCCGCAGTGCAGGAAGGTTGGTAGGATGGTGGATGGTAGATACCTGCCTGGCGACCATCCAGCTATTTATAACGTAAGTAACGGTACGATGGTAGCCGCAGTGGCCCCTTGAAACCATCCTAGGTACCCGCCTAGCGTCTATCCACCCATATCAGTCGTGTTTGTTATTCCATCCACCATCCACCTCTACCATCCAACCTCCTTGCGACCATCTACCATCCTGCAGTGCGGCCTCAGCCTAACAGGCACTAGCGATTTGCTTAATTAATTTGGTCCCTACATACTTACCTCTTGGGTCGAATGTTTCAAACAATTTTCCTCTTGTTCCACCTGGTTCTGCAAATTAAATGAGGATATCAACGATAAACATCAAAGATGAAGAGAGGGAATGGGAGCGGCGATGCATGCGAGTTTGTCGGGAAGGAAAGATGACTCCGGAAACGCCGTGGAATCCGAAGTTGTCAGGGACGACGGGAGGGGAAGGGGTCGGAACGGAGAATTAGTTCCGGGCAACCGGTCCCTGACAGAAAAAGGGTGGAAATGAGAGGGTGGAACGGAGTCGGGGATGTGAAAAGGGGAACCTCGTCATCTATCGCCGTTCCCAGTTCGTCCCGTATCTTCGGTAGCGGACCCCTCTCCCCCCGCTTCATCCCTTTCATCTGGGCCTCGACGATAAGTCCGCTAGGTTGACCAACCCCCTCGTTCGCCGTCCACCGTCAGTACATCTTTCATCCTCCCAATTGCCCCCACATGCTTTGGACTCATCACCTCGGAAACCTCAACCCCTTTGCCGGGAAATACGGCTCTTCTCAAACAATGGTTACTTCGGCAAAGAGATATAAAATTATTGTTCGTCGAACATTTCTCCTCCACTTCCTTTTCAACCCGCAAACGAATTTATTATTAAATTACACCAGTTCCTAGAATTTACATTTTGGGGAAATCTTTATCTATCTTCACCCTCTTTACCGTCAATATTTTACCTACTCGGCTCGTTTGCTCTAGACAGTGCTGGATTGACTAATGTTGAACTGAAAGAGAATTCAAAATATGATGATAGCTAAAGTAACACGAGTAGAACAGTATAGCGCCAACTTGTGAGACGAATGAGGGATCAAGTTGTGGCGGTGGGTTGGTGGGGGGAGACTACCTGAGAAACTGACAGATTGGGGAGCATCACTATGCGGAGTCATGCACCGCGGTAATTTCCATACGATTATGCTCCGTTGCCCCCTTCACCATCAACTATCCCTCCTTCTCCTTTTCCCATCCCTATCCTCCTTCCACATCCTAGCCATCGCCTAACGAATCAAAACCCAATAATTGTTGAGCCCCATTGGAATATCTGGGCCTGTGGCACGGTAGCGTGTTTTTCAATTTTTGGACCACCCCTTCAAAACACATTATTTCGCCAGATTTAAAAGAAAAACTGATTAACGGGCAATATATTCCAGATAGTTGTAAGTTTATATTCCAGATGGTTGTAAGTTTATTATTCTCACAAGTTTGTATTCGTTTATTAACTACAAAAATGAAACTTCTCCAAAAACTAAAGCCCTCATTCCAAACACGAAATTCTTTGAAATCTGAATCTTACAAATTGACATTAGTATTAGTTTGTTATAATTATCCGAATACTCAAAAATAATGTAGATTCCTTTGAATAAACATGTTTCTCGCCCATTTTTCGGGTTCACACAACCTGTCGGTCACTAACCTGAGCGTTAATATGCGCGCAGTTATTATGCGCTAAATGGGTTCTTTAACACTTCAGAGGCCAGTTGTAGTGGTTAGCCTCGTTCCAGAGAAAAAAAAATCTGCAAATTCTTACACACGGGTTGGTTATTCCTCGAATGGAGGAAACAGTGGGTGTGGCGGGTCCCAGACCCATTCCAATCGATTCAGGGTTCAAAATTTAGTAGAAAATGATACCCCACACGCCTAGGCACAAGAAATCTTGCCACATACAAAATGGGTGGATACATACCCATTTTGACCCATAACTTCTTCCGGTGGGTGCCAATCGTTCTGGGACACACATCATTGAATTCAGAGTCCAAAATTTAGTGGAAAATGATACCCCGCACGCCTAGGTGCCAGAAATACCGAAAACACACATTTGAAATGGGTAGATAGGTACCCAATTTGACCCATAACTTCTTCCAGTGGGTGCCAATCGTTCTGGGACACATCATTGAATTCAGCGCCCAAAATTTAGTGGAAAATGATACCCCACACGCCTAGGTACCAGAAATCCCGAAAACATACATTTAAAATGGGTAGATAGGTACCCAATTACCCATAACTTCTTCCAGTGGGTGCCAATCGTTCTAGGACCAATTTATTTGGATTCAGCGTCCAAAATTTAGTGGAAAATGACACCCTACTCGCCTAAATCGCCCAAAATCTCGAAAATCCATTTTTCAAAAAACACATTTTGACCCCCCCCCTCCAAATTTGGTCCGATCGGGCTGAAAAGTTTCGAGGACCCATCTTGGCTGGAAACAGACCCCTGACCCAAATTTCAGATTTTTAGAAAATTTTCAACTTCCAAAAACGGCGTGGACAATGGACGGCGGACGGACATTGACCTTTTTTGATCAGGACATCATGAAACGTCCAGAAAAAAATTTTGGGCCAAATCAGAGAGGTTGACCATTATTATGAAAACATAAGTTGATTATTCGAGGAATAACCAACAAAAATCGGTTGACTTTTGGGTATTGTTTTCAAAAATATAAAGAGCTAGCGGTATTTTATTTCAGTCTCTAATTTCCTAAGTCGCCATTTCGATTACTTCTTAGTTTCCGCTGGTCAACTAGATGATTTGTACAACATTGAAATATTACAAGTTAATGATTAAATGATCTTTAATAAATAATAATATTTAATATTTAATAATAATAATTATTATATAATAATAATAATAATAATAATAATTAATAATAATATTTAATAAATCTTTGGTTAAAAAAAGTGCCTTTCACAAATCTATTTACCTTCTCTGTATGTTTTGGCACCATGCCAACTACAATCCTTACACTTTTTGAAACTTGGCGCTAGCAATTTCCTACATCAAACCCACGGGTCCGATGGAGTTGCGAAATTGACAACATTGCGAAGTACATAAAGTAAGTACATAGTGGGGTAAAAGTCAAGAATAGGGACCGTTGTCGCGTTATCAGCTGATATCGATAGTACGCTCAGTCGATATGCACTATCGATATATTATACACGAAATATTTATCCCTGTCGGCCATATTTGTTTTTATAAAAAAGGAGGGAAAATACTAAATTGAAATAAACTAAAATAAATAAATAATTTAATAATAAATAAAAAAATTAAATAAATTGAAATAAACTTACCTCGTGCTCACTAAGCTTCACTAAGCCTCTCACTCCCAGAAAAACTTTCGATTAACGATTATCGACCGTATGCGCGATATCATTGCTATCAGTTGATAACGCGACAACGGTCCCTATGCTTGACTTTAGCCCATAGTGGCACCGTCATCCACAACACATTGCCAGCAGCTAGAGACACGACCGGCAGAAAAGAAAGGACCTCGTGGAGGGTGTGACGCTTCAAATTTCGTACGAGTGTTTTGCATGAATAAAAAAAAATCACCAAAAATCAAATTCGGGCTTTCGTTTTCCTCAAGTCAACTCACCCTGTTGGGCACTGCGATGTATGCAAACATTGTCTCTTCCTCGTAGTACCCGCGAACAAATGAATAAATAAAACTGAAATCTATTATGGTTTGGTGTTTTCATAGAAGTATTGAACCTATGCAATTTGTATTGGCTAATGAAAATTAAATTATCGTTAACTGATGTATTGTTTATAACAACTTTTTTTCAGCTTTTGGTTGGTTATTCCTTGAATAATCAACCTATGTTTTCATGCAAATGGTCAACCTCTCCGATTCGGCTCAAATTTTTTTTCTGGACGTTTCATGGTGTCTAGATCAAAAAAGGTCAATGTCCGTCCGCCGTACGCCGTACGCCGTCCACGCCGTTTTTGGTAGTAGAAAATTTTCTAAAAATCTGAAATTTGGGTCAGGGGTCTGTTCCCGGCCTGGGACGGTCCTCCAAGCTTTTTAGCCCAATCGGACCAAATTTGGGCGGGGTAGGGGTCAAAATGTGTTTTTTGAAAAATGGATTTTCGAGATTTTGGGCGATCTAGGCGAGTGGGGTATCATTTTCCACTAAATTTTGAACGCTGAATCAAATGAAATGGGTCCCAGAACGATCGGCGCCCACTGGAAGAAGTTATGGGTCAAATTGGGTATATATTACCCATTTTGAATATGTGTTTTTGAGATTTCTGGAACCTAGGCGTGTGGGGTATCATTTTCCGCTAAATCTTGGAAGCTGAATCCAATGGAGTGGGTCTCAGGACGATTGGCACCCACTGGAAGAAGTAATGGGTCAAATTGTGTATATATTACTCATTTTAAATATGTGTTTTCGAGATTTCTGGAACCTGGGCGTGTGGGGTATCTTTTTCCACTAAATTTTGGATCCTAAATCGATTGGAATGGGTCTGGGACCCGCCGCACCCACTTTTTTCCCCATTTCCCCCATGTTGAAGAAATGAGTCTCCATACGCCTGGTCCAAGGAATAACCAACCCCTGTGTAAGAATTTGCAGCGTTTTTTACTTATTTCTTCTTGTGATTTCTCTGCTACATATTTGCTGGTTAGCTGAGTCATGTCTTCGATGAATGGAATCCCGTACGGTATAAAATTTCCGTTACTCGTCAAGCTGTGGCAATATACCGAAGGTAATGTTTATATCCTATGAAAATATTTGTTCGGAGAATAGAAAGGGATTGGTAGTGACGTAAAACGTTTGCACAAGTCGATCAGAGCAAACAATTGCAATGTTTGACAACACTGACCAATTTGGACCGAACTTATGGTAAGAGTTTACGCATTTATTCGAGATTTCGTCCATGGTTTCTTTGGAAGGCGCGGTTCACTTCGTTTTTCAGCGCCTGATCTACGTAAATAAAATGCTGCAGATTATTTTACAGCAATCATTATTATTCAGGAAGGTTTAGTGGCAATTGGTCAGTTATTTTTAATGGAAAAGAATACTCCACGTGTCCTGGTAATTTTGGGTCGTCTGTTAATAGAAATGACAAGTTTTTGCCCACAACGTTTGGAACACTCGACGACTTGCTCCCTTGCCGCAGAAACCCATATGAAAAGTGTTCTTATTACCATGAGATATTTTGGGGGCATGATTTCGTCAAAGGTCCTTCTGATACAAATTCATACTAAAAACCATTTTAATTGAACACATGAAGTGTTTTCAATATTATGTACCGCTTTTTTAGCATGAAGTGAGAATAGCGGATTCGAGATGATATTACCTGTAGAAACGACCAGTGACTTTGCTGTCATGGCCCAATACTCAAACTCTGAGGTGACGCCAAGACGATTCCAGCAACTGTCAGCCACATTTGTTTGTTTTTCCATTCCCCTCCTGTTCGGCACTTGGCCGACAAAACATTTCCGAGTATGGGGGAAAAAGGTTTCTTGAGATTTAGTGTATCGGGTATCATTTTCCACTGAATTTCAGCCGCTGAATTGATTCAGGTGTCGCTAGAGGTCGAGAAGACATTTTAGAAATGCGTACTTTTTCTATAGCAAGGTTTTTTTCATTAATGAGACATCAAAGACGCATTCACACACAGGCCAGAAATACCGAGACTTATTTATCAATTTTTTAAGGAATAATTTCCAACGTGTTTAGTTATAATACGCAAGCCCCATTCCTTCTATTTTGGTTGGTTAATGGAAATGGGTCTCAGAACGATTGGCGCCCTCTGGATGAGATTATGGGTAAAAACGCTGCAAATTCTTACACAGGGGTTGGTTATTCCTTGGACCAGGCGCATGGAGACTCATTTCTTCAACATGGGGGAAATGGGGAAACAGTGGGTGCGGCGGGTCCAAGACCCGTTCCAATCGATTCAGGATCCAAAATTTAGTGGAAAATGATACCCCACACGCCCAGGTTCCAGAAATCTCGAATACACATATTCAAAATGGGTAATATATACCCAATTGGACCCATAACTTCTTCCAGTGGGTGCCAATCGTTTTGGGACTCACTTCATTGAATTCAGCGTCCAAAATTTAGTGGAAAATGATACCCTACACGCCCAGGTTCCAGAAATCTCGAAAACACATATTCAAAATGGGTAATATATACCCAATTGGACCCATAACTTCTTCCAGTGGGTGCCAATCGTTTTGGGACCCACTTCATTGAATTCAGCGTCCAAAATTTAGTGGAAAATGATACCCCACACGCCCAGGTTCCAGAAATCTCGAAAACACATATTCAAAATGGGTAATATATACCCAATTTGACCCATGTCTTCTTCCAGTGAGTGCTGATCGTTCTGGGACCCATTTCATTGGATTCAGCGTCCAAAATTTAATGGAAAATGATACCCCACTCGCCAAGATCGCCTAAAATCTCGAAAATCCATTTTTCAAAAAACACATTTTGACCCCTACCCCGCACAAATTTGGTCCGATTGGGCTGAAAAGCTTGGAGGACCGTCCTAGACCGGGAACAGACCCCTGACCCAAATTTCAGATTTTTAGAAAATTTTCTACTATCAAAAACGGCGTGAACGGCGTACGGCGGACGGACATTGACCTTTTTTGATCTAGACACCATGAAACGTCCAGAAAAAAATTTTGAGCCGAATCGGAGAGGTTGACCATTTGCATGAAAACAGGTAAATTATTCAAGGAATAACCAACCATGGGATATCATTTTCCACTAAATTTTCGACCCCGAATCGATTGGGATGGGTCTAGGACCCACCACATCCACTGTTTCCCCATTTCCCCCATGTTGAAGAAATGAGACTCCGTGCGCCTGGTCCGAGGAATAACCAACCCCTTTGAAAGAATTTGCAGCGTTTTTCTCTATCGTATTCATTAATATAATAAATTCGAGATGTTTGTTTTATTTATTTATTTTTTTTATCATTTTATCATATTTCTTTATTAGAATTTTTATGTCAAAACAGTAATGCAATTTACATAATTGTGAATCATGCAGATACTATTTAGTTGGTTGTTGCATTGCAGAATGGGTTTCCGAGAGACGTGCCTCCAATTTTCGGTAAATATAATATTTAGAAAACTAAAATTCGAAACTGCCCAATTCTGCAAGAACAGTAAGGCGTGACCGCAAGACCGTTGCAACCTTGTACTAGACCAGGGGTGGCCAACCCAAACGATCTTGAGGGCCACTTTGGAAATGCATCACAACTCCTCCCTATATAAGATTTAGATACACTATATAGACTTTAGATATAGACTATAGAGTATAGGGATTTTTTTTAGTGAAATATTAAAACATTAATGAGTTTTTATTGAAGCGTTTACTACTGTTTTACAAGGATAAATAGATAATATAATAATAATGATACTTTACGAACATTGTAAAGAAATATATACGTAAATCTAAGTAATATATAAACAAAAATGAAAAAAGAACCAAGTGAAATCAGTTGAAAAATATATTTTATTAGTGCGATGTTTGTTTCTCCATTTTTTCACTTAGCTTTTGCAAATCGATCTCAATTTGGGTATTTGCAATTCGTAATTGGTGTTCCAGGTTAGCGTCCGTTAAGCTTGAGCGTGTTTTATTTTTGGTTAATTTCATTTTCGAAAAGAACGATTCGCATGTGTAAGTAGAACCAAAAGCGCTAACAATTTTTTGTGCCATATTTCTCAAATTTGAAAATTTCTCTTTTGTGGCGTAAGTGTTGTAAAAATCAATTTTTGATGCTGATGTCTCAAAAATGTGTTTTAATTCAATATTGCACTGTAAGTCCACGAGTTCCATTTGAAGATATTCTGGGGCCGACTCTATTTCAACATGAAATGGAGATAAATATATTTCAAAAATTTTCTTATATTTCTCCAACTCTAAATTACCGAATCGGCTTTCAAAATCACCTGCAAGTTTTCTTATTTCTTTAGAATATTTGATGTAACTAATACATTTTGATTTCTTAAATTCGCTCAACAATGGAAAGTGGCAAGCATTATTATTTTCCAATTGCGTTTCAAATATCAATAGTTTCTTCTGAAATGCGTTGATTGCTTTGAGCTTATTCGGCGCGTTTGTTGGTCAGTAAAACTTTCTATATTATCTTATTTCCTTTTTCTAGTATGTATATTTTTATGGCCCATAAACCTCATAATATAAAAGGTTAATTTTTGCAAAAGTAATACATATTTTAATACCTTAGTTTTCACAACTTTGATCATTATAATATATAAGTGAATATATTTTATAAAAGTGTGATCGGTCTCGCGGGCCGCACAAATATTTAAGGCGGGCCGCACGCGGCCCGCGGGCCGCGGGTTGGCCATCCCTGTACTAGACAATTCATCCGATTCATCCCCACGTGCCGACGGTTCTTCAGTGGGATGCTTTGATTGTCCAAACGCAATTCTTGTTTCTCGGTACAAGGGTTGCCTCTGGACATCACCGCTACCCACTTGGAGCTCTTCTGTGCCTCGCCTGCCGCACTCCGTCTTGTGTCTGGAGACCGAGCGGCCGTCAATTATTGATGAAAGAAGAATAAGAACAGAACGAGCTGATGCATATCCTTTTGGAAGACAGTGGTTATCAGGAATACCTACGATAGAGTGGCTGCAGCAAAGTGCGGGTAAAAGTCAAGAATAGGGACCGTTGTCGCGTTATCAGCTGATATCGATAGTACGCTCAGTCGATATGCACTATCGATATATTATACACGAAATATTTATCCCTGTCGGCCATATTTGTTTTTATAAAAAAGGAGGGAAAATACTAAATTGAAATAAACTAAAATAATTAAATAATAAATAAAAAATAATAAATAAATTGAAATAAACTTACCTCGTGCTCACTAAGCTTCACTAAGCCTCTCACTCCCACAAAAACTTTCGATTATCGATTATCGACCGTATGCGCGATATCATTGCTATCAGTTGATAACGCGACAACGGTCCCTATACTTGACTTTAGCCGAACTGTCTTCGTGCAAGTTACATGTCCCGCAGTTCGGTTCTTTTTTCAAATTATTATGTAATAAGTAATTACGGGACGTAGTTAGAACGACAAGGATAGGCATACATAAAGTTATTGAATAACTCGGCACTGTTGTATAATTCCTGTAATGAACGTGCTGTAGCCGAACATAACATTGGCTTGTCGAACGCGTTGAGTTGAAATAGAATAACACAATATTGATGAAGTTGAGCGGAATATCTCATTATTTCATAGTTAAAATTTGTGAAATCCCGGATATTTTGGTGTTTATTGTCAAAAATTCGGTGGAGTATGTAAAATGCGCGAGGGTGAGCCCTAATTGTATGCATGTCGAAAAATTGTTCAGGTTGTACTTATGTCAAAATTAGTTCTAAGAAAATGGCCTGTCCTGTGTCTCACACTCCACCATTCAACTCAGAAGACAAAACGGAACAACTGTTAATACTCAGGTTCTCTAGACTAGAGCTAAGAGACTTAAGTTTACTGTAAATAGGTAGGCTAGGCAGGGGACTCAAAACCCGCCCTCCCCCTACTCCTATTTGTATAGACATAATATAGTTACATCCATACAAAGAAAACCCTGCAAATTCCTTTGCACAAACACACATTCAAACACATATTGAAAATGGGTGATAGATACCCATTTTGACCTATAACCTCTTCCAGTGGGTGCCAATCGTTCTGGGACCCTTTTCATAGGATTCAGCGTCCAGAATTTAGTGGAAAATGATACCCCACACGCCTAGATTGCAAAAAATCTCAAAAATCCATTTCTCGAAATTCACATTTTGACCCCTACCCCACCCAGGTTTGGTCCGATCGGGTTGAAAAGTATCAAGGACCAACTAGAGACATGAACGGCCCCGTGACCTATATTTCAGATTTTGGTTGGTTATTCCTTGAATAATCAACCTATGTTTTCATGCAAATGGTCAACCTCTCCGATTCGGCTCAAAATTTTTTTCTGGACGTTTAATGATGTCTAGATCAAAAAAGGTCAATGTCCGTCCGCCGTCCGCCGTACGCCGTACGCCGTCCGCCGTCCACGCCGTTTTTGGTAGTAGAAAATTTTCTAAAAATCTGAAATTTTGGTCAGGGGTCTGTTCCCGGCCTAGGACGGTCCTCCAAGCTTTTCAGCCCGATCGGACCAAATTTGGGCGGGGTAGGGGTCAAAATGTGTTTTTGAAAAATGAATTTTCGAGATTTTGGGCGATCTAGGCGAGTGGGGTATCATTTTCCACTAAATTTTGGACGCTGAATCCAATGAAATGGGTCCCAGATCGATCGGCACCCACTGGAAGAAGATATGGGTCAAATTGGGTACCTATCTACCCATTTTGAATGTCTTTTTGAGATTCCTGGTACGTGTGGGGTATCATTTTCCACTAAATCTTGGACGCTGAATCCAATGAAGTGGGTCCCAGAACGATTGGAACCGACTGGAAGTTATGGGTCAAATTGGGTATATATTACCCATTTTGAATATGTGTTTTTGGGATTACTGGTACCTAGGCGTGTGGGGTATCAATTTCCACTATATTTTGGACCCCGGATCGATTGGAATGGGTCCGGGACCCACCACTCCCACCGTTTTCCCCATTTTCCCCATGTTGAGGAATTGAGTCTCCATACGACTGGTTCGAGGAATAACCAACCCCTGTGTAAGAATTTGCAGCGTTTTTAATTTTAATGCTTATACATTTTTGAGGGTAACTGGTTGTAGAATCCTTTGACAGGGTTCCATGCTTCCATGGTGTATAAGTGTGACTACGAGTTGGTTCTTATTTATTTGTTTATTTTTCCATAATTACCGCTAGAGCGAATGCCGAGAGGGATAAAATTCAGGAAAGAAAATATAAATATTGATTCAATGAACAGCGCACATGCTGCAATATTCACCTACAGCTCAATGGCCATTTATGAATATGTTCCAGCAGATAGTGAGTGATACTCCGATCATAATTCGACACCTCAGTGGAAGATAGTAAAATGTCGGCTAACTGACTGTAATCTTCATTAGCTCGTTGACGTGGGGGGATGCGTGGGGAGGGGGTCCTTCATTCCACCCTTACAACTTGACTATCTCGTCGCGTCGGTTCAAAACGATACCTGCAAGTCTCCCGCAGAACCCACCAGGTTTGAAATTATCGTTAAAACTTCCCGGCCCGAGTAGCTGGTAGCTCCAAGCTTTTCAGCCCGATCGGACCAAATTTGGGCGGGGTAGGGGTCAAAATGTGTTTTTAAAAAATGAATTTTCGAGATTTTGGGCGATCTAGGCGAGTGGGGTATCATTTTCCACTAAATTTTGGACGCTTAATCCAATGAAATGGGTCCCAGAACGATCGGCACCTACTGGAAGAAGTTATGGGTCAAATTGGGTATATATTACCCATTTTGAATATGTGTTTTTCAGTTTTCTGGAACCTAGGCGTGTGGGGTATCATTTTCCTCTAAATCTTGGACGCTGAATCCAATGAAGTGGGTCCCAGGACGATTGGAACCCACTGGAAGAAGTCATGGGTCAAATTGGGTATATTACCCATTTTGAATATGTGTTCTCGGGATTACTGGTACTTAGGCGTGTGGGATATCATTTTCCACTAAATTTTGGACGCTGAATTCAATGATGTGTGTCCCAGAACGGTTGGCACCCACCGGAAGAAGTTATAGGTCAAAATGGGTATGTATCCACCCATTTGGTATGTGTCAGGATTTCTGGTACCTGGGCGTGTGGGGTATCATTTTCCTCTAAATTTTGGATCCTGAATCGATTGGAATGGGTCTGGGACCCGCCGCACCCACTTTTTTCCCCATTTCCCCCATGTTGAAGAAATGAGTCTCCATGCGCCTGGTCCAAGGAATAACCAACCCCTGTGTAAGAATTTGCAGCGTTTTTAGAATCATTTCTACTACCAAAGTCGGTGTGGACGGCGGACGGACATCTGCTGATTTTGATCTACGCACCACAACGCCAGATAATCCGATCCCGAATGTAGAAATGGCCAATTAGCTGATGGGCTCATCATGAACGCTTACAAATTCACCCCCCCCCCCCCCTGACTTAGGTAACCATTGCAACGAACGCTTTTCATTGGATCTCACGTCAATTTCCTGATGAGTACCTGACGGCTGAAAGGCAGAATCCATGGCTGAATCTGTATTTGACCCTTGGACACGCAGTAACCCATTATGACGGAAGTTCATGTTATAATTAGAATATATACTAGTAAATAAATGTTTCTCCCAGATTACGATGAAAATATGGAATTCTTCAAAGAAATTTTGTTACGACGGACTAGCATGACTCAAGTATTCAAACAGCTCTTGGGCGATTTAAGAGCAAGTTAAAAAGTGAATTCATTCAAAGGTCCAGTGTCCGATGAAACTTCTCAATCTGTGTTTCATCTATTCTGCTTCCTGCTCCAGTTGATTTGGAACGTCCAGTGGCTTCTGGTATTGTGCACTGTTTGGACAATGCTAACCCAAACCTTGGTGGGAGACATAATGGTGTGGAGAGGGGTGGGGGGTTACCCAGGAATCGTGGAAACCCCACAAGCTTTGTCCGGGTTATGACGATGATTCCCTAATTACAAAGTCAAACCTCCCGGGTTTCCCATCTGCGTCCGATTTCCCTATTGCCTCAGCTGACGCTCTTCTCAAAATACAAATGACCTCTCTCCGCTCGCCACTGACCCGAAGCTGGTTCTTTTTCTTGGTTTTCCATTTTCCCTTGATAACAAACTTCTTCTGAAAATCAAATTTTCAAGAATATTGTAAGTGCTGATGTAGTAAGTTATGTTGACTTCTTCGGCCTTGTTTTTCGTGTTGGGTTACCTCAACATGTCTGAAGGGTTTTGAATAAGTTACGTTTTGGTTGGTTATTACTTGAAGAATCGACCTATGTTTTCATGCAAAATCCAATCTCTCCGGTTCGGCCCAAAATTGTTTTCTGGGAGTTTCAAGGTGTCTAGATAAAATAATCAAGTGTCCGTCTGCCGTACGTCGTCCACGCCGATTTTGATAGTAGAAAATGTTCTGAAAATGTGAAATTTAGGTTAAAAACCCGTTTCTGGATTGATTTTGAGATTTTCAGGGATCCAGGCGTGTGGGGTATCATTTCTCACTGAAGTCTGGACGCTGAATCGATTCAAACGATTATCCATGCTGCTTGACCAACTAGAGCAGAAAACGCGTCTCTGACCAAAACTTCAGTTATTTAGAAAATGTATTTCAACCAAAATCGGGGTGGCCGGCGGGCGGCGTACGGCGGTCGGACATTTGACATTGAAAACGTAGGTTGATTATTCATGTTTGAATCTACCAAAATTTTAAATGGCTATCCAAGCATGTGGTGTACCGTTCCCCACCAAATATTGGATGCTTAGACGATTTAAATGAGTCCGCGAAACTTCAAACTCACTTTTTTCGCCCTTTTTTCTCCATGTTCCTGGTCCAAGAAATAACATATCTTTAAAATAATAGCTAAAAGCTTTGGGCCCAAATGAATCCGTTGTGAATGCTGCTTTTGTGCTAACATGACTGCTGGTTCCTGCTTGTGAGAGGCGCTGTAGTGGAAATCAACCCTTATAGAGATTGGGTTACCCCACCTGGCTCAACTCTGGTTGCTCAGTTGCCTCCCCTCATTTTGCGTAGGTAATGCAGAAGGTGATAAACGTTATGGTTATTAATTTGATGATAACGCTGTTGTTTATCCAAACTCTTTGCCATTTTCACTTAATCTTGCCAAATAAGAAGAGAAAATATATTTCTTACAGTACCTGGTAGTAGCCCTTATATTACATTACACGTCACCTGGTAAAAACAAGGGCTGAAGTAATCGAATAATTTTTTGCATTCTGAGCACTCATCCAATATCATCAGTGACCCACTGTGTGGGTCACACGGTCACCGTTTTTGGTTGGTTATTCCTCGAATAATCAACCTATGTTTTCATGATAATGGTCAACCTCTCCGATTTGGCTCAAAATTTTTTTCTGGACGTTTCATGATGTCCTGATCAAAAAAGGTCAATGTCCGTCCGCCGTACGCCGTACGCCGTACGTTGTACGCGTACGCCTCCATGTTCCGCGCCGTTTTTGGTAGTAGAAAATTTTCTAAAAATCTGAAATTTGGGTCAGGGGTCTGTTCCCTGCCGAGACGGGTCCTCGAAACTTTTCAGGCCCGATCGGACCAAATTTGGGGGGGGTAGGGGTCAAAATGTGTTTTTTGAAAAATGGATTTTCGAGATTTTGGGCGATCTAGGCGAGTAGGGTGTCATTTTCCACTAAATTTTGGACGCTGAATCCAATGAAACGGGTCCCAGAACGATTGGCACCCACTGGAGAAAGTTGATGGAATATCTTATACATTCCATGTAACATACGAACTACATATTGCTCTCCTTAGACTGTTAGTGGTCATGAGGGTTTGCAGCTCTGTTCATTTAAGTCTCAAGTCACTCCTTCTTCTAGAGTTGTAAGAAAGTGAGTACAAAATATATTGTTCAAATTGTGATCCGCGGAGTTATAATGCCCATTTTCTCACCAGAAAGTTCAAAGAGAAGTAATGGGTCAAATTGGGTAATTTGTTACCCATTTTGAATATGTTTTTTCGGGATTTCTGCTACCTAGGCGTGTGGGGTATAGTTTTCCACTAAATTTTGGACGCTGAATTCAATTAAATGGGTCCCAGAACGATCGGCACCCACTGGAAGAAGTAATGGGTCAAATTGGGTATTTATTACCCATTTTGAATATGTGTTTTCGGGATTTCTGCTACCTAGGCGTGTGGGGTATAGTTTTCCACTAAATTTTGGACGCTGAATTCAATGATGTGTGTCCCAGAACGATTGGCAACCACCGGAAGAAGTTATGGGTCAAAATGGGTATGTATCCACCCATTTTGTATGTGTCAGGATTTCTGGTGCCTAGGCGTGTGGGGTATTTGACATTCAACCAAGCCCCCATCTACTGGGTAACTCACGATAAAAACAAGGAAAAGATACTTCGTTATTACCGTTCATAATTTTGAACACCGTTACCACTAGAGGAAAATGAAGCCGCCAGGAAATGAAGGACGAGACCTAGAAAGAACTTCGGGATGAACCGAAAAGCTGCGGGGGATGGAGAAAAACGTTTTGATTGTGATTGATGGTGGTAACAGGAGGGAAAAACTGTTTAGTGGTTCAGTTTCTTAGAGCGTCCCCTTCTCAGGGCTGATCTCATTGTGTGCTAGGAGTGGACGGCATATCAAGTCCTTGAGGTGTGTTCAGTTCACCCATCAGCTTCATTTCATTGTAGAACGAAAGCATAGGAAGGGGCCAACTATGCCTGTGTTGTCTAATCTTAAGCTCGTCACTATAAAATGGCGTTGTAGGATAAATGCAGATGGACGATACAGTCGGATGTAACATACTGTAACGATTTATGTTCTCAGTAAATAATTTATTAACAATAGTTCACTTGAGTACATACACTGTTCACATTCGCGCACTTACACAATGACAGAATCACAATACATGGTTGTAACGCGGTTGTCGCACTATTTATAATGCGGCACGGCACAATTTATAACCCGAAGCGTCTATATCCGAATTGAACTGAACTGGGCGGTGCTCGTGGGTCTGTTTTATACCTGCTGCCTCTTGGTCGAGTACCTTCCAGAACGTTCCCTGGTTCTGGGAACTCGACGTGTTGTCTGGAGCGAACGGGGAGGTTCCCGAATGTTCGAGACCCTTAATCCTCCACAGGTCGTTGACCTCGCAACAATACGCTATGACCTACTAGCATGCAGTGAACGCCGGCGAGCGTTGTGGGCGGGCGGAGAACGCGTTCGAACCACTGAAATTAGCTGAGGTGTCCAACGTAAGTATTGCCCTTGCCAACTTCATTTTCAAATTGTCTCGAACGCCTCCGCGTGAAACGCGCAAAACTACATTCATTTTGTTTTGATTGTGTTTGTGTTCCCATCTTCTGCATAATGCTTTTGTTTTCTCTTTTGTTGTTGGTTGAATATAGATGGTCCTTACATGGTTCAATGATAGTAAAGTAAAAAGTAAAGTAGTAAAGTAAACAAGGACTTTCACCTTGGATTTTCGTCTGACTACCTTGGTCAGGTGTCGCGGACGTCGTCAGCCGTCCTCCAAAGTGGATCGTAAATTGATCTGACGATTTCGCTCGTGGCTACTTATTGCCTCACCCCCTTAAGTGAAGAGGACGAATATGAGGGTCAAGACAAACAAGTTGCTCTAGCCAGGATTCGAACCCTGGCCGCTCGGAGTACCACACCAATCCTTCGTCTATTCCACTAGACTACCGAGCGCCCTCTAGTTCAATGATAGTCTAGCCAGTAATTATTACCGTGGGTCCCTGGAAAAGATGAACCTTCATCATTATTTCTCTTCTGAAACAAATGTTTGGGGGCAACTGCACCATTACTTCGCCAAGACCCGATTGACATCAGGGTTGTTGTAATCCTGCCGTAATAACGGCAGCCCTTTCTTTCTTTTTTTTCCATTTTTACGTAATAAGTTTATTTTATTTCTTTGCCCCAAACATTTCATCGAGGCATTTCAAGGTGCCTAGATCAAAAAACGCTGCAAATTCTTACACAGGGGTTGGTTATTCCTCGGACCAGGCGCATGGAGACTCATTTCTTCAACATGGGGGAAATGGGGAAACAGTGGGTGCGGCGGGTCCCAGACCCATTCCAATCGATTCAGTGTCCATGATTAGTGGAAAATGATACCCCACACTCCCAGGTAATATTGGGCAAATATATACCCAATTTGACCCATAACTTCTTCCAGTGGGTGCCAATCGTTCTGGGACCCATTTCATTTGATTCAGCGTCCAAAATGTAGTGGAAAATGATACCCCACACGCCTAGGTTCCAGAAATTTCAAAAACACATATTCAAAATGGGTAATATATACCCAATTTGACCCATAACTTTTCATCCAGTGGGTGCCAATCGTTCTGGGACCCATTTAATTGGATTCAGCGTCCAAAATTTAGTGGAAAATAATACCCCACTCGCCTAGATCGCCCAAAATCTCGAAAATCCATTTTTCAAAAATCACATTTTGACCCCTACCCCGCCCAAATTTGGTCCGATCGGGCTGAATAGCTTGGAGGACCGTCCTAGGC
Organism: Cyrtorhinus lividipennis; assembly: GCA_019603395.1. Taxonomy (NCBI): domain Eukaryota; kingdom Metazoa; phylum Arthropoda; class Insecta; order Hemiptera; family Miridae; genus Cyrtorhinus; species Cyrtorhinus lividipennis. The sequence goes on along the minus strand of CM034001.1, from coordinate 25,537,976 downwards.
CGGGAACAGACCCCTGACCCAAATTTCAGATTTTTAGAAAATTTTCTACTACCAAAAACGGCGTGGGACGGCGGACGGCGGCGGACGGCGGACGGACATTGACCTTTTTTGATCAGGACATCATGAAACGTCCAGAAAAAAATTTTGAGCCGAATCGGAGAGGTTGACCATTTTCATGAAAACATAGGTTGATTATTCAAGGAATAACCAACCAAAAACGCTGCAAATACTATTGAGTTGGTAATTCCTAGGAGCAGGAGTATGAAGACTCATTCCAATCGATTCAGCGTCTATTAACTAGTGGAGAACAATACCCCACACGCCTAAATCTTCGAAAATATTAAACGTGGGGAAATGGAGAAGACAGTGGGTGTGGCGTGTCTCTGACCCATTTTAATCGAGTCAGGGTCAACATGTAGTGGAAGATCATACCCCACACGCCTAGGTACTAGAAATCTCGAAAAATTTTTTGAAATATGTGGATAGATACCCATTTTAACCGTTAACCTCTTCCAGTGGGCTCCAATTGTTCCAGGACGCGTCTCATTGGATTTAGCGTTTAAAGTTTAGTCGATAATAATACCCCACACGCCTAAGTTACCGAAAATTTCGAAAATCTTTTTTTCTAGATACACATCTTCACCCCCCCCCCCCCCCCCCTATTTTTGATCCGATGGGGCTGAAAGGTATTGAGGACCAATTAGAGCCGGAAGTGGGAGAAATGTGTTTATCGAAAAATGGGGTATAATTTTCCATTGTTTTGAATAATTATGCTGAATCGATTGAAATGGGATCGGGATACTCACTCCCTGTTATGGCTGGTTATTCCTTGAATAATCAACCTATGTTTTCATGCAAAAAGTCCATGTCTCTTATCCGGTCCAAAATTGTTTTCTGGACGTTTCAAAGTGTCTAGATCAAAATAAGCAAATGTCCATCCACGCCGATTTTGGTAGTAGAAAATTCTCTAAAAATTTGAAATTTGAGTCAGGGACCCGTTTCTGGCTCTAGTTGGTCCTTGAAACTTCAGCCCGATCGGACCAAATTTGGGATGGAGGGTCAAAATGTGTTTTTCGAAAAATGGATTTTCGAGATTTGTGGTGATCTAGCCGTGTATTATTTTCGACTAAATTTTAGACGCTGAATCCAATGAGACTGGTCCCGGAACGGTTGGCGCCCACCGGAAGAGGTTATGGACGCTGAATCGATTCGAATGAGTCACCATGCACCTGGTCCGAGGAATAACCAACCCCTGTGAAAGAATTTTCAGGGTTTTAATTTTGTGTTTTATTAATAATAACAAATACGACTATGTGACGGTTATGATGTTACTACGAAATACTTGGTTAAAAAGGAATGGTCACTTTATGCAGGGTTCATCGAGACCACTAGATTTCCCTCAGCAGCCCGAGCATGAGCGGCACACACGAGTCCGCTTCAAGAGTATCTATCAGTGTGGGATAGGCAGGGGTGCCCGGGAATGCGGATGGCAGGACAGGGACCCGAATTATGTAAATTTGGGGTGTGGCCCTTAAACGAGGGTCAGAGCTACCCTTCTCGTCTTTCCGAGCTCCAATATCCCGATTCCCACAACTACCAGCTGTGAAAGCAGGCCCTGTGAAAATGTACGTACGCTTTTTTGGAAATACTTCACCATAAATTTCCACTTATCTTCAAGGGTTGTACCAAAATATTGAATGCTGTCTGTAATAATCCATCGTAATTCCCTACACAGTTCTCAGGTATTATTTGTCTCCCACCTTGATCCGTCTATTCTGCAACGGAGAAGGGACAATTTTTTTTTTTTTTTTTTTTTTTTTTTTTTTTTTTTTTTTTTTTTTTTTTTTTTTTTTTTAATAAGGATTATTGTCTGATCCTAAATTTTACTCTAATTCTGTAATAAATCATTTTTATTTATTAGCTGAGGGACCATTTAGGTCTGTAGGCTAGGTCTCTTTTGTCGACACACCATTTTAACAATCCACATAATATGTCCGTTCAGGAGTATGGTAGTTATGACTGTAATTGGGGATTGTAGACAGATGGACCATATTGGATGAAGCATCGGGCATTGAGATGGGTCCCAGACCGATTGGCCCAGGGTTTGGATCAAACTGGTTATCTACCTTCCTATTGGAACTTGTCCTGGATACTCCACACTCACTGTTTTCCCCATACTCTTGCCTTAAGGAATGATAAACCATTGTGGAAGATTTTTCAATTCAATCACAATTCAGACCATAACTTTGCGGAACGTGTAGCTAAGCAGTGAATTTGAGATATATCGAATCTATACAGCCATCTTAATTGAAGGAAAGTGACTGAGAATTGGTAACATAAAATGTGCAGCCTGTTTCTTGTGCGATTGAAGCCTTATATCTACATAGCTTGGGTTTTTGTGTCGTATCATGCCCAGCCGATAAGTTGCTTACAACGCTTATAAGTTCATTCGTCCGATCGGCCCCATCAATCTTGAGACCTTTGAGCTTTCCTCTGATCAATCAACGACATACTTTTGGGAGGGGAAACCTCGGTGACTTATCGTGGATCGCAAACGCTTTTTCTTACGTTGTTTTGAAAGTTTTGTCGGCCGTTTCTTCACTATCAATCATTTGGATAAGGATGTGGAAAGGGAATTGGACGGGTTTCTTCAGACCTTGCTGGCTGAACGTTCTATTCGTGGATTTAAAAATCATGAGTAGGCCTGACGATTCACCTCATGGGCACAGTCCATATATGTTCTTTATGGGAAACTACGTTCTGAACCGAATAAACTAAGTTTTATAAGTGGTCGCAGTATAGTCAGGTCAACTAGCTGTTAGGTTGTTATGGAGATCAATGCTATCTCCTCGGTTCATATTCAACTTTAACCAAGGCCAAACCTCAAGAAGCTATGAGCCCATACCGCGGAAGTACCCACGACTTCTTATACATTGTTGAGCCGCTCTTCTTGAAATGAACTTTTAAAGATACTTCTTCTCCAAAAGTATTATTTAATTAAGAGAGAAACTTTTTTCAAAAACAACTTCAGGTTTTAATCATTCACGACACGAAAGTATTCTAAAGACCACCTTTTAGTGATCCAAAGCTGTCTGTCGACAGATTTCATCACAGTCAGTTCATCACTGAATTGATGAAACGCGAATATTGACTCAGCTGTTCAAAGTGGGCTCTTCCCGTTCTTACCCATCACCTCCCGCAGAGTTCCCGTACCAAATGTCAGCCTTTAAGGACAATTTTCTAAATTTGATTAAAAGAAGGATGATATTGGTGTGCGAGTATTTTTCTGACCGCTTTCACTCACACTCTAATTGGCTAGTTGCCAAGACCAACGATAGGATCTACGATGAAGGTCTCAAATGAAGACTGCCTGCCAAATTTAAAATTAACCCACACTGTCAAAATGCACTTCGAGGGCAAATACGGGAAAGATTTGCTCACAAGGGCAGTTAGGTATTTAGAGAAAAACAGTCGAAACATCTGTGTGGCTGAATTGGAAGTTCCTGTGTCGAATTGTTATAGATCTTGCCCCCAGGAAATCATGAAATTACCACTACAGAAACAAATGAAGATTTTATACAGCTTCCTGCCTCTTCTGTCTACCACCTTCTCAGATGAACACCATCCGTTCCATTGCTTTTGTCGACGACGGCTCAAACTTGACTCAGAACACCACAACAGTCAACGGACTAAACCCTGCAACAACCAAGTTAAACGTGCAATCCATCAGGTAGCCGTCGCATGAAGTGAAAAAGAGCTGGTAGATGTAGATACCTAATAGCTTCTGTTCCAAAGTAGAGGCGTAACATTTCGATATTCGATATTATTATATATATTGTAACGATTTATGTTCTTCGTAACTAATTTATTAACAATTGTTCACTTGAATACACTGTTCACATTCGCGCATTTACACAATCGCACAGAATCACAATACACGGTTGTAATGCAGTTGTCGCACTATTTATAACGCGGCACAGCACGATTTATAACCCGAAGCGTCTATATCCAGACTCCGAATTGAACTGCACTGGGCGGTGCTCGTGGGTCTGTTTTATACCTGCTGCCTCTTGGTCGAGTACCTTCCAGAATGTTCCCTGGTTCTGGGAACTCGACGTGTTGTCTGGGGCGAACGGGGAGGTTCCCAAATGTTCGAGACCCTTAATCCTCCACAGGTCATTGACCTTGCGACGCCAGCAGCCCATTTGGCCGGCGCTGGTGCGAGCTTGCAACAATATGTATAGGTTAATTATTATTAAGAATTAAGCGGAATTAAGATACTATTCAAAATTTCGAATTTTGAGTTTTCAAAGCTATAGAAATTCCAGCCACTAATGGATAATTATATTTGGGAAATTGCTTCCCAATTTTATTGAAAGCCAATATTTTATTCCTTTTTTTTAATTTTTATTTATTATTATTTTTTTTTAACCTTCTTTTCGTTATATTTTTTGGAAATATTCTGGCAATGAGGACGCAGGGATATATATAACTACCCGATCAGCACACAATATCACGACACACTGTCCTTTGAGAAGAAACTTCATCCGACATTTGTTTCTCGGGCCCGAGACTACTTAGTCATTCTAATGGGACACAGCGGCTCAGAAAGTTTCCACCTTTTCCTTTGTGTAAAACGAGGTAGTTCGTCGCAGTCGAGCGATTTAATGTTGCACCAACTGCTGCTGCTGTCACGAGTTATCCAAGTCGTTCGATTGGATAAAGGTAATTCCTAGTCGAGGAAGAGGTCACTTGGTCTACCTTCCGTCGGAGGCCTGATATTAGATCGGGCGGAGAAATACGGGATGAAACAGATGGACATAGACGTGTAATCGTGTATTACAATATTAGAAAGAGTCTGAAACACTGTACAATCATTGACTTCTCCATACTCCTGCTCCAAGGAGTAACCAACCCTTGTGAGAGAATTTGTTGCGTTTTGATCAAGACCCTGGTCTGATTCAAGGAATGACCAACCAAAACGTAAAACGTTCGATCCACGGGGTTTTCGGTCAACAACCTGTGGAGGATTAAGGGTCTCGAACATTCGGGAACCTCCCCGTTCGCTCGAGACAGCACGTCGAGTTCCCAGAACCAGGGAACGTTCTGGAAGGTACTCGACCAAGAGGCAGCAGGTATAAAACGGGCCCAGGAACGCCGTGGAGTTCAGTTCAATTCGGAGTCCGGATATAGACGCTTCGGGTTATAAATTGTAGCCTTTGGGTTATAAATAGTGCGACAACCGCGTTACAACCATGTATTGTGCTTTGTGACTGTGTAAGTGCGCAAATGTGAACAGTGTATTCAAGTGTGTTAATAAATTATTTACTAAGAACATAAATCGTTACAATACGTATGAGCTGGTAGAAACTAGTCGCGGCTCGTCCGAGAAGCTAGGGTTCTTGAAATCATCTCAAAATGATTTTCCTCCAATATCCCGGCACCCTCCTACATGATGAAAGGAGAATGAAAACTTGAGGCTTACAGCAGTTTCGACCCGTCACCCCGCTTCACGAACCCATCAGGGAGATGAGGGAAGATTAAGGCGACCGCCTTGCGGGATGATAGCTGCCTATGAGATCGTCTTGTCAGAATATTCATTGTTATTTTAATTAAATTACTCCCTCCTAATGCCCCTGGTCATTAGGGAGCTCGGTAGGGAGGGGGCAGGCGTTTTTTAGTGCTCCTTGGAGGCGCTTCCTACCCAAGAAGCCGAGAGCGTATCTCCATTTGAGTTCATTCCTCTTCCTTTTCACGGTAAAGTGCTAAGAAAGCTCGTGAGAGGGCGCCTCTAAGGAAAAACTGCTTCAAAATATCTTGTTCACTCTCTGGGTGAAGCAAAAAAAAGCTACTATAAAGTTTGCCTTTCCCTCCCATCTTCTCCTACATAATACATAATATGATAAAAAGGAGGAATTTACATTCAAGATTTGCTTCCACGGTGGGACGATTTATTTGCCCTAATGCATAATGATGAACTTATACAATTGCCTACCCCAAGGGCACAAAGAGAGTTTAGGGTCATATTTTTCTCTCTGCTCTTCATTAGTATAGAAACAGAAATTTACCCCAAACAATATCTTCCGGAAGGGAACTGGTAGCACATTGCATGACGTTGGGTAAAGTGTTCCAGAAGCTCAACGCGTTGGCGCTACTTAGAAGGGAATCCACTGATATGTGATTTCAAACTTACCCGACCGGGCTTGTCTTGAGGGATAAAAACCCTCCAGCTCAAAATATGCTCCATTAGCTAATGTGTTTCTTCTGTAACCCAACCCCGTGTCGCCTATAAGCAAATATTGCCCCACTTTTCCTCCTCGAACCCCTATCTACTCCAGTTCTTATACCGACCATCTGTGTAAAGTGAAACGTGAGTGTGTTCGGAAGGCGGAGCTCTGCCGCACAGTGCAGACTTATTATTATTATTATTACTGCAGCAAAATTTCGGCTCCGCTAGGCAAATTAAGGTTGAGCAATGTGGTTCCCACATGGGGAATAATAAATTTTATTCTCCTCTATTTGAGAGAATGAGATATCTAATGTAAATCTAAAAGATTATGTTTTGATCGAGTATGATTTGCCCCGTACATACAGTGTTCCTACCTGTAAAATTCTTTATGTAAAAATGTATATCTATACCATGCCTTTAAGGAAATTTTGGTTGGTTATTCCTTGAATAATCAACCTATGTTTTCATGCAAAAGGTCAACCTCTCCGATTCGGCCCATAATTTTGGTTGGTTATTCCTTGAATAATCAACCTATGTTTTCATGCAAAAGGTCAAGAACCTCTCTGATTAAAAAAAAACTGTCCGTCCTCCGTACGCCGTACGCGCGCAAATTATTTAATTAAATTTTGGACGCTGAATCCAATTAAATGAATCCCGAAACAATTGGAACCCACTGGAAGAAGTTACGGGTCAAATTGGGTATATATTACCCATTTTGAATATGTGTTTTTGGGATTACTGGTACCTAGGCGTGTGGGGTATCATTTCCCACTGGATCCTGAATCGATTTGAATAGGTCCGGGACCCACCACGCCAACTGTTTTCCCCATTTTCCCCATGTTGAAGAAATTAGTTTCCATGCGCCTGGTCCGAGGAATAACCAAACCGTGTGTGAGCCGGTTCATCGTTAGAGCGAACAAACGGCTCGACAATTGATCAGCTGTAGGTTTTAAATTTTCCGTTGTTGAAAATGTTGGAAGGAAGTTTCAAATCGCAATCAACTTCGAAATACCATTTTGATTACAACCGTTATCGGGTAATGAAGGTGAAAGCGATGCTTCAGTCAACTTGTTTGAATATTAACGCAATAGCGGCGGGCGAGACCGAGGTAACAGACTGGGGAATGAGTATCCTATAAATATGGACGAGGTCGTTTAGGACCCTTCGCAGTAAACACGTTGAGTACGGCCCTTCTCCACCTTCCGTACAAGCGAGTCTTGGCCAACCTCTCGTCCATCTCTTTCCACTTCCAAGCGAACCAATCAGCTCCAGGTTTACTGTGGAAAACCTTGAATGCGCTAGTAATTGCCAATCACCAGCCAGATCCTTCGTCACCTTCAACTTCAACGATGTTTTCTTCTGAAACAATAAATTAGCAACTGTTTACTGACTGGCTAAGAGCCCCTGCGCCCTGCTAGCACCCTCGAGGGAGAGAAAGGGTGGAAGTGAAGGACTCTGGACAACTCCCTTGACAAAGTGTCAGACGCATGACGCCTCGAGGCTGAAATTACAGCAGTAAATTTCTCCCTGGATTCCTGAAGGTTAATGGAAGGTGTCAGCTCTGATTATAAAGCAATTAACCAACATCAAACGCTTGTCTAATCAGCTGGGTCTCTCGAGTTCGGCCGTCACTTTCCAACGGCGTCTCCGATGAGCTCAGTGTGCCGTAAACGAACGAGGACGAGAGTCGGGATGTGCCCAAGGTCTGTAGGCTACGGATACAGGGAGATTTCATTCCAACTATGTTATTCTGTGTTTCGCTCCTGAATTGGTGATCACCTAGGGCCCAGCTAGAGCTGCTCTCGGACAGCATGTACAGGCTGCTGAAGTCCTACTTGTGTGACAGAACCTACAGTGTGAGAGTTAGCCAGTCTGTATCCCCAATTCGATCAATCAGAGCAGGAGTACCTCAAGGAAGTGTTCTGGGGCCTATTCTCTACCTCCTCTTTACCCACGACCTTCCTAGGTCTGATGGGGTATCAACAGCTCAGTTCGCGGATGACGTGGCGCTATTGTCAACCGGGGACTTCCACAATTCAATAAGTGAACTTCAAAGTCTGGCAGAAGATATTGTCACATGGTGTCACCAGTGGAGAACAAAAATGAACCCAGCGAAATCCACTCTCATACAATTCACTTACAAAAGGAGTCTCCCTCTCCCCGTGATCACCATGAACCAAGTTGATATCCCTCAAAAGCAAGTCTGCCGATATCTTGGTCTACATCTGGACTCCAGGCTGACATGGAATAGCCATATAACCAATATCTTACAAAGGGCCAGACATAGACTGAGACAAGTTTATTTCCTTATCAACAAAAATTCACCATTACCTTTAAAGGAAAAAAGGCTAATATACCTAAGCGTGATACGCCCCATTTGGTTATATGGATGTCAACTGTGGGGAGCAGCATCTGATTCCCAGGTCAAACGGGTACAAACTTTCCAGAACAGAGCACTCAGAGTCATAACGGGGGCCCCGTGGTACGTGAGAAACAGCAATCTCCATAAAGACTTAGCCATCCCAGAAGTCAAAGATATTGTGAAATCCAACTACCAACAACTACACGAATCTATGTCAACCCATCGCAACGTCCTCCTGCAGCAGCTGTCCAGCAATCCTCCACCACCAAGGCATCTAAGACGACTGAAGCGAAAACGACCCCCAGACCTTCTAAACCCTTAAAATCTAGTCACACAAAACTAAATCAACTCATTTTCAACTTATCATTCAACTTATTTTTTTCGTTCATACTTATTTATTAATATTTGTTCTTTCACATCTATTTGTTTATCCCTTCAGTTCCTATTAACTATAATAATTATTTTTACATAAAACTCTCGTTCAACGTATTTATCAACTCATTTTGTTCCTAGTAACTATAATTATTCCTATTAAAATTAAAACCTTAATCAATATGTTATTTATGAATGTTTGTCGGACTCTTTTTCTATTCACAATGCTATTTATGCTATTATCATTGATTATGTAAAAATCACGGGGACTATCAATGGATAGTACCCCCGTAACATGTGACACCAGGGGTACCCCTCTATTATAATATGCCTCCGCAGAACTGGAATGTAATATAAAATTACAATAAAGTTATCATATTTAAAAAAAAAAAACCTAGGGCCCAGTGATTTTTGAGCTACTTCGAACAACTGTAGGGAATAAAGAAAGACGCGAAGAAAACTGTATAAGTCCTGGTACATAACTTTTTAATTTGTGTATCCTTATCACTTTCCCATCTCTCAACATCTTAAATTACTGAATGTTGCAAATTATGGAAATTTGCCTCGTGAAAGGAAAACACTTTAAGGAAACAGGTGTACTTTCAATTTGCTCAGTCGGAGTTAGTAATTTTCAACTCCTTTCGTTCCCTATATTTATCGGAGGGTTCTGTTTTACCGTGAATTCAAATTCAGATACATATTGTTTGTAGAAGAACAGAGAGAGAAAAGGGAAGCGTTCCTTTGAGTTCCATCGATGTCGCTGCGAATTCTATTCCATTATTAATATTGTTACGTGGATCTTGAACAAGCGGCAGTTATACAGCTGAGTTGTGTCACGAGCTCTGAAATAAAGTGATGTATTTGGAACCAAAAATTTAAATTTTCCGATGAAACCTTAAATGTTTACGCAATACTCTAATCTACTCATTTTACCCTATTATTTTAATCAGAATCGCCGTTCTTATCACTGTCGAATATTGGTAATAAAAATTGTAGAGGCGTAGTTATTTTATGAAAAATTTTTTTAATAATTAAAAAGTACTAGAACGACATTAGCATCACGATAAGCTGAGGAAATTCTCACCCCAACTGCTCTGACATGAATGAGTTTTCAGATAATTTATTTGGTGCAATCGCCTGGTGCAATGCCTCGAACAAGCAAAGGTTCCTGCTGGAGAAACTCATCCAGGACGCTAGTTTGCTGTAGGCATCCAAGCATCAGAGCATGATCTCTACCAGTATCAATTGATGGGGATGTTCCTACCAGATGGACCTTGAGTTTACCTAAAAAAAGATCATTGTAGTGAAGCGGAACTAACCATTGGGCATCATCATTGATTTCGACAGTTACTGATGATGACTTAACCGTTGAAATCGATTTAACTAGTGTTCTTATTATTTTTTGGAAATGGACTCTCTCGACATAAACCTCCGCTTTGGTTGGTTATTCCTAAAACAATCAACGTATGACGTATGATTTCATGCAGGAAGTAGACCTCTCCGATACGGCCGATTTTTGGTTGGTAATTCCTTGAATAATCAATCCATGTTTTCATGCAAAACGTCAATCTCTCCAATTTGGCCCAAACATTTTTTCCTGGGCGTTTCAAGGTGTCTAGATCAAAAAAGTCAAATGTCCACGACTTTGGTAGTAGAAAATTTTCTAAAAATATGAAATTTTGGTTTCTGGCTCTAATTGGTCCCTGAAACTTTTTGTCGTAGCTCGAGCTTATTAGACTGATCTATCGGTGGGTTGAGTGAAACACGAACTAACTGCACGAACTAAAACTTATATTCACAGATGAATTGCGATTTTAAATTGGCTTAGAACAAAAGACCAAAAAAGCACAACCGAACACACCGACACGAGATCGGGAACAACGAAGGTTATATGTAGGTTTCGCCAGAAGACGAGCAGGAACAAGAAGAAGAATAAGGCAGAATTACCGCCGGCTCACAGAGCGCGGCGGAAGCAAGAACTAACACCCGTAGGTAATCTTAGTGTCAGCTCCGAGGTAGGTACCCTTGCCCAAACGGTCAAACACTTATCAGCCCGATTGAACCGTATTTGGGGAGGTAGAAGTCATTTTCGAACTAGGCGTGTGGGGTATCATTTTCCACTAAATTTTGGACGCTGATTCCAATGAAATGGGTCCCGGAACGGTTGGTGCCCTCTGGAAGAGGTCATGGGTCAAAATGGGTACATATGCACCCAGAATGTTTGTTTTCGAGATTTCTGGTACCTTGGATATCATTTTCCACTATTTAATTGGCACGTCTTGAGGTCGAAAATGTGTAAAACATCTTGTAAAAGTAAGGTTTTCAAAGAGTAAAAATTAAATAAATACAGGGAATTTTTTGAGTAGAATTAGAATCAAGTCCCTATGTTTTGCACTTTCTAATGAGTGAAACCCTGTATACACACTTCTACCCATACTTAAATGGCAGACGATATCACTAAGCTCTGCCTTGGATGGAGGTTGCGAAGGCTAATGAGAAGGATTAATATACAATAGCTGGAAGAATGGATCGTGAATGCAGTGGTGTGAGGATGCTATGGGACGAACTCTCAATTTATATGTAAAGTTATTGTCACGTCCAGTTAGGGCTGAGGAGGTGATCTGGTTCGGTGAGGCGAAACCGTCAGAGTGATCGACGCGGTGGATGATTTCATGGTGTTAATCAGAAGCGGAACAAATAGTACAGCGTACCGATCAGCCCGATTTTGGTTGGTTATTCCTTGAATAATCAACCTATGTTTTCATGCAAATGGTCAACCTCTCCGATTCGGCTCAAAATTTTTTTCTGGACGTTTCATGATGTCCTGATCAAAAAAGGTCAATGTCCGTCCGCCGTCCGCCGTCCATTGTCCACGCCGTTTTGGTAGTAGAAAATTTTCTAAAAATCTGAAATTTGGGTCAGGGGTCTGTTCCCAGCCGAGATGGGTCCTCGAAACTTTTCAGCCCGATCGGACCAAATTTGGAGGGAGTAGGGGTTTTTTTAAAAATGGATTTTCGAGATTTTGGGTGATTTAGGCGAGTGGGGTGTCATTTTCCACTAAATTTTGGACGCTGAATCCAATAAAATGGGTCCCAGAACAATTGGCACCCACTGGAAGAAGTTATGGGTCAAATTGGGTATTTATTACCCAATTTGATTATGTGTTTTCGGGATTTCTGCTACCTAGGCGTGTGGGGTATCATTTTCCACTAAATTTTGGACGCTGAATTCAATGATGTGTGTCCCAGAACGATTGGCACCCACCGGAAGAAGTTACGGGTCAAAATGGGTATGTATCCACCCATTTTGTATGTGTCAGGATTTCTGGTGCCTAGGCGTGTGGGGTATCATATTCCACTAAATTTTGGACCCTGAATCGATTGGAGTGGGTCTGGGACCCGCCACACCCACTGTTTCCCCCATTCGAGGAATAACCAACCCGTGTGTAAGAATTTGCAGATTTTTTTACGTAATAAATAGGACTGGACTCAACTTGACCATGACTCAAGTCCCTTCTGCAGACTACCAAAGAAAATGTAATCTTTCCACTCCATAGAGTGGACTAGACTGTGGTGGATTTATCCTGACGCATACCAGCAAAAATTTGACTATGTTTGGATTTCCCCTCCAAACTCACCTCCCTATGGGGGTGTAAAATGGATTGGGTTACGAAACAGGTCTGATAAAGCTTCTGGAGAGAAAGAGAAATAGAGTTACGCAATTCCAAAAGCCCGGTCCCGAGATCCAGTCTCCCAACGTTGCATAATAATTTTGATTGAGAAGAGAGTTGCGCAACAAAACGTTGTTGACTTTCCCGACGAACCCTACAGCAATTGCGATTAATTTCAATCTTTTACCAAAGCCAAGAAATCAAGTAGCCATATTCAAATCATGGTTCGAACACTGGCACGTCATCCAATGTATGTATGCAGTTTCATACAACTTGATAATAATATTAGATATTCAAATCCCTAGGAGAAGATAAGAGAGAAGAGAAAAGTAATTGTCTTGAATTATAATGATAGCTAAAATCAAAGAAGGAGATACAGTTCCTAAAAGTTGATACATTATGGATAGTGTGAGTGTTTTAGGGAAAGACGTTACTGGTGGAACAACGCTGGAGGAGCATAGCAGGACCAATTTGCACCCACAGCCTAATCCTTATTGAAATAACTATGCAGCGAATTAAGAGGCTGATGATGATGATGCATAGATACTTCAGGAAACATCGGCAGAACTTGACGGTTGGGTGTAGATTTGGTTCCCTTCTTCTCAACAGGATGTACGGGAAGGTAGAAGAAATACCTGCGCATCTTGAGGGAGTATTGTCGTCTCACTAGGGTTGGACTGTCTACTTTTGGTTGGTTATTCCTTGAATAATCAACCTATGTTTTCATGCAAATGGTCAACCTCTCCAATTCGGCTCAAAATTTTTTTCTGGACGTTTCATCATGTCTAGATCAAAAAAGGTCAATGTCCGTCCGCCGTACGCCGTCCGCCGTCCACGCCGTTTTTGGTAGTAGAAAATTTTCTAAAAATATGAAATTTGGGTCAGGGGTCTGTTCCCGCCCTAGGACGGTCTTCCAAACTTTTCAGCCCGATCGGACCAAATTTGGGCGGGGTAGGGGTCAAAATGTGTTTTTTGAAAAATGGATTTTCGAGATTTTGGGCGATTTAGGCGAGTGGGGTATCATTTTCCACTAAATTTTGGACGCTGAATCCAATGAAGTAGGTCTCAGGACGATTGGCACCCACTGGAAGAAGTTATGGGTCAAATTGGGTATATATTTTGGTTGGTTATTCCTTGAATAATCAACCTATGTTTTCATGCAAATGGTCAACCTCTCCGATTCGGCTCAAAATTTTTTTCTGGACGTTTCATGATGTCTAGATCAAAAAAGGTCAATGTCCGTCCGCCGTCCGCCGTACGCCGTCCGCCGTCCGCCGTCCACGCCGTTTTTGGTAGTAGAAAATTTTCTAAAAATCTGAAATTTGGGTCAGGGGTCTGTTCCCGGCCTAGGACGGTCCTCCAAGCTTTTCAGCCCGATCGGACCAAATTTGGGCGGGGTAGGAGGGAAAATGTGTTTTTTGAAAAATGGATTTTCGAGATTTTGGGCGATCTAGGTGAGTGGGGTATCATTTTCCACTAAATTTTGGACGCTGAATCGAATGAAATGGGTCCCAGAACGATCGGCACCCACTGGAAGAAGTTATGGGTCCAATTGGGTATATATTACCCATTTTGAATGTGTGTTTTTGAGATTTCTGGAACCTAGGCGTGTGGGGTATCATTTTCCGCTAAATCTTGGAAGCTGAATCCAATGAAGTGGGTCTCAGGACGATTGGCACCCACTGGAAGAAGTTATGGGTCAAATTGGGTATATATTACCCATTTTAAATATGTGTTTTTGAGATTTCTGGAACCTAGGCGTGTGGGGTACCATTTTCCGCTAAATTTTGGAAGCTGAATCCAATGAAGTGGGTCTTAGGACGATTGGCACCCACTGGAAGAAGTTATGGGTCAAATTGGGTATATATTACCCATTTTAAATATGTGTTTATGAGGTTTCTGGTACCTGGGCGTGTAGGGTATCATTTTCCACTAAATCATGGACACTGAATCGATTGGAATGGGTCTGGGACCCGCCGCACCCACCGTTATCCCCATTTCCCCCATGTTGAAGAAATGAGTCTACCTGCGCCTGGTCTGACGAATAACCAACCCCTGTGTAAGAATTTGCAGCGTTTTTCTAATTAGTTGGTTGGGCTCTGAGCCTTTTTGAGCCAGTAAAGTGCGTTGTGAACCGCTATGCTGGCTTTGCAGGATTGAGACACAATTAGCCAAAGGCTTCAGTAGGAAAACGTCGCTAATCGCGCAAATCTGTAATCGAAATTGATATTCAGTACAAGTGTAGCCCTCATAAATTCAGAACAGAACGGAGAATAAATACTTGTCATAAAAATTAATTCAACTGCTTTTTTTCTCATTAATTGAATCCTTCAGGCTTAGGAAATCACATCTTACAGTGATCAACCACAGTTCACCCTCTCTGGCCTATTATTATGGGCTCATAAATCGAAAATCGTCGTCACGTCACCTCCACCATCACAAGGGCTCACCAGGACGTGAAAAATCCTTTGGGAAACAATAAAAGGCGGATAAGGAGCGAAACCTCATCTTAGTAGATTATTGTTTTCTTTGGCGGTTGGAAATGAAAGAACCATCACCCCCCTCCCACCGTGTGGATAAGGTTGGCACGTATGAAGAGCTCTGCACATCCACAATCTTCGAGTGTCTTGGCACGAGGAAAAGGGGTTTTCCAGCATAGGGGAAGTTTCTCTTCAATAATAAACCTTCAGCTGGAGGATCATTCATCAAGAAACTCTAATCTCATAACTCTCGCTTGGCTTACTCTGCGGAAAGGAATAAGATTGATTAACGCTCCTGCTGTACAAGGCCCTTCATACCTTGCTGGCAAGTGCTGGAACTGAGGTGTGCGACAAGCTTTTGAGCAAAAGAAACATTTTTTATTTGTTTCTAACGAATTGGCATGCTAACAAAGCAGCGCCACTGCGTCTCTGGTGAAAAAGTAAGTCGATCGCAGTAGTTTCCCATGTGTTCAAGTTTCTACAATAAGACCTTTGATCTCGACTGACGGGGTTTATAGCACACATTTCTATTTACTATTCTTGTTAGAGTAGTGTACCTTTGTATTTCTAACGACCAGAGAAAAATTCTCACTCCAACCGTCACCTTTTCTGTTTTGAAGCATGAAGATTTTTAGTTCAAAATGAATATCAGTCCGCGAATGTCAAAGTATGTGGCGTAGACAAGAGACAGGTGGGGATGAACCCTCGGCAATATTTAAATAATGTGAGTAGGGAAAGAAGGAACTTGAATTAAATTTAAAAGAATAAAATTTATTTCTGTTTAAAGGAAAAAAAAGAAAGAAACGAAAGCCGATACTTCTCAGGGTATTCTTGTCACAGGTATAACCAGTAGACGATAAATTGCAAAAAGAAAATTAGGAAAAAAGGAAATTAAACGTTACTTGACTATCTAGCAGTCTTTGTCTTTATCTGCTAGCTAGCACAGATACATACAGCTACAATACATTTTACCTGTTTCCGACGGCCGTGGAAATTTAGAGTAGAATTTTAGTCCTACCGGTTTGTTGGGTGGAAACAGACAGGAAACGATACGGAACGGGATAGGGAACGAGACGGAACGGGATATTTTCAAGTTGTCTTGCACGATGTCCTGGACGAAACGGGCGAGGGATGGCGATAAACGGTAGATGAGGTATTATCGAGTCGTCCTTGCCACGATGTTCTGGGCGACGATTGACGATAGCGGTAGAGCGGCAGACCATCCATGAAGCAGAACCGAATTTAAATCGAATGGCTTATTAGAGCACCCGAAAGCAAAAATTGGCAAACGGGAGAACAAAAGCGAGATCGGAACATCGGAATTGGAATGGTACGGTACTATGAGCACGAGGAAGCTGATAAGATCGCGAGAAGACGCCAGTTTAGGAAAACTTCGCTCAGGTGGCAGCACTGGACAGATCGATGGGTGGCAATCGATGAGATATGGAAGGCAGCGAAACCAGCAGCGCTCAGTTTGAATTGGGAGGGAAGGCGAGAATTCAAATTTTTCACGGCACAAGTAGAGCTCCAAGGACTCGGACACCATTGCTCATAAACTACTTTTTTTGAAAAAGACGAAACCTGCGGGGGGGGGGGGGAAGCTGTGCTTCATACATTGGTTCCTAATAATATCCACTGGAAATACTATTCCATGTAGGCACTTCAAATTTCGACGACGGATGTTGTGTCAATAAACGAAGTGGAGGGTTGACGAATTAGGTACTATATTCCTAATTCAAACTGAGTTTTACAACTACAGAAGTGGAACGCAATATTCGGCGAGCCGTTGCAAAGCAGTCAGTTCATGGAAGGCCATTGCTTGCTGGTGTCAGTGTTGCCTGTCTTCTTTCGGATTGATGATTGAAGAAACGCGGCGACGCATGTATTCATTCCATATTGATACGCGTGAACTCCTATTCACACTAATATTCAATATCATACCACAATGTTTCCAGCTATGTCGTTATGATTTGCAGTCGTTGTTTACTTGATACCCCTAGTCACGCTCCTTAATCAGTGAAGGCTTTGACTAAAAATCTGCAAATTCTTACACAAGGGTTGATTATTCCTCGAATGGGGGAAACAGTGGGTGTGGCGGGTCTCAGACTCATTCCAATCGATTCAGGGTGCACAATTTAGTGGAATATGATACCCCACACGCCTAGGTAGCAGAATCCCGAAAACACATATTCAAAATGGGTAATAAATACCCAATTTGACCCATTACTTCTTCCAGTGGGTGCCAATTGTTCTGGGACCCATTTTATTGGATTCAGCGTCCAAAATTTAGTGGAAAATGACACCCCACTCGCCTAAATCACCCAAAATCTCGAAAATCCATTTTTCAAAAAACACATTTTGACCCCTACCCCCTCCAAATTTGGTCCAATCGGGCTGAAAAGTTTCGAGGACCCATCTCGGCTGGGAACAGACCCCTAACCCAAATGTCAGATTTTTAGAAAATTTTCTACTACCAAAAACGGCGCGGAACATGGACGGCGTACGGCGTACGGCGGACGGCGGACGGACATTGACCTTTTTTGATCAGGACATCATGAAACGTCCAGAAAACAATTTTGAGCCAAATCGGAGAGGTTGACCATTATCATGAAAACATAGGTTGATTATTCGAGGAATAACCAACCAATAAAAACACGGACTAGAACGAGCGGAACCTGTTGAATGCGCAATAATCAATTATTCATGCAATTATCTCGCAAGTTTCTTTTTTCCTCTTATAAATGAATCAAGATCAATTAGAACAAAGCACTGCAATTCACCTATAAAAAGCAATTCTCGCATAATAGGTCATTTTAATGTGAAATTAAGGGTTTGAATGAACGGAAGAGATGAAGCAGTCAGTGCCGAAGTAAGAGAATTCCCTCATCCAGGTTGGGAGTGGTGGAAGGGCACTGCAGGTGTTATGCGGTGAGTGCACCCTACACCCCACGTCACATCGTTTATATAGAAAACAGAGAGCAGAAGAGAGGCAGAAACAGAGAAAGCTAGGGAACTGAATTCCTTCGGATGGCAGTAATAGTGCCCCCTCCTCCTCCTCATTACCGCCGACAGACTAATTAAGGCCTTGATAAGACTCGGTACCACTTCCATTCGAGCCACCAGCTACTCGGGCCGGGAAGTTTTAACGATAATTTCAAACCTGGTGGGTTCTGCGGGAGACTTGCAGGTATCGTTTTGAACCGACGCGACGAGATAAAGTCAAGTTGTAAGGGTGGAATGAAGGACCCCCTCCCCACGCATCACCCCACGTCAACGAGCTAATGAAGATTACAGTCAGTTAGCCGACATTTTACTATCTTCCACTGAGGTGTCGAATTATGATCGGAGTATCACTCACTATCTGCTGGAACATATTCATAAATGGCCATTGAGCTGTAGGTGAATATTGCAGCATGTGCGCGGTTCATTGAATCAATATTTATATTTTCTTTCCTGAATTTTATCCCTCTCGGCAATCGCTCTAGCGGTAATTATGGAAAAATAAACAAATAAATAAGAACCAACTCGTAGTCACACTTATACACCATGGAAGCATGGAACCCTGTCAAAGGATTCTACAACCAGTTACCCTAAAAAATGTATAAGCATTAAAATTAAAAACGCTGCAAATTCTTACACAGGGGTTGGTTATTCCTCGGACCAGGCGCATGGAGACTCATTTCTTCAACATGGGGGAAATGGGGAAACAGTGGGTGCGGCGGGTCCCAGACCTATTCCAATCGATTCAGGATCCAGAATTTAGTAGAAAATGATACCCCACACGCCCAGGTACCGGAAATCTCGAAAACGCATATTCAAAATGGGTAATATATACCCAATTTGACCCATAACTTCTTCCAGAGGGTGCCAATCGTTCCGGGACCCACTTCATTGAAATTAGCGTCCAAGATTTAGCGGAAAATGATACCCCACACGCCTAGGTTCCAGAAATCTCAAAAACACATATTCAAAATGGGTAATATATACCCAATTTGACCCATAACTTCTTCCAGAGGGTGCCGATCGTTTTGGGACCCATTTCATTGGATTCAGCGTCCAAAATTTAGTGGAAAATGATACCCCACTCGCCTAAATCACCCAAAATCTCGAAAATCCATTTTTCAAAAAACACATTTTGACCCCTACCCCGCCCAAATTTGGTCCGATCGGGCTGAAAAGCTTGGAGGACCGTCCTAGGCCGGGAACAGACCCCTGACCCAAATTTCAGATTTTTAGAAAATTTTCTACTACCAAAAACGGCGTGGACGGCGGACGGCGTACGGCGGACGGCGGACGGCGTACGGCGTACGGCGTACGGCGGACGGACATTGACCTTTTTTGATCAGGACATCATGAAACGTCCAGAAAAAAATTTTGAGCCGAATCGGAGAGGTTGACCATTTGCATGAAAACATAGGTTGATTATTCAAGGAATAACCAACCAAAACGCTGCAAATTCTTACACACGGGTTGGTTATTCCTCGAACCAGTCGTATGGAGACTCAATTCCTCAACATGGGGAAAATGGGGAAAACGGTGGGAGTGGTGGGTCCCGGACCCATTCCAATCGATCCGGGGTCCAAAATATAGTGGAAATTGATACCCCACACGCCTAGGTACCAGTAATCCCAAAAACACATATTCAAAATGGGTAATATATACCCAATTTGACCCATAACTTCTTCCAGTGGGTTCCAATCTGGGTGGGTTCTGGGACCCACTTCATTGGATTCAGCGTCCAAGATTTAGTGGAAAATGATACCCCACACGTACCAGGAATCTCAAAAAGACACATTCAAAATGGGTAGATAGGTACCCAATTTGACCCATAACTTCTTCCAGTGGGTGCCGATCGTTCTGGGACCCATTTCATTGGATTCAGCGTTGAAAAAATTTGAGCCGAATCGGAGAGGTTGACCTTTTGCATGAAAACATAGGTTGATTATTCAAATAATAACCAACCAAAAGATAAGTTAAGTATGCTAAATTAAGTATTTAAAACAACATTGATAATGGGTTATCATGATCCAATATTTATGTATTTTTTGTTTAAAGAAAAGTCAAACATTTATCCTAATATAAACTAACCAGAATTTCCTATTTATGAGCCGTGCATCACTCATTGAGACAACAGACAGAATGAAACACACACGGAAACAGGGAAAGACACGATAAAATCAAATTAAGGATCGAATAAAAATCAATTTTAATGCATAGTCAATTATTCAATTTTTGCTTTTATTCATTTTTTACATTTTATTTATGTATTTATACTGTTTCCACTTTAGTAAATTCCAAAGCCTTTCGTAAACCTTCAAGCATCAAGCAATTTCTTTGAAGAAAAAAACATGAGGATTATTCAAGGGATAACCACTAAAACCTCGGATCAGGAGCTTGGAGACGTATTTCAATCGATTCAGTGTCCATGAAGTAGTAGATAATGTAACGATTTATGTTCTTCGTAACTAATTTATTAATAATTGTTCACTTGAATACACTGTTCACATTCGCGCATTTACACAATGACAGAATCACAATACACGGTTGTAACGCGATTGTCGCACTATTTATAACGCGGCATGGCACGATT
The DNA here is from genome assembly GCA_019603395.1 of Cyrtorhinus lividipennis. NCBI lineage: Eukaryota > Metazoa > Arthropoda > Insecta > Hemiptera > Miridae > Cyrtorhinus > Cyrtorhinus lividipennis. Next base: position 25,517,273 of record CM034001.1, on the reverse strand, counting down.
TATAACACGAAGCGTCTATATCCGGACTCCGAATTGAACTGCACTTCGCGGCGTTCCTGGGCCCGTTTTTATACCTGCCGCCTGGCCGAGAACGTTCCGGAACGAACGGGGAGGTTCCTGAATGTTTGAGAACGGTCCCTTAGCCTTCCACAGGTCGTTGACCCTGCAACGCCGGCAGCCCATTTGAGGGGCACAGGTGCCAGCTCGCAACAATAACAATACCCCACACGCCTAAACTGTCAAAAATATCGAACATGGGGAAGATGGGGGAAACAGTGGGTGTGGCGCGTCCCGGACCTATCTCAATCAATCCAGGGTCCAAATTTTAGTGATAAGTGATACCCCCACACACCTAGATCGCTGAAAATCTCAAAAATCCATTTTTCGAAATACACATTAGTTCGATCGTTTTGAGGATCAACCAGAGCCGGAAACGGGTCCCTGACCAGAATTTCAGATACTACAACTGATATCGGCGTGAAATTTTGATCTAGACGCCTTGAGACGTCCAGAAAAAAAATGTTGGGCCGGATCAGAGAGATTGACTTTTTGCATGACAAATTTTTTCCCTGAATAATCAACCAATAATGATCGACGGACATCGTATCACCGCTGCTCAAAAGACCGTTACGTAAACTAAGCTGATCGACGAACGCAATATAAGCTGTACATATCCGATTCGCATAAAACACTCTTTATATTGGATCATCACCCTGGTAGGTCACATTAATTGTGGACTAGCAGAACTGGTGACATGCTGAAAAGGCTCGTAATGTTCATATAGACCCCGGACAGTAGAACCACAGACATCGTTCAAAATAATGTTCTCCTGTGTCAATTTTGCCTTTCATGGGGCCTGGAGGTTCCCACATTGCTTTGAAGTCTTATTACTGACTGGCAATTGAAAATGGCAAATGCATTAGACTCGCCTACTGATAGTAATATTGCAATAATTAAGCCACCATTTGTTTGTTATGAAATAACATCGTATAGATGAGAGAAAAATCCATCTAGTTAAGATATTGAACAAATGTTTTTATCTTATAGCCATTAGTACACACACATGGGCTAGGGAACCCTTGTTTTATTGCTCACCCTATGGTTACTATTATGTCGGTATTTTTTCATAATAATCGTTATAACCTGTAATACACTTTCATGACCAAGTATTGAGAAAACTGCCCAGAAGTTGGAAAAATCAAGTAATGGAGGGTGATCGAATGGAAGACAGTGGGGTTGGGGGGCTCACGACGGAGGAAATTGCGCGAATACCAACCGTAATCATTCTTGGGAATCAAGTGAGGGAATCTATTCGGTGTTCAATCTGTCTGGAATACTTCATGGCAAACGAACAAGCAAAGATACTGCCTTGTGGTCACTATCACCATGAGCTGTGCATAGAAACCTGGCTAGAGCTAAGGGGGACCTGTCCAGACTGCAGGTACAATTTGCTACCGGACGACCAAAATTTTACCGAATTGATTTGGAATGTTGAGGACGATGACAATGACGGTGTTTCAGTCTCAACAGGCTTCGTCCCCATTTTTTCGTACGTAGCATCAACGGCTCCTTCCAGCAGGAACGAGTTCACGTTGGTCGAAAGTGCAAGTGGGCACTTCTACACTGAAGAAATGTTGCCCGATGAAGTCTCTGATGAAGAGAGTCTTCCACCAGTTCCTGGGGATGGGGAGTCTCCAGCCGGGCGGCCCGACGATAACTACTTCGCAGATATATCTTCCTGTGAGGACTTCAGCTCTAGGTTTGCGCAGTCCCCAATGGCGACCGACTCTTTAATGCAGTCTCCAGTCTCGTCGCCACTCAGGCCGTCCTCACTCGACACATCAGTTATTGATCTGTGCAGTGATGAAAGCAATGTTCACTTCCCTCTGTCACCCGGAAATCCAACAAGGAACACCATTCTATCATCCTCAGATCCACCATCACCTTGCACATTTACGGAGTCGTATTTAAATACATGCTACAAAAACTCCATATCGTCAGGCTCTGAGATCTCTAATGACTGCATATCCATTTCCACTGACTCCATCGACTCATTTCCATCTTCTCCGAAACATTCCTCCATGGAAATAGACGACTACTACGATTATTAGACTCATGGGTAGAGGCCTCTCCAGACAGCTCACTCACTCAAGAGCCCCAAAGTTGTGCACATTTGTTGACGGTTTTGTTAAACTCATAAAGTTTTTGTGTTACATCAACACTTTTCTTATTTCTTTACTTGTCTTTCGTACGTTTGTGCAACAGTAAAACCAAAACAGTTCGCCAACGAACTATTTAAGTTACCAATCATGGGTAATTCGAGAATTAGTCCTGCTTCGTTGTTTGCTACCTGAGCGATGGCCCTGCCATCCAGGTCGCGTTCGATCTGCAATGACGTCGTTTGATCATGAGGTGAATTTTTAGGTAAGCTCTTTCGAATTCACATAGGTATTTTTTCTAATATGCGAAAATAGTTGTATTCGTTGTCAAGTCAAACTAAGCATTTCGGAACCTATTTTCTTTGAATGAGGTGTACATCACTTCTCTCGGAGGATCGCAAATTCACAAAAGGAGCCTATAAAGCGAAACCGAGACCTGAAAGTACGATGTCGCATGCGTCAGCTCCGTAGCCATACAGTATTTCAGAGAAGACGAGGAGGTCGAGTGGGGGAAGAGAATCACTCGACACTTATAGATCCGGGGTTAAAGACGCGGTCATCGAGGCTAAAAGCAACTTCCTGCGTTTAGAGTGCTCTCGGTGCTCGTGTTCGGAAGGTAGTGAAAACGAAGAATACATTGTAGAAAGGAAAGCCTCATTTTAGTGCTCTCGTCAAACAGTTTTAGCAGTTCAGAATGTCGTGTGTCGTGGAAGTATATCAGGGGGGAATCAAAATGTAAATTACCGAGGTTCTAGAATCAATTTCGCTCCTTTATCCTCAGATCAATCGGGCCCGAGGTAACAGAATAAAAGAGGAGAGCCAGTCTTGTTGCTGGTTGACATTCCTTTATAAATGGCTGCGATATACCTCGGGCTTTCTTAGTGATGTTAGGCCCTCTTAAGGGGGCGTCAGACAGTCCCTTGCAAAGTCGTCCCAATTTATTGAGGCTCCTGTATGGAAATTTAAACTTTTTTTTTTGCAATATGCTCGTAAGACTTGTGAAATTTCTCTAGCCTATAAACAAATAAAATATTTTCAAAATTTTAAATTTTAAATTTCGTAACTTTGAAGTTATGAGAAGTTGGCAGTTGAATTTTCTCTTAGAGAACAACAACAAGTCTTAAAAGGATATTGCGAAAGAAAAAAGTCTGAATTTTCAAACAGGAGCTTCAAAAAATCGGGAAATACTTTTGGAAAATCAGGCCGTGTGGCATGGGTCTGGCAGGGTAGGGTGGTCAATGGCGACAGTTTGGCCGTCTGCCACTAGATCGAGTTGTGTCGACAGACCCCCTTGAAGGGACAGACAAGAGAGAGAGGTGCAAAGCTGAGAGAGAGAAAGGGTGAAAAAGGGTTTTCCTTTCCTGGTTACCTGAGAGAAACTCATTGTTTTCTGTTTACCTGACCTCTTCAAGATACTGAATAGTAAACATTTTTTCTGGGTTTATTCATAGAGAAATGACCCTGTCTTGGTTTTCATATGGTTACAGACATTTGCTCAGTGTGAAAAGGTATCTCATCAACTTTCAGATGGGACAAAATTTGGGTGTAGGTGGGGGGGGGGGGATCAAATGTGTTTTTGAAAATTGGATTTTTGGAGATTGGGCAAGCGGGGTATCGGTTTCCACTAAATTTTGGATTGAGAGTCCAACAAAATGTGTCCCAGAACGATTGGCACCCACTGGAAGAACTTATGGGTCAAATTGGGTATCTATAACCCATTTGGAATATGTTTTTTCGGGATTTCTGGTACCCAGGCGTGTGGGTTATATTTTTTTACTAAATTATGGACGCTGAATCGATTGGAATTTGTCTCGAGGACTAGAGCCATGAACAACTTCCGTCACCTCAAAGGGAACCTCATCTGGTTCCGTTTAGCAGGTATAAATCACCCAACCCGACTGACCACTCCAACACAAAAGGTGAAAAAGGTCACCTTTACAATATGACCAGGTGAATGCTACTGGCAAGTCCATGAAAAGGAGTCACATAGGCATAGCTGCACAACCCTGATGTGTGGAGGGGCCGGAAGCAGTATCACAAAAGTGTCTGACGCCCCCTTAAGAGTCAATGGGATAGTCAGAATGTTTTATCTGGACTCAGTATTTTGGAGAGTGATGTAACGCATGCCATTAAGTGTGCAATGAATAACAAGGCCCCTGGGCCCGATGGTATTCAGAATCCCTCAAATGCATCAGTGAGGTTGGTGCTCACTCGTCATTCAATGTCATTAATGATTCTGGAAAGATCCCGAGGGTTTAGCTATCATCTACCTTAATTGAAAGAAACCAAATGCTACTATGTGCAAGGAACACCGGCGACACCTACAGAAAATATTCCTGCGTATACTGCATTGTAGTCTGTATTGGAGGTGTGAGGAGCACAGTGGATCGACCCAATTCGGTTTCAGGTCATTTTTTGGGACACGTGAGGCTATATTTAATCTTCAGGCCCTTACCCAGAACTGTATTGACTGAAGATGTAAGGGAAAGTTGGAAATTTTCTACGAGAGTACTAAACTTTTCTGAGAAAAATGTTTCTTTTATCCGGCTGAATGTTGACAAGGTTTCGCGTTCTCATTATTTTCCAACTCTAGGCTGAATTAGTGGATACCAGTACTTTATTGGAAAGATTGAGGGGCTCATAGAAAGGAAATTTGACGCTTTTTCCAACGGTGTAAGATTAGAGATCTTGTAAATTAAGGTAGTTATGGCTATTTTAGTGACGTATGGTCGATAACACGAAAACTCCTACCGATTTCCCAGCCAGTAGATGTCTAAATGCATTTATAGCAAGGAGTGCACCTTACCGACCAGCATATCGGTGTGGGTCGCCCATGACAGATTGCTTTAACAGAATACCTAGACATATGGTTTTGTAGACATAATTGCGGTATTGGGTGGAATTGGATATTTTCAATTTGGGCAAATCCAGTATCGATATATCAGCAAGTTTTGGGTGTCCCTTGACCGTAGGACTGCATTGGGGGGGGGGGGGGGGGGTCAACGTGAGTCCATGTTCCCTAAGCCATGCGTAAGGTTCAACCAAGTAAGTATTCACTTTAACTGAGGCAGTGGTAGGTCTGGGCGCTTACATGCTAAATCCATTATTATTTATATAAGTCATCCGCGCATATGAACTTAGCACAAGATGACTGGGAACTGGAAATATAGTACGTACAAGCAAAAGAGCATAGCCGAAAATTTTCATTCTTGTGGAGTACTTCTGGTTAGTTCAACCCTGGATGGTATTCTACTCGTTAATCTCCTTTCTCGAGCTGCTCTGAAGTTTGTTAGTGGTTTGTGTCAATCAAGTGAGAAAGTTTGGTGGCGAATTTTGTGATTGGTGTAAGGTTGTGCATCTGAAAGAGACGGCTGTAAGAATAGGTATCATGCTGCGTTTAAAGTGATCGTACGCTGCGGGCATTTAAATTTCAAATTTACCAAGAATTTTTTTGTGCTTAATTGATGAAGGGGAACCTGCACCAATGTTACTAATCCAGTAGTCCCATTTGAAGAACAGCTTGTTTTTATAAGGTTTTAAATCAAAACGATGTCGATGTACGACGATTTGGACACGCTTCGGCAAAAGTCTGACGAGGTAGCCGGTTGGAGTTCGGGCATCAAACTTTTCCAGTCACAGCTTCAAGCCAAAAAGACCGCCGGCTCTACAAAGAGAGAGAGCAACAAGAAAGCGAGTGTTCTTGCTCCAGTTTTTTATTTGAACACGAAACGAGAAGATGAGGACAACGATGACAACAAAGAAGGTTTTTATGCTGCCTATGGTGACGACCTCGATTGGAACTTTACTGGTGAAGAATACGATCCTATGTGGCCAAATGACTACGAAAAAGTAGTTAAGGATCTTAGAGAAATGCGAGAAAAAGAACGGGAAAAAGAGGACGAAGAGAGAAGAAAGAGAAAGGCGAAACGTGAGGGGCGATGCTGATGATCCTAAGCCATTAATGTCCGTCGATGTCGGAGAATTGGACGAAGGAGCTCCACCACTGGTCAAACCTGTACGTGGAGGAGTGGCCATTGCGCCACCACCCAGCTTGGTTGAACAAGTAGAAGTGTTCCCAAAGCCTACGGTGCGTCGGTAGCAGCCAAAATCATGGCTCAGTACGGGTTCAAAGAGGGACAAGGACTTGGAAAGAAAGAGCAGGGAATCTCGAATGCGTTGCAGGTTGAAAAAACGCTGCAAATTCTTACACAGGGGTTGGTTATTCCTTGGACCAGGCGCATGGAGACTCATTTCTTCAACATGGGGGAAATGGGGAAAAAAGTGGGTGCGGCGGGTCCAAGACCCATTCCAATCGATTCAGGATCCAAAATTTAGTGGAAAATGATACCCCACACGCCCAGGTTCCAGAAATCTCGAAAACACATATTCAAAATGGGTAATAAATACCCAATTGGACCCATGTCTTCTTCCAGTGGGTGCCAATCGTTTTGGGACCCATTTCATTGAATTCAGCGTCCAAAATTTAGTGGAAAATGATACCCCACACGCCCAGGTTCCAGAAATCTCGAAAACACATATTCAAAATGGGTAATATATACCCAATTTGACCCATGTCTTCTTCCAGTGAGTGCTGATCGTTCTGGGACCCATTTCATTGGATTCAGCGTCCAAAATTTAGTGGAAAATGATACCCCACTCGCCTAGATCGCCCAAAATCTCGAAAATCCATTTTATCAAAAAACACATTTTGACCCCTACCCCGCCCAAATTTGGTCCGATCGGGCTGAAAAGCTTGGAGGACCGTCCTAGGCCGGGAACAGACCCCTGACCAAAATTTCAGATTTTTAGAAAATTTTCTACTACCAAAAACGGCGTGGACAATGGACGGCGGACGGACATTGACCTTTTGGTTGGTTATTCCTTGAATAATCAACCTATGTTTTCATGCAAATGGTCAACCTCTCCGATTCGGCTCAACATTTTTTTCTGGACGTTTCATGATGTCCTGATCAAAAAAGGTCAATGTCCGTCCGCCGTACGCCGTCCGCCGTCCACGCCGTTTTTGGTAGTAGAAAATTTTCTAAAAATCTGAAATTTGGGTCAGGGGTCTGTTCCCGGCCTAGGACGGTCCTCCAAGCTTTTCAGCCCGATCGGACCAAATTTGGGTGGGGTAGGGGTCAAAATGTGTTTTTTGAAAAATGGATTTTCGAGATTTTGGGCGATTTAGGCGAGTGGGGTATCATTTTCCACTAAATTTTGGACGCTGAATCCAATGAAATGGGTCCCAAAACGATCGGCACCCTCTGGAAGAAGTTATGGGTCAAATTGGGTATATATTACCCATTTTGAATATGTGTTTTTGAGATTTCTGGAACCTAGGCGTGTGGGGTATCATTTTCCGCTAAATCTTGGACGCTAATTTCAATGAAGTGGGTCCCGGAACGATTGGCACCCTCTGGAAGAAGTTATGGGTCAAATTGGGTATATATTACCCATTTTGAATATCTGTTTTCGAGATTTCCGGTACCTGGGCGTGTGGGGTATCATTTTCTACTAAATTCTGGATCCTGAATCGATTGGAATAGGTCTGGGACCCGCCGCACCCACTGTTTCCCCATTTCCCCCATGTTGAAGAAATGAGTCTCCATGCGCCTGGTCCGAGGAATAACCAACCCCTGTGTAAGAATTTGCAGCGTTTTTGATCAGGACATCATGAAACGTCCAGAAAAAAATTTTGAGCCGAATCGGAGAGGTTGACCATTTGCATGAAAACATAGGTTGATTATTCAAGGAATAACCAACCAAAAACGTCGAAACGAGGTGGACGAATCGTGCTCGAGAAGGAGATCATGCCGCCTCCGCCTGGCCCTGGCCCCTCGGCCATGTCTCCGCCGCCCTCACCCCCGCGCGCGACCTCGCCGCCCAAACCAAAACCAATCACAGAAATTATGAAGACGCCGTCCAAAGTCGTCCTCCTCCGTAACATGGTCGGCCCCGGTGAGGTCGACGAGGAGTTGGAGCCTGAAGTGAAGGACGAGTGCAACACCAAGCACGGTGACGTCATCAGAGTCATAATCTACGAGCTCCCCAACGTCGCCCCAGAGGAAGCTGTGCGGATTTCCGTAGAATTTAAGCGAATCGAGTCGGCCATTAAAGCCGTTGTTGATTTGAACGGTCGATTTTTCGGTGGTAGGCAAGTAATGGCCGGCTTTTATCCTTGGGAAAAGTTGGAAAACCTAGAACTTTTGGACTAAAACTACCCTTTTTCCCTAAATTACATTCAGTCCTGTGCGGTGGTAATTTCTACCTTAGAAAGATATACTTTGTATTACATTCAAATGAGTGCGTACCACTACCTAATACTCCTGTGACTTATCATAGCTATTTACCTTTGTCATTGTCAAATTTTAAAAGTAAATAGTTTTTTGGTTGGTTATTCCTTGAATAATCAACCTATGTTTTCATGCAAATGGTCAACCTCTCCGATTCGGCTCAAAATTTTTTTCTGGACGTTTCATGATGTCTAGATCAAAAAAGGTCAATGTCCGTCCGTACGCCGTCCACGCCGTTTTTGGTAGTCCAAGCTTTTCAGCCCGATCGGACCAAATTTGGGCGGGGTAGGGGTCAAAATGTGTTTTTTGAAAAATGGATTTTCGAGATTTTGAGCGATTTAGGCGAGTGGGGTATCATTTCCCACTAAATTTTGGACGCTGAATCCAATGAAATGGGTCCCAGAACGATCAGCACCCACAGGAAGAAGTTATGGGTCAAATTGGGTGTAATACTACCCATTTTGAATATGTGTTTTCGGGATTTCTGGTACCTGGGCGTGTGGGGTATCATTTTCCAAAAAATTTCGGATTCTGATTTGATTGGAATGGGTCCGGGACCCGCCGCATCTACTGTTTTCCCCATTTCCCCTATGTTGAAGAAATGAGTCTCCTTGCGCCTGGTCCGAGGAATAACCAACCCCTGTGTAAGAATTTGCAGCGTTTTTAATATTGATCTCCTTCCTCGCTGCTTACGCTCGATTAGGTACGAACGAAACAATGGAAGAGCTGCGCTGTGGCACCTCACAGATATCAAAATGGCCAGCATATAGTCATGATCGATGCTATTAAATGCATGGATCAGATCAAGGCTGACTCATCATTAAGTTGCTCTCATCCCTCTGTTATTAACATCGTTAAACGAAAGTCAAGACCGAGCTTAATCCCAAAGCCGTTTAATGGGTTTGATTCATTTTATTCCGTCACTTACCGAATACGATGTTTACTCATTTAACTTAATTATTATTTGTGCTATAAGTAATTTACATTTTGGTGTATTCAATTAGCTGAATATTTAATAACGCTCAGGTTTTCCGTTTTAAGGTGAAGTTAAGTGTTCTGTTTGAGAGCATTGTTTTCGCACTAAATTTGTTAACGTCAATACCCGCTCGACGAATGTTATTTGTTGGGGCTATTGCCACCCAACTCATTGTTTCACGAACTGAGCCCTTTCTGAGTAATGAAGACAAACTGTAATATGAGAGAAGGCGGCCTTGTATCGAATTGATCTACAGTGTCACTGCCGCTATGAGGTCCTTCATTGGTGGAGATGGATCCAATAACGGTAAGAACTTGAGGTGAAACACGGAACAGTTCCCCTGAAAAGACAAGGTTCTCCGGGGAGCTAGCCATCACTAGCTGTAGCTGCCTCATCATTTCCCAAGGAGCTGTACCCACGTTCCTTCTTCGTTTATTAGGTATTCTTATGGAAATAATTTACGTATACATAATGATTAGTAGCATTTCAAAACGTTTATCTCTACTACGAGTTCAAGTAGTTTGACCCGTTCCGGTTCAAATTGTGGTTTTTGGTCAAATTTTCACGAAAATGCTTCAAAACTATTCAGCCTAATCGGACCAAAATGCGATTTTATGGGAACAAGGCATGTAAGGTATCGTTTTCCACAAAATTTTGGAAGCTGAATCCATTAAGATGGGACCCGAACCAATTGGTGACCACTAAAGGTGGATGATGGGTACCTACCTACTATTTCGAACGTGAGTTCCCTAGAATTTTCACACAGGGAGCCAGGTTAACATTCTGCCCAGGAGAATATTTAAATTGATGAACCATAATAACAACATAAAAGTACAACACATACAATAATCATACAATAAAAATGCATTGCAAATAATTGGGGATAATCTAGAAACTAGAATAAAAACGCTGCAAATTCTTACACACAGGTTGGTTATTCCTTGAACCAGGCGCATGGAGTCTAATTTAAACCTCGGACCAGGCGCATGGAGATGCATTCTTCAACATGAGGAAATGGGCAAAACAGTGGGTGTGACGGGTCCCGGACCCACTCCAATCGATTCAGGGTCCAAAATTTAGTGAAAATGATACCCCACATGCCTAGGTACCAGAAATCTCGAAAACAGGCATTCGAAATGGGTGGATACATACCCATTTTGGCTCGTAACCTCATCCAGAGGGCACCAATCGTTGCGGGACTCGTCTCATTGGACTCAGCGTCCAAAAGTTAGTGGAAAATCATATCCTACACGCCTAGGTACCAGAAATCTCGAAAACACATATTCAAAAAGGGTAATATTTTCAATTCAATTCAAAATGGGTAGCCATTTTGACCCATAACCTATTCCAGTGGGTTCCAATCGTTCTGGGACCCTTTTCATTGGATTTAGCATCCTGAATTTAGTGGAAAATGATACCCCACACACCTAGATTACAAAAAATCTCAAAAATCCATTTTTCGAAATTCACATTTTGACCCCTACTCCACCCTAATTTGGTCCGATCGGTTTGAAATATTTCGAGGACCAACTAGAGCCGTGAACGGACCCCTGACCAAAATTTCAGATTTTCAGAATAATTTCTACTACCAAAGTCGGCGTGGACGGCGGACGGGCATTTACTAATTTTGATCTAGACACCTTGACCCTAGCAGAACTAAGGCTATTTCCGAATCACCTCTGCCTACGGAAAAAAAGGATTAATTAGATTCCTAGGAGTGGAGATGTATTCGTAAAGGGGCAGTTAACTCTAAAGGTTTAGGAATAAATTTAATTGGATACCTCACAATTCCTACCTACTCTTCTGATCACATGGTACTGTTTCCTGGGGGTTCAATGAAGAATGTGCTCTATGTTGCTTCCTTTTGGTCGGCAGAAGAAACAGATCTTGGTCTCTCGCTTTTCCCTCGCTTTCCCCATGCTGAAAACATAGTTTGGACTAACTGCTGGAGGAATTCACATAATTCACAGTAAGTGGAATTATCTTGATGAGTACTCTTTGATGGTTGACTGGCTCAGTCAATCCCAAATTGGAAAAGAGGATTTCGCCAGTTCTTCCCTTTCATTGAACATCGCAAGGAGGCAAAATAATTCGTAATTTGTTCACTGCTCAACATTCAATATGGGTAAAGAGGTAAATACTCGCCCGAAAACGGTGCAATAATTTGTACTTTGCTTGGGTGTATTCGAAGCACCGAGAAAATACTTAACGGATTCAACACTTAATGAAATCCACTGTGAAAAAGTTAAAATCGAGGATAGTCATGCCATAGTTTTTTTCAATCCAACATTTATCATCACCATGTCGCCCCCAACGTCATCCCCAACGTCGTAGACCCATCAAAACTATAAACACGAAATGGGGATCTATGAGGACCCTTCCCAATGGATTCAGGGTCCAAAATATAGTAGAAAATGATATCCCAATATCCCACACGCCTAGATTGTCAAAAATCGGAAAAATCAATTTTCAAAAAAACACATTTTCACCCATGATTACATAGATTAATTATTTAGGAAATAGCCAATCAAAAAAGTCAGTGGAAAACATACACTGAAGTTGCCTGGAAATCAAACGGTCGGTTGTGTAGCTCGCAGTGTTAATTTGACGCAATAATAACATCCAACTTCTCACGACCAATATACCCGGCAAATGGTATTCGAATTGGCTCGATTGCATGGGTTAATTGTTCTGTACGAGTGTCTCGAAATTGCAGACGTGAATGTCATCGAGCAAATTACACGGTTTGCATTGCTCGTGCGAAAAATGATGTTGAGGTAGAGTTGCTGGACACTCATTTGTCATGGGAACGCTTAGGACAAGCCCACCTATTATACATCAGGTCAGAGTACAGCCTACATATTAGACAAAGTCAGTTCTCTCCTACCGCCAATGTACCCCACCCCCTCCCCACAAGTTATACACTTCCTAAAAGTAGTCTTGTGGGTATAGTCAACGGTCCGAGCATGTCAACCGTACTGGAACTGCTCCTTCTCTCTCTGGCGGCATCAGTTGTTGCTGTTGTAAGTAGCTGTCAAAGCGATTCAAGTACCCACATCAACATGTCATCTCTACATGTGATCTCTTAATAATGATTCGAAAACTGTCTCCTTTCCAACGTCTATAAAGGATGCCCGTCGGTCACCCAAGAAACCTGATCTGTACTATACACCTCCGAGCCCGCCGTGCAGAATCGTTATGATGACGGCCAAAGTACTGAACGTCAACTTGAACATGAAGCACATAGATTTGATGAAGGGTGAACACCTCACCCCTGAATTCTTACGGGTAATTAACTGAAAAATTATACTTTTAGCTGTTACTACATGAATACTTGAATGCTTTTTATCTGTATCTATATTATATTTGTGGGTACTCTAACCAATGTCTTCCGAATACATCAAATGAATTTTCAGATAAACCCCCAACACACCATCCCCGTGCTGGTCGATAACGGGTTGATGTTATCAGAGAGGTATGTCCAAATTTATTCAAAAAAACTCTGCAAATTCTTACACAGGGGTTGGTTATTCCTTGGACCAGGCGCATGGAGACTCATTTCTTCAACATGGGGGAAATGGGGATAACGGTGAGTGCGGCGGGTCCCAGACCCATTCCAATCGATTCAGGATCCAAAATTTAGTGGAAAATGATACCCCACACGCCCAGGTTCCAGAAATCTCGAAAACACATATTTAAAATGAGTAATATATAACCAATTTGACCCATTACTTCCTCCAGTGGGTGCCAATCGTCCTGAGACCCACTTCATTGGATTCAGCTTCCAAGATTTAGCGGAAAATGATACCCCACACGCCTAGGTTCCAGAAATCTCAAAAACACATTCAAAATGGGTAATATATACCCAATTTGACCCATAACTTCTTCCAGAGGGTGCCGATCGTTTTGGGAACCATTTCATTGGATTCAGCGTCCAAAATTTAGTGGGAAATGATACCCCACTCGCCTAGATCGCCCAAAATCTCGAAAATCCATTTTTCAAAAAACACATTTTGACCCCTACCCCGCCCAAATTTGGTCCGATTGGGCTGAAAAGCTTGGAGGACCGTCCTAGGCCGGGAACAGACCCCTGACCCAAATTTCAGATTTTTAGAAAATTTTCTACTACCAAAAACGGCGTGGACGGCGGACGGCGGACGGCGTACGGCGGACGGCGGACGGACATTGACCTTTTTTGATCTAGACACCATGAAACGTCCAGAAAAAAAATTTGAGCCGAATCGGAGAGGTTGACCATTTGCATGAAAACATAGGTTGATTATTCAAGGAATAACCAACCAAAACGAGTAACTTAAGGCTGGCTTCATAATAATGTTAATAATATTGAACAACTTTATTAATCTATGCTAAAAGCTGTACAATAATGAATCAACCGTATCCTAATACTTGAATGGGTGTCTAGTAAAGCCTGTATTAGAGAACGACTTTGACGGTGCTCAATCTACAACGTCAACCTGACACCGTTGCCACAACCTCATACAAGATGGGAAAACATCAGAAATGAACGGTACAAAAACATGTATAGGAGGCTGTAATAGGAATGGCAAATGGATTCCTCACATGCGAAACGGGGGCATACAAACTGTGATTCCAAACCTCATTTTCATGGAGGAATTCAAGAAACCGTTTGCACAGATTTAGGAAACTTCATCAATCGCTACGGTAGATCGAGGAAATACCTCAACTGTCCCAGAATATGAAAACGACCCAGTATGGGACGATTCTAGAAAAAGGTAATCTATCTTCAAGTCGTCCTGACGTCCAAAATATTCCTCGGAATGGCCAAAACCATCTTAACTCTAAATGGCAAGGCCCACGAATCCTGCATTAGAAATGGTCACAACCTGATTCGATCCTCCCATCGGAGAAAGGCTGAGCACGTCCGCATCACCGAATTACTAGGATGAAAGTCTAAAATCTACAATCTTCTGGGACCTCATTTCTCCTCCACCTCCCTGATACAAATGAAATTTACAATCAAAAATCACCCTTTTGTTCGCCATACATAAAATCACGATTGACGTTTCCTGAGGCATCTATAAAATGGATGGAGATACGTGGCAAAATCTTCAGCCGCGGCCTCCTCATTCAACAGCCTCTTTTGTAAATCTTCCTGGGCATTTTTGTGTTTATCCGCCGTTTCTTGATCTTCTTGTTGCAAACGCTGCTCAAGAACTTTGGAGTACTCTATTTGCTCCTCAAGATGAAGGATGTTGTCGGTATCTTTCAGGGGGTATTTTGAGCATACTTCATTCAACTGGTCGTGTTGAGCACAACGGTACGGTTGGAGTGCTCCTGGTTTCTCTTTGAAAGCCTGTTTTTCTTCCTTAAGAGTGGCTTTTTCGGCAATCATTTTTTTCAAATGGTCAGCAGCTTCTCTGTTCAGAAGCTTACGGTTTGATTCTCTCAGTCTAGTTTCCGACAACAACCTCAAGTCTTGTTCTTTGCGAAGTTTACATGTCTCCTGTTCAAATCGGGCTTCTTCCCGTAATAAAGCGTTTCTATACTGATTGGTGCTTTCCTTGTATATGACCAACTCGGACCATGCTTGCTTCTTGAAGTCTCGTGAGGCAGCCTCCTCCGCAGCCGTTTTGCGCATATCGTCTTCAAGTATCATCTGTCCTACCTTAAATTCGTCTTCTTTCTTCCCGGCAGCTATCATCCGATTCTCTTCAATTTGTCTCAACAAGTGCTGAACATGTAACAAATGTTGACGCCTCGCATTAAATTCCTTAAGATTGCGCTTATTGTTACTTTCCTGAATAATATCGTTCAACGTTTGCTGCTCGATACCCTCAATGCATTCTTCATTGGTTAGTTGTTTCTTTTTTGCAAGAACCTGCATTTTCAGAGCTTCTAAATAGGTGATCTGTTCTTTGCGCTTTGTTTCATCTTCGTCTTCTATTTTATCCAATGCTTCCCTATCCATCTTCTTGGTATAAGCAAACCACATTTTTTCGAGCTCTTTTTCTTCCTGTCTGATTTTCTCTTGGTGACGAATATGTTCTTTATTTGCTTCATGCAACGCCTTCACATTTTCATTGCGAACTTTGTTCTTGAATCTATCGCATTTTGACAATATTTCTCGCTCAATAACTTTCATGCTTAGAATTGCTTCAGATTCAGTTTGTCTTCTGACTATCTCTTCCATTTTGTTCTTTTCTTTTTCCTGTCTGACTTCCAAACCTCTTTGGGCTTTGCTGGTATACTCTTCGATGTAATTTGACTCGTCGAGTAACAAAAGTTTCTTTAGCTTATTCCTTCTCCAATTCAATTCGTCTTCAGCTCGTTTCAACCCAAGATCAACAAATCTAGCAACGGATGCTTGAACAGACTTCAGTTCGGACTGCGCATTCCATTCAGAGAAGCGTGCTGCTCTAGCTGAACCCTTCACAGTTTTTATTCTGTCGATTTCTCTCTGCCTGGTCTCGTATCTCCGCTGCTGAAGTTTTTCTGTTTTCATCGCTTGTTCTGGCACTCTTGAAAATGTACCCAATATCGCCGGAAGGACCCGTGATAATTCTTCCGGGTTGTTTGGTGGAATAGAGTTTCTTTTGCGACTCGTCTTTTGACATATATAATCTTTCCTTGCCTCTGTTCAGAGATTCCAAATGGGCAGTGCTATGATTCCCCAACGTAAAATGACGTATTTCCTTACAGTTTACAAAACAACAACATAAATATGAGCGGGCTTCATCATGGAAATCACCATAGCTAATCAGAGGTACACTTAACGACCAGTTTTGTCAAAGTTCGGAAGTGAGGTTTCAACATTCATTGATTCTAGTCAATGGGACTTTAATAATAATTACTATATCGTTTTTATACGTTATCCGACCGGTTAGTTACGGTAAACCAAAAATATCATTGGGTTGAGTTACATAATACTATGAACAAAATTGCCACATGGAGACCACTCAGTAAGCTTCGGAAATATAGTAAGTTTTTGGAAATATTTTTTCACTTCGGCCCTTTAGCTAACACAGACCTCCTTTGTTTCGCTGACAAAAATTTAGTATTTGAAGTCTGCGAATAGCCCAAAACTATGATGGTACGTAATTATGTTCTGTGTTTCAAGATTTAAAAATTCGTTCCTTCCTTTTCCCTTAAAAAGAATTTTATCTGGAAAAAATTGTTCTGGGACCCATTTAATTGGATTCAGCGTCCAAAATTTAGTGGAAAATGACACCCTACTCGCCTAGGTAGCGGAAATCCCGAAAACACATATTCAAAATGGGTAATAAATACCCAATTTGACCCTAACTTCTTCCAGTGGGTGCCAATTGTTCTGGGACCCATTTAATTGGATTCAGCGTCCAAAATTTAGTGGAAAATGACACCCTACTCGCCTAGGTAGCGGAAATCCCGAAAACACATATTCAAAATGGGTAATAAATACCCAATTTGACCCATTACTTCTTCCAGTGGGTGCCAATTGTTCTGGGACCCATTTAATTGGATTCAGCGTCCAAAATTTAGTGGAAAATGACACCCTACTCGCCTAGGTAGCGGAAATCCCGAAAACACATATTCAAAATGGGTAATAAATACCCAATTTGACCCATTACTTCTTCCAGTGGGTGCCAATTGTTCTGGGACCCATTTAATTGGATTCAGCGTCCAAAATTTAGTGGAAAATGACACCCTACTCGCCTAGGTAGCGGAAATCCCGAAAACACATATTCAAAATGGGTAATAAATACCCAATTTGACCCATTACTTCTTCCAGTGGGTGCCAATTGTTCTGGGACCCATTTTATTGGATTCAGCGTCCAAAATTTAGTGGAAAATGACACCCCACTCACCTAAATCACCCAAAATCTCGAAAATCCATTTTTCAAAAAACACATTTTGACCCCTACCCCCTCCAAATTTGGTCCGATCGGGCTGAAAAGTTTCGAGGACCCATCTCGGCTGGGAACAGACCCCTGACCCAAATTTATTTTTAGAAAATTTTCTACTACCAAAAACGGCGCGGAACATGGACGGCGTACGGCGGACGGACATTGACCTTTTTTGATCAGGACACCATGAAACGTCCAGAAAAAATTTTTGAGCCAAATCGGAGAGGTTGACCATTATCATGAAAACATAAGTTGATTATTCGAGGAATAACCAACCAAAAATCGAATCTACGACTTGTTTCCGGCTTCAGTTAATCCTATAAAATTGTCTGCCCAATCGCCCGAAACGGAGGTGGGGTGCTGGTAAAAATTGGGTTTTGACATTTTAGGGGGCCCAGCCGTGTGGGGTACCATTTTCCTCTACATTTTGGGTAAGGGGATAAATGTGTGTTTTGAAATTTTCTCAAAGCTAGGTTTTCACTCTAGATACATCAATGGTCCGCTTTTCTACTTGAGCAAGATCTATCTAGAATAATAAACCATTATAGGATCATTTGTAGCGGTTCTTTAAGAGAGTATAGTAGGTTCTTTAGAATAACGACTATACGTTTTGACAGTCGAGCTATCTCCACATACTTGGCCAACACACGACCAGGAGGCGATAAGATCTATCCCAAGGATCCCAAGAAACGTGCCATGATCGACCAAATGATGTACTTCGACATGGGGAAGTTGTATCAAAGATTCTTCGATCTCTATGTGAGTATGCCGACCATGAATGTACTGCTGTATGTAGGTTTTGAATAGATATGACTCCGAGTTTTTACGTATAGTCGCATAACAAATACCACAGTGCATATCTAGTACTTAATCCATACCTACATGGAATATTCATACTCCGTCAATACGAATATTTGTTAGTATTGCCGGTAGGTGGCAACACTGCTTTTCTCAGAATCCAGCGCACTTGCAAGGGGCGTATATCGGTCAGGTCCAGCAGGTCTCTTTCAAGTCCCGCTCAGAAAAAGGGAAAGCATCGATCAGATTCAGATCGATCGGATCAGATTCCTTACTCGTTTAAGTTCCATGAATGATGGAAAAGATTTGCCGTAAAAACTACTTACCGTATCTCACTTAATTTGGAAGTACGTGGTGGCATGGTCAAACAATGGACGTACTTGCGACGAGGGGCGCCTCAGGTTGCTCGTCTTGTGCCCATTGGCAATATGCGTCGTCAACATCCTCAGGATTCAGGAGAGGTAGTTTGAAAGACCATGTCAACTACTGCCCAGTTACGGATTCCTCATCTTAGTATTCTTATAGCAAGTCTCAACTTCTGTATCTGTCCATACCCGAGAAAGTTTTCACGCCACATTACGGACCCTCATTGAAACTAAACTGAAGGCCCTGTTGAGATACGAGCCATAAGAACTATCTTGAAAGCGATTGTAGGTCGACTAAAAAAATCATAACATTGTATGGTAAGTATCTTGCGGGACCTGAATGAAACTTAGATAAACAAAATAGTAGACTTGACCGACGACTCTGACGACTTGACTCTCTCTCTCTCTCTCTCTCTCTCCACTAATGGGTCCGTAATCAAATGTGCTTCAAACCTAGGAATTATCCTGCAGAATAACTTATGTTGGACTGCCCAACCAAACGTCATCTCGGGTAAAAAACATTCCCTACTCTACGCCTTTAAAAAACCTACTGTACTTCAAATCAGTCACCATGAAGACTACTTTATTCAAAGCATTTATTATGCCCCACATCGCCTACAGTGCACCTGTCATGTGCGAATTACGTTAATGGGCTTAAATGCAGAGATCCGAACCGTTGCGTCCGTTTCATATTAAATTTACAACACGACAATCGTTTGTATAACAAATTCTAGCCTCTAAAAATGTTAAAGTACGAATTGATCCACTTTCATTTTTAAAATCATCACCACATTAAAACTGTATATTTAGCATATAACTCCTCATTTTCAGTCATTCATCATACCCAAGATACAAGAAATAAATACTGTAATTATCGATTGCCGCTATTTCGGACTAATGTCTTTCACCAGTCATTCATCGTTCTAAGTATTTTGAATTACAATGGTCTGCCAAATGATACAACAAATTTGACCTTCAAGAAGCACGTAAAGGAGTATCTGTTGTCAAAATATTGAGTTAATCATTAGAATGATCGATGATGATGCTAAAAAATGTAAAACGATGATACATTTTCAACTGTTTTTTTTTTTTTTTTTTTTTTTTTTGAAGACTTCCTGTAAAACTATTATAAGCCAGGGAATGTGGAAGAGAGGGCCACCAGGCCCTAACCTTTCCTAGTGATTAAATAAAACAAATTAATCAATCTCTCTCTTTTCGCTCCACTCACAACTCAGCTCCGTCCCTCACACTCGATGCGTATTGCGAATACACTAAGATCAGACTCACCCCTTTGTCCAATTCCTTACCTACCCGTACCAACCAGTCGCGATTGCGGGGAGTGAATCGCAACAACTCCAACGTTCGTTCATACGAATGATCTAACTTCAAGATCAGAATGGTAGATTGGTGAGATATTTTATTCTATTACGCACGAAAGAGTCGTGCTCTGAGTTAGGACGACACTCACTATTTTAAATTCCTTCTCAGCCTCCGATGCTTATAATGGGAAAACCTCACGACGCCGATAAGAAGGAAAAATTGGACGAAGCCGTCAAAATGCTGGAGGAATATTTGACGAGAAACAAATGGGTGGCCGGCAGCCAGATGACCGTGGCGGACATTTCCATCCTCTCATCAGTTTCAACGTTAGAGGTACGTAAGGAAATCACCGGGGATCAAAATCCTCTCACAACGAGAGAAACGATCCGAAACAGCTCTTAGATCGCGTTATCAGACGAGCACTGCGTGCCATCCAAGAGGGGCCATGAAATGCGTGATGATTCCCAAGACCGACCATTACGCATATCTACCCAACTCCATTTCACATCAAGTCCGCTCTCATATGGCTTATCTCTTTTTTTTCTCCCTTCCAGGCGGTTGGTTATGATTTCTCCATGTACCCAAAAGTCAGTGCTTGGTACGGCAACTCCAAGAAGATGATCCCGGACTATGAATCCGTGAATCAAGAAGGCGCAAATGTTTGGAAGATGTTGATGGAAAAGTATAAGGCTGAGCACCCCATGTAATGTGACATACAGAAAAATTGGATGGCCAGTATATTTCATACATATTTGCTGAATAGTGCGAATTTCAGTAGGGAATTATTGAACTTATTAGGTACATGTTTAATATCTACTAGGTTAAAAAAAAACTGGGTTTTTTTCTTAGCCGAGTGATCCCATTTTCAAGTGAATAACGTTTGACAACAATCTTAGTGGATAGTGTAGATTTGAATCCAGGAACGCAATCGATGACGGATTATTTTTGGTATTTGGGGTATCCTAATAATATTTTTCTACACACGTTTAATTTTCCCATTATATATGTGAATAAAGCGATGTTTTTCTTATAAATCCGCTGTTTTCTTCATCAAGCCACGTTCACTCTGGGTCCAATACCACTGAAAACCTCAATTTCTGCGAGGTCACATCCAATGAGCAGAATATCCCTTCCAGGGTTTCCTCCAGAACTGTATTTCGAGACGGCATAAACCGACTAAGCTAGGATAGAGACTCAAAATATAAAGTTTAAACGAGGACAGATGTTTATAGAACTTTAGTCTATGCCGCAGTTTCTTGCAAAAAGTCAAACCGTAGGAGTTGAATTTTGAATTTACAACTCAAATTGATGGGGTACTGGTTAAAAATTTGAAATTAAAAGAAAAACCGATAAGCCGAAAGAAACACTACGCCACTCCACATAGCTATTGTTATACATGGAAAGAAATATCATTTCTAGCAACTGCCGACTAATATTAGTTTCTCTGAACAGATTGAGGTAGATAGCTACTGAGCCGTTTTAATTTTGAGAATTTGAAATCATTGGTATCCCACTTAGAAACATCCTCGGTCATCTCATTCGGCAATCTCACCAACATGGCACTGAAGCAACCGCCAGTTCCAGCTCAAACCACCGACCACAGAACACCGATAAAAAGGCATGTGTTTGGTCCTTTTGGGGACGTGGGATACTTGGCGAAAAAACCCGGAGTAGTGCTTCAAAACGTTTGTAGCCAGGAACGGAAAAATACTATAAAAGAAAGAGAAAGTCTTGCTGTCCTCGAAAGAAAGCAAAATGACGAAAGATTTAATCAATTTTGGGTCCACACCGATTTAAAAAGCGCCAACGCGAAAGCAGCGCGTTTCGTTGAAATAGGTATGAAGGCAGAGCGAAGAGGCCTAGAACACAGGAAGAACTTGTTGAAAGTGAGGATCCTTAAAGATGAGTCAGCTTTGACACAGGAATACGTCACTAAAGCTCAAAAATGCGCTGACTCCATGTTTGAAGTGAAACAGAAAATAGCCGAAGAGCTGAGGAGCAAAGCTAAGGAATCTCAAAAAAAATTTGTTCAACAAGCTTACGAGCGAATGTTCTGGGAAAATTGTAATGAGTTGAGGACAAAGCAGCGGAAGGAAAGCCTCAAAGCTTTGAAAAACATTCACAAGAGGCAGATGAGGGAAAAAGTGTTAGCATTAAACGCAGAAAAAGGTGAAGAAAAAATATGGGTTGAGTTTGAGTGCCACGAGGACAAACAGCGGTCATTGAGATTTGAGGCAGAGAAATCAGCCGTAATTAAAAAAAGTGAAGATTATGTTACCAGCCTAGACCAGCAGATCAGTTACTTGAACCATCGAAGACGCAACGAAGCATGCATTGACAGTTTGGAGGAAGCCATGAGGCGAAAGATGGTTGCTGCACAAGAGCAGGCCTTAAACACAAGGGATATTGGAGCAAGGCGTCGGGAAGAGGCTCACTTGAAAGACTTAATCCAGCAACTAGAAGCTAACCGTGTGATGGGAGCTAGGCAGAAGGAAGAGGAAGAGCAGTTGTACAAAATGATGATCGAGGCTGACAAAAAAGCAGCAGCAATGGAGCAAGCCGCCATTGTGGACACTCGAGCTGAGCTCAGAAGCGAATTGGTCATATTCAATGAAGCTAGAAGACAATACAACGAATCGATGGGAGCCCATGAGAAAATCATTGACGCTATTTATGAAAAACAAAAAGTTCGAGATGACTTGGCCAAAGACGCTGCAAAAAGAGAAAAACAAAAACTCAAGGCGGAATCCCTAAAAAAATGTATGGAAATAAGAAAACGACAAACAGATGAAAAGAAAGCAAGGGAGAAGTCGTTAAAAGATGGAAATCTAGCATGTGCTCAACTTCTGAAAATCCAGCTCGAGCAAAATGAATTACTCGATGCCTCCCTACGGTATTCTGGTGGCAACACTGCTCGGCAAGAGGTGAAAGAGAACACAGAGTTTGAAAAATATTCTCAGGTTTTACGGCAGCGAGAACGTGACAAGATGGATACGTTTGTAAAGCAAATGAAAACGAAAGACGAGGAGATCAAGAATAAAACCAAGTACTTGATGGATAAACCAGTACAATTGACGACTGCTCCGATGCATCCTTTCTTGAGGCATTTACTGCGATAGTACCAAATTAATGAAGAATTACTCAAGATACCCAAAACGGTTCATTGTCAGTCCGGCTTTCTATACAAGCGTCGAAAACTTGAATAATTATAACTATCAAACGAAAATAATGTAAATACCTATCAGACAATTATACTTCGTGGGGCATTCACTCGATAAAAAAAATATGATTTATAGAATCGTGGCATCATTTTCCAACCGAATTTAAGAATTTTCCAAGTAAAATTTATTTGGAATATTCTCAACTCAACTTGGAGAATTCTCAGTTCGACTTGGAAGAGCTTGATGAAAATTTAACTATGGGATGTGCATGGCCTTGTGTTTTCTGGTGCCTCCTTCCCTTATAAGATGTATTATTTGGCACCTTCACACTTTATAATCTCAACTGCGTACAAATCTAATGAGTCTCGTATGTCTAATGATATTGTGAATGTCAGTTCAGCAGAGAATCACCAAATTCCTGGCGTGCTGGGATTCATGTGCAGTCCACCTACTCGGCCTCCGTACCGACTTTGCCACGGATAATACTGTGTAGATCATTCAAAGCCAGAAAAAATACAGAGGCTGTAAAGAAATTTTTCCATGGGCCAAAAGACGATAAGACGATTGCAGGTTGTCAGAGTTGAGTACAGTACAAATATGTGGCCGATTGCGGAAAGATTATTGTTTCTGAGATCTATGATCTCTGACCTGATAAACAGGAGATATGAAGTTCACCCCATTTCTTGGTTCATTCGCTATGGGTCTTGGCATAGATGAGGTGTGTGAAACAATGAAAAAGGAAAATGTGAAAAATATATTGCTCCTTCATCTCTATTATAGACAATCAGCAAAAGGGTTGTGAGTCAGATTGTTCTTAGGGAATTTATGATTATAATGTTCAACGTCCCCGCAGAAGGCATGGGATTCAGTAATTACGTGATGGCGACGTACATTGAGGACCAATGCGCGTTCATGTGGGCTGTGTCGCCACTTGATGACAGTCCCTAAACTACAAACGGGATGGAAGGTTTCTATTGTGACTTCAACAGCCAGTATTATGGTGCTCACTCCAACATTCACGTCATCAGCGTATTAGTAGATGTGCAGGCTGAGTCAACCTTAAAAATACAAGCAATAAAAAAAGGTATGAACGTCTGTTAAATGAAGCTCAACAACACACAGTTTGTACGGAGGTGTTGGCAATCAGACCAGGACGACAGTAATATAAAGGCATACCCATTTCAATCGATTCAGTGTCAAAACTTGATGGAACGTATTGTCTTCGTCTCCAAGCCCCAAAACTCGTTTTAAATATTCTTATTTGTAGCCGTATCGTGCCACATGCTTCATTTTGGGGCGATTCAGCTGAAAGTGAGTCAGACCCAACTAGGACCAAAGGGAGTCTATGTGCAAAATTTCCAATTTTTCAAACCCTTTTCAACGCTTTTCGGTTTAGAAATTTACGAAAAGTTTGGAAGAAACACTTATTTTTTTGTTGACACGAATGCGAATAGTAGCTGCATCATTCGTATACCAATTGACCCGTAGTAAGAGGGAGAGCGCATGATGATATTCAATCTGGAGTAACCCGTAAAAATAATTGTCAGGCTATCCGCGGTTTTCATGCTCAACTTCTTGAGCGATTCAGGCAGTATTGACCAGAGATTCATATTCAAAGCCGGAAATGTACGGGTGTCCATTGTATAGTTGGTTTAGAGTCCTCTACCAACTCCACGTCGTAATTCGGTTCAATGAGTTCCAATTTTGTTATCTTCTGGCGTGCGTTGAAGCGAGCTGCTTTCAGTACCATTGTTGAGAGAAAATAGGCTCTTTACGTTAATGCTATAATTACAGTCAAGTGAACTGTATCTTGTTCGTTGTGGACGGGAGATTAGCGGCAGACTAAAATCGTCATAATGAAAACTATTTTAATGGCGATAGGAAACCAACAACAACATAGTATGTAACAACGTAGTATAGTGTCAATGTTATAGGAATTAATAATTACAATTAGGTGCGTCAATAAAAAAGCAAGTAAATATCAATCAAATCGGTTTCTTTCGAAGAATTCAAATGGAGTGTAAGCCCCCAGGCTTGCTGCCTCCAGAAGGCCAGAAGGGAGGGAGCATGCGCCAGGATGTGCGCGCAGCTCCTGCCCAGATGTCGCATTTTGGAGAGAGGCCCAGCGCTCACTCCTTGCGAAGGCGTCCAACCAGGCGGACGTCGTCAAAGCGCCCATTGGGGCCAAGGTGCCCAACATGTTGCAGTCAGTGCAAGCAAATCTCACTCAGTCCATCCTGGCCTTGTCCTGTGCTCGCTCTGAAGTGAACTCTTCTGAAGTCGACCAAAGCTGTAATATTGTGTTCCCCATGAGATGATAAAGGACTCAAGTTAATAAGCCTCTCTGTGTACCTGCGGGACAGCGTGCCCCCTCCTGTTTTGGTTGGTTATTCCTTGAATAATCAACCTATGTTTTCATGCAAATGGTCAACCTCTCCGATTCGGCTCAAAATTTTTTTCTGGACGTTTCATGATGTCCTGATCAAAAAAGGTCAATGTCCGTCCGCGTCCGCCGTCCGCCGTCCACGCCGTTTTTGGTAGTAGAAAATTTTCTAAAAATCTGAAATTTGGGTCAGGGGTCTGTTCCCGGCCTAGGACGGTCCTCCAAGCTTTTCAGCCCGATCGGACCAAATTTGGGCGGGGTAGGGGTCAAAATGTGTTTTTTGAAAAATGGATTTTCGAGATTTTGGGCGATTTAGGCGAGTGGGGTATCATTTTCCACTAAATTTTGGACGCTGAATCCAATGAAATGGTTCCCAAAACGATCGGCACCCTCTGGAAGAAGTTATGGGTCAAATTGGGTATATATTACCCATTTTGAATATGTGTTTTTGAGATTTCTGGAACCTAGGCGTGTGGGGTATCATTTTCCGCTAAATCTTGGACGCTAATTTCAATGAAGTGGGTCCCGGAACGATTGGCACCCTCTGGAAGAAGTTATGGGTCAAATTGGGTATATATTACCCATTTTGAATATGCGTTTTCGAGATTTCCGGTACCTGGGCGTGTGGGGTATCATTTTCTACTAAATTCTGGATCCTGAATCGATTGGAATAGGTCTGGGACCCGCCGCACCCACTGTTTCCCCATTTCCCCCATGTTGAAGAAATGAGTCTCCATGCGCCTGGTCCGACGAATAACCAACCCCTGTGTAAGAATTTGCAGCGTTTTTTCCTTTGACGTCGACGCCGACGCCGTTTTTGTCAGCCGGTATTGTTGCACTTGCTCATTAAATTGTATTTCATGTATCTTGTATTAATTGTATTTTACGCTCCACATGTTGTATGTTTTACTTTGTCAAATTACTTTGTCTTGTATCAATTCTAGCCCAGGTTGAGGCATATTCTCCTTCGCAACGAGTCCTTGTTTTCAATTATAATTCAGTTTGTATCAATGTATTTTATGCTCATCCTTGGTATCCCTAGTTGCTCAGTTGTAAGTCTTGGACTTACATTGTGTAACCTCTCGCTAGGTCCGTTCAACACCTCCAAAGAAACCCGAATTAAATTATAGTAAATTCAAACACATTTTAATTCGAGAGAGGGTTACAGGAGCATGTTTTGGGTCTCGTGGGTCCAGAGAGTTCGGAATACTTTCTAATGGCCACAACAAATTTGAATCCTAAATCCTAATTTGGTGTTCAAATAATGTGATAAAGGTCCTCAATATAAGCTGAATCAAACACATGATTGCTCTAAAGCTTAACCGCTTGAACAAAATATATTTTCTTTTCATTTATTTATTTATTCAATATATTTTGGTTGCAGCATTTAGTTCAACTCTCTCCACCGGGGAGCTTGTACAGTTTAGGTTTAATTAAGGGTAAAAATGAAATTTTATAAGGTATCAAGAGGAAGTAAGTGCAAGAGGAATAAGCTGGTGGGGTTGAAAAGAGGACAAAAGTTTATTAGGAAACACCCGAACACGTGTGTGCCTTTCAAATGGATGTGATAATGTTAAAAAAATACGGACGACCACGCAACTCATAAGACGGGTTTGAAGGAGAGGGCGAATACGGGAAGAAACAACACCAAAAAGAGAACGTCCACGTCTCGAGAAGGGAAACGAGGTGGAAGGCAAGGAGGGGGTGTTGGCAAAGGTGTATGCATATCACATGAGCACGCAGGCACATCAATTTCACATTTCCATCTTGTCATATTACAGTGGGATGAGAAGGAAAACCGTCGTCGTCCGCCTACTAAATTCATCATGTGGCTTCCTAGTAAACATTTTAACCATCACTCTCTCCTTTACGAAGAGAGCGGAACAAACGAAGCTAAACAGGACAAACTTGTTTCGAAAAGTTCAATTACCAACTTGAAATAGCAGCCAACTATTCCACAATGATTGATTATTCCATGGAGTGAGAGCATGGGGAAGAAAGTGATCGTGGAGGGTCTCGGACCCATTCCAATCGATTCAGCGTCCACATTTTAGAAGAGAATGATACCCCACATGCCTAGTTCCCAAAAAGTCCCCGAAAATCGAGTTTCTACTTTTTTTCTGAAAATCTGAAATGTTAGGCCGGGACCTCTTTGCAGCACTAGTAGGTCCTCAAAACCATCCAGCCCGTTCGGGGCAAAATTGTGGAGGTTACGAGTATAATGTAATATTCAAAACTCGATTTTCTGACTTTTTGAGAACTAGACCTGTGGGTTATCATTTTCCATTGAATTCTGATGATGGAACCATAGAGATAAGTCCTGCACGTTTTTCACGTTCTCATACCCGTTCTGTTGGATAGTGTCGCCGTAAAGCGGTGTAGAATCATATTTTACTCGCGAGTATTTCTTGATAAATCTGATTCCTATCACCTAGTGCCCCTAGGTAACCTGGGTATGTACGAAATCAAGAATACTGAAGTACATAACTCACCCAATAATCTGGTGCCTACGTTACTTGATACTGAAGTAAACTACTTTGTTCTCAACACGGGATGTATTTCTTAAGTAGAGGCGAGGAAACCAAGTATTCGAAACAGGATGAATTCAGAAGATGGGTTATTAGCAAAGCATAGTATTCCAGAGGAGAGCCGAGTAGACAAGAAGCGAGAACTGGCGTCCCAAGATGGCGTGCGTTTGAGTCAGCTGGAACCACTGCCTTCCTGATGGGTAGTGAGGGCTAGTAATAAACTCCGAGTGCCCACTCAATATTCACGATATATGTACTGGGTAGTATAATTATGAACACGATATCGGCTATTCATGCCATTCCCAATGGTGAGAAATCAACTGGGAAAATGGGAGGACATCTACCACTTTCATTTGGCAGATAGGCAACACTTTTTTCCCCTTGAATAATCAACCCACGTTTTCATGCAAAAAGTCAATCTCTTTGCCGTCCACGCCGATTTTTGTAGTAGAAATTTTTCTAAAAACCTGAAATTTGGGTCAGGGACCCGTTTCCTGTTTTAGTCTTCTTTTATAAACTCCAACACCTCTATTTAGGATTTTAGATCACTCATCACACTGCTACAAGGAATCTCAAAACGAACTCATAATGTACCCTAAATAACTTGACAAAAAATTATAAATAAATAACAAAACTAACACACTCTTAAGGGGAGTGCAGGCACACTGCCTTCGTGACAACTGAGCAAACTATGTTGGCCCTTGCGAAAGGCCTGCCGAGAAAATAGCTATTAGGTTCGTAAAACAGCAAAAATATTCACGATGACGTTCATTTTTTGTGTTTCGGGATAGAATCCACACGAGGCAGTTTAGTCTCATGATGTTACAGTAGGAACAGTTGTGAGTATCGCAGTTTTCTCTACAAATATTGAGAACTGGGGAATATCTTCTTTCGGTCGTCCACCCGCGATGTTGTGTCCTGGACCCGAGTGCCCCCCCACAACGTCTTCAGGTATATGTCCTCTTCATTCTGTGAATACATCTGCGTCTGGATCGTGCATCGATATGATCTTCACTCGTCATATTGAAAATATCGATTCGAAAAATTATATAAGTTATTTCAGCTACCACAAGCCAATGTTGGCCATCACTTCTATGGATTGTGTGGAATAAAAAAATAAAAATCGAACTTATAAAAATGTATTTTTGGCCTAAAATCGCCTTTTTCGGAGAAATACACCTGTTTGAAACCTTTATCTAATTCCGTCACTTTGAAGTACAAATTTTCCTTGGAGTTGAGACTGCCCATCGTTTCGTCATCCATCTTGGCATGTCGCACAGGTAAGAAGCAGTTGAAGGTCTCACCAAGTACCATAATACGTTCCCCGAACTTGCTAGTTACTCTCCGCAGTTGTTGAACTTTGAACGCTTTGTTATGATCCACTTGGCTCAGTTTCTCAATGTACTTCGCACATAACGTTATTGCTCCGAATTTCCCTACCCTCGTCTTCGGCTGTCACATATCTGCCAGCCCACTGAACCAATTACATGATAATGCGGCTTTTGAAACGCGGAGGAAGAGGAGTGAAGAAACATGCTGGGTTGCTTCCTTCCATGGAAAAGCATCATAGGCCTTGAAACGTTTGCTCCTAAGTGTTCCGTTAGGTGTTGCGGGAAGGCAATAACATCGACCTACTCTTTATTTCCCAGCCTTTCCTCTCCTCGCGGATGGCATGTCTGGAGGTAACGGTTATTATAAGCGGGATGGTGCGAGTGGAAACATTTGGAATCCACGCAGTGAACTTGTGAGTACTGTGTTTTGCCAGAAAGTATCTCAGGTGAGCACAAGAGAAACCAAGAATATTTCCTGGACGAACAAGCAATAAAACCCGTAGAAACCATTCTGCAGGTATGGTACACCTGTGCAACTCTCTAATTGACGCATTTTTTCCAGTGTGTGCAAGAGGTAATTTTTGGATAGGGGGGTCCTTCAGGATGCGCTATTATTATTATTTTTGTTCCACTATGCTGGACTATGGGCAGGGTTTTCCAAGCTCTAGCAGTCTCTCCCTCCCCAAGATTTGAAAGAAGCCTCCTTTTCAATAAGGAAGCTTTTCATGAATCAAGGATTGGAGATAAGAAGGCTTACCAATATTAGAAGAAATATTCACTGGTGATTCCCTTCTATGACTAATGGACTCTTTCCATACGCTTGATGGCTGATGAGGAAAGAAACACTTTGGATGAATTCTAGTTGATAGATATTTAGGCGAAGGAGAACCATTTTGGGGTCTCTTATTCTATAACGCAGAAACTCGTTCAAAAAACGTTGCTTCTTGTTGCACCCAGAAATCTGAGCTTTTCTTCTAACAGGAGATCGGATAAAGCAGGAAACCCACCATGCCGTCACCGTCAGGCACCGTCCGGCACCGTCAGTCGCCGCCTTCACCGTCATTTTTTCGGCCCACTTGCCCGGCTTGCTCCGTCAAAAACCGGAGCTAACCAGAAGAAATGCATCAGTTGCGATGGAGAGTTCATCAGACGAGGAGTTGCTAGTAATAGCCGGAGCATGTGCTGAAGAAGAAGAGATACAGAAACGGAGGAAGCATAGGTACTGGGTGCACGGAATCTTCAGAAGAAGAAACGAATATGGTGAATTTCATCATTTGTTTGACGACTATAGTATTGTTTTATTGGCGCTGGTTGATGCCAACTACCGATTTATCGCGGTAGACGTTGGAGCTTATGGTCGTAACAGTGATGGTGGCATTTTCCAAAATTCAACACTTGGAAAGAGATTCCTAACCAATCAACTTGATTTACCTCCTAAACAAAGCTTTGCCAAGAACTAGTACTGTTGTACCTCATGTAATCATAGGAGACGCTGCTTTTCCGCTGAAAGATAATTTAATGCGTCCATATCCTGAGGCTGATTTGGAAAATGACGAGGTAAAGAAAGTGTACAACTACAGGCATATCCGAGCTCGAAGAGTTGTCGAAAATGCATTTGGCTTGCTTACCAGTTCAAGTGGTATTCAACTAAGTACAAAATTTTACCGAGACATGTTGACAAGATTGTTTTGGCTACTGTTGCTTTACATAACTTCCTAAGGAACGATAAATGTTCATGGCAGTCAGGTGAGTTGGAGGAAGAAGAGTATTGCCTACTTCGTGACACTCCTCATGTTGGTGGCAGAATGGCATTTTCTGCCGAAGTCGTCAGAGAAGCGTTCTCGTCATACTTTGTATCGCCATGTGGTAGTTTGCCCTATCAATGGGATCGTGTGTATGCAGGTAGAAAGTGAAGAAAGAACTTGAAGATTGAGTTGATGTGATCTGATTTTTGTATTATAGTTTGAGTGAACAGTATTTAAATAGCATTCAGTATACGTTTATTAGATATAACAACTAGTAGTCCTATGTGTTTCCTATGTGTTTTCCGCTGAAAGATAATTTAATGCGTCCATATCCTGAGGCTGATTTGGAAAATGACGAGGTAAAGAAAGTGTACAACTTCAGGCATAGCCGAGCTCGAAGAGTTGTCGAGAATGCATTTGGCTTGCTTACCAAAAAGTTCAAATGGTATTCAACTAAGTACAATATTTTACAACAGTTGAATGTCGACTGGAGAAATGACGGACCGGCGATCCGGCAAGAATGCCCCAAACAGCAATGGTGGCCGACGGTGACTGACGGACACGGTCGTGGCCGGTGACGGACGGGTATAGTGGGTTGCCGTTCGTTTAAAACAATGCAAAGCAATGTTGCCGGAACGCAATGGTGACTGACGGTGCCGGACGGTGCCTGACGGTGACGGCATAGTGGGTTTCCTGCTTTAGACGGCAACATCCGGGTTTGCTCCTTGCCAGTCAACGCCTCCTAGATAAAACAGCAAGATTAGTTTGCTATTTGTGGGTCAACTAAGACAGCGAGATTAGTTTACAGCTTGGGCAGTTTTAATGTTTCTGAATTTTTTAAGAATCTGTTTAAAAAATCTCTAGAGTGGTTCTGTAGACCAACGTCTGCTGTGCGGTTGTAATTGAAGTGTTCGTCATCATGTAATTAAAACCTCTGCAAACAACATTTAAACAATTTTGTTTAATGTTTATTGTTTCAAGTTATAACTTATTAACAATATTGATTGGATAATATAGATTGATCACAAGTCAAAACTTAGATTTGTGTTATAACACTGCTTTCATTACTCAGCTTCAGCAAGCTTGAGAGGTCTTCTGGTGATATCACTTGTACGAATAAAATCATTTGCGACGAGGTTGTGGACCATTGTACCATGAGTACCATTTCAATAAAAAATGGAAGTATCTGACGATAGTCTATTTCCTCCATAAGTAATGAGTACATTGGTTAAATCGATTTCGACGGTCAGGCCATTACCAGACATTAACATGAACGTTCATGTTAGTTTCTTGTTAGTTTCAATGAGAAGAAAAGGTGTTGTCCTCATAAAACGCAGCCATGGGAGGCCCATTAAACTTTTCGCTCTGTAAGAATAAGTTATCAACAACTTATTAAGTAATAAGGTATTAGTACTTGAAACTGATGAGTTTTTCAGCGTGTTACTAAATGTTATCTTGTCAATTACAAGATTGCTCGTTTCCCTCTTTCCTCTGACCAAGAGAAGTCATGGAGGAAGAGTTGCCTGACATCATGATTCATCAGGAAATCTCTCAGTTATCCTACATATCCCTTCCTTCATTTCTTTCCAAATACCGGAGAGCAGATCGCTTTTCTAAAGGTAACCGAAATTACCGCTGGTAGGGACATGGCCGTATCTGCTCAGAATTGATGGAAATGAACACCACTTGATGAAGGCAGTTGAGTTTTTAGTGCGTGGCTGTTCGTAATCAGTTCGTACTGTTGTGAAGAATTAAGTCAACTCCTGCTCCATCTCCATTATCATCCTGGCTTCGTGAACCTCGAGAGACTGTAAAAAGACCCTCCGCACGTATTTCCAGGGCAAATGTTGTAAAACCTCGAGGCTCATCTTCATTAACCTCATTGCTCCGAACATTACGTTTTTGGGTTTTGAGTATGGTGCTGGAGTGGGAGAGGTGCTACACTATTACAACTTGTTAACGATCGCTCCGTTTCCTTCCAACGCCTTTTCATTTCCGAGCACAAGAGAGTGGAAGAGGGCCAGGGGCAGGAGGAGGGAGAAAGTGGATTGGTGAGGGAGGGGTCCTTCATTTTCAACAAAAGGTCGTTGAGGAGGTTTGGAGGATATCATTCCTTTTACCGTAGCGACTTTTCGACACAATCTAATCATGACGTTTCCACCTCGTTTTAGAGTTCTCCCCTCTCGCCTTGCCCTCTTCCTCCTTTTCGTTGAGAAGAAGGAAATTTCTCCTTCCCGCGCAGTTTGCGTTTTATTATTCAACTACCTAGTCCCTTGTCTCTCGGTTTTGTCTTTTGTTTTGCGAGATGGGAGACCGCGGAAATGGATCGCTCTTCTCGACAAATAGCAGCTGATGACAACTACGAGGGGCACTGACAACAATGGGTGGGAAGAATTGGCAGAACCCAAGTCCTCCAAGGTAGAACACATCTATCCTCAAACGAAAGTGAGGCACACATTTTATGCACGTACTACAACGAGTGTTCCAGGAGTAGGGATGTTGCATTCCTACATTGTAAGTGTAAATGTCGATACAATCATCGTTTGCATCGATAGATCCAATACTGTAGTCTCTTGAGATTATTTTAATAAAGATGAGGCATAGATAGCACTCGGACTGTTTCAGACTCTTCACCTCTGAACCGCACATCACGAAGAACCTGTTCGAGATCAAAGGTGTCAAGCAAAATAAAATCAGAATCTTACGGAAAGAGCCTCTATGGAGTACACTTTGCCGTTCACACAACCCTTGTCGTCATAATGCGTATCATAGAATCTTACCAGGAAACAGAGGAAACGCAAAGTCGATCTGCCTGAAGGAGAAGAGGTATAGAAAGCTGAAGACTGAAAGAGAAAGGGGCCGAGTACTGTGGCTGGAGGTTCATAGAGGAATCTTATGGTATTGTACAGACACCCTATTCGGTGGTAGAGCCCCAGTATTACATGTTAGGGTGTATGTCCGATGACGGCGATTGCTACACCAGGGACTTGAAAGTAAAACTAATAAAACTCAGGATGCGGCCTCGTGTCTCCCTGCGTGCAAATTCTCACGAGATGAGTGTTGCAAGCTCTCAACGATCTGACAAATGGGGCCGGAGGTTCCGGTAACTATACGGGAAGAGGATGGTCAAATAGATCGCGTGACAATATAGGGGACGTTCATCTTTTTGTCCATCTTGTCAACAGTGTCCGACAAATATTCGTCGAAGAGTGACTTACTGGCTGTCCAATCTTGGTGACGACCACAGAGTAGAGGTAATTTAAGGCGACCTGGCTCACCCAGGCCTATATAAATGAGGCCGTAGGTTACAATGTACCGGGATCGGAGGGTGATCCATCCTAGTACCTCGTCCGGAAAATGAGCTTCCTACGAACGTTGATTCAATAAGACATGCCCAGGGGAACAGGAACCTTTTGATTGAACACGAGCGAACAAGGTTGAAAGATCAGATTGAAACAAAATTTCAAACAGACTTATTTCAACGAACTGTCAATCATCCCAACGAATAAGTTCCCAGTAGAAAGAGTGGGTAGGGAAAACGTAGTTCCTTCGGAGGTTGTATATAATATATAATTATAATACGACCAAGTTGAATTGAAAAACGATTGTATTGTTTCGATTATTCTGAGAGAAAACGGAAAGAGTTGAGCCACGCATGCCCAGCTTCTTTTGCAATACCTAGGGGACGAATGGCGATGAGCGGTAGATCTAACAGGGGGCGCACTCAAGCGGTCTTTACGAGAACCAGAAATGGCATTATTCCTTGACCAGGGGAAATGAAAGAAGAAAATTTTGATAATACTTTTAGTAATCGGTTCTCAACAAGTACAACGTCTGTAGTTATAAAATGGACACAATGAACAGTTATCAACAGAATACAACAATACCTTTCTGCATCGTCTGTCTCGAAGTGTGATGTGTGTTTCCATGGGATGTGGAATGGGTTGTGCGAACCACATCAGGCAAATTGTCGGGCACAGCAAAGTTTTATTTGTTGGTGATTTAAGTAATTTATGTTTTGTTATTACGGCTGTTTTTAATTGCATGTAGAACCATTCGTTAAATCGATACAAGTTGCAACAATGTTGCGTTCCAACGGTAGTGTCATATTTTGTGGGTTAAAGGCACCATGCAACATGTTTGTGCAAAAATCCTTATTTCGTTATTGAAGGCTTTTTGACATCGTGAGTGATTGGTATAAAACCTACCATTCCGCAGCCACAGATTAAACATTGAATGCAGGCAGCAGAATAATCGGGCGCGTTGCCTCGTACCTATGCGCGCTGTCACCCCTATGTGTATATCAATATCAGGATAAGCACAAAGAGTCAGACATTGAGGCTCATCAGAGCAAAGGTGAAGGAACAAACGGGAAAAAACATAGCTATCACGGGCCTTAATAAAGATGTAACCAGAGATTGAGAGAAGCCAAAGGGGACTATAGTCGGCCCAACTAGGGCAATATGGCGTTGACAGAGGATCCAAAGGACTTTCAACCTTGTTTATGGTTTAATATATGACGTTGGAAGAAGCTCGGCGAGGATTTTCGAAAAGCTCGTTCCTTCACGGTGGTTTTCTCTGGTTCCTTCAATAAACGTCGTAACACGCCCATAGGACCTTATGAAGGCACCGACTTATCGAATTAACTGTAGCGGATAATACCCACTAATATAGGCTTTTGGTCGACTTTAAATATATTCCTTACTAAGCGAGTTAGGGAGGATTTCACATTCATAATTCGACCGTGGTCAACCGAGAGCCTCCAGAGACCCCTTTCATCGTCTCCAAGTCACCCTCGTTTTCTTAAGGCCTCGAGAATCGCGCTCACAGCAACGGTTTCTTTTTAGCCTTTTCCTTTAGAAACATCACAAGTCATATTTCCCTGGGGAAACCAACCTTCCGGCTTAGCTGAGTTTATTCACAGCCTTGAGGAAGTCAGGAAGAGAGCTCCTGCTGAAATCTCATTCCGAGCGCAGTTGGAATTTTCCTTCAGCCTCGCTCCACTGAACTACTCAACGATCAAAGCCCGGGAATCTTTGTTGCTTATTAGATTTTTCTCCGTAATATTATCACTTGGATCTTGGAAAAAAAATTATCCACTTACAATTCTCGCTTTCAAGTCGGAATATGGAGCTCTAGTTTGTCGTATGTGCCCACAAACTAATTGGCAAGTCCTATTTGGGATCTTATTGAGC
Source organism: Cyrtorhinus lividipennis (assembly GCA_019603395.1). Classification (NCBI taxonomy): domain Eukaryota; kingdom Metazoa; phylum Arthropoda; class Insecta; order Hemiptera; family Miridae; genus Cyrtorhinus; species Cyrtorhinus lividipennis. The sequence goes on along the minus strand of CM034001.1, from coordinate 25,481,154 downwards.
ATATCACAAACGTGTCTACGCAGCATGGTACGCTTTGCCAGTTATCAGTAGCACACATTTTGAATGATTAACCAATGTTTTTAATCAAATCATGTGCTCCTCAAGGGAATCGTTCTTGCATATATCGTAATATTACTCGGATCCTGAAAAAAAAAGATTATTCGCTTACAATTCTCGCTGTCATGTCGGATTCTGGAGCTCTAATTTGTCGCATGAACCCGTAAACTAATTGGCCAGTCCTAGGAGTTTATAAAGCTTACCACAAGAGTTTCTACAAAGCATAATGCGCTTCAGCAGTTTTCAGTAGCGCAAATTTTACATGATTAACCAGTGCTTTCAATCAAATTATGTGCTTCCTTCCGAAATCCGAAAGGGGTTTGGTCAACAAGAAATAAAACTGGTACTTGAGCGATTGGAAGACAAAAAATGATTTTTGTTTGAGGCACCTTCCTCAGCCGGCACCAGCCCTCATTGAATGCAATCATACTTCGGTTAAAACAAGTATAATTGTGTTGCGAGCTGGCATCGGCGCCAGTCAAATGGGCTGCTGGCGTCGCAAGGTCAACGACCTGTGGAGGATTAAGGGTCTCGAACATTCGGGAACCTCCCCGTTCGCTCCAGACAACACGTTGAGTTCCCAGAACCAGGGAACGTTCTGGAAGGTACTCGACCGAGAGGCAGCAGGTATAAAACGGGCCCAGAAACGCCGCGGAGGGCAGTTCCATTTTGGAGTCATAAATCGTGCCGTGTTATAAATAGTGATTCTGTCATTGTGTAAGTGCGCGAATGTGAACAGTGTATGTACTCAAGTGAACAATTGTAATAAATTATTTACTAACAACATAAATCGTTACAATTGTATCAAAGTTCAAGGGAGAAACAACAGACCATCTCCAAGCTCTCCAAGCAAATGAGGATACGGTTAGCCTAACATTTAGCTGAGTAGAAATATAAAATTGAAGTGTGACGCGGATCAAGTACAGTAATATGATTATAAAATAGTAGGTAACATCCATTTTATTAACGTTGCTAGAAAAAAAAAAACGATTGCTGATGATACGGAAAACCCGTTAGTAATAAAGGTGTGGTTATACAGAGGATTACCAATCAGAATCGACCTAGTACTGGGCGGGGCTGCGTTCGGTTTCCTCCGTTCGGGATGAGAATGTTTAGATTTTCGTACGCAGGAACGCGCGTACCACTGTCGTTACCCGAACAAGTAGAAGGTACTATTTACCGCAGGGGTACCTACTACTCACGTAGGAACCTACGACACCCTGGTGTACCTACTTGTCAGCGGTTGGGATTTATTTAGTAAAAATATGGCCATCGTCGAAGCCTCATTGGTCGCTGAAACTCCTATTTCAAAAGCACCTCCAATGAAGCGTGAGGACGAGGGAAACGTTCCGCAGCCCCGCACCAGCTCATCCCTTCGATGTTAAACAGCCATTTATCCCTTCCATGGTGGACGCTGCTGGAGGGGTGTTTGATGCGAAAATTATACCACAGCTTATCACTTGACTTCTCTATCTCCTCGTTCGAAAAAGGGGAAAAAGCCACGGGGATGGGCTTGCTTCCTCTTTTTGATTTTCGATACACCATTTGATTTATGGATTGCATTCCTAACGCATCTATCTGGGGTGGACTTTTCCTTCCTCTTCAATCGGAGAACACACGCAATTTCCTCACGTGGTTTTTCTAACTTTTGCTATTTATACAGTTTCAAGGAAACCACTAAAACAGTAAAGTGTCATTACATAGCCTCTTTATGCTAAAGCTTGTAAAATATCATCATAAATTCATATGTTCACTGCTCTTATGATTGAATGCCACCTTCCTCAACCCCCCCACTAAATGATAGACCACACAATGATGATGGCGGAAACCCAACTTAACACCTTCAGGGATCAAAAGCTCATTGGAATATTTAGTTTTCCGTTCCGTCAATTCGTACTAGTTTGTTTCAATCAACCTACCTTTTATTTATACGCTTCTTGATCATGTGAACTGCCACTGAGGGAAAATATCGACCGCTACAAACCCAACCGGGTTTCCAAGCTGCAGAGTCACATTTGGCGAGTGAAAATGAAATCGCTCGTAATAACCTTGTTTGACAAATTCAAAAGAGGTCAAACACAACTTCTCATTTCGAAGCCAGAAACCAAATGAAGGAGGCAAGACACATGAAAAAAATACAGCGAAAAACTTAGTGGATTTATTTACATTGTTAATTATTATTACTTACTGTACAAGGCTAGGTTTTCGAAAACGAAAACATGAATTCTTAGATCAATTTTAACACAACACTTCATTTTTCTGTCTCCATCCTTAGGAGATTCAGTTAAACCTCCACTATACGATTATGCACGATTACATACATCATCTTATGGTATTTTTGAACAAAGAAACGCGTCAACAATTTTCATTTTACGTGTAGTACCTTAATGTTTCAGAAAACGAAAAAAAAAAATCTAAATAACAGAAAAATGTCACATCAAATTGAGTACCTACGATTAGCTCTTTCCGCCCCGCTAAATTGACCTGGAAACTTTTTTTTTTTGCCCTGGAATTTATTTGATTCTGACTGGAATTTATAATGCGAAAATTTCGTGACGGGGCAGCACCTTAAAATGTCGAAAATAACTTTTTCATTAGATGGTGCCAACTTCGGTTTAAATGAAGTCTTCCGATCAAATAGTCGAAATGACTCTCAAAACTTGATAAAGGAAAAAAGTATATTATATTGCTATCGGCAGATGTTCGAGGATTGACGAGGGGTTGCGGTACCCGTTTGTGGAACGATTAATTCGAATTGAGGCATAGGAGAGTCATTTAGAATGCAAGGAGATTGGGTTAACTTCTTATCATTCCTATATCCCCAATTCCGCCCTCTTCACCTTGTTTAGTCAAAAGTCCACAAAATAATTATTTATTTGACTCATTCTGATATATGGCAAGTCAAAATCCGGGTGTACCCAATCATGGATATGAACAGTAGCACCAGTGTTTAGCTAGTGATAGTGTCAGCTTTCCCCGATTTGAAAAATCTACTACTATGGAGTGGAAATGAGTGGAGGATTAATTTTCCAACTGATTTCTGAACGTATAAAGTTACTTGTCCTTCAATGAGTTAATATGGACGTGACTAGTTTACGAAATAATCTATAACGCCTAATATTCTTGTCGAACGGCATAAAGGGTTATCTTAGTCTGAAAAACGTTTCACTGTCCCGGCCAAACGATGCTTTCTATCCACGGAACGTAGTAGGAAACTCGAGTGTACACACCAGGGTTGTTTTCAGCGCAACCGCGGCCGAAAGACGTGACGCCAACTTGCGCGTACATGCAGTAGGGTGTGCGCAGGGGTATTTGAAGAGGTCCTCCAGAATCTCCCTGAAAGTAGCGAATTTGTGTTGATAAGTTAGGAATGAAACTTGGTTTGCAAACTACATTGGCTGTAGACGACATCCGTTCGCCAAATAAAGATTTGCTGGGAGACGAGAAAAAGAATAATATTTTGAACATCCTAAATAAGTAGGTACCATTAAGATTAATCTTTAGGAAATAATCATTTATTTATTCGGCGTTGTAAATAAACTGTCATCTCCCTTACTTTAAGATTAAATGTATACCTGGCATGTGTCTTTTCCTTCTTCCATTCCAGCGCAAACCATTTTCGAGTCCAAAATGCCACTTGGTAGTTGCCGACCGATATTCTCCCTGTATGAATCATTGCATGTTCGGGCCGACACCAAATCTAGCGAAACCTTTTGTAAGATAGTGCTTGGCCGCCCACCTGTATGCAATTAAAAAAGATAGTTTACCATTATCGATAACTTATTATGATAAGTCCAGTCAACATTGAACATAGAACACTTTGCGGTGTCGGTGGATTAGTGTTGATACTTGTGAGCGTGAAATAGTAGGTGCTCCTTTCAAATCGCTGAAGAAAGTGCTTTTTTACTGGCTTCTATGCCCTACGTGCACCCCATGAAAGGGATTCTTCCGGGGTTCCCAATAGAAAAAAACTAGCGGGCCTCCAGCTATTTAGTCGATAAAACGGGTGGGACTGAGGAAGAATGCCTATGAAGAAATAGGAATGACGAAACATAGCAAAATAAGACTGATGTGCCCTCTTCTGGTGAGAAAAAGCCTTCAAGTGCCTCCTACATACCACGATTTGCGTTAGAATTTCGTATGTAGGCATAATCCAGTTCTATCCAATCAGAATATTTGGACATCTTAAACGCTGGAAAATAACCACAAGTGGTGACAATAACTAAATTAATTTATGTGATCTATAACTCATCGGATGGTTGGAAGAAAGCGGTTATCAAGTACAGGAACTCGTTAAAACTTCCTTCAAAAGTTAAAAATCTGCAAATTCCTACACACGGGTTGGTTATTCCTCGAACCAGGCGCATGGAGATTCATTTCTTCATCATGGGGAAAATGGGGGAAACAGTGGGTGTGGCGGGTCCCGGACCCATTCCAATCGATTCAGGATCCAAAATTTAGTGGAAAATGATACCCCACACGCCTAGGGACCAGAGATCTTGAAAACACATGTACAAAATGGGTGGATACATGCACATTTTGGGTATATATTACCCATTTTGAATATGTGTTTTTGAGATTTCTGGAACCTAGGCGTGTGGGGTATCATTTTCCACTAAATTTTGGATCCTGAATCGATTGGAATGGGTCTGGGACCCGCCGCATCCACTGTTTTCCCCATTTCCCCCATGTTTATGAAATGAGTCTCCATACGCCTGGTCCGAGGAATAACCAACCCCTGTTTAAGAATTTGCAGCGTTTTAAATATGTGTTTATGAGATTTCTGGTACCTGGGCGTGTGGGGTATCATTTTCCACTAAATTTTGGATCCTGAATCGATTGGAATGGGTCTGGGACCCGCCGCACCCACCGTTTTCCCCATTCCCCCCATGTTTTTAAATTTTCCATGCGCCTGGTCCGAGGAATAACCAACCCCTGTGTAAGAATTTGCAGCGTTTGAATATGTGTTTTCGAGATTTCTGGTTTCTAGGCGTGTGGGGTATCATTTTCTACTACATTTTGGACCCTGAATCGGTTGGAATGGGTCCGGGACCCGCCACACCCACTGTTTCCCCCATTTTCTCTATGTTGAAGAAATGAGTGTCCATGCGCCTGGTCCGAGGAATAACCAACCCATGTGTAAGAATTTGCAGCGTTTTTTATCTAGACTTCATGAAACGTCCAGAAAAAATGTTTGAGCCGAATCGGAGAGGTTGACCATTTGCATGAAAACATAGGTTGATTATTCAAGGAATAACCAACCAAAAACCTAACGGATTTTGAAATCATGACAAACAAACTTATGAAGGCTGGTTGTTGCAATAAGATAATCCATGAAAGAAAAAATTATACATGTTCATTAGAGCGCACATAATAACTTAAGTAACTCTGGTTATATATACCAAGGTTAGGGGTATTTAGTAGAAGGAACAATTTTAGGTTTCTTGGAGAGACTCAAAGTGACCATTAATTTCGATCTTGTAGTTAGTGAGTCGGAGAGAGACCTATGATGTTTTACTTCGTAGGGTTTTACTTTCAGCATGTAGGTAGAGTAACAATCTACTTATAATCCTTAAACTTACTCCATTGAGTATGTCCCCAACCGGTTGCAATCATCACTTTTTGGGGAATACTGTGTTCAACCTGTTGAATATGGAAGGTTTTGTAATACCAGGTATCAGTTGGTAAAAAACTTATTCGAAGTGGTATTTAAACTGGAAAACTGTATTGATTTTCGAACTAAAATTCTCGAGTCGTACCTGCAGGCAAATCGGTCGAATGTAAGGGGTGAACGTGACGTCTCTCTCCAATTTGTACAAAGCGATGTCGTTGTAAAGTTCCACTTTGTTGTAACCCGGGTGGTTTAAGCGCTCGGTGATCCGCATAGTTTCCGGTGGAGGCCCATCGTTGTTGCTGATTGTGTCCAAATCCCCGAGACGTGCCCATTTTGCCGGACCCCTAGACGTTGGAAAGAGAACACATGAAAAAATTATCATCCTCAATTTTGTAAAATCTTTGCTGCGCTTGAAAAAAAAATCAGTGCCTAATTAAAAAAAAATTAATTAATGCGAAGTATATATAATTTGCGACAAACCTCATGGAAATGGAAGCCCTTTTTGGCCTTCTGATAATATTTAGGAAGCTGTAAATTGTACTGTTTTGGTTGATTATTCAAGGAATAACCAACCTATGTTTTCATGATAATGGTCAACCTCTCCGATTCGGCTCAAAATTTTTTTCTGGACGTTTCATGATGTCCTGATCAAAAAAGGTCAATGTCCGTCCGCCGTACGCCGTACGCCGTCCATTGTCCACGCCGTTTCTGGTAGTAGAAAATTTTCTAAAAATCTGAAATTTGGGTCAGGGGTCTGTTCCCAGCCGAGATGGGTCCTCGAAACTTTTCAGCCCGATCGGACCAAATTTGGAGGGGGTAGGGGTTTTTTGAAAAATGGATTTTCGAGATTTTGGGTGATTTAGGCGAGTGGGGTGTCATTTTCCACTAAATTTTGGACGCTGAATCCAATAAAATGGGTCCCAGAACAATTGGCACCCACTGGAAGAAGTAATGGGTCAAATTGGGTATTTATTACCCATTTTGAATATGTGTTTTCGGGATTTCTGCTACCTAGGCGAGTAGGGTGTCATTTTCCACTAAATTTTGGACGCTGAATCCAATAAAATGGGTCCCAGAACAATTGGCACCCACTGGAAGAAGTTATGGGTCAAATTGGGTATTTATTACCCAATTTGATTATGTGTTTTCGGGATTTCTGCTACCTAGGCGTGTGGGGTATCATTTTCCACTAAATTTTGGACGCTGAATTCAATGATGTGTGTCCCAGAACGATTGGCACCCACCGGAAGAAGTTATGGGTCAAAATGGGTATGTATCCACCCATTTTGTATGTGTCAGGATTTCTGGTACCTGGGCGTGTGGGGTATCATATTCCACTAAATTTTGGACCCTGAATCGATTGGAATGGGTCTGGGACCCGCCACACCCACTGTTTCCCCCATTCGAGGAATAACCAACCCGTGTGTAAGAATTTGCAGATTTTTTAAGTACTATGTTTTGGATTTTGTCATGACCAGGTGCTTTGTTGTTTTTCATTCGGGAGATGATTTGTCGGACTTCTTTGGGAGATGTAAATTTGATACTTTGATTAGCGGGCGTGGGCGGCGAGAGGACTGATTTTTTGACTTGGGAGTTTATTTGTTCTGAGAAGGATTTATTACCCCTAGTATGTGCTTCTGTATGGATGTTGATAAATTGGCTGGCAAGGAGTTCCACTTTGTCCAGTTCTGAATATGCCGTTTGACCGTCCTTCTTTAGTACAGGAATTGAATATTGATTTTGGGAGTTGAAAAATTTGGTTAATTTCCTGATTGAGTTGTCTTTGACATTGATTTTACTGAGTTTGTCGTCCCATTTTGTTTGTTTCCACAAATCAATGGCGCGGTCTATTTTACGTTGCATGATGTTAAAAAGTTTCTTGTTTTGCAATTCGTGCCTAGAATAGTGATTTAGTGGGAGAAGGATTAAAGCATCTCTTGGGTCCACTTGAGTCTTTATAATTACCCACTAAAAATAGAAACGATGAATATGCCGATATTAAAGGCGAATATCCTTATGATACCGGTATTAATTCTAGATAGAAATAGGTAACAACTACAGGTGGTGTCGCAACAAACCATGGTAGGCTTATCTCAATTACATTAAATACTTAAAACCCATCAAAGACTGGAAGGAGCATTATGTCGTGTCCCTCTCACTTTAATGAGCGCCAACCGTCGCACCATAATGAGGCGGCTGGTTCATATGCTGACACTACTAACCCATGCCGGCCGATGCCCAATGTACTTGAGGGGAAAGAGAAAGTTAACACCGAAATTATTTTTGTAGTTGCAGAAACTTTTCGATTGCCCCCGCTACCTATAAGTACTGTTCAGAAACTTACATAAGCTGTGATCAAAGAGGACCTTCGCTTTTCCCTCTTCTTTTTATTTGTTCGTGGAAGCAGTGGAGGAACGATAAAAATCATCACGTTCGTAACCAATATTCCTCAGATACCAACAAGATGAGTCTTTTAAGCTCCAGTCAAGGTTACATCATACATGAACTGGATGGAACTCCTATACTGAAAAGATTATAACCCATCTGAACTATTCGTTTTCCTTTTTGATTGAAATTACATAATTATAACATAGGTGGGTATATTCACTGCCCAGAACCGTATGAGTATTTTCACCAACAAGGTCAGTCAGAGTCTTAGAAATCATTCCCACTCATGGAGGGGATCCCAGGATGAGGCAATACCTACGATGGATAAGTTATTTACCTAAATACTATTGTTCACCTTCTTACTTGAGGACGGTATCCGAATCCCTACCAGTAAACAATGACGTGACTTCCGATGTGGAGACCCTCACCATTGTACCCATCTCAGTAATTTTAAGTCCTCGTATCATCTCAAAGCAAACCTACTTTCCATTTGGGTGTGTACAATGCGCAGCACTCATCACGAAGCGTTCACTGATTAGGCTTCCACCGCAAAGCCAAGATATTCTCGCTTTCTCACCGTAGCCAATTTGAGCCTGAAAGAGATAAAAAACCTGCAATAATTAAGGTTTTCTTCGTTTTGGAAATCGAAAACCGCCTTCCCACAGAGTGTACATTCCTTTTTTAATTATCAACAAACAGTAAATACATTTTAGTCCACATTATAAGAAATTTACACTGTCATAATCTCTTTAAACTTATTCCATTCTACTGAAACAGCTGGATTTGTAAAATACCCGCTTCACATTATCTTCTACTTGGATGCGGAATTTATTCAAATCTCAAGGGTGGGTTATTCCTCGGACAAGCAGAATGGAGACTCATTCGAATCGATTCAGCGTTCAAAATGTCGTGGAAAATGATACCCCCACACGCCTCGTTACCGAAAATCTCGAATACATATTCGAAAACACGTGGTAGATAGATACCTATTTTGATCATAACCTCTTCCGGTGGGTGCCAATCGTTCCGCTCTGATCGCTCTAATCTCATTGGATTCAGCATCCAAAATATAGCCAAAAATGATACCCCCACACGCCTAGATCGCCAAAAATCTACACATTTTGACCCCTAATCTACGTCGCATGAGCATGAGTTTTTGTCCTTCTTGATTGTAAAATGCGGACGGGCTTTCGCAAAGATTAATCGCTTTATCTGGGCCTAGAACAACACAAAGAAGCACCCTAAACATTCATGAAAAACGCTGCAAATTCTTACACAGGGGTTGGTTATTCCTCGGACCAGGCGCATGGAGACTCATTTCTTCAACATGGGGGAAATGGGGAAACAGTGGGTGCGGCGGGTCCCAGACCCATTCCAATCGATTCAGGATCCAGAATTTAGTAGAAAATGATACCCCACACGCCCAGGTACCGGAAATCTCGAAAACGCATATTCAAAATGGGTAATATATACCCAATTTGACCCATAACTTCTTCCAGAGGGTGCCAATCGTTCCGGGACCCACTTCATTGAAATTAGCGTCCAAGATTTAGCGGAAAACGATACCCCACACGACTAGGTTCCAGAAATCTCAAAAACACATATTCAAACTGGGTAATATATACCCAATTTGACCCATAACTTTTTCCAGTGGGTGCCGATCGTTCTGGGACCCATTTCATTGGATTCAGCGTCCAAAATTTAGAGGAAAATGATACCCCACTCGCCTAGATCGCCCAAAATCTCGAAAATCCATTTTTCAAAAAACACATTTTGACCCCTACTCCGCCCAAATTTGGTCCGATCGGGCTGAAAAGCTTGGAGGACCGTCCTAGGCCGGGAACAGACCCCTGTCCCAAATTTCAGATTTTTAGAAAATTTTCTACTACCAAAAACGGCGTGGACGGCGGACGGCGTACGGCGTACGGCGGACGGACATTGACCTTTTTTGATCAGGACATCATGAAACGTCCAGAAAAAAATTTTGAGCCGAATCGGAGAGGTTGACCATTTGCATGAAAACATAGGTTGATTATTCAAGGAATAACCAACCAAAACGCTGCAAATTCTTACACAGGGGTTGGTTATTCCTCGGACGAGGCGCATGGAGACTCATTTCTTCAACATGGGGAAAATGGGGATAACGGTGGGTGCGGCGGGTCCCAGACCCATTCCATTCGATTCAGGATCCAAAATTTAGTGGAAAATGATACCCCACACGCCTAGGTTCCAGAAATCTCAAAAACACATATTCAAAATGGGTAATATATACCCGATTTGACCCATAACTTTTTCCAGTGGGTGCCGATCGTTCTGGGACCCATTTCATTTGGTTCAGCGTCCAAAATTTAGTGGAAAATGATACTCCACTCGCCTAAATCGCCCAAAATCTCGACAATCCATTTTTCAAAAAACACATTTTGACCCCTACCCCGCCCAAATTTGGTCCGATCGGGCTGAAAAGCTTGGAGGACCGTCCTAGGCCGGGAACAGACCCCTGACCCAAATTTCAGATTTTTAGAAAATTTTCTACTACCAAAAACGGCGTGGACGGCGGACGGCGGACGGCGGACGGCGGACGGACATTGACCTTTTGTGATCTAGACATCATGAAACGTCCAGAAAAAAATTTTGAGCCGAATCGGAGAGGTTGACTCCAAGCTTTTCAGCCCAATCGGACCAAATTTGGGCGAGGTAGGGGTCAAAATGTGTTTTTTGAAAAATGGATTTTCGAGATTTTGGGCGATCTAGGCGAGTGGGGTATCATTTTCCACTAAATTTTGGACGCTGAATCCAATGAAATAGGTACCAGAACGATTGGCACCCACTGGAAGAGGTTATGGGTGAAAATGGGTATCAATTGCCCATCTTGAATATGTGTTTTCGAGATTTCCGGTACCTGGGCGTGTGGGGTATCATTTTCCACTAAATTTTGGATCCTGAATCGATTGGAATGAGTCTGGGACCCGCCGCACCCACCGTTTTCCCCATTTCCCCAAAGTTTTTAAAACAGTTTCCATGGGCCTGGTCCGAGGAATAACCAACCCCTGTGTTTTTGATCAGGACATCATGAAACGTCCAGAAAAAAATTTTGAGCCGAATCGGAGAGGTTGACCATCTGCATGAAAACATAGGTTGATTATTCAAGGAATAACCAACCAAAAGAGGCTTCCTGCAATTCAGGGGATACTCATTTAAACAGAACAACAATAAGTACCAACTACTGTGTTTCAAATAAAACAAGTGAGTCCCTGAGTTCTGTAAAAGAGTATCTTAGCTGATTTTTTTCAACTTGATGTACCTACTAGCTCTAGGCCCTGATGAAGCGATTAAACTGCGCGAAAACTTTTCCATCTTCTTACACAATTCTTACGGTAGGTCAATCTACATAATCGGTTGGTCCTACCATATGAGGAAATTCTTTAGGCTTAGCGTCCTTTCCACCGACTATCAGGGGCTCCTCGATTCTTCCGCATTCGTTCACCGTCACCTCAGGAGTGTCGAATGATAGAATTGGAGCTTGCTCCTTCCTGTACACATACTGGGCGTATGTCACGCACACTAAAATGCAAAACAATTCGCAAAAAAATTCATAAATAAATAATTCGATTATACAAAATTAAAGTTAATTAAATTTTCGTTTTAGCAGTAATTTAATGATATTTTGATAGGCCTTAGGCTCGCTCAACGCATCTCACAATATTAATTGTGTCCCCAGCCGGTCTTTCACAAGATTTTCCCAATTTTTCTGATGACTTGATTCAAGGAGTGTGCCGCTAGTTTTCAAATGATCCATCACTTACTTCGGCGACTCACTGAATCTTTGACTGAAGGGCTTCTTGTTGGTTCTTCGTAATCAACCTGTGGCCTCTTGGTTGTAGGTGGCCACCGAGAGTCAGAATCAGGACGGCAACAAATAACCGGCAGTACGCCTGAAATTTCCATTCGAAAGATTTAAGGGAAAAAACGAAGTCAGCACACCTAATGTTACTGGCATGATCCTGCCCGAATCCTACGACTTACAATAGGGCTTACCTAAAAACGAGCAAATTTCTGGATGTTTGCCCACTTTGAGGTCGTTTTGTCCAGTCAAGCATTCCGAAAGCCTTCGGCATTTCCATTGTTGATCACCGCACTCGTCCCCTGACGAATAGATTCAAGATGACTCATAGCGCCTTTACGTACACATTTCTAACAGAAATGGCTAATAGGATATTTTATACTTACCAAAATTAAAAGAAAAGTTTACATAGCATAGGTACGAGTATTTCATTAGCTAGAAAATATTTAGGCTAAGTACTGAGTAATATATTGTCATCATATTATGATTAAAAAAAATGTCAGTGAGTGCGTTGGAAAGGGTGTTAGAACGGAATTTAGAAGTGAATATTTTGATAGTTGAGGTGAAGTACTGTGAGGTACTCACTCCACCGTAGGTGGACCTTTTCTCTAAAACGCTGCAAATTCTTACACAGGGGTTGGTTATTCCTCGGACCAGGCGCATGGAGACTCATTTCTTCAACATGGGGGAAATGGGGAAACAGTGGGTGCGGCGGGTCCCAGACCTATTCCAATCGATTCAGGATCCCGAATTTAGTAGAAAATGATACCCCACACGCCTAGGTTCCAGAAATCTCAAAAACACATATTCAAAATGGGTAATATATACCCAATTTGACCCATAACTTCTTCCAGAGGGTGCCGATCGTTTTGGGACCCATTTCATTGGATTCAGCGTCCAAAATTTAGTGGAAAATGATACCCCACTCGCCTAAATCGCCCAAAATCTCGAAAATCCATTTTTTCAAAAAACACATTTTGACCCCTACCCCGCCCAAATTTGGTCCGATCGGGCTGAAAAGCTTGGAGGACCGTCCTAGGCCGGGAACAGACCCCTGACCCAAATTTCAGATTTTTAGAAAATTTTCTACTACCAAAAACGGCGTGGACGGCGGACGGCGGACAGCGGACGGCGTACGGCGTACGGCGGACGGACATTGACCTTTTTTGATCAGGACATCATGAAACGTCCAGAAAAAATTTTTGAGCCGAATCGGAGAGGTTGACCATTTGCATGAAAACATAGGTTGATTATTCAAGGAATAACCAACCAAAAGGGAAGTCTTCGTTGATGACGTAAACAGTGTAGAATGAACCGACAGACGGGGTTTTGACGTCAATAATTCTTCTTCAATTCTCAGGGAATTACAGCGGGTATCAATATTTCGTATAGCCTCACAACACTCAAGAGATGATCAGCCTATTATCAGTTGGCGTGATATTATTGTCCGCCGAATCACAAGGGGTTGCTTATGGCATTTTGTTGTTCCAGTTGTTCACTAGAAATTTTTGAAAGTTTGAGTGAAAGTTTCGAGGAAAAACTAGGTAGAGATTGAAATGGGCTCCTTACCAAAAGTTCAGATTATTAAATCATTATCTACTACCAAAATTTTCAGATATTTAGAAAATGCTCTATTGTCAAAAACGGAGTGGACGGCGGATGGAAATTTTCTCATTCTAATCTAGACACCTTAAAAAACAGAAACAAATTGAAACAAATCAAAATAGTTATTTATTTATTTTTATTTTTTTATTATTATTATTTATTTTTTTATTTTTTATTTTTTTTTGCTTTTGTCCGTCCGAAGTCTGCAGAAAATGCACTAAAATTCATAGGGGACAAAATGCGTTTCGAGATTTTTGGGTACTTATGCGTGTGGGGTATCATTCTCGATCAAATTTTGGGCGCTGAATCCTATGAGAAGGGTCCTGGAATAATTGGCGCCCATCAAAAGTGGTTGTGCGTCAAAATGGTTATCAATCCTATCTACCTATTTCGTAAGTGGGTTTTCGAGATTTTCGTTACATACATTTTGGACACTGAATCGATTGGAATGAATCGGGTTCACTCCACATTCACTGTTTTCCCCCACTTTCTCCACACTCCTGGTCCGAGGAATAACCAACACCTGTGAATGAATTTGCTTTCTGATGAGCTTAATATGGTAAGGATAATTCGAGGATTTCTCTAGCACCAGTAGACAAAGAAGAATATTCTGAGTGGTGAAATTTTTTGAGACACGTCTCACCCCGGAATAATGCTGACTTTTGATGAGGACACCGTTGATGAGGCCACCATGTACGAAAGAATAAAATCTTGGAAATGACAAGGACCAGATGTCCTTGATTACCCATAAGCAAATTTTGAAGGAAGAATCGAGCCCCCAGGCTTATCCACGGGGGCACCAAATGAATTCCTTTCAAGTTTCTATTGGCCATTATATTTGTTCTGTAATCTATGAGACTCTATAAATAGATGACCCGTTGGAGGGAATCCACTGGGTTTCCCCTCACTGCTCGGAATTCGACTCAGTCACTCCACTTCTAAGAAGCGAATCAACAGAGCAAGTGAAGCAATCCTACAGAGCCCTCAGCAGGACAATGAAGACACTGTGATGAATAAATTGATTACAATCCCCGCAGCGCCGTCTCATTTTTTGTAATATGTTTTCCAATATTTCGCAATATGACGTAACGATTTTAGTACACCCATCTCCAGAAATGGCGTGATCGACGGTCTGAGTGTGGACGCATCGGGTTTTTGAATCTACACAGTTTGAAATACAACATTTTAAACTTTCGTGGATGATCAGAGAGTCACGATATATTATAAAAACATAAGATCATTATTCAGAAACTGATAGTGCAACAATCATGAAACCTCAAATGAGCCGACGTGCAAAATTTCAGTTTTTGGACCATATTAGAGGGATTTGAAAACTACATACAATGAAAGGTGAAAGGTAGAATTGGCTACATTAGTGGAAACACCAGTCTTACCTAACAGCCAAGTAGTTGGCTTGACAATGCCTTCATGTCAAATGCGCTCGCCCAATGCACCAAATATATCTTCCTATCCGTTTTTTGATTCGACTCAATTCTTGCGGAGTAATATCCAAAATTGGTTTATTTCACCTTTTTTTTTCTTTCTTTAAAGATTGAGTTTTGCACGTGAAGAATTGTAAGCTTGTAGGGTTTATTTTTTAAAGAGAAAAATGAAATTTAAAATAAAAAACCTTACAAGTTTATAAAATTGGTTATGTTATTGTTTTGGCAAATATCTCAGCACAGGCGGCAATAAACCTGACGACTGTAAGTCCCGAATCTAAAAAATCTGACTAATAATTCTTCCTGTGTATAACAAATGTTAATAGGTCTAATGTACCAGCTTCATTGGAGTTGCTTTCCAAAGACTTTACAACGGCCTGTTGTTGGCCCAGTCACCCCCCCCCCCCCCTATCATTGATATTTCTAGACTGAGTCCTAACGCTCAGGTACCTAACCAGCTTTTTAAAACCAAACCACTTTCCATAAAGTTCCTTACACGTAGGGATGCGGTTTTTGGTGTTTGAATATTAATTTGGTTATACTTTTCAAGTAACAAATTGTTACTTGACAAATTGTTAATTGTTTCAAGTAACAAATTATCTATGCGAATTTATTCAACCAGCCTAGGCGTCGTCAGGTTCAGATTCAAATCCTTAATGCTTTTTAGTCAGTAGAAAAAGTACCCTGGGAATTGAACTCATCCGCGCTTATGAATTCGTTGAAATAAGGGTACTTATGTATTATACCGACCACACCAAAGTATCGACATTAAAGTATTTATGTATTATACCGTCCACACCAAAGTATCGATTTCTGTTCACTCCTAACATAACCTTATCCAGTGAGTACCCTAATTTATTACAGTCAAAGCACAACACGAATTCCAAAATAAACGAATTTTAAACGAAACGAAACAAGACAATTTATAAACAAAGCACGTTGCACTTTCACTAGCAAGCACTCACTGGATAAGGTTATGTTAGGAGTGAACAGAAATCGATACTTTAATATCGATACTTTAGTGTGGTCGGTATAATACATGAGTTCCGAAGTAAGTGAGGGTCGCTACCGCGGCGTTCGCATATCAAACAAAAACTGAACAACGTTTTAGTATTTCTTTTGCCAAAAAAAATGTACTCAAATCTTGAATAAATAATAAGTGCGGGTGGAAGACGAACTTTTTTAGCAGCTCGGCTTAAATAATGAAGGCGTTCTCCCAACGAATATGCGAAATAAGCGCACAGCGAAAAAAGCGCACATGTAGAAATGTGCGAAGAAAGCGCACAGGAAACCCTACGTTACTAGGAATAATCTTCTTGGACGACCCAACCCCAAAATCAGAGATGTAATAGTTTGCTTGAAGGGCGAAGCGGAAGTATCTTCTTTCATGTACATGAGGATGGAGCTAAACTTAGATGGTAAGAAGAGGAAGAAAACATTATGTCGACTTGCATAAGAAACTGGCAAAAACCGTTAAGAAATATGAAGAAAGTGGGAGCATAAAGGAGTGTTTGAAGACAGTTTTGTACCTGCAAAAATTGGGTTAGACCTTCAAACAAGAGAAGCAAGAAGAGGAAAAATATAATGTAAATAGTAAACAAATAATATTGACGAAGCTACATTCATGGTGATATTAGACAAGCCTATCAAAACTGTACATATATATATACTTTTGACAAAGCTATACTTTTGCTGATTTTATACTGTTAGGATTGTAAATATTTTAAAAGTTAAGATTGTCATTTAGCCAGACCAAAGCCTGGATAAAGATTAATTCATCTTTAGTTTTCTGTGTGTGTAACATTCCTTATTTCTAAGAAGATAGGGGACATTCATTGTGGAACGCCAAAAGGGTTTCCTGTGCGCTTTCTTCGCTGTGCGCTTTTTTCGCTGTGCGCTTACTTCGCGACACCCTCCCAACAATCCTCGATCCTAATTACCCCATCAGAATGGTAATTAGCTTGTAGATTTCTTGTACGTTTCTTGCGGAGACCTGCTGGACGAGAACCGAGCCTTGAGAAATGATGTACCTACATCGTCGTATGCATCCTCAATAAATTGATGAGAAATTCAAACAAGCCGTATGAAACGGCGTTACACCAACTGCGTGTAGCTTGTGAGGGGGGGGGGGGGGGGGTGAACAAAGTAACTCAACATCGCTTTCGTTGGACGCATTACAATAAACCGCATCTGTTTGTCGATTGAAAAAAAAAAAAAAAATCGTCCTTGGAATCTCATTAAAAGGAAATAGTCACTGACACGGGACGAAATTCCTATTAGTGGACTAAGAAAAACAACTCAATCAGCCATCTCGGTTTTGTTCGGACGAATTCATTCGTTTCGCATCATCTTCAGCCCGTTCAAAGTCGAAGGCCAACACTCAATGCGCTTTGACTAATTACGTACCAAGATACATCGTTGAAACTCGAACTGCAGAGAGAGATTTGATCTGAGTATTTTTCGAGGAATCGGTCGTGACTTGATTGTGTCTGTATTAGGTTGGCTTTATCAGATCACTCGTACACGCTTACCTTCTTCGAGATAATCTCCGTTTGCTCCGAGGAAACTACTCATCGTCCATAAAAACGATAACAATAAAACGTATCCTCCCGCGTATCGACATCGTTTCGCGCTCATATCGATTAATTGATGTTCACGTCTTATACAGTCAACCGGGAAACGTTTTTATTCGGGTCAGTCGAGAGAAATTGCGGATATTCCAACTCCGCATTTGAGACTCGCTCGTCGGCGACAAGACGGCCACTGAAGGAAGAGAAGGGACTGTCGAGGTCGCTAGTGGACCGAGTGACGTCGAAGAACATGTTTCCCACCGGCCACTTCCTCAGGTGATTTGGAGTTTAGTGAACTGAACGGATGCGAGTTGTACCTGAGCTGCCTTGTACCGTCCCGTGCGAATGAAAAAAAAACCTCTCAGATCCTTCTTATTGTGATCCAAAGAAGAGAGAACCGAATTAACATGAAAGAATGGGAAGTCCCTTTGCCCCGGAAAGGAGTAGGTTCTGTTTATTTTTGAATGAACGCTCATTATACGTATAAAAAATGTGGCTAGAAGTAAGAAAAAAAAATTTTAAGTGAAGAAATATATATTTTAATATAATAAAACGTATTTTTTATTTTTTTTCATTTTTTTTTTTTTTTTATTTTTTTTTTATTTTTATTTTTTTTTTTTGTTATGATTTAAACACTTTGAAAAATTATACATTGGGAACTGAGAAACGCTGCAAATTCTTAAACACAGGTCGGTTATTCCTCGAACCAGGCGCATGGAGACTAATTTAAACCTTGGCACTCATTTTGACTTGTAACCTCATCCAGAGGGCGCTAATCGTTCCGGGATTCATTTAATTGGATTCAGCGTCCAAAATGTAGTGGAAAATGATACCCCACACGCCTAGGTACCAGAAATCTCAAAAACACATATTCAACACTTTCAGATTTCTTAAATAATTTCTACTACTGTTTACCTATTCCTCAGACGTAGGAAAATCAGAGCTCAAACGAGTATGTATGAACAACCAGAGTACCTGAGGAAGGATTTTTAACCATTTTTTGGTAGGTTATTCCTTGAATAATCAACCTATGTTTTCATGCAAATGTCCAACCTCTCCGATTCGGCTCAAATTTTTTTTCTGGACGTTTCATGGTGTCTAGATCAAAAAAGGTCAATGTCCGTCCGCCGTACGCCGTCCGCCGTCCGCCGTCCACCGTCCGCCGTCCACGCCCTTTTTGGTAGTAGACAATTTTCTAAAAATCTGAAATTTGGGTCAGGGGTCTGTTTCCGGCCTAGGACGGTCCTCCAAACTTTTCAGCCCGATCGGACCAAATTTGGGCGGGGTAGGGGTCAAAATGTGTTTTTTGAAAAATGAATTTTCGAGATTTTGGGTGATCCAGGTGAGTGGGGTATCATTTTCCACTAAATTTTGGATCCTGAATCGATTGGAATGGGTCTGGGACCCGCCACACCCACTGTTTCCCCCATTCGAGGAATAACTAACCCGTGTGTAAGAATTTGCAGATTTTTTTCTATCCACTCAAGACCAATCGATTGGGTGTTGAAGTTCGGTTTATGTCTCTCACTTCAGCCAGACACAAAAATGGAATCCACACATACTCTCCACACCAGCATTGCGCAATCGAAACTTGCAAGGGATGTCCGATACTCCAAAAGTATACAATACATACTTTAATAAAGAATCGATATTTTCGATACTTTATTGATCGATACTGTATTATAGTATCGATACTTTTCTATACATTTTCAAAAAGATCCATTCCACAGCTGTGTCCTTGTATTACAGCTATCCTATACGGTTCGATCAAAATTTGAAGGCACTCATTGTGAGGAAAAATTAGGCCCACTCGCACTGCAAGTTGACAAGTGCTAAGGCAGATTACTAGTTCTCAGTGCTTTTAAGGCCATGTCGCGTTCGAGGAGTTAAGCTGGGTTCACATGGACGCGGTTTCTCCGTTAGCGGCAACTGCGGTAGAATGGTGGGGGATATACATTTTGAGTTTGGGCTGGGTGTTCACATGGATGCGGCGCGGCAAGAGCATTCGTGGAGCTGATTGTTGGCAAATGGGAGATAACAAAAATGAGATAACATGAGATGACAAAGACGGCGGGGAGGGCTGCGCCGAAACCCACTGCACATGCGGTAACTGCGGCAAATATCAAAATTATTTGATGTATACAGACCGCTTCAAATGTTCACCTGCGATAGACCCATGGAGCCAATCAGATGGCCGAACGCGTTTGCCGCTCAACGGACCAACGGAAAAACCGCGTCCATGTGAACCCAGCTTTAGGTTCATTCGGTTCAGGATTCCCTGCGGAATGACCTAGAATCCTTCTGGAATCATGTAAATTACAAGACGTGTTGTTCTGCGATTCTAAGTCGGATGCATCTGAATGCGAGGTTTGCCACAAGTCATTCGGGGGTGGTGGAGTTATTCGCCAATCAGTTCTCACCGGTTTTTGATCCTCCTTACCCCTTGTCTCCTCGGCCATTTTCGACCTTCTCGGTCTCAGAATTCTGCGTGTTGGAAGCGGACATTGTCAGCTGGGTTCTCTTGATCCAAACAAGGATATGGGACCTGACAATGTTCTGATGTTATCGCACAGCCTTATTTGTATGTGAACCTTCAATCATTCGAGTTCTATGGGACGATTCTTCATTGGCTATTGGCTCATGGACTACCTAGCCAATCGTTCCTTCGTGAAAAAGTTGGGGGATTTTCGTCCTCGCCCATTCCGGTCGACTTCTGGCTGTCAGCAGGGTTCACATCGCTGTTCATGAATGATGTGGGGGAAGCCTTTGATAGCCGCGTGCGTTTTCTGCTTTTTGCAGATGATCTCAAAGCATTTATTTATGGAGATTAGGTAAGAGGGGGATTGTGAGGTACTCCAGGCAAATTTGGATAGGTTTTCCAATTGGGGTCAGTCTTGTAGCATGTCTCCCAACGTGAAAAAATGCCATTTCATTTCCTTCTGTCGAGGGATTTCACTGCAACGTATGTTCAAAATAGATGGGCCCTCACTTGACCGGAGAACCAAGGTAAATGACATGGGCATTCTTGATTCCCAGCTGCCGTTTTCTACTCACATAGGATGGATTTGTAGCAAGGCAATGTGTTTGGTGGGCTTTGTTTGGCGAAATACTACTGACTTAGACGATGATGTTGCTCTCGTTACGCTATCCTCTGCCTTAGTTTGCCCTGTCCTCGAATAGGGGGCGCCAGTCTGGTCACCCTATCATGCTCAGGCAAAACACAGGGTTGAGCTTGTGCAGAATGCTTTCCTCCGCTTCCTTCTCAGGTTATCTCTTTGACACTAGTGAGATGAGAGTGGCTCGTGGTCTGACCTCTCTAGAGGATCGGCGGCAGTGGCTGGACCCTTTGTTTCTCATGAAGCTGCTGAGAGGTGTCACCGACTTTCCCCCCTTTTGGTTTTAGTCCCCCCTACGAGTGCCTCGTGTCCAGAGCCCAACATCCGTTCGCAGTCCCGCATGCATCTACCAACTACTTGAGGAATAACCCCCTGCTATGGATGCTGAGAGGTGTGAATTGGTTGTCAAGCGAGGCTGGTGACCTGGATTTGTTTCGGGATCGTTTGCCAGCCTTCAAGCGTAATTTCGAGGAGGTTTTGTTTTGTGAATGGGTTTATTGTTGTTGTTGATTACTCAAATAAAATAGGTTTTTATGTAGTTTTGTTTCATCAATTATGTATTTATTTTTATATTGTGTCCATAGTCTTCTGTTTGGAAAGTGGAGGCGGTCAAGCTGTTATATCTTTTAATTAAGTATGTAATTGGATGCTTCGCTCGTACCATATAAAATAAATAATGGGGGTACCGTTCGAGATCTCTCACCGTCTGTGTGACAATGAATAGAATATTACCTTCTCATGATTAACTTAATCTACATTGGTATATGAATAATAGATTGATGGATAAAATAAAATGAATTAGGCAATAAATCAATTCTTTTACTTGAAACTTTTGGTCGAGGATGACATTTTTCTTCATTTCATTTTCATTCCGCAAAATCACATCACAGCACAAAGCAAGATATCAGGTGATTCAAAAAACTATATAACTAACAATAACAACTTCAATCGCAGGTAGGTTGGGGTAACATTTTGTTGTTTCCTCCTAGATGGAGCTTGTAGGACACTTCTTGACTCTGATTGTTGAGAACTGGAGATGGTTGCTATTTTGTTGAAGTGGTTAGTCTCTCAGCAATCTAGAGTGGAGGTAGAGAGATAGAGAGAGAGAGAGAGAGAAGAAATAATGTCAACCCCTTACCTACATGTCAGTTGTCGGCACTGATCAAACGTAAGGGATGAAAAAAAAATCAGATCCGATACTTGGAAATAAAAGCCTTAGTATGAATACTACTGATATGGCTTATTATTCTTTAGAGCAGGAGTATGGGAAAAACAGTAAGTGTGGAGTGTCCTGAGCTCATTCCAATCGATTCAGCGGCCAAAATTTAGTGGAAAATGATACCCTAGATCGCCCAAAATCTCGAAAATCCATTTTTCAAAAAACACATTTTCACCCGTACCCCTCCTCAAATGTGGTTCGATCGGGCTGAAAAGTTTCGAGGACTAACTAGAGCCAAAAAGAGGTCGCTGACCAAAACTTCAGACGTTTAGAAATTGTTTCTATTACCAAAATCGGCGTCTGTCCATTTTACTTAGTTGATCTAGACATAGAACGCTTACCTACTGTCAAATTTTGGAGCCAATCGGAGAGGTTGGCCTGGGGTATGATTACATAGGTTGATTATAGAAGGAGTAACCAACCAAAATTGGGTTAACATAACATAACATAACCTCTGACGTCAAGGTGTTTAGGAGAGAAACCCAAGATCATTTTTCAGGGGATAAAGAACAATAGTCTCGAAAAATGTTTGTTGTATTATAAACTCTCACTCATTTGAACGAATAGTGAAGAAACTTGTGAAGGTTTCCGTAAGACAAACTTAACTTCAAAACGCAGTAGGAAGGAACTGTAACTAAGGATTACTCCACAAACACTTTATGCATACGAAATGTGGGTTAACTGATGAAAAGTCTGATACGGGTACAAAATTATTATCCTCACAGACGCAATTTCCAGCTCTTCCGTCAATTCTCCTTGGACTGAGAATCTTCATGAGTGACGTCATTCGAAGGTCCGGGTTGCGGGATTTCAAGAGAACACGAGGGTAAAATAGACGAAACGCTTCACAGAGATGAAAATTCCTAAATCTCTGGAGCTGGCAAGGGCCGAGGCAATCACTTGTCACACATTAAGCCATCAAAGGCATAGTCCAATTGTCTCCATCG
The DNA here is from genome assembly GCA_019603395.1 of Cyrtorhinus lividipennis. NCBI lineage: Eukaryota > Metazoa > Arthropoda > Insecta > Hemiptera > Miridae > Cyrtorhinus > Cyrtorhinus lividipennis. The sequence goes on along the minus strand of CM034001.1, from coordinate 25,458,355 downwards.
TCGTCAATTACGCAGGTTGTGGGTCGCAGTGATCCACGTTCCACACACAACGTTGGCTTTTATCAGAAACAATTTCCATCCGAAATCGTCGCTCTTATCCAGGGCAACGTCGAGCAACAAAAGTGATCTCAAATCACACCCAAGCACCCTATTGGCGCGGACTATCATCGCTGTTTCTTCCACGGTCGTCAGAATCAGAGCGGGCGTCAGCATGACCACCACCGATTCTTTACCTCCCTGAACTGCACCAGCGGTTTCGACAGGACACTAAAAAAACAAAGTGAGTTATGCCACATAGCCTGGCATTTCAATCCACCCCATCTCTGCACACGGGGTATCTGGGAGGCCTGGGTCAAATCCAGTCAAGTCTGGGCATACTAATGAAAAAAACAAAAATTGCGTCTCACAATTTCACACGCTGGCAACGACTCTTCTTGCTGAGAGCTTCACAACAAAAATCACTGCACTGTTTCGAAAAATTTATTATCGAGGTATTTAGGATCATATTAGTAGCAATTGAAAATAGCAGAGGCATTTGCTGATGTTAGTAGGCCATGCGTTATTTTCCACAGTAAGGGAAACAATTAGACACAGATGGCGAGGTGACTGTCGATGTATTATGGACGGCTAGCGGAGGTCCCTCAGACTACTTACATTCCATAAGCGTACGACCAAACAGCCACAAATATTTTGTATTTCAAGGAACTATGGACTTATTACACAGTCATTTCATTAAAATCGTTAGAACTAACGTTAAGGAAAAGTCCCTGGCTTCTTATTTTTAAAGCAATAGTAGCAAAGCAATCAGCAGATGAGGGCGTTTCAAAAAAAAAAAATTTTTTTTTTTCAAATGGTAAGAGTTATTCTACATTGGTTCCCTGGCGCAAGATTACGGAGGAAACGTAAGTGGGGAGTGCCCAGAACACATTCCCATAAGTAGGGAATGAGGAGCCATTTTTACCCATACCCGTCTCCAAAGTCGCCAATCGGTCCGGGGCCCATCTCAATGGATTCTTAGTCCAAAATTTAGTTGAAAATGATACCTCACAATCCTAGTTCCCAAAGTCTCAAAAATAGAGTTAAAAAAAAAACAACAACATTTTCACCTATACCTTCCCCAAATTTATACGGGAGTTGGCCTCTACAATTGGCCCCAAAAAATTTTCGTACATGTCTACATCGAAGTCCCGGACTCAACAATCAATTCAGTGGAAAATTATAACTCACACACATAGGTCCCCCAGGAAACACTCTTTTGAAATAGGTAATTAGGTACCCAATACACCCACACCCACCCCCATTAGATTTTCGGGAACCTAGGCGTGTGCAGTATAATTTTCCACTAAATGATGTTGGGCGCTAAATCAATTAGAATGAATCAGGGGCACTTCACATTCACTGTTTTCCCCAAACTCCTGCTCCAAGGAATAGCCAACCTTTAAGGATGAATTTCAGCCTATATTTATTTAGACGTGATGAAACGTTTACTGCCATGTTGTGGGGCAGAGAGACCTTTTACCGAGAGGGTATGGGTGAACATGCGTATTTGAAGCTTCATTTTCGGGATTTTTAAAGAACTAGGCATTTTGTGTATCACTTTTTACTAAATTTTAGACTCTGAATTGATTCGAATGATTCAGTCATCCTGGACACTCACCGCGAACCTTTTACATGATCACGATCGCTGTATTGTCAATAAAAATAATTTTCCTCGTTTAAAAACTATCAAATTGCCGAACGCCTGAAAACATTGCCCTTGAATCATGCCTTAAAAAAAAGGGCGATAATGAGAAAAATCGAAGTAATTTTCACCAACTTACTACATACTTCGAGCACCTGGGTGCTTTGGGTTATGACGAAATAAAATACAGTCTATTTCGGTCGTTCGATGGGAATTACGTAAATAGAAAGGAGATCGAGTTTTACGCTAAGGATGGTTAATTAAGACCAAAGACAGTTGTTCCAGGACGGCAGCGAGGTGGGCGGTCAAAGAAATGTCCTTGTTCCTTTTGAGCGAGGCGCCGTAGATGAACTTCAAGGAGGAGGCAAGCGAGGAGCTTCTGAAATGACGACAGGGTCACATGAGTTGACTATAGCTAGTGTGCTGAAGAACTGCATTTACAAAAACTTGAGTTATTTCTTTATAAAAATTCTCAGGGGCCAGATAGAATTACACTTTAATTTTGAGCAGACTAAACACAACTAAATGATGCGCTTACTTTCCTTCCTGCCCAATTTCAACATGAACTCAAATTGTCTAAACATTCCGTAAATTTAAATTGTTTACTTATTAATATTCACTCCGTATTATTCACTCAAAGTTGAATGGTTATAGAAATTGTTGCACTTGCAGTGGAAGGTGGTTCAAGAGGAGTTTCCTGCTGCTAGAGCTGGGTTAGGGTGCATTTACACTGGACCCGATTTTTTACTCGGCCGAACTCCAGCTCTGCCGATTCCACCGATTCCCCGACTGAGGTGTTTAGACTAGACCCGATTTTTCAAACGATTCTACCGATTTTCGTCAGTTGCCCCGGGCCCTTCGTATAATATGGAAGATCTAGCAGCGATAGAATTTCTATCTGAAAACTCACTGTTGAGATATAATATGTTGTTGGTTGAGCGTCGGGAATGGGCGAATGACATTTTTATGGAAAGAGAATCATCCGGAGAGTTCCATACCTTGTTCCCCCCATCGCTAGAACAACCAATAAAGTTTCGCGAGTATTTCCGGATGACTCCAAAGACTTTTTTTTACATTCTGAGTGCTATCAGACGGCGAGTGAAGAAATTTTCTAATTTCCGGATTTGTATTTCTTCAGAAGAGAGGCTGTGAGCGTTGAGCTAAGTCTTTATGATGTTGTTACACTTGACTTTCATTGTTTTCACTTCAAAGTTATTGTTTTAAAATAAATTTGATTTTCTCAAAATAGAAAGATATCCGTAAAAATGCTGCGTTGACTGTACTTACATTAACTGTACAAGATGGACGTAGTTACCCTATGATGACTCCTGATAATCAAAAAGCGGGAACCCCCCCATCACCCATCTAATTTTTGAGGTGAATTAATTTAATTTTAATTAATTTAATTTAATTAAAAAAATTTAATTAATTTTTGAACAAAAGGCGCTGCATGAAAATGGCATAGGTACCAAGCATCGTAGTAAAATTAATTTTATTAGTAAAATGGCAAAACGAGTCATGCAGTGACATGATTAAATGCCTTTCCTGCATCAGAGAAATTAGCAAGTCGACGTCCATATCGAAAAATGAGATAAAAGTAGGAGAAGTGCATACGGAGACGCCAGATTCGGCCGAACAAAACAAAATTATTTGGTTCGGAATCGGTAGACGGAAGAGCTCGGCGGAGTTCGGCCGAGCAAGTCGGGCACAGTGTAAACACTTCGTCCGAATCCCATTGAACTTTCCACTTTTGTTTACTCGCCCCATGTCTGCCGTTAACGGCCGTACTCTGCAGAATGAAAAATCGGCCGAATTCCGGCTCCAGTGTAAACCTAGCCTTACTCAAAGATCGCCTTAATTGCTCTTGAACGGCACAAGTGAATGTAATAACCAACTGCTCTCAATGTGTCTTAGGGGAAAAATTAATAGAACATCATCCGTCCGGAAGCGAAAAATGTCAATTAAGACTTCACTTACTTGTCCGAATTAGAAATCAATTTTATTAGCGAAAGTAAGATTCCATTTAACCGGTCCTGCAGAGCTTTGAGAATATTCTCTCGTTCGATTTCTGAGTCAGGTTGATTGTCCCCTATATCTACAAAAGACAAATCACTCAAATATGTTAAACAATTGGTTACCTAAAAAAAAAGAAAGTAATATATTTTTGCTATCAGCCAACTACGCAATGGCGCTGTTCTTCGTGAGGAACCTTTTGAGACTGCCCTGGAACACAGGCGTTTCAGAACCTTCGGGACTTTGGACCGAGGGGACTTCCTCAACCAGGAGAACCTAGTCGGAGCTCTGCTGGACCTAGTTGGGAACACGGAGCTTCGGCCAAGATGAGCTCCAGGGGTTAGCACAATGGGCCACTAGGTCTAAGTGCGGGGGGTGGACACCCCCTTTACCCCTTTGTAATTAATCTAATCTAATCTAACCTTTTCAGATCTAAGTCAGCGGATATTTCAGGTAACTTCAATCTGAACTCAAATCCTCTAATCTAGAGAATGGTACTTTCAGGGCCTCATGATATTCAATCATCTCTTGATTATTCTAGTTCCTCCATTCTCCAATCGTCTGAGTCAATCATCAATGAACTAATTGAGGCGTCAACTTTTGATTGATGATTATTTTCTTATTTTACCACAACTCTGACACCATAATAATCTCAAAAGCAGCATAATATGCATGGTTGTAGTAGCATGTGCTAAGTAGAGTTGTTGAGCATAGGGAGTCGTTATGGAGCTGGCCAAAGGATCCATAGGTCAAAAACTCGCAGATTTTGGCATTGGTCTCCTTCAATCAATGCTTACTGATGAGTAAATCGTAATATTCGACAACATGTAGTCCCATAAATGCATTGTTAATGTATACATCACCAAAACCTTTCTTTTTCATATTTTGTGGCAAATCTGACAAAGTATGATTTTCTAAAAGTATCAACTTTTAAATTAATAAAGTGGGCCCCAAAAGCCCGACCATTTTGCTAAGATCACCAAAATTTTGATTTTAGAGACTTTCTACGGAAATGAGATTCCGAAAGTAAAACTTTTCGCTCAAACAAAATTCATTACGATTATTCATGTCGTCCCGGGCTCTTGGTCCTCCCTTTGCCATCCAACAGTGATGGCAACGAATTTATTGTCGTTGCACACTTGATATTGTCCCTTGCACAAGCCTACATTGCCTCACTACTCTACCATACAGTTAGTACAAACATTAATAGGACAAAAAATGTTTTTCAAGGAGTCAACCATCCAAGTAAGACCCACAGCCGACGTTGCTCTAATGGTTTGCTAATTCGATCAACCTGTAGAGCTCCGTTAGTCTGATAAAGTAATAAAAATAATCTATAGGTATTTTCAGCCTGGGCCTGGTTGCCTGATTGGAGAATAATCGAGTCATCATAAATGCGTCTGTGATTGATTAACGATAGCAAGGGCGATTATTCAAATGAATAATAATGACAGAACTAAAATAAAAGTGGAATACCTCAACTTTCCAATCACCATTTTCTAAAATATGTACCGATATCAGCAAATCACATACCTTGATTAGAACATTCCGTGGATTTCTTCGAATCAAGTTGAGCTACATCAGTCTTGCACTCGGAAAGAACGCTCAGAGCTTTCAGAAAGTTTTTGATTTTGGTTTTCGCGCTTTTTGATTCTAGAAGGAGCCATACACCAAGAGTTAAGCGATAATCAAGAGTAATCATCTCTCTTGAGATGATTTCAACATTTTTATGGCGTTTTTGAATTAAGTAAACTGCTGCAAAGGAGTACCTACCTTGAGCAACTAGTTCTAAAAGTGACAGCCGCTCTAACTGCACCTTCAGCACCTCCAGAGGGTGTTCTAACGCCGCGAAGAGACTCGCAGCTTTAGAATAGTTCATTTGGCACAATTGAACAATTTGTTTTGCTTTGTTTTCATCGAAGTTGTTTGATCTGGTAAACAAACCGTGGAAATGTGAGAAATATCAGATAAATATCACGATACAATTTCTGATGAGTCTTTTAAATGAGCTTTACCGGTATGAATTGAAATACAGAGAGGCTAAGCGGTGGTAGAGTCCAGCAACACGGAATTGGTACAACGGTTGGCGGAACGAATTGGTCGTCACGTCGCAGTATTTGATAGCTTTTTGTAGAAGTTCGACTGCCTCCCGTTCGATTTTGTCGGCGCTCTAAACGAAGGACGATGGTAAGAATTTGAACGGCCATCGGCAGATATCAAGGTGGTTCAAAACGTACTTTGACAGGGCTGGGAGCTGGGGGGTGATCTTGGTTGAGGGTCGCGAACGTGTACAAAGTCGTCGACAATTCCCAGTAAATCACGTCCCAGATAGAAGGCGCGGTTTTCCTGGTGTCCAACGTGTTGAGGGCACTGGTGTAGCAATCGACCGCCTGATAAAACATGTGTTTGTTAAGGGCAGGGACGGACGAAATCATTGCTCAACCCAGCTTATTCCAACTGCTCGTCGAAAAGAATGTGTCATACTTTCATGTAGTGGTGTTTCAAATGGGAAGTGCCCGCGTCCAGAGGAGCGTGGCCTCTCAGCCGGTGAAGCCGACCCCAGTTGCTCAAAAGTAGAGCTTTATTCGGGCTGTCATTGATGGCTTCAAACAATTTGACTCCAGCCGACAGAAGTTCCTCGGATTTTTTAATTAACTTTTCAAACTGAAAAGATAAATAAGGAAATAAATAATACAAGAGGTTAAAAAATTGTTAAATCGCCGAATTTAACTAAGGAAATGGGAAAAGGCAACTCACCTCGACTGAGTTGAATTTAGTGACTTTCAACAATTCTGAAAGGTACCAGAAAAATAATCATCATCTCATGATAATAGATGGGAACGAGCACAACTATATCAAATTTAAATATCGTGATATCCACTCTTACTTACCAGTAGCTCTTCTAGTACAGACGGAACTGATGTCGTTGAAAGCATTCCCAGCGCGCTTTTTGGTATCTTCATTCGGACATAGTTCTAAAGATCGTTTATAACAAGCGACGGACGCGTCAAGGAGTTCATCAATAGAAAGGCGGGCTTCAAGAAGACTCATTTCTGTAAGTTGAAAGAGTATATAAAAAAATCTGCAAATTCTTACACACGGGTTGGTTATTCCTCGAATGGGGGAAACAGTGGGTGTGGCGGGTCCCAGACCCATTCCAATCGATTCAGGGTCCAAAATTTAGTGGAATATGATACCCCACACGCCTAGGCACCAGAAATCCTGACACATACAAAATGGGTGGATACATACCCATTTTGACCCATAACTTCTTCCGGTGGGTGCCAATCGTTCTGGGACACACATCATTGAATTCAGCGTCCAAAATTTAGTGGAAAATGATACCCCACACGCCTAGGTAGCAGAAATCCCGAAAACACATAATCAAATTGGGTAATAAATACCCAATTTGACCCATAACTTCTTCCAGTGGGTGCCAATCGTTGTGGGACCCATTTTATTGGATTCAGCGTCCAAAATTTAGTGGAAAATTACACCCCACTCGCCTAAATCACCCAAAATCTCGAAAATCCATTTTTCAAAAAACCCCTACCCCCTCCAAATTTGGTCCGATCGGGCTGAAAAGTTTCGAGGACCCATCTCGGCTGGGAACAGACCCCTGACCCAAATTTCAGATTTTTAGAAAATTTTCTACTACCAAAAACGGCGTGGACAATGGACGGCGGACGGCTATCCCCCTCCCTACCGGCCAGGTGGTGGGTGTGCTCAGGGTTGGTCTAGACCTAAGCCTTAGGGGAAGGAGGAATAACAAGTACTCTCTTCCCCCCCCCCCTAGTCTTTTAAATAAAATGTGATATGCGCCTGTGATAATTTTTTAGGCTAGGCATAGTTAAATTTAGGTTTTTATCCAGGCAGGGGAGGAATATCCTAGTACTCGCCCTACCTACAGCGTTTTAGCAAAGGACTCCTTCGCAGGACTGTGGAGCACGAAGAAAAGGGTGAAGAATGAACTGGAGTGGAGGACACAGGTGGGGTGTTTTCCTATTTAGGTACCCCTACAAAATGCCTGTACGTTCAGTGAAGCCCAGTAATGTGGCGAGTAAGTGCCGCCACCACCACATTAAGCACTAAGTCCCAACAGCTCCACAGCCACCCCCACCCTAAAGCTCATTACATGCCAATGATGGAAGACCGCAAGCACAAGAAGAGGCGCGTTAGTACGGAGGCCTAGCAGAGCAAAAGATTGAAGTAAAAGACCCCTTGGAAAACCCGGCACCTCCACGAGATCCACCCTGGGCTGCCACAGGCAGGCGGACGCCGGAAGAGGGTGGGGTACCTGATATACGGGGAAGCCATAGAGCCATAGAGCAGGGCTCCCAGATGATCTAGCGCAAAGAAAAGAAAAAGGGAAAACACGACTGGGATAGACTGTAATGGGCCACATGGCCTCAGGAACAGTCTAGCGCAGGTATATCAGGACGGCGGACGGCGGACGGCGGACGGCGTACGGCGGACGGACATTGACCTTTTTTGATCAGGACATCATGAAACGTCCAGAAAAAAATTTTGAGCCGAATCGGAGAGGTTGACCATTATCATGAAAACATAGGTTGATTATTCAAGGAATAACCAACCAAAACAATGCGAATTATTCCACAGCTTGGGTGCATCTCGCTTAAGGAGGAAATTGACGTGCGTATGGCTTAATGAACTGCGTGAGAATTTACCAATAATTAATCCGAGATCCGCCTTACTTGATTCAATAAACCTAAATTTGAACAACATTCTTTTTGAGATTTTGACTAATAGCCATCGAATCAAATAAAAAATAAAAAAAAAAACAAAAAAAAAAACAATGTTTTTGTTTAGAGGAGAATATCTTGGCCTAGACAGAGCGAACAGAAATGGCCGTAATTTTCTTAGCTCAAAACATAATCTCAAATCTGAGAACACCGTTCATTTTTTCCAAATAAAACGTCATTTTTAACCTCAAATTATGTCACAAAAAACAAATTTGAATATACCGTTGGAAACCTGGTATTTTGGGGGACATTCATTTGCCACAAATGAACATGGGAATTTTTCAAGGGAAAAAGTTCTCATGCCCAGCTGAATGTGGACAAGGTTTCTACGTTTTCATTAAATTCCTAACCTTTAGGTTGAATAACTAGGCTATGTGAATACCAGGTCCTAAATTTATCGGAGGCGTTGAGGGATCCATCAGAAAGAGATTACTCAGATTTGAGATTATCTTGTAAACTAAGGGAGTTATGCCGTTTTAGTGACGTCAGGTCGAAAACAATTTTGAAAAAAATCTTGAATCGTCAATAACTCTGAAACGATGCCTCTAAAATGAAAAGTCCCTAAGACACTTTTTATTGCAAATGAGTTGTGGAATCGACACCTTGAAGAACTCCACCCTCACCCCCAGCCCGGAAAATTATACTAAAATTCATTGCCGCGTTGTATTGACTTTCGCGTATCGTATATACACCTGACCCCATCTGGCTCATAAATGTATTAAAATTTACACATCAACGCTGTGCCCTTAGGGATCGGCAGCAATCATCCTAGCCAACTGTTAGATTCCAACCCACAAGATTTTCCACAACAATCATCCGCGTCCTGGCTGAGCGTTTCACCATATTTGTCTTTCTTTCTCATGGTCTATCAAACAACGTAACGTATTATTTAAAAAAAAAAAGGGGAATAAACCATAAACATTCTAGAGCCATGTCCCGTCCATGGCGGCTACTTTCGATTACTTTTAAGGTTACCTTCTTCAAAAGGCGAAGGCGTCGGCAACGTGACCACCGGATAGTCGTCTTGCTCGTCTACTGAAGAATTGTCACCATTGACATGGACAAAGGATAGATTGTAAAAACAGTCTCCAGCCCGGCTCATCATCAAACCAGCCAATGCTCGGTTGTCGCAGCATCGAAGCACACTTTTTATGTGCTTCAGTGCCAGCGCATACCTGTAATAACGCTATTTTACAAAATACGTAATAAACCAACCGAGGGAAACCAAAAGTGTTGAAACTCACGTTTTGCATTCGATTTCCTTTTCGACGAGTATTGAATAGACCAGGCACGCCTTAGCTGAGAGTAGAGACATTAAATAACCTTTCCAAGTGTCGTCGTCAAATTCTTCGAGCGTCTGCCAGGTCGGCATCGACTTACCTGGAGGCTTGCAAAGGACACTCTTCAAGGTCTTGTCCTCCCTGGAATAAACGAATGGAATTACGTCGAGATTGAGTCACTCTAATTAATTTTTCCGCGCAGCAGGATGCAGGGAACTAATATAATTTAATCTTGATCACGGTGTATATATTGTTGCGAGCTGGCACCTGCGCCCGTCAAATGGGCTGCCGGCGTCGCAAGATCAATGACCTGTGGAGGGCTAAGGGAGTCATTTCGAGGAATTGTGCGTCATATCAAATTGGCTGGAACCAGGAAAGGTTCCAGAACGTTCTCGCCCAGGCAGCAGGTATAAAACGGGCCCAGAAACGCCGCGGAGTTCAGTTCAATTCGGAGTCCGGATATAGACGCTTCGGGTTATAAATTGTGCCGTGCCGCGTTATAAATAGTGCGACAACCGCATTACAACCGTGTATTGTGATTCTGTCATTGTGTAAGTGCGCAAATGCGAACAGTGTATGTACTCAAGTGAACGATTGTTAATAAATTATTAACTAAGAACATAAATCGTTACAATATGTATTGTGCTCACTGGTCATCGCCATCTTGAGGATCCTTGTCGTCTTTATCTAGCTTCTTCTTTTTTCTTCGTCCTTTATCCTTAGGCTTGTCAAATCCCATGGGAATAGGTTCAAATGGATTGGCCATCCTAGGTTCTTCAGAATCATTCTTCTTCTATTGACAGGAATTCAGACAATCCAGCCAAATTCGAATTCACAATACAATCATTTAGGAGACATCACTGCCAACCTGAATAATGACAATAATACTTACAGATTTGGTAGATGTTTTGAAATACTTTAAGCAATCTAGACCCTCGCATACGTGTGTGAGAGCACTCTTACATCTTTCCTCTAGCCCACATTTCAGAAGAGACGCCTTCTCATCTGTAATTTACCGGATGACAATTTTGCCAATTTCATTTGTAATATCTATGTCAATTGCCAAAAGATTGAACGTGGGTATTTACTCTGAGGCTTGTCCGGGGTGAGAGTCTGATTGAGTGACAATGTTGTTACATGAGAGCCATCATTCTCCTCGTCTTGATCGTCTTCAACGCTTGATAACTCGTGCTCCGATTGCGACAGGAGGCTGGGCGATTCGGGGTCAGTTTCGTTGGGGATGTACACGTTGGAAAGCATGTAGTGAGCAGATGTGACGATCTGGAAGGTTTGAAGACGCCAAAAATCCTACATTCTCTACGCAATTGGATCATAACTGTGTAAAAATGTTCAATTATTACGAACCTGAGGGTATTTCTCCTTGGTGAGGAGAGAAATACAGTTTTTGAGAACCGTCCGGATAGTGTTGTTTTGACCGGGGGTCGTCCCGGTGGCCATCATATTGCGAGCAACGCGATACAACAACATCCCAACTGGCACGGTGAAAGGATTTTGTTCTTTGTCCCTCATTGTTTCTGAGCACAAGGAAGTCAGGTCGTAGAGTTTGACAGCATCTTCGTTTGTACCTGAAATCACAATGTGATATACCTACTAGGGGAACAGACACGAACATCCGCTTTATTGGATGTTTGCAATTTGGTTTGGCCACGAAATGACCTCTTTTTTCAGGCTTCTTGATGGGTTGAAGGATTTCCTTCAGAAACTGTAAGTAGGGTTGACGTACGGTTTGTTGGTCTTCCCTTCCTTTTCTCTTTGATTTTGGTTGGTTATTCCTTGAATAATCAACCTATGTTTTCATGCAAATGGTCAACCTCTCCGATTCGGCTCAAAAATTTTTTCTGGACGTTTCATGATGTCTAGATCAAAAAACGCTGCAAATTCTTACACAGGGGTTGGTTATTCCTCGGACCAGGCGCATGGAGACTCATTTCTTCAACATGGGGGAAATGGGGAAACAGTGGGTGCGGCGGGTCCCAGACCTATTCCAATCGATTCAGGATCCAGAATTTAGTAGAAAATGATACCCCACACGCCCAGGTACCGGAAATCTCGAAAACGCATATTCAAAATGGGTAATATATACCCAATTTGACCCATAACTTCTTCCAGAGGGTGCCAATCGTTCCGGGACCCACTTCATTGAAATTAGCGTCCAAGATTTAGCGGAAAATGATACCCCACACGCCTAGGTTCCAGAAATCTCAAAAACACATATTCAAAATGGGTAATATGTACCCAATTTGACCCATAACTTCTTCCAGAGGGTGCCGATCGTTTTGGGACCCATTTCATTGGATTCAGCGTCCAAAATTTAGTCGATAATGATACCCCACTCGCCTAAATCGCCCAAAATCTCGAAAATCCATTTTTCAAAAAACACATTTTGACCCCTACCCCGCCCAAATTTGGTCCGATCGGGCTGAAAAGCTTGGAGGACCGTCTTAGGCCGGGAACAGACCCCTGACCCAAATTTCAGATTTTTAGAAAATTTTCTACTACCAAAAACGGCGTGGACGGCGGACGGCGTACGGCGGACGGCGGACGGACATTGACCTTTTTGGTTGGTTATTCCTTGAATAATCAACCTATGTTTTCATGCAAATGGTCAACCTCTCCGATTCGACTCAAATTTTTTTTCTGGACGTTTCATGATGTCCTGATCAAAAAAGGTCAATGTCCGTCCGCCGTACGCCGTCCGCCGTACGCCGTCCGCCGTCCACGCCGTTTTTGGTAGTAGAAAATTTTCTAAAAATCTGAAATTTGGGTCAGGGGTCTGTTCCCGGCCTAGGTCGGTCCTCCAAGCTTTTCAGCCCGATCGAACCAAATTTGGGCGGGGTAGGGGTCAAAATGTGTTTTTTGAAAAATGAATTTTCGAGATTTTGGGTGATTTAGGCGAGTGGGGTATCATTTTCCACTAAATTTTGGACGCTGAATCCAATGAAATGGGTCCCAAAACGATCGGCACCCTCTGGAAGAAGTTATGGGTCAAATTGGGTATATATTACCCATTTTGAATATGTGTTTTTGAGATTTCTGGAACCTAGGCGTGTGGGGTATCATTTTCAATTAAATTTTGGACGCTGAGTCCAATGAAATGGGTCCCAAAACGATTGGCACCCTCTGGAAGAAGTTATGGGTCAAATTGGGTATATATTACCCATTTTGAATATGCGTTTTCGAGATTTCCGGTACCTGGGCGTGTGGGGTATCATTTTCTACTAAATTCTGGATCCTGAATCGATTGGAATGGGTCTGGGACCCGCCGCACCCACCGTTATCCCCATTCCCCCCATGTTGAAGAAATGAGTCTCCATGTGCCTGGTCCGAGGAATAACCAACCCCTGTGTAAGAATTTGCAGCGTTTTTGATCAGGACATCATGAAACGTCCAGAAAAAAATTTTGAGCCGAATCGGAGAGGTTGACCATTTGCATGAAAACATAGGTTGATTATTCAAGGAATAACCAACCAAAAGGTCAATGTCCGTCCGCCGTACGCCGTCCGCCGTCCACGCCGTTTTTGGTAGTAGAAAATTTTCTAAAAATCTGAAATTTGGGTCAGGGGTCTGTTCCCGGCCTAGGACGGTCCTCCAAGCTTTTCAGCCCGATCGGACCAAATTTGGGCGGGGTAGGGGTCAAAATGTGTTTTTTGAAAAATGGATTTTCGAGATTTTGGGCGATTTAGGCGAGTGGGGTATCATTTTCCACTAAATTTTGGACGCTGAATCAAATGAAATGGGTCCCAGAACGATGGGCACCCACTGGAAAAAGTTATGGGTCAAATCGGGTATATGTTACCCATTTTGAATATGTGTTTTTGAGATTTCTGGAACCTAGGCGTGTGGGGTATCATTTTCCACTAAATTTTGGATCCTGAATCGATTGGAATGGGTCTGGGACCCGCCGCACCCACTGTTTCCCCATTTCCCCCATGTTGAAGAAATGAGTCTCCATGCGCCTGGTCCGAGGAATAACCAACCCCTGTGTAAGAATTTGCAGCGTTTTTCCAGGGCGTTTCAAGGTGTGTAGATCCAAATAGGTATATGTATGTCCGTCCACCGTCCGCAACGATTTTGGTAGTAGAAATTATTCTAAAAATCTGAAATTTGGGTCAGGGACCCGTTTCTGGCTCTAGTTGGAATTAGTAACGTTTCAGCCCGATCGGACCAAATCAGACGGGGGAGGAGGGAAGTAGGCGTCAAAAAAAAATTTTTTTTTTTATGAATTTTCGAGATTTTTGGCGATCTAGGCGAGTGGGGTATTATTTCATGTTTTACTAAGTTTTGGACGCTTAATCTGAGACGGGTCCCGGAGCGATTGTAAGAGGCAATGGGTCAAAATGGATACCAACTCATCTATTTCGAAAGTGGATTTTCGAGATGTTGAACCAATAACGTAAAGTAAAAGGGACTGATAATTTCGAAAAAAAGCAAAACAGACCATTACAAATCCACAACAAGAACATTCCAAACTTTCTTTTATAGTGATCGCAGGTAAATCAGTTAGGTTGATTAAATCAGACCTTCGGCCAAATGAGTTCTAACTTCCTAAATCAATTATACTGCTCGTAGGAAGAGATATGGCTTAAACGAATAAGCCTAATTGAATTGATAAATCTTACTGAGAAGAAATATAGAAGGAACGCGATATATAGATTAAGCAGAGTAATGTGATGATGAAATACTAGGTAATTATCTAGAAGTATGGAACATGTTAGAGGTGCATGGGGATGCAATATAAAGAGAAGTAATTTATCAATTCAAAATAACCATCTTGAAACAATTCCCGGTTCCTCTAGGCATCACTGTCTGCTCAGTTCGAATGAATTCTTTTTTATGAGTACGCTGACCATACGTCCCGTTTTAGACCACTTGTTTGGCCGTCCCGTCGGTTTCCGGTGTGTGAATGTCCCGGTTTCAATGTTTTATTACCAAAATTAAATATTTTTACAAAATAATAATAAATTATCATCAAATTCTCAGTTTCAACGTATGTCACAAAAGCTTAAAAAATTGCAGTACGGTATTGATGAGTGTATGAGTATTCATAATTTCTTTTCTGTTTCGTGCATACTGTATTTGGTTTCAGCGACTGCACTAAGTAGGTTGTAATTAGCGCCGTTTACCTTAAATCACGGACTTCACTGGGACAACTATTGACTAATTTGGCAAAAGGTCTAATAAAATCAGCAAATTCTACACAAAAACTGACCACAACTATAGGAGTAGGAGATTTATAGCAACACTGCCACTGTGTTTACCTTTAAAGAGCCAGTACGTGTGCCCAGCTTTAGTCGCATTCGCTTTTAGGAACGATAAAATATTCTGTGCCACATCTCTAATAACGTTTGGGGAAAATTTGGATTCCTTCAAATTCGGAAGGTCTTCTGTTTTAATAAGCTCGTATTTTTGGACGATTCCATCAAGATGGTAGCACATTACGACTTCAGGCACGTTAGACATCAAATTATCAAGCCAGTAGTCGATGCCTGTCAAAACGCTTATGGGTCGTTTCGCGTCTCTGAAACGGAAAAACGACGACTTAGACACAGGCTGTAAAAACCGGCAGATTATTCGAGGAAACGTTTATTTACCTTAATCTCAAGCTGATGCAAGGCCGAGAGGGTCCACCGAATATTGGCATGTCAGTACCAAGCAGCATCTGAATATCTTCAAACGTCCACAAGACATTTCGTGTGAATTTGTGATCGTTGTCAGGACAGGGAATACCTTCCTCCAGCTGAGGCTCAGGAAGCGCCGGTCCTTTCTATGTCAAAATTGAAAACATAGTTCTGTCATTATATAGCAGTAATTAAAAGAGAGGCTGACACCCAGTTTTTCTTCCTTTTGGTTGGTTATTGCTAGAATAATCAACTTATGTTTTCATGCAAAAGGCTCTCCGATTCGGCTCTGGATTTTTTCTGGACGTTTCAAGGTGACCAGATCAAAAAAGTCAAATGTCCACCGTCCGCACCGTAGAAGTAGAAAATTTTCTAAAAATCTGAAATTTGGTTCAGGGGTCTATTCTGGGCCTACGTCGGTCCTCGAAACTTTTCAGCCCGATCTGACCAAATATGGGCGGGGTAGGGGTCAAAATGTGTTTTTTGAAAAATGGATTTTCGAGATTTTTGGCGATTTATGCAATTGGGGTATCATTTTCCACCAAATTTTGGCCGCTGAATCCAATGAAATGGGTCCCAGAACGATTGGCACCCACTGGAAGAAGTAATGGGTCAAATTGGGTATCTATTACCCATTTTAAATATGTGTTTTCGGGATTTCTAGTACCTAGGCGTGTGGGGTATCATTTTCCACTATTTTTTGGACGCTGAATACAATGGAACGGGTCCCGAAACGATTGGCACCCTCTGGATGAGTTTATGGGTGGCAATTAAAAAAGGTTCCATATAAATGATGTAAAAACCTAAGGGAGTTTTACAAATAAACAACCCATATCTTCCGATCTTTCTAAAAACACACTCCTCTCTCTCTCCATGAGGAACGAAGATTTTTCGTTGGTCGATAACTGGCGGGCTTTGTGACCTTAGATAATTAATTTTGCATTTGCCAAGTACAGTGGAACTTGGGAGCATTGAAGTAGGTATAAAAATGAACTGTACTAAGCGTGCATTATCCTAATATCCGTTGCATATGGTGCTACGCACTATATTCTGCATGTTTAATTTGAAAATGCTGTAACGAATAATCACCGTCTTGTAATGGAAAAATTGTTTACCTAGAATTGTAGAAAAATTCAAAAATGTATCCTAGATATTTTAAGCTATTAGACTATTAAATGTTTACGTTTCATGGCAAATTTCCTAAATTCTTCAAAATGGATACAACCTTTCTTGCCGTTAGACCTTTCCATTACTGATTAGCATTTTAGGAGTATAAATAATCTATAAGATCAACTCACGGTAAAAGGCAAAGAAGGGAGGGCGGTTTCCTTAGGCGTCGTCTCCTTCAACTCACTTTCAATAAGGCTGTAATGAAGGAACTTCGACACGAGAGCTTTTTGTTGAAGAACCGTCCGGCTCTTTTCGTGGTACGGCAGAGCTTTGTCCTGAAAAGAGTTGGAATAGAAACCCATGTCCATCATGACTCAACTTTTCGACGGAAGTTTAATTAGACACACCTTACTGTTCAAAGTAGAGAAAATGTGCTCCAAGAAATACTGTCTGAACCAAGCCCATTCATCTTCGGCTCTCGACAGAAGGTGTTTGTGGATATCAAACTCGTCTATGAGCAAGGTATTTTCGACTCGATGGACTACCATGCTCACCTTTAGCAGTGGAAGGAATTAGTAAACATGGACCAAACGTAGCTACGTAGATGAGCATGTTTGACTGTTGAAGAAACTCACAGATTTAGAGCTGTAAGGAATTTTGAGAAGCTTTTTGATGTTTTCAGCGTCAGACACAACGTCTACTTCCCCAACATTCTCCGAAAACATGTTGGCCATTCTGAAACTGATGAAAACTGTTTGGTAATATCCTCAGAGGGAAAAGCACCGTCTAATTAGCTTTGACAAGTATGCGTTGGTATGCATAAGGGCAAAATGCAGGGCAAATAACACGGTGGGCTCTATAGCTTGCTGGTGGGTCGATAACAGAAAGCGATCTGGAGAAAATAAGCAGATAAATATATCTGTTGCTCTCGGTCTGCAGTTTCAAACTACAGCAATATTATAATCTGTGGTCACGGAAAAAGAGTTGAGTGTGGACGTTGGCACCTAGAAAATCCAGAAGATAAAACCCTTCCGTCATTGAGGAAGCGGGAAGCAGCCGCGCTGGACAGCCAGTTTCTTGGTGGTAGTTTGATGTCCGTGTTGTACTGTAGAGGAGCGTACATGACAGGGGCTGCCACCGATGAGTACATGACGATGGCGTTCGACTTGACGGACGGTTCCGTCGACGATGTGGAGCTCGTCACCTACAAAAATACATCAGAAAATAGTAGTTGTACGATTTAAGTGGGGTCGACCATGCCAGGTCCTTTCTCACAGCACCAAATAATTCTCAGGCAAATACAAGGAATCTTTCAGATGAAGATCACATACCGGCCAAGTAACATCATTCACTGAAACCCACTGCTATATTTTGAATACTCATATACTCAACCCTACGAAGGAAGGAATAAAAGACAGTTCTCACCACCTCTACCGGGTCGTTGTCATCCATCGTGAAGAATGGTACACATACAATAAACTATTTCTCCGGAGGAAACAGACCCCTAACCAGAGACCATTAACTCTTAACGAAAAGGGCGTTTATACCATGGGAGGCCCGAAATCAAATTATTTATCACGAAAACTCTGAAATTAGTCCAGACAAAACTATAACTATAATAATAATTACATAAATGTGCGGATAAGATTTCAAAAACATGGAAGATGGATGGAGCATGGATCATGGATGATAAGATAGAAACTAGGAACACAACTCGCTTATCGATAATAGAATACTATCGATACTTCTTCATTGATAATCGATAGTATTTTCCGTTAATTATCTAATATAGATAGTCTTTAACCGATATTATCGTCAGTTCGAACTGCCTTTTTTTCTGCTTCAAATTTTAAAGCCCGTATAAAATGGTTAGACACGGTTAGATACTAAAAACAACATGTTGAGCATTGCCAAGCCTGAAATTCATCAAACAACACAATTGATTCCTTGTTAGACAAGGACCAGCGTCAAATGATTACCTACTCTACAACAGCAAAACGTAATTCGTATTCGATTTCGATCGTTTTTGTGAATGAATGCGGTTGAGAGTGTGATTTGGGGTAAAACTGCGCTATTGGGTGCCCACCCGCTGTTATCACTAGATTCGATATATAGATCACTAGATTCGATATATATTCGATATATCGAAGGAAAGAACTTAGTTCCCTCGATATTTCGAATTTAGGAGTGGAGGTTACATAACCTAAAACATTTTTTCTGCAACATATTTGAACATTTTGTTGTGTATTTAACTCGGGGGCGTATTTGGAAAGAAAAAAACATCCCTGTTGTGTATTTAACTCGGGGGCGTATTTGGAAAGAAAAAAACATCCCTGTTGTGTATTTAACGGCGGGCGCAGAGGGAAGAAGGGGACCCAAGTGCACCAGTACGATACATTTTCAAAAATCGATATATCGAAACGTGTAGGAAGGTCATAAGTGATAACAGCGGGTGGGCACCTAATAGCACAGTTCAACCTGATTTGGATAACAATTATTGTTACGCAATTTACGCGTATGTATTTTGATTATTTGTTTCTATAAAATTATTCTAAGATGTTTTGAACCTACCTGTGTAAATGCTATTAATGAATAACCTGAAATTGTTTTATTTATTTTTTATTTTTATTTTTTGATGGCATTACAAAACTGTATACAGCCATAATATTAAATTATGCTTCATTAAACTTTCAATTTACATTCATTTATAAAATTAAATAGTACATTGTAGATTTAAATATTCCTTGAAGCTAGAATGGCACGATACTCTACATTAATGTTTGTTTTTCTCGCAATAGAACTGAACAACATTCTTCTTGGACGTTTTCTTTAATTTTATTTCTGTTTAACCACCAGTTTTTACATTGTTTCAGGTACAGATGCCATAGAGGTTTTTTCAATAGTTTTAATAGATATTTAATATCAGTATATCGATTATTGATATATCGATAGGTTGCCGAAGATTGGTATACCCATTGACATATCGATGAGATGGATTATCGATATCTTGTTGTCGATATTGCAACCCTAATAAAAACTAATATGAAAATTATGGATGGACTCGTCTCGACACAATAGTAAAATAACCAACTCTTCCAGTCGTTTGCCCATAGTCAATTTTTAAAATCCTTGGTAGGAAGAGACAAGGGAAAGAACAAGACTTGTAGTTACTCTGTGGGCATGGAGCTCGAGCAAAGAGTGTAATTAATAACAAGGGTAATGTTTGTTATATTATTGTTAAATTGTTAATTTATTGTTAAAACTACTATTTTAGTCTGCGGGCTTGAGTCAAAGCGCTGGAGACTATTGTGAAAACAGCGTTCCTTCAGTTATGATACAGGAACAATTATTATGGAAATACTCAAGTTAACCAAAAAAAAAAAAAAAAAAAAAGGATGTGTAATTGGGTAATGAAATTCAGCCGCATAGCCTCGGCGACGAAATTATAATTTTTCAATTTGGATTATACACTTTTTAGTAGTTACTGATTCCGTTGTGAGAAACCGATACTAGTTAATATATTTCTTCATTAAATGCAGTTCTAAAACAGGGTAAAACAAAGTAGATACATTTTATTTAAGGTAAGCAGGTATTTTTTTCTAAACACGCTGCGAATTCTTTCACAGGTGTTGGTTATTCCTCAGATCAGACGCAAGGAGACTCATTTTTCAATCGATTCAGCGTCCATGACCTCTTACGGTGGGCTCTAATCATTCCCTGGAACGATCCTAGAGTGATCGGTCCTAAGCGGTTCATTGGATTCAGCGTCCAAAATTTAATGGAAAATTATACCCCACCCACCTAGGTACTAGAAATCACAAAAAACAAATTCGAAACGGCTGGATAGATGCCCATTTCGTCCCATAACCTCTTCCAATGGCGCCAATCGTTCCGGGATCTGTCTCATTGGATTCAGCATCCAGCATTTAGTGGAAAATGATACCCCACAAGTCTTGATCACCAAAATCTCTAAAATCCATTTTTCGAAGTACACATTTTTATTTATTCATGGAATAACCAACAAAAAACATGGTTAGAATCCTGAGTGTATTCCCTGATGTAATCATAAAAAGTTCATAATTTGAAAATTAAATCTGTGAGATTTTTCTTGGAGAACGTCTAGGTAGTATTATTTGTGTTCTCCATGCCTACTGACGACCATGAATAAAAAAGCGGTGACACCCAAAAGCGCGCCAAGAGCCTTCTACTACCAGTTTCGGTTCCAGCCATGGAATATTCCATGGGTTCCAGCTGATCCATGGAAGAAAAAGCTCCCATGAGCTGAGCCATGAAAAAAGGACCTCCTTCTTCCATGTTCCATTAGTTGCTTTTCAGGATAGCTTTCTAGGCTAAAGCCAAGTATATGGACCGTTGTCGCGTTATCAACTGATAGCAATGATATCGCGCAAACGGTCGATAATCGATAATCGAAAGTTTTTGTTGTTGCTTCCTTTTTGTCTCCTCCGGCTATCTTCAGTCACTTCACTTCAGTCGGTGTACATTTTCCCTCCATCCTTCCTTGTGCGTGTCCACTGTTATTTATTTTAGTTTATTTATTTAGTTTAATTTAGTTTAGTTTAGCCTTTTTGTCTCCTCTGGCTATCTTCAGTCACTTCACTTCAGTCGGTGTACATTTTCCCTCCATCCATCCTTGTGCGTGTCCACTGTTATTTATTTTAGTTTAGTTTAGTTTATTTATTTAGTGTTTATTTATTTTAGTTAGTTTTAGTTTATTTCAATTTAGTATTTTCCCTCCTTTTTTATAAAGACAAATATGGCCGACAGGGAAATATTTCGTGTATAATATATCGATAGTGCATATCGACTGAGCGTACTATCGATATCAGCTGATAATGCGACAATGGTCCATATTCTTGGCTTTTACCGCTTTCTTTTGTTCGAGCTTCGTGATGATACGTGGTTGTGGGTGTGGGTATAACCTTAGCAATTAACTTTCGTATAGTAATTTTTGTTTGGGAAGTTCTGTGGTCAGATATCTGTACTGTAGGTAAGTAACAAAAAACTTACGGTAACGGAAGAGGGCCGTTTTTCGGTCCAAAGCGGGATTTAAATACTTTCTTCGTTTATGTGTACGAGTATGTTGTGTGTATATCTCATACCTTTCGAGTAGATTTCATGATAGATTGGTCTGATTTTGGCTCTCTTGATTTTCAAGTTGCGATGGAAAACTTGAAAAAGTCTCAGACCTTTCAAAATCTTCTGAAGAAGTTTAACGTACAAAAGGAGAACAACGTCGATCTAAAAAAGAATGCGAGGAACAAGTCTGCACACGAACATTTAAATCGGAGACGAGAGCAAAATGTTGGGATGACGAACGCAGTTGCACCTCGCCTTGAGTTGTCAGTTCGCAAGTCTGCCCGAGATGTCAAGAAGCCCGAGCGATACGACCCTAGCCCCAAAGTCAATGTAAGTAAATCACCATGACCCTAAGATATGTAGTGGGTTGAGATCTACTTCAAGATTAGATGTGGGCAGTAACCACACGCGTGGGATACTTGTGGTATGTATTGTGTTTGTATATCGATGGTCTACCTCTAAGACCTCGTAAGTCCAAATTCCAATATTTTTCAGGAGGGAGAAAAAACTGTTTCCAGAATGCTCTTTCAGAAGTAAGAACACGTTATCATAACCACAAACTGTCTTAGGGTCCCATACATATATTATGGTGAGGAAAATTTTATAATTTGGTTCTGTACTAAAAAAATCGGTGAAATAGGACTTACAAGTTTTTATTTAGGAAATGAAGCGGACTTACGAGAGTTTGTTCTTACCTCCCAGCACATCATTATTACCATAATAACTGGTTTTAGGAGATAGGTAAGAAGTTTTTAGGAAATTGAACAACAAAATGTACCAAATGAACTGATTTATGAAAAATTACGATGTACAAATAAGGAGGAATCACAAAACCATTTAGGTAGAAATATCCTGTAGTCCCACTGCCGTTCGTCCTTTCTTTTGTGCCGAAATACTCCTTGCCACGTTCTCTTCTTATTTTATTGACTTTTTTATCCATTCAGCAGGACTAGCCTTTTTATAATGGCTTTCACGAGTGTTTTCCTCTTCGACTCTTTCCTCCAAAATCAACTCTTCTTCTTGGATTGCTGCTGCAGAAATCACCTTGTGCTCGAAACCAACATCTTGCAGGATTCCTTCCTCTTGGACTTCTCATCTTTCTTCAACAAACTCATCTTGTTCTCGTAGAATCCGATCTTCACCAACACAAGCTTCAGGGGGCTGATTCTCATTTCATTTGCATGTTCTTCCCAATTCTTCAGAGAATCCCCTTTTCTTTCGAGTGCTGTCCCACTTTTTTCAACTTGCCACCCATGTTCGTAATCGACCTGTATTTATCACAGCCAAGGGTTCAACCATCTCATCTTGTAGGCTCCTGCCTTCACCTTCACGGTCATGTTGTCGAGGCAGTAGATTTTTTTCGGAAAATTGTTTTATCGCGTTCGGAGATTCAAATCCTTTTTGGTCACCCAAACCAGGTTGCAATATTTTTCTGTGATAACACTTGAGGAACTCTTTCATTTCTGTCATTATTTCTTCATCACTTTCTAATTCATTGGTTTCTATGTCTAGAGGAATTCCTTTATCACTTGTGACAATCACAGCACCGTTTTCATCGCCAGGAATGTGCTCAAAGCTTGAATATTTGCAGTTCGACAGTTCGTTACTCCTTAAAGTTACTTCTCCCAAATTATCAAGTATCTCAGGAGTAACTTCACTTCCCATAGTTTTCAAAGTTACAGTATCAAGGTCGTCATTTCCAGGATTCTTTTTTGCACTGCGAGAAAGCAGGGTGATCTGTTCTCTCAGCTCTTCCAACTGAATTGATGTCATTGTTCCTAGGTCGTCCAATAACCTGGCCACTGAACATTTGACCATCATCTTCAAGATTCCTCACCAGTTGCAGGATTTTCTCAGCATGACTTCTCATTCTTTAAAAAGAAAAAGCGCTAGGTACGGCAAGACTAGCAACAATGAAATTGGTAAACCTATCTAGATTACTATACTCAAAATGACTGAAATAGGTTGCCCACTATTTCTGTAGGCCCCGTAGTTCCATAAAAGAGGAACATTAGAGTCAGAACGGAAGGAATATTCCAATTTTCAAGCTATTTCGCCGGTAGCGATAGAAAAATTTTCTGTAAATGGAGTTCTAAAAACTCGTAAGTCTATCAGCCTACTAAAAACTTTTAATCACCAAGTAAAAAACACCAACAAAAAATATAATTCATCAGTAGTTCCATACAGCAAATCTTGGTGAGTGGAAAATTGTGTCAGACAAGAAAAAAACAAAAAAACCGTGTAAGAAACTTACGTTTTTGATGACACCACCGCACTGCTACATGAAGAAATCGCGGACTTACGAGTTTTTAGGCTGGTTGTGGACGGTTGTGGAGTTACCAGGTTTTAGCATTCCCGCTAATTCATCACCTGATTTTTCGGTTGTTATAATTCCTTCTCCAAGCGACGGAACTCGTTCTATTTTTCCTAATACTACAAAAAACGCTTATCCTTAATTTTTGGGACTTACGAGGTCTTAGAAGTAGACCATCGATATATCGTCGCTTATGTTCTATCACGGCCTATCTCAAAATTCATGTCGAATAGACACTTATAAAATCTCCGATTCGGCTCACATTTTTTTTCTTGACGTTTCACGGTGTCTAGATCAAACTCCAGCCCAGCGAGCCTGGTAATGGAAGGCAGCGACAGGAGTCAAATTGTTGCCGCAATCTACTGCAAATTATTACTCACGGGTTGGTTATTCCTCGAATGGGGGAAACAGTGGGTGTGGTGGGTCCCGGACCCATTCCAATCAATTCAGGGTCCAAAATTTAGTGGAAAATGATACCCCACACGCCTAGGCACCAGAAACCTTACACATACAAAATGGGTGGATACATACCCATTTTGACCCATAACTTCTTCCGGTGGGTGCCAATCGTTCTGGGACCCACTTCATTGAATTCAGCGTCCAATATTTAGAGGAAAATTATATCCCACACGCCTAGGTACCAGAAATCCCGAAAACACATATTCAAAATGGGTAATATATACCCAATTTGACCCATAACTTCATCCAGTGGGTGTCAATCGTTCTGGGACCCATTTCATTGGATTCAGCGTTAAAATTTAGTGGAAAATGATACCCTGTTATATGATCTGTTACTTCTTAATTTTGGTAAACGAATAAATGAAAACCGACCAACAACTGAGAGAGGAGCAGATCATTTGTTAAACTATCAGTCAATAAAATGAGTAAAGAGGAGAATAAAGAGACAGAATAGATTGAGAATAGTTTTAATTCAACAAACAACTTATTTGAACGTTATTATTGAACGCAATATTATTATTTTTACCAAATCCCATTTCAATTTAACAACAAACTGGAAGACCTGACCAGACTTGAGGACATTTAAATTGAAAAAAAAGTTACTTGAAACTAACTAAAAAAATATACCTAATCAATGAACGCAATATTACCTAATTATTATGACATCGAAATTGCAATTTACCTAACTTCAGACATACAGGACGGAGTCGATGACAACCTTATTCAACTAACAACAAAAAAACTAAAAAATCTGCAAATTCTTACACACGGGTTGGTTATTCCTCGAATGGGGGGAACAGTGGGTGTGGCGGGTCTCAGACCCATTCCAATCGATTCAGGGTCCAAAATTTAGTGGAATATGATACCCCACACGCCTAGGTAGCAGAAATCCCGAAAACACATAATCAAATTGGGTAATAAATACCCAATTTGACCCATTACTTCTTCCAGTGGGTGCCAATTGTTCTGGGACCCATTTTATTGGATTCAGCGTTCAAAATTTAGTGGAAAATGATACCCCACACGCCTAGGTAGCAGAAATCCCGAAAACACATATTCAAGATGGGTGTATCTATGGGGCACTACGACACTAATTTACTAATATAATATTGAAAACGTAGGTAATTTAGAAGGCTATAATAATTGTATTAAATTGAATTGAATGGTACGAATAAAAAGCTCAGACAGTAAAAAGAATTGTAGGCAACTGCTCAAAATTGGTTGCTAAGTTTAACAGCTGGTTATAAACAACAGGATATGACGATGTGTTTTGTTTGTCTATTCGGCTGAAGTCACCCACATGGGTAATAAATACCCAATTTGACCCATTACTTCTTCCAGTGGGTGCCAATTGTTCTGGGACCCATTTTATTGGATTCAGCGTCCAAAATTTAGTGGAAAATGACACCCCACTCGCCTAAATCACCCAAAATCTCGAAAATCCATTTTTCAAAAAACACATTTTGACCCCTACCCCCTCCAAATTTGGTCCGATCGGGCTGAAAAGTTTCGAGGACCCATCTCGGCTGGGAACAGACCCCTGACCCAAATTTCAGATTTTTAGAACATTTTCTACTACCAAAAACGGCGTGGACAATGGACGGCGGACGGCGTACGGCGTACGGCGGACGGCGTACGGCGTACGGCGTACGGCGGACGGCGGACGGACATTGACCTTTTTTGATCAGGACATCATGAAATGTCCAGAAAAAAATTTTGAGCCGAATCGGAGAGGTTGACCATTATCATGAAAACATAGGTTGATTATTCAAGGAATAACCAACCAAAAGGTCAATGTCCGTCCGCCGTACGCCGTTTTTGGTAGTAGAAAATTTTCTAAAAATCTGAAATTTCGGTCAGGGGTCTGTTCCCGGCCTAGGACGGTCCTCCAAGCTTTTCAGCCCGATCGGACCAAATTTGAGCGGGGTAGGGGTCAAAATGTGTTTTTTGAAAAATGGATTTTCGAGATTTTGGGCGATTTAGGCGAGTGGGGTATCATTTTCCACTAAATTTTGGACGCTGAATCCAATGAAATGGGTCCCAGAACCATCGGCACCCACAGGAAGAAGTTATGGGTCAAATTGGGTATAATACTACCCATTTTGAATATGTGTTTTTGAGATTTCTGGAACCTAGGCGTATGGGGTATCATTTTCCGCTAAATCATGGACGCTGAATCCAATGAAGTGGGTCCCAGAACGATCGGCACCCACTGGATGAGGTTATGGTTGAAAATGGGTATCTTATTACCCATAATGAATATGTGTTTTCGGGATTTCTGGTACCTGGGCGTGTGGGGTATCATTTTCCACAAAATTTTGGATTCTGATTCGATTGGAATGGGTCCGGGACCCGCCGCATCTACTGTTTTCCCCATTTCCCCCATGTTGAAGAAATGAGTCTCCTTGCGCCTGGTCCGAGGAATAACCAACCCCTGTGTAAGAATTTGCAGCGTTTTTAAATCCACTTTCAACTCTCTGTTTCATCTCACGCATTATTTCCATGAACATTGTAACCTACTTTTTAAGAAAATACAAATTAAAACTTTCTAACTCATTAAATTAACTTATGACTTCATCATCTCACAGATTGGTTCATTTTCAGTTAACAAAATAATTTCCATTGTAAACGCATTAATAATATTTATGTGACCCGAGTGACCTAGTTTTTTGAAACATTGTATGTACTTGCTAGACATTTGTAAAGTGGCTGAACTCCTGTTGTATAGGTCTACGTTACCTTGAAACGACAATAAATGAATTGAAAATTGAAAAAATTGAATTGAGTGACATTTGCCGTGTGGGGCTGGGCGTTGTTGTGAATCAGCAAGATCTTAGAGCTCAACATTCCTCTGCGCTTGTTTTTTCTGCTCTTCTGAGTTTTTGGAGAGTTTGGCAATACCTTTGAGAGTTTATTGTAGTGTCTCTTTCCATTTCTGTTGGTTTATAGTTTTTTTATAGTTGGAAACTTTATTACTGCATGCACCTCGCTCGCAGCTCGTGGGAACTTTCAATTGACACAGACATTTCAAACTGTCATAGTATCCGAATGGAGCACTGCACAAACCTCCCATTAGCACTAAGATGCTGACTTAGCTGCGCAACACTGACCCCAAGATGGCCGCGCTAGCCCCGCCTTTAGCGGACACAGACGAAAACGTAATCTACTTTCTGGATGGCCCTCGTAGATGATGTTTGCATGAACCCCAAAGCTCTGTGAACGCCCAAAACATCGTCGAATCGGGATAAGATACAGGGTGGAGCGCGCAAGACAGATGGATTTATTAGGGGCGCCCTACCGGACTGAACGGCCGCAGGTATCTGGGGTGGGGTTCATTTGAAAGAGGGAATCGGGAAGTTTATTTTAGTCATATGCATCCTTACAAAATGGTAGTCGTCCAGGAATTTAAGCCACGTGATTACGAAGCAAGACAAATCGCGAGTGAAAACATGCTTGCTGTATTGCCGCGAGACGCTATCGTTTTCTTCTCTGACGAGGCTCATTTCCATTTCAGTGGTTGTGTCAATAAACAGAATATGCCTTACTGGAGTGAGACGAACCCCAGGGAGGTCCACCAGAGGCCTCATCACTCTGAAAGGCTGAGGCCGCACTGCAGGATGCTAGATGGTCGCAAGGAGGTTGGATGGTGGAGGGTAGATGCATCTTGGACGCAGTAAAATGAAGCCAGTATCCAACTGACTGCCGTGTAGAAGTCATGTCTCTCTCAAAAGTTGCGAAAAAAATGTTGCTAAGTTCATCTTCGGGAATTTTGCTGAGATCAACTTTGGGAAATATTGGGGCAACTACTGTGATAAAAAAAACCGTGGGTGCATGCTTACAATTTGAGGCGGCAACAGGACGGGGAATTCGTGAGAGTGTACAAAAAATTAAGACAACACCCGGACAAATTCTATTCGTATTTAAGGATGTCAGTTGAGGCGTTTGATTTACTTCTGAAATTGACTGAATGCAAACTGCAAAGAACTTCAACGAATTTCAGAGAAGCTATATCAGCAGAAGAACGTCTTGTTCTTCGAGGGCTGCCTCTTCCCACAGTGTCGTCAAAATTTTTGAGTTTTTCCTCAGTGGGTCGGCTGGGTCCCAAATCGCCCTTCTTTTTAAAACCGAACTTATTACACTTTCCTCCATTTTTTCTATGCAGCCTGGATGGATTAACAAACACGACTGATATGGGTGGATAGACGCTAGGCAGGTACCTAGGATAGTTTCAAGGGGTTAGATGGTAGTGGGAGGCCACTGCGGCTACCATCGTACCATTACTTACGTTATAAATAGCTGGATGGTCGCCAGGCAGGTATCTACCATCCACCATCCTACCAACCTTCCTGCACTGCGGCCTCCGCTCAAGGGTAACAGCGTGGGGTGCGATTTCGAGAAATGGGATAATTGGGCTTTGTTTTTTCGAGAACAACGGCAGAGCCATTTCTGTCTACTCGGCGCGTTATTTAGCCATGATTCAGGAGGTTTTCTTGCCTGCATTGGATGAAATGGAACTGGACGACGTCTGGTTTCAGCAGGATGTGGCAACCACTCACACAGCACGGACAGTGATGGAGTTTTTGAGAGGAAGGTTCCCTGGGCGCCTCGTCTTCCTTAGAGGCGATTTGAACTGGCCAGCGCGGTCACCAGATTTAGCCCCCTGAGATTTTTTTCATGTGGGGCTACCTCAAATCCAAGGTTTACAATGATCGTCCCAGGACCCTAGAACCCCTCAAGAACAACATCAGAGCCAACATCGCCGAACTACCCTTTGAAATGCTCCAGAGTTCACGAAAACTTCAGGAAACGTCTTCTTCAGTGTATTTAGAGTGAGGGCTCCCATTTGCCAGATACGCTATTCAAAACCATATACATTTAAATTGTCAACACTAACATGTAAGGAAAAAAAAAAGTTTCGTAATTTTTCAATACATTGTGTTTGTTTTCATTTTGTAATCTATCTGTCTTGAGCCCTCCACCCTGTACTAATTTGGCCTGATTTGAAACGAACTACGAACCTATTTTCTTTTATATCGTATCTTTGTATTTTTTAGACGAGCTCCAGAGTTCTTCCGAGGACTGGAGCTGCGAAGGAGCTAAAATCAACGCTTTCCAATCTTCCCGAGGAGAGTGAGGACGAAGCGCTGCTGAGTGCTTCGATGGTGGCCGAGTCTCCGACGCATCGTAGCGCGTTTTCTCGTGTCGCCAGACCTCCACGTCCTGATCCTGAAATTCCTCCTAAGGCTGACAGCCGACTAGAGAACTGGAGTCGAAGCCAGGTTACCGGAGCGAATTCGTCACAACTGAACGTTTCTCGTCGCCAGGCGCTCACATACGAGAGAGAAGATTCATCCAACCGATGCTTCCGACCTACTCCTACTCTTCGACAAAACAATTCGAGTTATTTGCATTCTTCAATGAATTTGCCTGTGGGCGCTACGCGTTCCCACAACACATTTGCTCAGACCATGCGTCTCACAGAACTGAATCGGAATGAAGCGTTGAAGGCTCCTGCCCGTCCTCCTGTTCAGCCCAAACGCGACGACGTCTTTCTCCGTCCAGTAACTCCACCTAACCCGCTAGACCTCAAGATTATTTCCCAACAAGAACAATCTGATTACTTCGATGTCTTGGAGGAGTTCGCCAACAGCCACTACCTGAGTGCCATCGAAATTATCCACTTTCAAAATAGGCTTTCCGAAAAAATCAAAGTGAAAATTGCTAAAGAGTTGCAACTGAAACAAATTAATCAACGCATTTTAAGGGGACCTGTCGGTGAAAATTACGGAGTCGTTGACAAAGACGCGGCAATCCAGTCTTGGCTCAGGTCTACTTCTTGCGTCGCTCATCCTCCAGCCGCACATGTCAACCCTAAACGCTATGCTCCCGACTATCAAAACATTGAGGCAAAGAGGCGTAGGTTGGACCATGAAAACCAACACTAATACGCCATTCGTTTTTGTGTTTTTTCCCCCTTTTTTCAAAACTGATTACTATCACAATTTTTCGTTGTTGTTAGCAATAATTGCACCTCAGTATAACTTCATTGGTTACGATGTTGCCTCTGCGCAAGGTTTGTTTTGTGTTTACCTTCGCTTGGCTCGTTACGGATTCAATTCTAAACAAGGAATTTCGTTGCGAGCGTTTCTTATTAAGATTATTAAACGTGAGGGTGTCTATTCCATGTTTACTCTGCCTTGGATAATTTCACGTTATTATTATTATTACATTCGAATTTAAAAAAAAAGTTTGTAACGCAACCTTTTGATGAAGCCGGTTTTGTGATTACGAGTACAATACTGTACAATAAATTTTTGTTACGCGAGTGTGAATCACAACTTATGGGTGTCTATTCTATGTTCACTCTGCCTTGGCAATTCCCATGTTATTATTTATTTATAATGCCATATTTTGATAAAGCCTGTTCCGTGATTTTGTATACAACTTTTTTGTTAGTTGCCCATTGATACCCTAACATAAGTTCGGACCACTTTGGTGTGATACCTGCGTCGAGGGTTACAATGGGTAAAATTTACATTTCTTACTCGAAGTATATGTAAATAGTAAACCATTTGAAAAACACGCTGTCCTGATTTTTTATTCCAACTTTACACTTGTTACCTGAGGTATAAGTAAATAGTAAACTATTTAAAAAGGAAGTTGTCCTGATTTTTGGTTGGTTATTCCTTGAATAATCAACCTGTTTTCATGCAAATGGTCAACCTCTCCGATTCGGCTCAAAATTTTTTTCTGGACGTTTCATGATGTCCTGATCAAAAAAGGTCAATGTCCGTCCGCCGTCCACGCCGTTTTTGGTAGTAGAAAATTTTCTAAAAATCTGAAATTTCGGTCAGGGGTCTGTTCCCGGCCTAGGACGGTCCTCCAAGCTTTTCAGCCCGATCGAACCAAATTTGGGCGGGGTAGGGGTCAAAATGTGTTTTTTGAAAAATGGATTTTCGAGATTTTGGGCGATTTAGGCGAGTGGGGTATTATTTTCCACTAAATTTTGGACGCTGAATCCAATGAAATGGGTCTCAAAACGATCGGCACCCTCTGGAAGAAGTTATGGGTCAAATTGGGTATATATTACCCATTTTGAATATGTGTTTTTGAGATTTCTGGAACCTAGGCGTGTGGGGTATCATTTTCCGCTAAATCTTGGACGCTAATTCCAATGAAGTGGGTCCCGGAACGATTGGCACCCTCTGGAAGAAGTTATGGGTCAAATTGGGTATATATTACCCATTTTGAATATGCGTTTTCGAGATTTCCGGTACCTGGGCGTGTGGGGTATCATTTTCTACTAAATTCTGGATCCTGAATCGATTGGAATAGGTCTGGGACCCGCCGCACCCACTGTTTCCCCATTTCCCCCATGTTGAAGAAATGAGTCTCCATGCGCCTGGTCCGAGGAATAACCAACCCCTGTGTAAGAATTTGCTGCGTTTTATTCCAAGGGTGTCGTTAAATGAAGTAAAATGGGCCGGGAGGGGTGGGGTGGGGGAGTTTGATAGCCATCTCTAGCTTTACCCTTGGCTAGAACTACCCGAGTATTCGGAATCATTCTTTTTTCGTGGAGGGAGAAACGTAATTTTGCTTTAGTAAGTTCATATTAATGAAAATCAAGGTTTGAGTGGTGAGTTATTGGGGACCAAGGCGTGTGGGATATTTTCAATTACAATTTGGAGGTGGATTCCGGGCCGATATGTATTTTTAAAATAGTTCTCATTCATTGTCAAACATAGTAAAAGCATCAATACATGAGAAGAAAGACCTGGAGACATAGTTGCCAGCAAATGAGCCAAGAATATTTGAAACGGGAAACTTGATACGGAACGTTGAAGACTTGTGTAAAATGGCACACTTTATTAGGTAAAAATCTGCAAATTCTTACACACGGGTTGGTTATTCCTCGAATGGGGGAAACAGTGGGTGTCGCGGGTCCCAGACCCATTCCAATCGATTCAGGGTCCAAAATTTAGTGGAATATGATACCCCACACGCCTAGGCACCAGAAATCCTGACACATACAAAATGGGTGGATACATACCCATTTTGACCCATAACTTCTTCCGGTGGGTGCCAATCGTTCTGGGACACACATCGTTGAATTCAGCGTCCAAAATTTAGTGGAAAATGATACTCCACACGCCTAGGTAGCAGAAATCCCGAAAACACATAATCAAATTGGGTAATAAATACCCAATTTGACCCATAACTTCTTCCAGTGGGTGCCAATTGTTCTGGGACCCATTTTATTGGATTCAGCGTCCGAAATTTAGTGGAAAATGACACCCCACTCGCCTAAATCACCCAAAATCTCGAAAATCCATTTTTCAAAAAACCCCTACCCCCTCCAAATTTGGTCCGATCGGGCAGAAAAGTTTCGAGGACCCATCTCGGCTGGGAACAGACCCCTGACCCAAATTTCAGATTTTTAGAAAATTTTCTACTACCAAAAACGGCGTGGACAATGGACGGCGTACGGCGGACGGACATTGACCTTTTTGGTTGGTTATTCCTCGAATAATCAACCTATGTTTTCATGATAATGGTCAACCTCTCCGATTTGGCTCAAAATTTTTTTCTGGACGTTTCATGATGTCCTGATCAAAAAAGGTCAATGTCCGTCCGCCGTACGCCGTACGCCGTACGTTGTACGCCGTACGCCGTCCATGTTCCGCGCCGTTTTTGGTAGTAGAAAATTTTCTAAAAATCTGAAATTTGGGTCAGGGGTCTGTTCCCAGCCGAGATGGGTCCTCGAAACTTTTCAGCCCGATCGGACCAAATTTGGAGGGGGTAGGGGTCAAAATGTGTTTTTTGAAAAATGGATTTTCGAGATTTTGGGTGATTTAGGCGAGTGGGATGTCATTTTCCACTAAATTTTGGACGCTGAATCCAATAAAATGGGTCCCAGAACAATTGGCACCCACTGGAAGAAGTAATGGGTCAAATTGGGTATTTATTACCCATTTTGAATATGTGTTTTCGGGATTTCCGCTACCTAGGCGAGTAGGGTGTCATTTTCCACTAAATTTTGGACGCTGAATCCAATTAAATGGGTCCCAGAACAATTGGCACCCACTGGAAGAAGTTATAGGTCAAATTGGGTATTTATAACCCAATTTGATTATGTGTTTTCGGGATTTCTGCTACCTAGGGGTGTGGGGTATCATTTTCCACTAAATTTTGGACGCTGAATTCAATGATGTGTGTCCCAGAACGTTTGGCACCCACCGGATGAAGTTATGGGTCAAAATGGGTATGTATCCTCCCATTTTTTATGTGTCAGGATTTCTGGTGCCTAGGCGTGTGGGGTATCATATTCCATTAAATTTTGGACCCTAAATCGATTGGAATGGGTCTGAGACCCACCACACCCACTGTTTCCCCCATTCGAGGAATAAACAACCCGTGTGTAAGAATTTGCAGATTTTTGATCAGGACATCATGAAACGTCCAGAAAAAAATTTTGAGCCGAATCGGAGAGGTTGACCATTATCATGAAAACATAGGTTGATTATTCAAGGAATAACCAACCAAAAACGCTGCCAAATCTTCCACAATGGTTGGCTACTCGTTGAAGTAGGAGCATGGAGTAAACAGTGAGTGTGGATTGTTCCGGACTCATTCTGATCAACTCATCATCCTACTTATTACAGTGGAAAATAAAACCCCATACGCCTATCCCATATTCGAAATTGGTAGGTAAGTACATACCTATTTTGACCCACACCAAGTGGGCACCAATCGGTCCGAGACCCATCTCAGGGATTTCAGCGTCCAAAATTTAGCGGAAAACAATACCCTACAAGCCTAGATCGCTAAACATCTCGAAAAACCATATTTCAAAAACAATTCAAATTCTTTCCCAGGGGTTGGTTATTCCTGGGACGAGAAACAAGGAAACTCTCCAATCGATTCAGGGTCCAAAATTTAGTGGAAAACGAAACAACACACGCCTTGGTACCAGAAATCTCAAAATAGGTAGATAGATACCCATTTTGACCCATAACCTCATCCGGAGGGTGCCAATCGTTCCGGTACCCGTCTTATTGGATTCAGCGTCCAAAATCGCCTAAAATGATTGAATTACACATTTTGGGCCGAAACGGATAAGTCGACTTTCCGCATCTTAACAGGTTGATTATTCATGGAATAATTGACCAATAGGTATCATGTCCGTCCGCCGTTCTTGGCAGTAAAAAATTTTTCTAAAAATTTGAAAATTCGGTCAGGGACCCGCTTCTGTCTCTAGCTGGTCCTCGTAACTTCCCAGCCTAATCGGACCAAATTGGAGGGGAGGGGGGTCAAATTGTTTTTCTTTTTAATGGATTTTCGGCGATCTAGGCGTGTAAGGTATAATTTTCCATTAGATTTTGGATGCTTAATCGATTGGTATGAGTCCGGGAAACTCAACATTCACTGTTTTTTTCCATGCCACTGGTCCGTGGAATAACTAATCCCTGTGAATGAATTTGTTGCGTTTTTTTATTTAGACACCTTGTAACGTATACAAAAATACGTTGGCGCCAATCGGAGAGGTTGATTATCCAAGTAATAACCTTATAATAAGAACTAGCTTGCACATGGACGTCACCAGAAACATTTAAAGAACGTTTAAAACAACACAGTAACTATAATTATAGACAAAACAAAAGAAAGTATCCCTCAATCTTAAACTGCCACATTCCCAAAAGTACACAAACCACATGTACCCCTTAGCAAGTATCCGCATCGGCCTTCATTCGTTCAACATTCATCACTACTCGTTTATATATAAAGATAGTAGGTCATCAATTGGTTTCCAATGACGTCTGTGGATACTTACAATTACACATTTTTCGTTCCATCTTTTCCAATTTTTAAAGTACAGACCCCTCTCAACATGGACAACCCATTTCTGACGGTATATAAAGGAGATTTCATATGGCCATACATCGCTCCCATAATATTCAAGTGAGTTCGCCTACTATACTGTTTGAAGGGCGACTTGTTACGGCGTTCTTTAGTTGATATGGATTATTCAAATTTGTTTGAGTTGAAATAGGCCAAGAGAACCGCCAAGCTGTCTAGCTCCCAGGCCGCTGGAACCCAAAAAGATCAACACACATC
This sequence comes from Cyrtorhinus lividipennis, assembly GCA_019603395.1. Classification (NCBI taxonomy): domain Eukaryota; kingdom Metazoa; phylum Arthropoda; class Insecta; order Hemiptera; family Miridae; genus Cyrtorhinus; species Cyrtorhinus lividipennis. The sequence continues at coordinate 25,422,884 of CM034001.1, read as the reverse complement.
CATGCAAATGCGACAGACACTCGTGGTCACCTCATTTCGCCAGAGCTCGCCACTTGAAAATGAAAGAAGACGCTTTCCGGGAGGCCATGGTAGCTGTGGCAGCCCAGGTAAATTAAGGATAAGCCGATGAAGTATGTACGATGCTTCATTCAATACTGCGTTTGATTAGTTATTCCTAGAATAATCAACCAAAAAAAAATATATATATCCTGCCATGTGGTCAATCTCTGAGTGGCCTAAACATTTGACAGTACTCGTGTCAAAATATCAAAATCAAAAAATCTGCAAATTCTTACACACGGGTTGGTTATTCCTCGAATGGGGGAAACAGTGGGTGTGGTGGGTCCCAGACCCATTCCAATCGATTCAGGGTCCAAAATTTAGTGGAATATGATACCCCACACACCTAGGCACCAGAAATCCTGACACATACAAAATGGGTGGATACATACCCATTTTGACCCATACCTTCTTCCGGTGGGTGCCAATCGTTCTGGGACACACATCATTGAATTCAGCGTCCAAAATTTAGTGGAAAATGATACCCCACACGCCTAGGTAGCAGAAATCCCGAAAATACATAATCAAATTGGGTAATAAATACCCAATTTGACCCATAACTTCTTCCAGTGGGTGCCAATTGTTCTGGGACCCATTTTATTGGATTCAGCGTCCAAAATTTAGTGGAAAATGACACCCCACACGCCTAAATCACCCAAAATCTCGAAAATCCATTTTTCAAAAAACCCCTACCCCCTCCAAATTTGGTCCGATCGGGCTGAAAAGTTTCGAGGACCCATCTCGGCTGGGAACAGACCCCTGACCCAAATTTCAGATTTTTAGAAAATTTTCTACTACCAAAAACGGCGTGGACAACGGACGGCGGACGGCGTACGGCGGACGGACATTGACCTTTTGGTTGGTTATTCCTTGAATAATCAACCTATGTTTTCATGCAAATGGTCAACCTCTCCGATTCGGCTCAAATTTTTTTTCTGAACGTTTCATGGTGTCTAGATCAAAAAAGGTCAATGTCCGTCCGCCGTCCGCCGTCCACGCCGTTTTTGGTAGTAGAAAATTTTCTAAAAATCTGAAATTTGGGTCAGGGGTCTGTTTCCGGCCTAGGACGGTCCTCCAAGCTTTTCAGCCCAATCGGACCAAATTTGGGCGGGGTAGGGGTCAAAATGTGTTTTTTGAAAAATGGATTTTCGAGATTTTGGGCGATCTAGGCGAGTGGGGTATCATTTTCCACTAAATCTTGGAAGCTGAATCCAATGAAGTGGGTCCCAGAACGATCGGCGCCCACTGGAAGAAGTTATGGGTCAAATTGTGTATATATTACTCATTTTAAATATGTGTTTTCGAGATTTCTGGAACCTGGGCGTGTGGGGTATCATTTTCCACTAAATTTTGGATCCTGAATCGATTGGAATGGGTCTGGGACCCGCCGCACCCACTGTTTCCCCATTTCCCCCATGTTGAAGAAATGAGTTTCTATGCGCCTGGTCCAAGGAATAACCAACCCCTGTGTAAGAATTTGCAGCGTTTTTGCGATCCAGTCATGTGGGATATCATTTTCCACTAACTTTGCACGCTGAGATGGCTGGAATGAGTCCGGGACACCCCACTTCCACTGTTTTCGAGATTTTCCCCATGCTCAAGATTTTTCGGCAATTTAGGCGTGTGAGTATCATTTTCTACTAAAATTTGGAAGTTGAGTCGATTAGAATGAGTATTCATGCTGCTGGTCCGAGGAGTAACCAATCGCTGTGAAAGAAGTAGCGTTTTTGAAAGTCGATTTTCGGGAAGTATGCATGTTGGGGTATACATTCCACTAACTCTGGACATTGAATCCATGGGATGGGTTCCAGACCGATTGGCGCCCCCTGGAGTGTCAGTTCTATACACTCCACACTCACTATTTTTTCCATACTCCAGCTCAAAGGAGTAACCAACCCTTCTGAAACAATTTGATGCATTTTTTTCATTTCATTATATTTTCATAGCGTTCATTGCTAGAAAAGGAAATAATTGAGCACCCCTGCACAGACTCAGAGGATGTAGTGGCATCGCTCTACCAACTAAACTTTTCCAAAAAAAGTGAGTCGTATTATATAAATCTTCCTCATTTTCAATAGAATATTTTTCGAGGGTTCTTCCTTAAAACTGATAAAAATTGATTCTTCCAGATTTTCCGGTAGTCGCTTACCGACCGATGATGGCGGATCATGACGACCCAGTGGTGACGCCAGTGGCCATGCTCAAAACTAGCACGGACAATACCACTTATCATGATCCAACAAAATTTCGGAGCGTCGCAATTAGAGTTCAAGAAGCAGGTGCTCCGAGGCGCCTCACATTACAGAAAGGTGAGATCACCATCATCATTCCACGTCCTTCTAATTTTGCTGGAGGGTAAAAACGGAAATTTCATATTCATCAATATGAAAATACGAATAACGGTTTTACATTCACTAAAATTCAAACCTAGCAATTCTACTGAGTTTCACCCAAACTTACTCAAATTTTCCTATATTGCTTCAAATGTCGCTACTTCAAGTCATTCTATCGAAAAGCGTCATCAATCCAAGTTTCTTTTGCAAAATATTTCCAAAACTCGCTAAATGTATTCGCTCAGTAAAATTGATGGTTAAAATGGCATGACCGCTCGCTGTTGGGATTGTTGCCCTATGTCCGGGGCTTTCTTCCTTAACTCTCGTGTAAGCTGTTGAAAGTCATAAGTAAAAATCTGCAAATTCTTACACACGGGTTGGTTATTCCTCGAATGGGGGAAACAATGGGTGTGGCCGGTCCCAGACCCATTCCAATCAATTCAGGGTACAAAATTTAGTGGAATATGATACCCCACACGCCTAGGCACCAGAAATCCTGACACATACAAAATGGGTGGATACATACCCATTTTGACCCATAACAGAACCGGAAGGTGGTTGCCAATCGTTCTGGGACACACATCATTGAATTCAGCGTCCAAAATTTAGTGGAAAACTATACCCCTCACGCCTAGGTAGCTGAAATCCCGAAAAAACATATTCAAAATGGGTAACAAATACCCAATTTGACCCATTACTTCTCTTCAACTTTCTTGGTGAGAAAATGGGAATTATAACTCGCGGATCACAATTTGAACAATATATTTTTGTACTCACTTTCTTACAACTCTAGAAGAAGGAGTGACTTGAGACTTAAATGAACAGAGCTGCAAACCCTCATGACCACTAACAGTCTAAGAAGAGCAATATGTAGTTCGTATGTTACATGGAATGTATAAGATATTCCATCAACTTTCTCCAGTGGGTGCCAATCGTTCTGGGACCCGTTTCATTGAATTCAGCGTCCAAAATTTAGTGGAAAATGACACCCTACTCGCCTAGATCGCCCAAAACCTCGAAAATCCATTTTTCAAAAAACACATTTTGACCCCTACCCCCCCCCAAATTTGGTCCGATCGGGCTGAAAAGTTTCGAGGACCCATCTCGACTGGGAACAGACCCCTGACCCAAATTTCAGATTTTTAGAAAATTTTCTACTACCAAAAACGGCGCGGAACATGGACGGCGTACAACGTACGGCGGACGGACATTGACTTTTTTTGATCAGGACATCATGAAACGTCCAGAAAAAAATTTTGAGCCAAATCGGAGAGGTTGACCATTATCATGAAAACAGGTTGATTATTCGAGGAATAACCAACCAAAAGCGACTTTAGGTTTGTTGGCCTTGACCCCCTCCCTCGCATTGCCACTGCGCTAGGTACCTACTCTCATGTTTTTTTAAAAGATTTATTGTGCTTGGTTTTTTATTGATTAATTTTCGTACTAGGCATTTTATAATTCAATCAAAAGAGATAACTTTCATACTCAACAGTAGGAGTACGGATGGTAAAAGCATTCATTGGGTATAGTATTGCAATACACCTAAAATGTATTTTAGCGAGCTTCTAATTTTAAGAAAATCGTTCAAATCATAGAGCCATGTAGAAGTATATAAGGCAAAACGGACAAAAACCCTTTCTCATAGAAGTCATAGGTTCTACTAACTATAGGTTACTGGCAATTCATTCTTTACGGAAACAAACTTACAAAAAAAAAACTAAATTTTGGAAAATGTACATAAAAACTCAAATTTTAGTAAGGCAGGGAGGAACATTCTAAACAGATTCACAAAAGTATGGATTTCTATGAGACGGCAAGTAAATGTGAAATTCATATAAAACTGCGATTTTTTGGTTGGTTATTCCTTGAATAAACAACCTATGTTTTCATGCGAAAGGTCAACCTGGGCGTTTTAAGGTGTCTAGATCAAAAAACCAAAATGTCCGTCCGCCGTACGCACCGTTTTTGGTAGTAGAAAATTTTCTAAAAATCTGAAATTTGGGTCAGGGGTCTATTCCCCGCCAAGGTCGGTCCACGAAACTTTTCACCCGATCGGACCAAATTTGGGCGGGGCAGGGGTCAAAATGCGTTTTTTGAAAAATGGATTTTCGAGATTTTTGGCGATCTAGGCGATTGGGGTATCATTTCCCACTAAATTTTGGACGCTGAATCCAATGAAATTGGTCGCAGAACGATTGGTACGCGCTGGAAGAAGTTATGGGTCAAATTGGGTATCTATTACCCATTTTGAATATGTGTTTTTGGGATTTCTGGTACCTAGGTGTGTGGGGTATAATTTGCCACTAAATTTTGGACGCTGAATCCAATGAAGTGGGTCCCAGAACGATTGGCACCCACCAGAAGAAGCTATGGGTCAAAATGGGTATGTATCCACCCATTTTGTATGTGTCAGGATTTCATATTCCACTAAATTTTGGACCCTGAATCGATTGGAATGGGTCTGGGACCCGCCAAACCCACTGTTTCCCCCATGTAGAAGAAATGAATCTCCATGCGCTTGGTCCGAGGTTTAAATTAGTCTCCATGCTCCTGGTTTCTTCTACTCTTATTTGAGAGAAATTCCAAATTTCGATTTATCCCCGCTAGGCCGTCTTCAGCAAGCCTTCAATTATGTGAGTAAGACTTTTCATTGTTACGGATGACATGACCCGTTTCAGAACCGCAAGACAACGACCAATTCAGCCAGCGGTCAGAATACCAAGACGCCACAAGTAAAACCGGTGCAGAACTAATGAAAGCAGCGCTTCAATTCAAAGAACCTGTTCTCTCCAGCAGGAGGAGGAAACCATGTTCTTGTTTGTGAAAATGCACAACACCATTTTTCTAGTTTTATATTTTCCCGTAAATACTAACTAGATTACAAAATAGATCTGTCAGACATTCAGAATATCTACAATCATTGTAAAGAGAGAATTCAAAATGTTACTATCAACTTGAACAGTACTGCTACGACTGTTTTCAAAAAGAATTGTTACTGCACTGCGAAAATTTGACTGAGCGTCTTCAGAGGTGTGATGGCGGTAGGTTGTAGCATATCAGGTTGAGCCACCTGGAGAGGGCTCATCGTCGGCTATTGGCTATTTGAAGAGGAAACTAGAAAAAAAAGAAGATGGGATAGCCATTGAAAAATAAAGTGATTGGGTAGAAGGAGCCAATAATCTTGCCGGATGCCTTAAATTATTTCATACCTGTAAGGGTAACCGTGGGCTTTGGATCTGAAAATAGATAATATCACAGAGAAGAACACAGTCGTGATGAGGAGACCGACGATGCTCAGGATTTGTCTCATCCGGACGTCACCACCTTTTCTCGAACCGGCGTCGATCATCATTATCATTCCGATCACAATGGCGGCGTCTGATTTCGGTAGTTAAGGAACAATGGTTTAAAAGTAGGTTGTAAATAATACTAGAAGCTTGTGAATAATTCGGACAGGAGAAAAAGACGAGGGTTTTCAGCTCGTCTCTGGGAGGTCAAGACCAGATGACACGCAGATTCAATGGCTCAACGTGATTGTAATCCATTAAAAATTATTTGAAACGCTCCGTTTGAATGCCGCATGAGCACTCAGAATTTTGGGTTGATGTAGTGGCTTTACTTGGCAGACGTTAATAAGGACCAAATAAAATATGGATTAATATTATGGTTCCTAATCCTAGTCAACGAAATACACTTTTCTACAGCCTTAAGGTAAGTTTTGGTTGGTTATTCCTTGAATAATCAACCTATGTTTTCATGATAATGGTCAACTTCTCCGATTCGGCTCAAAATTTTTTTCTGGACGTTTCATGATGTCCTGATCAAAAAAATCTGCAAATTCTTACACACGGGTTGGTTATTCCTCGGATGGGGGAAACAGTGGGTGTGGCGGGTCCCAGACCCATTCCAATCGATTCAGGGTCCAAAATTTAGTGGAATATGATACCCCACACGCCTAGGCACCAGAAATCCTGACACATAGAAAATGGGTGGATACATACCCATTTTGACCCATAACTTCTTCCGGTGGGTGCCGATCGTTCTGGGACCCATTTAATTGGATTCAGTGTCCAAAATTTAGTGGAAAACTATACCCCACACGCCTAGGTAGCAGAAATCCCGAAAACACATATTCAAAATGGGTAATAAATACCCAATTTGACCCACAACTTCTTCCAGTGGGTGCCGATCGTTCTGGGACCCATTTAATTGGAGTCAGTGTCCAAAATTTAGTGGAAAACCATACCCCACAAGCCTAGGTAGCAGAAATCCCGAAAAAAAAATATTCAAAATGGGTAACAAATACCCAATTTGACCCATTACTTCTCTTGAACTTTCTTGGTGAGAAAATGGGAATTATAACTCACGGATCACAATTTGAACAATATATTTTCGTACTCACTTTCTTACAACTCTAGAAGAAGGAGTGACTTAAGACTTAAATGAACAGAGCTGCAAACCCTCATGACCACTAACAGTCTAAGGAGAGCAATATGTAGTTCGTATGTTACATGGAATGTATAAGATATTCCATCAACTTTCTCCAGTGGGTGCCAATCGTTCTGGGACCCGTTTCATTGGATTCAGCGTCCAAAATTTAGTGGAAAATGACTCCCTACTCGCCTAGATCGCCCAAAATCTCGAAAATCCATTTTTCAAAAAACACATTTTGACCCCTACCCCCCCTAAATTTGGTCCGATCGGGCTGAAAAGTTTCGAGGACCCATCTCGGCTGGAAACAGACCGCTGACCCAAATTTCAGATTTTTAGAAAATTTTCTACTACCAAAAACGGCGCGGAACATGGACGGCGTACGGCGTACAACGTACAACGTACGGCGTACGGCGGACGGACATCGACCTTTTTTGATCAGGACATCATGAAACGTCCAGAAAAAAATTTTGAGCCAAATCGGAGAGGTTGACCATTATCATGAAAACATAGGTTGATTATTCGAGGAATAACCAACCAAAAGGTCAATGTCCGTCCGCCGTCCATTGTCCACGCCGTTTTTGGTAGTAGAAAACTTTCTAAAAATCTGAAATTTGGGTCAGGAATCTGTTCCCAGCCGAGATGGGTCCTCGAAACTTTTCAGCCCGATCGGACCAAATTTGGAGGGGGTAGGGGTTTTTTGAAAAATGGATTTTCGAGATTTTGGGTGATTTAGGCGAGTGGGGTGTCATTTTCCACTAAATTTTGGACGCTGAATCCAATAAAATGGGTCCCAGAACAATTGGCACCCACTGGAAGAAGTTATGGGTCAAATTGGGTATTTATTAAACAATTTGATTATGTGTTTTCGGGATTTCTGCTACCTAGGCGTGTGGGGTATCATTTTCCACTAAATTTTGGACGCTGAATTCAATGATGTGTGTCCCAGAACGATTGGCACCCACCGGAAGAAGTTGTGGGTCAAACTGGGTATGTATCCACCCATTTTGTATGTGTCAGGATTTCTGGTGCCTAGGCGTGTGGGGTATCATATTCCACTAAATTTTGGACCCTGAATCGATTGGAATGGGTCTGGGACCCGCCACACCCACTGTTTCCCCCATTCGAGGAATAACCAACCCGTGTGTAAGAATTTGCAGATTTTTTGGAGAGTGACTAGGGTAGGGAGGGTATCTTACTAGGAAGGATTACTAGTCAGGGGATGTTACCAACTGGTGCTTCTGTATCGTAGTATGTTACTGGAAAAACGATGCAAATTCTTACACGGGTTGGTTATTCCTTGAACCAGGCGCATGGGAGACTAATTTAAACCTCGGACCAGGCGCATGGAGATTCATATCTTCTACATGGGGAAAATGGAGGAAACAGTGGGTGTGGCGGGTCCCGCACCCATTCCAATCGATTCAGGGTCCAAAATTTAGTGGGAAATGACACCCCAAACGCCTAGGTACCAGAGATCTCGGAAACAGACATTCAAAATGGGTAAATAGGCACCAATTTTGACCCATAGCCTCATCCAGAGGGCACCAGTCGTTCCGAGAACCGTTTCATTGGATTCAGCGTCCAAAAGTTGGTGGAAAATCATAACCTACACGCCTAGGTACCAGAAATCTCGAAAACACATTCAAAATGGGTAATAGATACCCATTTTGACCCATATCCTCCTCCAGTGGGTTCCAATTGTTCTGGGACTTTTCATTGGATTCAGCGCCCAGAATTTAGTGGAAAATGATACCCCACACACCTGGATTGCAAAAAATCTCAATCCACCCAAATTTGGTCCGATCGGGTTGCAAAGTTTCGACGACCAACTAGAGCCATGAACTGACCCCTGACCAATATTTCAGAATAATTTCTACAACCAAAGTCGGTGTGGACGGCGAACGGACATTTGCTAATTTTGATCTAGACACCTTGATACGTCCAGAAAAAATCTTTGGGCCGAATCAGAGAGATTGAATTTTTTGCATGAAAACATATTATTTAGGGAATAACCAACCAAAAACAAATAGATAACAAAATAAACATTGCTGGATCAGCTATCGACTGGTTCGAAGAGCTACTGTTTCCTTCAACAATACTTCAGCAGCAGGGGGTAGTGTTGCTGATCAATACCAGCACGAAATCAACTCAGATTTAAGAACTTGCCTCTCTCTTCCAGAAGGTGCATTTGGATTTATTTCTGATGCAATTCCAACTCGTGTTTGAGGGTGAATCGCCACCGGTTCGATCCCATACAAACCATAAGGGGCTTCGTCGTCTTCTCCCATTCCCTCAATCGGTAAAAGTCAAGAATAGGGACCGTTGTCGCGTTATCAGCTGATATCGATAGTACGCTCAGTCGATATGCACTATCGATATATTATACACGAAATATTTATCCCTGTCGGCCATATTTGTCTTTATAAAAAAGGAGGGAAAATACTAAATTGAAATAAAATAAATAAACACTAAATAAATAAACTAAAAAAAATAAACTAAACTAAACTAAACTAAATAAATAAACTAAAATAAATAACAGTGGACACACACAAGGAAGGATGGAGGAAAATGTACACCGACTGAAGTGAAGTGACTGAAGATAGCCGGAGGAGACAAAAAGGCTAAACTAAACTAAATAAATAAACTAAAATAAATAACAGTGGACACGCACAAGGAAGGATGGAGGGAAAATGTACACCGACTGAAGTGAAGTGACTGAAGATAGCCGGAGGAGACAAAAAGGAACAACAACAAAAACTTTCGATTATCGATTATCGACCGTTTGCGCGATATCATTGCTATCAGTTGATAACGCGACAATGGTCCATATACTTGGCTTTAGCCCCTCAATCAATAGTGGTCAAAGATTGTTCCCCCCTAACGACGGACAAAAGGTGTACAACGATTTTCGTTATGATAAGGATACTCAAAACGATTATGATGTACGATTCGAGCACGAATTGGCCTTGAGAAGAGCCATGGATATAGGCAAGGCCATTATTTGTTGTGTGATGAATGAACGGCGGCCCTCGAATGTGGTTCCACATTTGTCCAGAGACCATCGCGAAACAGAAGAACTGCCAAAAGATGAAAACATTACGACCCATAGAAATTACTAGATTAGCGGAACCAATTATGTTAGATGAGATGAGCGCTCCCACCAATGTAGTAATTTCAAAAACATTACTTTTCAGTCAGTTCAATCAACAACGAAATGTTTTTATTTAGACAGGATTAGGATCTACCCTCACAACTTAGTAAATTGTAACTCACCACTGCGCCAACTCCCCAAAGTGATTTGTTGTAAAGGAAATCCAAATTGTTTCTTCTCATGTACAAAAATCCAGCAACGAAGACACCCAACATGATAAGGGCGAGGGAGCCGGAGTAGTTGGGCGGTCGGAAAACTCGAATCTGCCGACATAAGTGGAAGGATATGAAAAAATCTGCAAATTCTTACACACGGGTTGGTTATTCCTCGAATGGGGGGAACAGTGGGTGTGGCGGGTCCCAGACCCATTTCAATCGATTCAGGGTCCAAAATTTAATGGAATATGATACCCCACACGCCTAGGCACCAGAAATCCTGACACATACAAAATGGGTGGATACATACCCATTTTGACCCATAACTTCTTCCGGTGGGTGCCAATCGTTCTGGGACACACATCATTGAATTCAGCGTCCAAAATTTAGTGGAAAATGATACCCCACACGCCTAGGTAGCAGAAATCCCGAAAACACATAATCAAATTGGGTAATAAATACCCAATTTGACCCATAACTTCTTCCAGTGGGCGCCAATTGTTCTGGGACCCATTTTATTGGATTCAGCGTCCAAAGTTTAGTGGAAAATGACACCCTACTCGCCTAGGTAGCAGAAATCCCGAAAACACATATTCAAAATGGGTAATAAATACCCAATTTGACCAATTACTTCTTCAAGTGGGTGCCAATTGTTCTAGGACCCATTTTATTGGATTCAGCGTCCAAAATTTAGTGGAAAATGACACCCCACTCGCCTAAATCACCCAAAATCTCGAAAATCCATTTTTCAAAAAACCCCTACCCCCTCCAAATTTGGTCCGATCGGGCTGAAAAGTTTCGAGGACCCATCTCGGCTGGGAACAGACCCCTGACCCAAATTTCAGATTCTTAGAACATTTTCTACGACCAAAAACGGCGTGGACAATGGACGGCGTACGGCGGACGGACATTGACCTTTTTTGATCAGGACATCATGAAACGTCCAGAAAAAAATTTTGAGCCGAATCGGAGAGGTTGACCATTTTCATGAAAACATAGGTTGATTATTCAAGGAATAACCAACCAAAAGTTCAGGGACCATTTGGAAATAGTTACCAAGGAAAACGTCAGAGCATATCATATACAAGTATAACACCTCGTCAACAACATTGATAAGTTGATATAATTGCCTTACTTGGATGTCCGTTCTTTCGGCAATCCATTTTGCTAGGGACTCTGAAGCAAAGCCGTAGCGTTGGATGTCAAATGTGTCAGCTGCTTTTGGTTTTCCTTTGGGCGGAAAATGGACGAATACAGGGGCTGCATTGAGTCGAAGCTGAACACGCGAAAAAAAAATTATCAAAATTGTGTAAACAAGTTTGGGTAGCTCAACAATCCATGAGGAAGGCAATGCGGCTAATGGCTTCCCTCGAAGAGATGGTTCTTCCCCTCAGGAACGTTCCCACAAAAATTATACGTACCATTTGGAAAACATCTGAACCCTCATCAAAGTCGACCAGAGCGAAAAAGAGTTTGTTCGAGTAGATTTGAGAGTATCGGAAGGAATTGGCGACGATTTGAAACTCATCATTGGCGTGCCTATGGAGAAAAGTTTCATGATAGTTTAGTACAATCACTATTGATTGAAATAGTTTATTTGGTTGAACTGCAGAATTAGGTGCCCCTTCGCTGTTATCACTTATGACCTTCCTACACGTTTCGATATATCGATTTTTGAAAATGTATCGTTCTGGTGCACTTGGGTCCCCTTCTTCCCTCTGCGCCCGCCTAGTTTTTTTCTTTCCAAATACGCCCCCGAGTTAAATACACAACAGGGATGTTTTTTTCTTTCCAAATACGCCCCCGAGTTAAATACACAACAGGGATGTTTTTTTCTTTCCAAATACGCCCCCGAGTTAAATACACAACAGGGATGTTTTTTTCTTTCCAAATACGCCCCCGAGTTAAATACACAACAGGGATGTTTTTTTCTTTCCAAATACGCCCCCGAGTTAAATACACAACAGGGATGTTTTTTTCTTTCCAAATACGCCCCCGAGTTAAATACACAACAAAATGTTCAAATATGTTGCAGAAAAAATGTTTTAGGTTATGTAACCTCCACTCCTAAATTCGAAATATCGAGGGAACTAAGTTCTTTCCTTCGATATATCGAATCTAGTGATCGATATATCGAATATATATCGAATCTAGTGATAACAGCGAAGGGGCACCTAATTCTGCAGTTTCACCAGTTTATTTTGCCATCAGGGAAGATTAGGGTCATGAGGCCCTCTCATCCATCTTCCCTGACAGAAGTCAACACATACATCCTTCTATAGTCATCTTGACAATGGTAACAGTATCATCAAGTCGACACGTAAAAGAGAAAAAGAAAGTAAAATAATAATAAAATAAAATGAATTGTTCATAATACATTCTCTAGGAACAAAAAGATATGTAACACCTTCTCATTAATAAAATCAAATCAATACCACTTCTTGAAATAAATTATTCGGCTAAAGTCAAGTATAGGGACCGTTGTCGCGTTATCAACTGATAGCAATGATATCGCGCATACGGTCGATAATCGATAATCGAAAGTTTTTGTGGGAGTGAGAGGCTTAGTGAGCACGAGGTAAGTTTATTTCAATTTATTTATTATTTTTTATTTAATTATTTATTTATTTTAGTTTATTTCAATTTAGTATTTTCGGTACTTATGTATTATACCGACCACACCTAAGTATCGACATTAAAGTATTTATGTATTATACCGACTACACCAAAGTATCGATATTAAAGTGTCGATTTCTGTTCACTCCTAACATAACCTTATCAAGTGAGTGCTTGCTAGTGAAAGTGCAACATGCTTTGTTTATAAATTGTCTCGTTTCGTTTCGTTTAAAATTCGTTTATTTTGGAATTCGTGTTGTGCTTTGACTGTAATAAATTAGTGATGAGCGATGTTATGAGAATTTGGGATTTGCCCAGAAGTGAGGGAATGCGATTTGTTTTTTACAAGATCATGACTTGTTGCCTAAATTAAAAATATGCTTGAATGGGCATGACATGACAAATAATCCTTGTAGTTCTGTAATTAAAGAGTTGTTTTTCATGATATAATGTTCGTTTCTATAGAGTTCCTTATTGGGTGTGGTCGGTATAATACATAAGTACTTTAATGTCGATACTTTGGTGTGGTCGGTATAATACATAAGTACCGTATTTTCCCTCCTTTTTTATAAAAACAAATATGGCCGACAGGGATAAATATTTCGTGTATAATATATCGATAGTGCATATCGACTGAGCGTACTATCGATATCAGCTGATAACGCGACAATGGTCCCTATTCTTGACTTTTACCAATTATTCAACATAAATGGTTCACTTCTCATCTGATCACTTTCTCGAATCAGGTTCTATATGCCTCTCAACATAAATCGGTCAAAAACATTCATCACATGGCGCTAGGTATAACTATCTAATAATGTTTAACAATGAGAGATAAGAAAGAACAGAAAACCAATATGAACCAAGACTTCCCCTGTGTCAGGTATTATAATTTAAGGGCTATGTGGCTTCATCGGTTGAACTGTGCTATTAGGTGCGCACCCCCTGTTATCACTTATGACCTTCCTACACGTTTCGATATATCGATTTTTGAAACACAACAGGGATGTTTTTTTCTTTCCAAATACGCCCCCGAGTTGAATACACAACGGGGATGTTTTTTTCTTTTTAAATACGCCCCCGAGTTAAATACACAACAAAATGTTCAAATATGTTGCAGAAAAAATGTTTTAGGTTAGGTAACCTCCATTCCTAAATTCGAAGTATCGAGGGAACTAAGTTCTTTCCTTCGATATATCGAATTTAGTGATAAGAGGGGGTGCGCACCTAATTCGACAGTTTTACCGGCTTCATCATTCCGGAGGCCAATTCCAACTACAACCATCAGGTGGACCGTGGATACAGATTTAAGGCATTGGTATGGACATCACCTGCAGACAGTACACTGCCTCTGGGGGGCCATCGCGGTGAACATCACGACCACAGAATAGTTCCTAGGAGTCGCCTTGACGAAATCCTTGAACCTTGCGCCGTTAAGGCGAATTACAGCTCTTTTGAGATTCATTTCTGTCAGCTGCTGAACCCTTTCTGCCAAACTCTGAGGAAAGAGGAAATCACAATCTTCTCAATACTGAGTAAATCCTCTCACAATTTGTTCTTGAACAAGGCTGAGACTCTATCGATTTTTTTCTGAATATTACTTAAACTCATCTAAGAAAAAGGCTCAAATTTTGAACCAAGAGAGTTGGTATCAAATCAGCCACGCAATAAAATAATGTTGGAAGATGCTTAATAAGTCAATAGACTCACCTTCGACTTCGCCTGGCCATAGCAGGATTTCAATGTAATTAAACCAAACACTAAACCAAGCAAGTACACATGAAGTTTCATAATAATACTTTTTGAAACGCCACGCCGACTCAACCCCGACCCTACAGATATTCTACGAGTACGAGGGATCTTGTCGAATGTCAATAGAACACGTAACCCGTCTTCTTCCCACGATGGTGTCCTTGTTACTGCTCTATGTAGCGTACCCGGAGATGATGGAGGCCACAGCGCACCTATAGGTCACTCAAAAAATCAAATCAAATCAAAATATTTATTGTCGGTTTAGGTAACTCTGACCTTTACAACAGGAGTTCGTTGACATCAATTTTTTATAGTGTTTTCTAGTAAATAAAAATAAAATGTGCTCGTAATTTATACTTATACATGTATCCCACAATATGACCATTTGTTCAAATATACACTAGTTAATTCAGCAATCCAACATCTATTAGTAACTCTTCTAAAAACTTTCTTTTCTTTAAGTAAGCCACCGTGAAACTAAAAAGGCGAAATATTAGGTCCTCGTTTACACCTATCAATAGACATTTTTCAATGTACTATTCCCCACTAAGCTTACTGGATCCAAAGAATCTGGTGCGATCCCTATCAAGCTGTGGGCACCTCCCAAAAACATGAAGGATGGTTTCTTTCTCCCCGGAGTTGCACATGATGCAGTTATTCTCGAGATCCACGTTCCACCGTTCTCCCTTATGAAAAATACGGAGGTGGGTATCGTTCCGCAACCTCAACTGGGCCACCAGCCGCTTTACTGTGATGGGGATGTTCCAATTTAAGTACCCAAGGCGGCTCGAGTATCCGTCCGTGTATCCGATGTACCTTCTACTATATGACGAACAGATCATTCGTTCATAATCCATGTAGGCCACCATCGTTGCGTAGCTGTTGAGGACAGCCTTCCTCTGCTGTGCTACCAACTCGGCGCTTTGGGACTCCCACAAGTATCCCAGTTTGACCAACTGATTTTTGAGTTGCGATGCCCAATTGTACCTGAGGTTGGTTCCACTGTTGTTCATCGTGCGAATCAGAGCGTTGAAGCACGCCCTAGGGTATCTCTCTTGGGGCATACGAAGGATTGCTTCCCACCATCCCATGGCTCTATCCAGGACGAAAGCGCCCAGCTTGAGTCTATTTGTTTCAGCTCTTAGCATGTAGTGCGGAGTGCACATGGGTAGAGTTAGCAAGTTTTTAAATATTCTTGACTGGACGACTTCCAACTCTTCGGTGTACCTCAGTCCCCATATTTCGCTGGAGTACAACACCACCAAGGTGGCCATTGCATCTACTAGCCGGCATGTCGACTCCCAGCTAGAGCAATTTCCAGCTGACAGGATCTGGCGTACACTTCCCCACGCTCTCAAACCTTTTGATATGAAGTGATCCTTCGCCTTATTAAATACTCCTGAGGAAGTAAACGGGACCCCCAGATAGGTGTACTCCCTCGCGAATTGGATTTCTCCCCCTGTCAGCGTGATGCGATCGTTTTTTCGTCGATTACCGGATTTCTGGAAGCGTACCTATAGGTCACTCTCTGTTTGATCGGATCTCAATTTTAAGAACCAGCACATTAGGAAGTTACTCACCAAATTGTCATTTTCATTATTTTCTGATTTATTTCAGTTTACAACATTGAGAAGGAGCTCTTTCTAAAGAGTCCCTCTGTTTCATTGTTGTTATTTGGGACCATGGAAGAACTTACTTTTTTCCACGTTCGGGACATATAAACTACAACCAATATATATAGTAGTTTGTACTAGTACACACTAGTTTAGCTACAGCATCAGAACATTCAATATCGTATAACTATACTTGATACTATTGGCCCTTACATCATCATCATCAATACAAAAATATCAATACATCGGAGGAAAACATCAATATTTCGATACTATCGACTACTGATTGGGGATGGGTACTGAGTACTCAATGTTTATGAATCATCGATAATTTTAGCATCGATAGCCAACCATCCGATGGTTTCAAACATCGATGTTTATGTGTCGATAACTCGATAGGCGAGAGGAAAGGAAAGATTCAGAATTTTAAACAAGACAATTCAAACAATTTTGAATTTCATTTTTTACTTGTTTACATCCTATTTTTACTTCGTGTAATAAGGATTATGGATATTACGATATGGATTTTATAAACTGATTAACAAATGAAAATAAACCGGGACGAGCGATTCAAGTGAAATAGCATAGCAAAAACTTCGATTTTTCGCAGTGGCATTTCTCTGCCATCGATGATTTATATGTTTATCACAACCCATGTCAAACATCGATGTTTTCAGGTTCGTTACCCATCCCTACTATCGATGGTCATCCTTCTCACTACTCATACTATCACTTCAGGCTAGGGATGGGTATCGGATTGAAAAACATCGATGTTTACTATTCGATGTTTTTTCGACTCCAAGCATCGATGTGTAAACAAAATTGTATGAAAAACATCGAAGTTTTTAACAAAAATTATTACGAGTTTACACTACTTCTTTTGGGAGGCATCGCGAAAGAAGTAAAAATAAAAAAACATGAAAAATAACCAAAACTCAAAAGCAAAACCGATACAGTACAAAAAGATTCAAAAACTGTTACAAAGTGAGAAGTGAAGGCTTTTGGCGGTGGTGGTTTCTTCATCATTATGCATGTCTTATCTAGAGTCAACCATGGCTACTACTATATGCGACTTAACATTAAGCGACCTACATAAAGTGATAATTATGGTAAAGATGCAGGTTACAAATTGAAACGGTTGAATTTA
This sequence comes from Cyrtorhinus lividipennis, assembly GCA_019603395.1. NCBI lineage: Eukaryota > Metazoa > Arthropoda > Insecta > Hemiptera > Miridae > Cyrtorhinus > Cyrtorhinus lividipennis. The sequence goes on along the minus strand of CM034001.1, from coordinate 25,405,620 downwards.
ATTTGGTTAACTACAAATTGAAACGTAAATCATGAGGGTAATGTGGGTATGTTGGGAGAAAGGAAAAAACGTCGATGTTTATAAAACATTGGAAGCAAAACATCGATGTCGAAACATTCGATGTTTTTAGGAAAACATCGAGTATTTGATACCCATCTCTAGGTTGAGGCTTAATTTCTCTAGGGCCGGGTACACACGTTGAGGATTCCGGAGAGGATTCCAAAGAGGGATTCCTCTGAGGCGGCCGGAGCCGGACGGAGCATCCACACATACGGGAAATCCAGGAGGCTTCGGCCAGAGGGTTCGACATGCGAGAGGCCTTTCGAGGAAAACTGTGAAAAAATTAACGAGGAGCTACGACCACTGTGACGATACTCGAGTGATACCTACAACCGATCACCTCATACACGTGAAGGAAGGGGTTCAATTCTGGGAACCGCAACCCCGGCCTTGGGTAGCAGGTAGCCAGGCCTTTCCAAAAATTGGAAAGGCCTGGCGGCCTGTTCGGTCCGCCTCAACTGAAGGCCTCGACCCGTCCACACGGTCCGTCGGCCGAAGAGGAATCGATCAACGAGGAATCCTCTTCGGAATCCTCAACGTGTGTACCCAGCCTTAGGATGGGTATCGGATTAATAAACATCGATGTTTACTATTCGATGTTTTTTAACTTAAAACATCGATGTGTAATAAAATCGTATGGAAAACATCGATGTTTAAAAACATAACAAAAATTATTACGAGTTTACGAGGTGATAGTAAGCACTTGAGTAAGTGCAAGTACATAGGCAACTTTTTTGGTTGTCTACTCCTTGGAATCTGAGTGAGATTCAGATACCTAGGTACCTACTTAATAAAATTCAGATTAGAAGCCTCAATATTGATAACATGCAGGTAAATTTCGATACCATCTCGATATCGATCAGGGCTAAAGTAAAGTATAGGGACCGTTGTCGATAGCAATGATATCGCGCATACGGTCGATAATCGATAATCGAAAGTTTTTGTGGGAGTGAGAGGCTTAGTGAAGCTTAGTGAGCACGAGGTAAGTTTATTTCAATTTATTTATTATTTTTTATTTATTATTTAATTATTTATTTATTTTAGTTTATTTCAATTTAGTATTTTCCCTCCTTTTTTATAAAAACAAATATGGCCGACAGGGATAAATATTTCGTGTATAATATATCGATAGTGCATATCGACTGAGCGTACTATCGATATCAGCTGATAACGCGACAACGGTCCCTATTCTTTACTTTTACCATCGATCAGTATCGTTCATCCCTACAGACTACAGTACAAGCTACAGCTACAGCACGTGTTTGTGTTTATATTCTGTGGTTTGAATTTGAGGTTCGTCTGTAAGCAGTAAGCAGGCCTTGTTTTTGCTTCGTTCTCGTTGGATTGAAAAGTTCTGAGTCTCTTGTGCATTTACTATGGCAAAAATTAAGAAGCTTAAGAGAAGAAAAACGTACAAGTATAATGTCAACCGGAAGAGGGTGAAGAACCGCATGAAAAAGAAACCTGCTGTTACTTGGTGAGTGCTTTAACAAAATAATGACTGTCGAAGTACACTCGTACTTGGTTGATATGTCTGTAGGCTAAGTAAGTAATACTTGTACCACCTAGGAGTCATGGTCACTGCCGTTCTGTAGAAATAATAATTCTAGCAGCATGTGGTTAGCGTCACGCACTACATTCTATTGTGTCTATTTTTACAGCCCAGAGCTCAAAGCTGAGTGGGATAAGAAAAAGTCTCCTCAAGAGAACCTCAGACAAATGGGACTGTCGTATAATGTCAACTCAACAATCAAAGTCCCTAGTGATCGGGTGAGTTTGTTTGGACTTGGGCGTTTAGGTTTTAGGGCTGTCACTCGAAAAGGTTCCGTTAATACCTCGTTCGTACTAACAGTTTTGTCTATGTCGCTCCAGCCTGATAATTCGATGTCAGTTGACAATCTTCCCGAACCAAAGAAGACTCACGTTGCAATGGAGTTGGAAATAGACGCTAAAGCCCCTCGTGTGAAAAAGTTCCGACTTCCGAACAACCAAGTCTACCTGTTGTCGCAGCTTCTCGATAAATACGGAGAAGATTATCAGGTGAATACACACTTGAGTACATCACGTAGTTATCAACCTAGTTTGTGTCGTATTTAACATTGTCCGTTGTGCAGGCCATGGTTCGTGACAGAAAGCTGAATTTATTTCAAGAAACGTGGAAACAACTCAGGCAAAAGATCAAAACTTTCAAGAGCATCCCGGAACAGTGGAACGAATACCTGGAGAAAAGGGCACTCGCGGATGAAGCTTCGTGATTTTTTTATTGTGAAAATCATTTTATGTAAACCATTACAATAATATATGTTTGTTAAGCGCCATCCTTTTTGCTCACTGATCAAAAACCTTGAATCCAACCCCCTTGTTAATTCGGTAATTACTCAAGTTCATGAATTGAGGAATGTGTGGATATTCGACTGGTACACAATCTGGTGGACATCTGCAGTAGTGTTACCTTGGATTTTCTTTTACGCGTCCTGGTAATCAGACTTTTTGTTATAAAGTCGCTCTTCTAGGACGGGCCAATGCATTTCTATCCTCAGAAGAAGGATGCAATTGATAAATTTCTCCTTGCCGTTGTTGTGGCTCTCATAATGTGCGATTCTTCAGAAGTAAGTCCAGCGATCTTTTGACGATGACATCGGACCAATTTGAACTACGCATTATACCTTTTATTGTCATCAGCTCTGAGTGAAAATTATTTTAAATGAAGTTATCTTCAGCGATAGTCTCATTTGTGTTCGTAGACCATTGATCGACATATTACTTCCGGGGTACTGTCTTATGTCAAAGTCATCGATTGTCTTCAGATCCTGAAAACCGGTACTAGTTCCGGTTGGAATGAATTGGGTACGTAGATTGGGTACGATTTAATGGATCAGGCCATATATCAACATAAATTATGATGAGCTACTCTCTTTCGTAACAGTCGAGGGTCTTCAAGAATGGAAACCCATTTCTAAGAGGATACGAGTGAGTAAAAATTAATAGAATTATTGTTGTAAAAGTTGAGTAAATGTTTAATGTAAAGTACATGTAAATTGTTCACTGGTTTCTTCTACACACTCAAGTAACCTCGATCCAGTCCATTTCTTTCATCTTCATCCTGAGAAATTTAAAGAGCGATACGGTTGGAGCCATGAGAGACCAAGGTATCTAGGATTTTTGAGGTTTCTTGTTAGGTCCTATTTATGCTACTGATTTTTATTATTAAAAAAAAGAGGGTCTTGTCTACTAAAAAAAAAATATTGCGAGAAATGCATGATCGTATAAAATACTGAATTGACTTATGTAAACTATTTTAGCAATTTGGTCCTTTTGTCCTGAAAGCTTAATTTGTTCCCAGTATATTCAACCCTTTCATGTGTTTCCATTACTGTCTACGTTCCTGGTATTTGGTCCTACTGTTATTTGTTCATATTATCGTCGTATTGGTCCTCTCAGAGCTTACTCTTAATTGCAGTGCTACGCTTACTGTGTATTGAGAAAGCTTGGCGTAGTGAGTTATAATTTTTTCTATCACATTCTGGCTTATATCAATGGACACGCAAATGCCGCATTTTTAGGAATTTTACTAGTACAATATTCCGTTATTTATTTATTTTTCAGGTAGAAGACGACATAGCGTTTTCATGGAATGATGATAATTTTTCTCATGTTATTCAAATTCTGTTCCAAAACCCCCTGAGAATCGAGTTCATTTTTGAAGCTTATTACAGATGTAAACTTCTACATCCGGGTAACATTGTGTGATATTAAGGGGACACACGCTAGTTGATTGATTTGCGTCAACTGTGATTGTATTTACTTTTCATTACAGCTCTACTCCAACCAAAGTCTCGATGTAATAATACCTTAATGTTTCTCGTGTGCCTACGGGTGATGGGTGTGTCATTCGAAAGTGATGACAACTTAGCTATCAATGAACAAAACCAGTATACAAAAATGCGTGAAACTGATGAAGAAATGGTATGTTGTCCGCGAATGTGTGAGAGTTGTGTCGGAGAAAATATCACGCATCGTCATTTTCTACAATTTTTTTATTTTGGTTGGTTATTCCTTAAGTAATCAACCTAGATTTTCATGCAAAGGGTCAACCCCTCCGATTCGGCTCAAAATTGTTCTCTGGACGTTTCATGGTGTCTAGATCAAAAAACGCTGCAAATTCTTACACAGGGGTTGGTTATTCCTCGGACCAGGCGCATGGAGACTCATTTCTTCAACATGGGGGAAATGGGGAAACAGTGGGTGCGGCGGGTCCCAGACCTATTCCAATCGATTCAGGATCCAGAATTTAGTAGAAAATGATATCCCACACGCCCAGGTACCGGAAATCTCGAAAACGCATATTCAAAATGGGTAATATATACCCAATTTGACCCATAACTTCTTCCAGAGGGTGCCAATCGTTCCGGGACCCACTTCATTGAAATTAGCGTCCAAGATTTAGCGGAAAATGATACCCCACACGCCTAGGTTCCAGAAATCTCAAAAACACATATTCAAAATGGGTAATATATACCCAATTTGACCCATAACTTCTTCCAGAGGGTGCCGATCGTTTTGGGACCCATTTCATTGGATTCAGCGTCCAAAATTTAGTGGAAAATGATACCCCACTCGCCTAAATCGCCCAAAATCTCGAAAATCCATTTTTCAAAAAACACATTTTGACCCCTACCCCGCCCAAATGTGGTCCGATCGGGCTGAAAAGCTTGGAGGACCGTCCTAGGCCGGGAACAGACCCCTGACCCAAATTTCAGATTTTTAGAAAATTTTCTACTACCAAAAACGGCGTGGACGGCGGACGGCGTACGGCGGACGGACATTGACCTTTTTTGATCAGGACATCATGAAACGTCCAGAAAAAAATTTTGAGCCGAATCGGAGAGGTTGACCATTTGCGTGAAAACATAGGTTGATTATTCAAGGAATAACCAACCAAAACGCTGCAAATTCTTACCCAGGGCGAGAAAAGGCGGAGGTGGGGTGGAGGAGACCAGGACGATAGAAGGCAGAGGCCAGGCGGAGGCCAGGGCGAGAGAAGGCGGAGGCGAGGCGGAGACCAGGGCGTACCCCACACGCGAAAACACATTCAAAACGCTGCAAATTCTTACACAGGGGTTGGTTATTCCTTGGACCAGGCGCATGGAGACTCATTTCTTCAACATGGGGGAAATGGGGAAACAGTGGGTCCAAGACCCATTCCAATCGATTCAGGATCCAAAATTTAGTGGAAAATGATACCCCACACGCCCAGGTTCCAGAAATCTCGAAAACACATATTCAAAATGGGTAATATATACCCAATTGGACCCATAACTTCTTCCAGTGGGTGCCAATCGTTTTGGGACCCATTTCATTGAATTCAGCGGCCAAAATTTAGTGGAAAATGATACCCCACTCGCCAAGATCGCCCAAAATCTCGAAAATCCATATTTCAAAAAACACATTTTGACCCCTACCCCGCCCAAATTTGGTCCGATTGGGCTGAAAAGCTTGGAGGACCGTCCTAGACCGGGAACAGACCCCTGACCCAAATTTCAGATTTTTAGGAAATTTTCTACTACCGAAAACGGCGTGGACGGCGTACGGCGGACGGACATTGACCTTTTTGGTTGGTTATTCCTTGAATAATCAACCTATGTTTTCATGCAAATGGTCAACCTCTCCGATTCGGCTCAAAATTTTTTTCTGGACGTTTCATGATGTCCTGATCAAAAAAGGTCAATGTCCGTCCGCCGTACGCCGTCCACGCCGTTTTTGGTAGTAGAATATTTTCTAAAAATCTGAAATTTGGGTCAGGGGTCTGTTCCCGGCCTAGGACGGTCCTCCAAGCTTTTCAGCCCGATCGGACCAAATTTGGGCGGGGTAGGGGTCAAAATGTGTTTTTTGAAAAATGGATTTTCGAGATTTTGGGCGATTTAGGCGAGTGGGGTATCATTTTCCACTAAATTTTGGACGCTGAATCCAATTAAATGGGTCCCAAAACGATCGGCACCCTCTGAAAGAAGTTATGGGTCAAATTGGGTATATATTACCCATTTTGAATATGTGTTTTTGAGATTTCTGGAACCTAGGCGTGTGGGGTATCATTTTCCGCTAAATCTTGGACGCTAATTTCAATGAAGTGGGTCCCGGAACGATTGGCACCCTCTGGAAGAAGTTATGGGTCAAATTGGGTATATATTACCCATTTTGAATATGCGTTTTCGAGATTTCCGGTACCTGGGCGTGTGGGGTATCATTTTCTACTAAATTCTGGATCCTGAATCGATTGGAATAGGTCTGGGACCCGCCGCACCCACTGTTTCCCCATTTCCCCCATGTTGAAGAAATGAGTCTACTTGCGCCTGGTCTGACGAATAACCAACCCCTGTGTAAGAATTTGCAGCGTTTTTGATCTAGACACCATGAAACGTCCAGAAAAAAAATTTTGAGCCGAATCGGAGAGGTTGACCATTTGCATGAAAACATAGGTTGATTATTCAAGGAATAACCAACCAAAACGCTGCAAATTCTTACAAAGGGGTTGGTTATTAGTCAGACCAGGCGCAAGTAGACTCATTTCTTCAACATGGGAGAAATGGGGATAACGGTGGGTGCGGCGGGTCCCGGACCCATTCCAATCGATTCAGTGTCCATGATTTAGTGGAAAATGATACCCCACACGCCTAGTACCAGTAATCCCGAGAAGACATATTCAAAATGGGTAATATATATACCCAATTTGGTCCATAACTTCATCCAGTGGGTTCTAATCGTTCTGGGACCCATTTCATTGGATTCAGCGTCCAAAACTTAGAGGAAAATGATACCCCACTCGCCTAGATCGCCCAAAATCTCAAAAATTCATTTTTCAAAAAACACATTTTGACCCCTACCCCGCTTAAATTTGGTCCGATCGGGCTGAAAAGCTTGGAGGACCGTCCTAGGCCGGGAACAGACCCCTGACCCAAATTTCAGATTTTTATAAAATTTTCTACTATCTAAAACATTGTGGATGGCGTACGGACATTGACCTCTTTTGATCTAGACATCGTGAAACGTCCAGAAAAGAATTTTGAGCCGAATCGGAGAGATTGACCATTATCATGAAAACATAGGTTGATTATTCAAGGAATAACCAACCAAAAGGTCAATGTTCGTCCGCCGTCCGCGCCGTTTTTGGTAGTAAAGGCTCAAAAGGCTGAAATGTGGGTCAGGGATCTGTTCCCGGCCTAGGACGGTCCTCGAAAGTTTTCAGCCCGATCGGACCAAATTTGGGCGGGGTAGGGGTCAAAATGTGTTTTTTGAAAAATGAATTTTGAGATTTTGGGCGATCTAGAAGAGTGGGGTATCATTTTCCACTAAATTTTGGACGCTGAATCCAATGAAATGGGTCCCAGTATGATCGGCACCCACTGGAAGAAGTTATGGGTCAAATTGGGTATATATTACCCATTTTGAATATGCGTTTTCGAGATTTCCGGTACCTGGGCGTGTGGGGTATCATTTTCCACTAAATCTTGGATCCTGAATCGATTGGAATGGGTTTGGGACCCGCCGCACCCACCGTTTTCCCCATTTCCCCCATGTTGAAGAAATGAGTCTCCATGCGCCTGGTCTGACGAATAACCAACCCCTGTGTATGAATTTGCAGTGTTTTGAATACGTGTTTTCGAGATTTCTGGTACCTGGGCGTGTGGGGTATCATTTTCCACTAAATTTTGGATTCTGAATCGATTGGGATGGGTCTGGGACCCGCCGCACCCACTGTTTTCCCCATTTCCCAAATGTTGAAGAAATGAGTATCCATGCGTCTGGTTCGAGGTTCAAAAATTAGTCTCCATGCGTCTGGTTCGAGGAATAACCAACCCGTGTGTAAGAATTTGCAGATTTTTATTCATTCATTTCATTGTGATGAAACATAATAAAATCTCTCTTGGATAGAAAAGGATTTTTAGGTAGAAAGGAAACAAATTTCTCCAGAGCACTCATTTTGCGCTAATATAATAAGTGACTTATTATTTATTTTGTTGATAGTATGTTACTTCTAGTGGAGTCGGAGATTCGAAGCTATGGAAATTCAACATACGTTTGAACACACTACCGAGGCCCGGCTCCCAGACGTTACTGTCATCGGAGAAGTGAGAACAGCAAAGTCTGCAGTTACCAGCCTATCTATATTAAGGCTCGTTTACAGAATCCCAGAATGCTAAGTAATGAATATTTTGTGGCTCTCGTCGTTTTCTCTAATGCGTCTGATCTTTATTATCCTTCTGTTTGGTTCAGTTTCGCGCAGATTCTTTCTGGAATGCCTTCTTTGGCAATAAGAGGCAGCATCAGTTCCAAGTCTGCCCAAATCGTCAGAAGGTTGATCGAGAACAGACTCCCTCAACTATCACTAATTAATACAATTGAGATTCAGCCTCCTATTGAATTCAAAGTAATATTAACCCAATCCAAAATAAATTTAAAAGAAAAATGGAGTGTTCAGCAGAAATTACCAAAGCCAGACAAGTAAAAGGCAAAGAGATGCCTTTATCGAGAGATGCGTTTGATGCATGTCATTACCAAAGCTAAGAAGGATTTTTAGACTTGTCAAGCGCGCTCGATCCTGGAACAGCTAACCATAGTTTTTTACTCCTCACACGTCAGGTGAGTACCTGAATATCTTGAACTATTACCCATTCTCACCAACAGCACCATGTCTTCGTTTTTCCTAATGTTGCTGGAAACTTGTCTCAACCATTTGTGCGTCCAAAATGTTGTGATCCTACTGATCATTAATCCGTTTGAAGCGCTAGTTATCCCGTTTTATTTGTTTACTTGATGTTTTGGTCACGTTGGGGTTAGGGGCGCAGTTCCTTGAACATTTGAACAATCAACCTATGTTTTCATGCAAAAAGTCAGTCTATCCGACTCTGACCAATTTTGGTTGGTTATTCCTTGAATAACCAACCTATGTTTTCATGCAAAAGGTTAACCTCTCCGATTCGGCTCAAAAATTTTTTCTGGAGGTTTCATGGTGTCTAGATTAAAAAAATCTGCAAATTCTTACACACGGGTTGGTTATTCCTCGAATGGGGGAAACAGTGGGTGTGGCGGGTCCCAGACCCATTCCAATCGATTCGGGGTCCAAAATTTAGTGGAATATGATACCCCACACGCCTAGGCACCAGAAATCCTGACACATACAAAATGGGTGGATACATACCCATTTTGACCCATAACTTCTTCCGGTGGGTGCCAATCGTTCTGGGACACACATCATTGAATTCAGCGTCCAAAATTTAGTGGAAAATGACACCCCACTGGCCTAAATCACCCAAAATCTCGAAAATCCATTTTTCAAAAAACACATTTTGACCCCTACCCCCTCCAAATTTGGTCCGATCGGGCTGAAAAGCTTGGAGGACCGTCCTAGGCCGGGAACAGACCCCTGACCCAAATTTCAGATTTTTAGAAAATTTTCTACTACCAAAAACGGCGGACGGCGTACAGCTTACGGCGTACGGCGGACGGACATTGACCTTTTTTGATCAGGACATCATGAAACGTCCAGAAAAAAATTTTGAGCCGAATCGGAGAGGTTGACCATTTGCATGAAAACATAGGTTGATTATTCAAGGAATAACCAACCAAAACGCTGCAAATTCTTACACAGGGGTTGGTTATTCTTCGGACCAGGCGCATGGAGACTCATTTCTTCAAAATGGGGGAAACAGTGGGTGCGGCGGGTCCCAGACCCATTCCAATCGATTCAGAATCCAAAATTTAGTGGAAAATGATACCCTACACGCCCAGGTACCAGAAATCTCAAAAACACATATTCAAAATGGGTAATATATACCCAATTTGACCCATAACTTCTTCCAGTGGGTGCCTATCGTTCTGGGACCCATCTTATTTGATTCAGCGTCCAAAATTTAGTGTAAAATGATACCCCAATCGTCTAAATCGCCAAAAATCTCGAAAATCCAAACAATAACAGTACCTTAAATTTTTGTTAAAAATTACCAATTAAGATTCAAGAAAGCCCTCTCCTAAAGGTTGCTACACTTGTTTTGGCCAGAACTTCTAGTTATACCATAGACTCGAGGGTATATACTCGAAGGGCCAGAAGCTTCGGAGAGAAATCCCTCTTCCCTGCTTTGGCTAGGGGTAGTCTTGTGAAGAAGACTACGCATTGCTATCAGACCAGTAATAAGACAGTGTTAAGTGTTATTTTTGTTCCGCGGTCACTTTGTTGTTAGTTGTGTGTTCATTGATAAGGTGATTTACTTAAGCGTGTGACGCGATGATTGTATAAGGTTCTGATTTAGTGGGAGGATAGTAGCGAAATTGCGTGAAAAGCATCAGTAAAACACATTCTGTGTTTAAATAATTTCGTCTGAAGTATGTAAATAATAGTAACCGGGGGCAGGCCCCCTGGCGAGAGCGCCGAGTTTAGGGATGAGCATCGATGGTCGATACTATCGAACTATCGATAGTTTGCATCCGATAGTTGATGTTTTCACCATCGATAGTTACGAACTGATGTTTTACCACTATCGATGGTTTCTGGGCAATACTATCGAAACTGAAGAATCTTCAGTTCAGTTGAAGATGTGAATAGTTCTTCACTTTGTTTCATTGCCTTTTGTTTGATATCAGTTACCTATTATTTTTTGCATGTTCCTTGCTGCTTAAAACAAAAAGAAACCCCTCCCCGAAATGCCTCGGGGACGAGTGAGTTCCATTTGGAAACATTTATCAAAAGTGAATGACAAATCAGCCATTTATATTTGAGGGCGCTAGCAGAAAAAATGGAGCAAGATCCACTGAAATTTTGGAGTCAAATGTCAGCTTCATACCCACTGCTTTATCAGCTGGCTACAACGTCCCCTCTCGTTACCGTGGCCACGTCTGGTATTTTTCTAATTTGCCATCAGAACGTTTGTTCTCGGGGCAAATTATTACGAAAAGCAAAAATCGGATTGAAGGGAAGTTTGCGTCAAAGATTCTATTTTTGAATTCATTGCCCGATTCATTGTGGCACATTCCATGAATAATAATTCTCAATAAAGTACCTAATTATTTCGATATGAGTTGAATTCCATTTTTTAGCGTACTTTCTACCTACCTACCAATGCTCTAATGAAACATTTTTCTGCACATTCTTGCTCATGTTTGGTAGATTTAATTTGGACAAAACTGACATGTGGTTTCAATTAATTTCGTCTTCATTTAGCAGATTCATAAGGCACCAATTTTATTTTTCCAACCTAAACAAAAGTATCGATACTATCAACAACTATCGATAGTTTAGTACCGATAGTTTTTAACTATCGATGGTTCCTTTTGATAGTCTACTTGATAGTTTTGAAACGATGCTCATCCCTAGCCGATTTTTGATTCGATACCGATATTGGTTGGTATCGATACCATTCTTTCGATACCGATAATAGTACTTATATCGATCCTCCCCAGGTATCGATCATCCCTGGGTAGGAGTAGTTGAAACAATATCGCAATATAATAGTGGGAAAGCGGGCTGCCTGTGGTTACAAAAAAACAGGAGATGACAATCAAAACTGGGGCTAAAGTCAAGTATATGGACCGTTGTCGCGTTATCAACTGATAGCAATGATATCGCGCATATGGTCGATAATCGATAATCGAAAGTTTTTGTTGTTGCTTCCTTTTTGTCTCCTCTGGCTATCTTCAGTCACTTCACTTCAGTCGGTGTACATTTTCCCTCCATCTTTCCTTGTGCGTGTCCACTGTTATTTATTTCAGTTTATTTATTTAGTTTAGTTTAGTTTAGCCTTTTTGTCTCCTCTGGCTATCTTCAGTCACTTCACTTCAGTCGGTGTACATTTTCCCTCCATCCTTCCTTGTGCGTGTCCACTGTTATTTATTTTAGTTTATTTATTTAGTTTAGTTTAGTTTAGTTTATTTATTTTAGTTAGTTTTAGTTTATTTCAATTTAGTATTTCCCTCCTTTTTTATAAAGACAAATATGGCCGACAGGGATAAATATTTCGTGTATAATATATCGATAGTGCATATCGACTGAGCGTACTATCGATATCAGCTGATAACGCGACAACAGTCCATATTCTTGACTTTTACCAAAACTGGCATATCCCCTCTAGAATCCTCATTATTCTTCCTCAGAATCTTCATTATTCCTCATGGAATAATGAAATTTCTTCTTCATCCTTCGATTCTCTTGAACTGCAGCTACACCACCTCTTGTTAATCATTCCACACATGTTCAAGCGACCCTAAAGAAATTCGTACGATGCGGTTTCGTGTCGCCCTGTTCACGTTTGAGAAACTGGTAACACTGTTGAGTGCTTGTCTCTTGTGTGAGTGGAGTGTGGACAGTGGACAAAACCAGACAGTAGCTTGTTTGGACTGATGTGTGTTGGTTGGTGTTTGGTTTGAATCGAGATGTCGGGCTTTTCTCACGGATAAGCTTACCAGGCATCTGGGATAAGTTGGTACCGCGAGCGTTTGGGAAAATTGGGAGGGTGAATCTGTGCTGCACTCACGAATACCTACGCTCACAATTCGTTGTTGTACAAAGATTTGTATTTGTTGTCAAGTTGATTCATCAGTGAGTAATCATGTTGGGTTTCGGATCGGTTTTGTTTATCGCGAGTCTGCTGGCCTGCACCCACGGTGATTCGACGAAAAGAAATGGTCTGATTCTTCCAAACCCAGAACAAAACGTGATGCCGTTCGAACCCGTGCAATATTCTCCACCGAACATCTCCAATAATTACCAAAGTTCGACGAAGATAAACGCTCGTGGCATGGGTCATCTTTACTTTATCACCAAACGCTTCATGGATTTCGTTTTAGACCCAAAAGCCTTCCCTGATGGTAAGTTGTTATAGTTATTGCTCCATTACCAGTCGATGAAAATAAAGTCTGGATTGCCCTCCAATTATGTTAATGAAAATGGTCTGAACCAATCCTACTCGCAAAATATAGATCTCGATCTCAAATCTAATTCTTGGTGGTTGATGTGTGAGGACCGGCTGCCTCTGGGGACAGATGATTGTTCAGAAAGCTCTTCAAACTTGGAACTCAGCGTTGGCCTATCAGACCCTTGACGGAGAAGTAAATCCTATTCGTACCTTCAGGCCTGTTTCGTGTAATGATTTCAGTAGGCCTGGCATGGACCAGCAGGAAAATCTTTGTTCGCCTGAGTTAACGGAAGTCGCAGTCCAAATCTTAGTATGCACTATCCTGAAAATATCGTGCTTATTTTTGATAGTTACTCACCCGAACTTAGTTCGTGTTTGAAAACCTCAAGTTTCGTCGCCAACGTTCAGCGGTACGATCACAAAAACACTGCGATGCTTTGAGCACATGAGCATTACAACCTTGAAATTATTTCAGATATTAATCTTTAGTATAGTAGAAATGATATAATTTTGCGTAGGGCTAGGAAGAAGAAACGCAGCAAATTCTTTCACAGAGGTTGGTTATTCCTCGGACCTTGAGCATGGAGACTCGTTCCAGTCGTTCAGCGTCCAACATTTTGTGGAAAATGATATCCCATCCGCCTAGGTACCAGATGAAAAACTCGCATTTGAAATAGGTGGATAGATATACATTTTGGTTGGTTATTGCTTGAATAATAAGCCTATGTTTTCATGCAAAAAGTCAAATGTCCGTCCGCCGTCCACGCCGACATTGGTAGTAGGAAATTTTCTAAAAATCTGAAATTAGGTGTGAAGATTCTGTTGAACACATAGAGACGATTTCAGCGACCTAAAACAACCTTTAAAAATCTGCAAATTCTTACACACGGGTTGGTTATTCCTCGAATGGGGGAAACAGTGGGTGTGGCGGGTCCCAGACCCATTCCAATCGATTCAGGGTCCAAAATTTAGTGGAATATGATACCCCACACGCCTAGGCACCAGAAATCGTGACACATACAAAATGGGTGGATACATACCCATTTTGACCCATAACTTCTTCCGGTGGGTACCAATCGTTCTGGGACACACATCATTGAATTCAGCGTCCAAAATTTAGTGGAAAATGATACCCCACACGCCTAGGTAGCAGAAATCCCGAAAACACATAATCAAATTGGGTAAAAAATACCCAATTTGACCCATAACTTCTTCCAGTGGGTGCCAATTGTTCTGGGACCCATTTAATTGGATTCAGCGTCCAAAATTTAGTGGAAAATGATACCCCACTCGCCTAAATCACCCAAAATCTCGAAAATCCATTTTTCAAAAAACCCCTACCCCCTCCAAATTTGGTCCGATCGGGCTGAAAAGTTTCGAGGACCCATCTCGGCGGGGAACAGACCCCTGACCCAAATTTCAGATTTTTAGAAAATTTTCTACTACCGAAAACGGCGTGGACGGCGTACGGCGGACGGACATTGACCTTTTGGTTGGTTATTCCTTGAATAATCAACCTATGTTTTCATGATAATGGTCAACCTCTCCGATTCGGCTCAAAATTTTTTTCTGGACGTTTCATGATGTCCTGATCAAAAAAGGTCAATGTCCGTCTGCCGTACGCCGTCCGCCGTCCATTGTCCACGCCGTTTTTGGTAGTAGAAAATTTTCTAAAAATCTGAAATTTGGGTCAGGGGTCTGTTCCCAGCCGAGATGGGTCCTCGAAACTTTTCAGCCCGATCGGACCAAATTTGGAGGGGGTAGGGGTTTTTTGAAAAATGGATTTTCGAGATTTTGGGTGATTTAGGCGAGTGGGGTGTCATTTTCCACTAAATTTAGGACGCTGAATCCAATAAAATGGGTCTCAGAACAATTGGCACCCACTGGAAGAAGTTATGGGTCAAATTGGGTATTTATCACCCAATCTGATTATGTGTTTTTTGGGATTTCTGCTACCTAGGCGTGTGGGGTATCATTTTCCACTAAATTGTGGACGCTGAATTCAATGATGTGTGTCCCAGAACGATTGGCACCCACCGGAAGAAGTTATGGGTCAAAATGGGTATGTATCCACCCATTTGGTATGTGTCAGGATTTCTGGTACCTGGGCCTGTGGGGTATCATATTCCACTAAATTTTGGACCCTGAATCGATTGGAATGGGTCTGAGACCCGCCACACCCACTGTTTCCCCCATTCGAGGAATAACCAACCCGTGTGTAAGAATTTGCAGATTTTTTTGATCAGGACATCATGAAACGTCCAGAAAAAATTTTTGAGCCGAATCGGAGAGGTTGACCATTATCATGAAAACATAGGTTGATTATTCAAGGAATAACCAACCAAAGTGTATAAGTTGTAGTGTTGAGTTGTTTTCGTTATCTCGACCAATGCTAGAGGCAAAATCATGAGTTGGTTAAATCTGGAATCTGTGAACTCAGAATTCACAGTCAAACGGTTATCTGTCAATGAGAACGTTCCTGAATGCCCAGCCCTTGCTTTCCTGTATAAGTTGTAGGCAATTTTCAGTCGCAGGAGTTCGCGTGAAGGAAGGGGCACTGTGGAGGGTCTGATCTCGTCAAGATCGGAAGGAACCTCATTACTTACAACAGTTTCCAAGTACTCCGTTCCTTTGCTCGTGAGCTTATCTTGATAAGGATCCGCTTAGTTGAGCCATCGTTATCTTTCAAGAGATTAATTATTCATATCCTTCTGCTGTTGACTACTCACTTATCGCTCATTTAGCCACAAAGATGAACGTCCTATCAATAAAGTCGGTTTTTTTGTCAATTCCGTTCCCATCCAAACATTGCCATTTGCCTAAATTGTCGAAAATATCGAACATGTGGAAAATGGGGTAAACAGTGGGTGTGGCGTATCCCGGACCCATCCCAATTGATTCACCGTCCAAAATTTAGTCGAAAATGATACCCCACATGCCTAGATCTCCAGAAATCTCGAAAATCCATTCATGTTCCAAAATATGTTCTGTACACGCAATTTAGATGGATGTTATCGAAGATTTCATGGACACAAGATCATATGGTGTGGGTAGTTTTTCAAAGGAATTTTTCTATTCTACTAAATTGAGATAGATGGCTTCGAAATTTATGAGGAGGCGTTGGGAGGACAGGAACCAGCACAAAATCCTTTGCGGGGAATATTTGACTTTTTCAACTTTTTAACTGGGCCGAGTAGGAGGTAAATGTACCAGGAACAAGGTGTACCCTCGGTTGGAAAAAGCTCTCACAACGTATCTCTAATCTTGACCCTTACCCTCTATCAATTTTGGTCATGGTATTGTTGCGAGCTGGCACCTGCGCCCGTCAAATGGGCTGCCAGCGTCGCAAGATCAACGACCTTTGGAGGGCTAAGGGAGTCATTTTGAGGAATTGTGTGTCATATTGAATTGGTTGGAACCTTCCAGAACCAGGGAAGGTTCCAGAACGTTCTCGGCCAGGCAGCAGGTATAAAACGGGCCCAGAAACGCGGTGGAGTTCAGTTCAATTTGGAGTCCGGATATAGACGCTTCGGGTTATAAATTGTGCCGTAAATAGTGCAACAACCGTGTATTGTGATTCTGTCATTGTGTACTTACCTGGTATACAACGGCCATAGGATGATAGGAATGATCCGTGAGTGTGATGAAAAGCGTCTGTCAGGTATTGCTCCGCGTTTCTGTGTTCTACCCGTTTATAGATTAACTGTTCAATTTTGATCATGGCAGCACATTTTATGCTGGAATCTCCATAACTGGGTAGGATAAGAACTAACTGTCAGTTTAAACAAGGGGGACACTCACATGAAAATGACTGTGACGGATGATAGAAGAAATTCGAGAAAATGTCGCCGACAAGGTGCCGTTTTCTTGTCGGAAACTGTTCTAACCGTGACCGCACTCGTCCAGCGGCTCGGACAGCAGCAGAAGAGGAGGCCGATGAGAGGGACGAGGGCGCCCAGGAACAGTAGGCCGACGGTAGAATGAGGGAGCAAGAAGGAGAATAGTGCGAAGCCAGTCATGTAGTCCTTCGAAACGTCCACACCGCCTCCATCTTCCACAGTGAGGAATCCTAAAACATCAACAAAACATGGGTGAGATATGAAGACAACAGAAAACATAGTACTGCTCGAGAATGAAATGTAACCAAGTAAATCCAGATGAGATTATCAAAAACATGATTAATAGCTCACCCTCCAGAGGCTAGTAACGACCAACATGGGTTTTTCAAAAGTGCGTTTTCGAGATTTTTGGGTACCCAAGCGCGTGGGGTGTCACATTTTCCACAAAATGTTGGATAGAAAGTAAGTAATAGTTCGATAGAAATGATTCCGGGATTCGGGACACTCCATATTCACTCATTTCCCCATATTCTTTCACCAAGAAGTAGCAACCCATTGTGAAGAATTTGCACCGTTTTGATCTAGAAATCTTGAAACTCCAACCATCACATTTCAGGACAAATTGGAGAGATAGACCTCTGGCATGAAAGCATAGATTGTTTATTAAAGGAATAATAAACATGAACGCTGTAAATTGTTTCAGAATGGTTGATAATTTCTTGGAGCATCGGGAAAACAGTGAAAAAGAGAGTATCCCGGGCCCATTCCAATGGATTCAGCGTCCAAAATTTAGTGAATAAATCTGCAAATTCTTACACACGGGTTGGTTATTCCTCGAATGGGGGAAACAGTGGGTGTGGCGGGTCCCAGACCCATTCCAATCGATTCAGGGTCCAAAATTTAGTGGAATATGATACCCCACACGCCTGGCACCAGAAATCCTGGACACATACAAAATGGGTGGATACATACCCATTTTGACCCATAACTTCTTCCGGTGGTGCCAATCGTTCTGGGACACACATCATTGAATTCAGCGTCCAAAATTTAGTGGAAAATGATACCCCACACGCCTAGGTAGCAGAAAATCCGAAAACACTAATCAAATTGGGTAAAATACCCATTTGACCCATAACTTCTTCCAGTGGGTGCCAATTGTTCTAGGACCCATTTTATTGATTCACGTCCAAAATTTAGTGGAAAATGAAACCCTACTCGCCTATTACCAGAATCCCAAAAACACATATCAAAATGGGTAATAATCCCATTGACCCCTTACTTCTTCCAAGTGGTGCAAAGTTCTGGGACCATTTTATTGGATTCAGGTCCAAATTAGTGGAAAGACACCCCACTCGCCTAAATCACCAAAATCTCGAAATCCATTTTTCAAAAACCCCCATACCCACTCCAAATTTGGTCCGATCGGGCTGAAAAGTTTCGAGGACCCATCTCGGCTGGGAACAGACCCCTGACCAAATTTCAGATTTTTTAGAAAATTTTTTACTACCAAAAACGGCGTGGACAATGGACGTCGGACCGGCGTACGGCGGACGGACATTGACTTTTTTTGATCAGGACATCATGAAACGTCCAGAAAAAAATTTTGAGCCGAATCGGAGAGGTTGACCATTATCATGAAAACATAGGTTGATTATTCAAGGAATAACCAACCAAAATGATACCCCACATGGCTAGTTCTGAGATTTTAGAGTACTTGGGCGAGTGAGGTATCATTTTCCAACAAAATTCTGGACGCTGAATCGAATGAAATAAGACCTCACGGTTTTCCTCATACTCTTTCTCCAATGAACAATAAACCATTGTGGAAGGATTTGCAGCGTTTTGCAAAAGTACACCGTAAGCTTATTGACAGCAACAGAAATTCCCCACAACTTTAATGTGAATTCGAGAATCTGAAGAAACTGTGGAAAATAGGTAGGTTCGCATTCAGAACTAATGGAGAGTAGGTCAAAACGTGAGAATCTCACGTTGATTGTGTGATAGATTCTCGCCAGGGCACCCACTATACGCTCGGTTATCGCATCAACACACCCGAGCGGGTGTGTTTGATTTTTCGGGCGTCACTTATTAATTAGTGGAAAACGATACTCCGCACGCCTAAATCGCCGAAAATACCGAACATGGGGAAAATGGGGAAATCAGTGGGTGTGACGTGTCCCGGACCCATTCCGATCGATTCAGCATCCAAAATTTACAGGATAATGATACCCCACACGCCTGGGTACCAGAAATCTCGAAAACCCGCCTTCAAAATGGGTAATAGATACCCATTTTGACCGATAACTACTTTCAGTGGGCACCAACCGTTCCGGCACCCGTCTCATTGGATACAGAGTCCAATATTTAGTCGCAAATGATACCCCACATACCTAGATCGCCCAAAATCTCGAGAATCCATACTTGGAAAAACACATCTGGTAATGTTGATCTAGACACCTTAAAACTTTCAGAAAAAACGCTGCAAATTCTTACACAGGGGTTGGTTATTCGTCAGACCAGGCGCATGGAAACTCTATTTAAAACATGGGGAAATGGGGAAAACGGTGGGTGCGGCGGCTGCGTCCCAGACCCATTCCAATACGATTCAGTGTTCCATGATTTAGTGGAAAAATACCCACACACCCTAGGTTCCAGAAATCTCAAGAACACATATTCAAATGGGTATAATATACCCAATTTGACCCATAACTCTTCCAGTGGTGCCAATCGTCCTGAGACCCACTTCATTGGATTCAGCTTCACAGATTTAGCGGAAATGATTTACCCCACACGCCTAGGTTCCAGAAATCTCAAGAACACATATTCAAAATCTCGAAAATCCTTTTTCAAAAAACCCCTACCCCCTCCAAATTGGTCCGACGGGCTGAATGTTTCGAGGAACCATCTCGGCTGGGAACAGACCCTGACCCCAAATTTCAGATTTTTAGAAAATTTCTACTACCAAAAACGGCTGTGGACAATGGACGGCGACGGCGTACGGACATTGACCTTTTTGATCAGGAACATCAGTGAAACGTCCAGAAAAAAATTTTGAGCCGAATCGGGAGGTTGACCATTATCATGAAAACTAGGTGATTATCAAGTAAAACCAACCAAAACGTTTTGGACAGAATCGGAGGGATTGAATTTTTGCTTTAAAACATGGGTTGTTCATTCAAGGAATAATAAAAAAAATTTTTTAAAAAGTTGTCCTAAAAAAATGTCAATGCTGAACTCTCAGTGTTAAAAAAAATAATAATAATAATAAAATTAATGTGGCATTGTTGGGTTTTCACTGAAATGTTGTCGGTTCTTTTCGTATTCTGGAGCTCGGTGTTCGTTAATGTTGACGTCGTCCAAATTATGCACAGATTGGCGTGGGGTGAGTTTCTCGTTCGTAACTTCGTCAGACCAGTTCCATTTTCACGTATATTTTTCTCAATGGACGGCCAGTTGGTTGAGTGGTTACGGTGGCGCGGAACAAGCTTGTTAAACCGTGTTAAACCGTCACCCTCCTCGTCGGTCTGTCTTCTCATGCTTCAGACGAACAAGAGTCGTTCATCAGAGGAAGCAATTCCTCGGCAATCGTAGTCATCTTTGTTACTGTATTCAGCATCTCTATCTCTCATTATAGTTATATAGAGGGTGTTAACCAATAAGGTTAGCAGCCTTCAACGGGTCGATTCTTTTTCTAAGACCCGTCTCGTCAATTCTCGCAAGCCTGAGTCACTGCAACTCTTCGTTCTTTGGGTTTTAACCCCCCCCCCTTCCTCCCCGTTGCCTTTTGTCACTTTTTACTTTCCATGCGAACTCTTTAACGATGCTTTCGTGCTTTGTATAGTTTTCACTTTATCAAGAATATACTTCGTGAGTGAAAAGGGAAACCGCCCAAACAAAAATTATGAATACGCTGGTAATTTCTTTAAGTAAGTGAACACATTCTTACATCGCATCTATTATGCATTTTGGTTGGTTATTCCTTGAATAATCAACCTATGTTTTCATGATAATGGTCAACATCTCCGATTCGGCTCAAAATTTTTTTCTGGACGTTTCATGATGTCCTGATCAAAAAAAATCTGCAAATTCTTACACACGGGTGGTTATTCCTCGAATGGGGGAAACGGTGGATGTGGCGGGTCCCGGACCCATTCAATCGATTCAGGGTCCAAAATTTAGTGGCAATGATATCCCACACGCTATTCGCCCTAGTCTAGGTTACACCATGGCGCAAGTGGCTAGCGCGGTTCGGCAGTTACCGGAAGGTATCAGTTCGAACCCAGGTGGTGATTTCGTTTTTTTTTTTACCC
This sequence comes from Cyrtorhinus lividipennis, assembly GCA_019603395.1. Taxonomy (NCBI): domain Eukaryota; kingdom Metazoa; phylum Arthropoda; class Insecta; order Hemiptera; family Miridae; genus Cyrtorhinus; species Cyrtorhinus lividipennis. The sequence goes on along the minus strand of CM034001.1, from coordinate 25,384,509 downwards.
ATAAATTGACCAATTACTCTTCCAGTGGGTGCCAATCGTTCTGGGACCAATTTATTTGGATTCAGTCAATATTTAGTGGAAAATGACACCCTACTCGCCATAGATCGCCCAAAAATCTCGAAAATCCATTTTTCAAAAAACACTTTTGACCCCTACCCCCGCCAAATTTGGTCCGATCGGGCTGAAAAGTTTCGAGGACCCGTCTCGGCAGGGAACAGACCCCGACCAAATTTCAGATTTTTAGAAATTTCTTACTACCAAAAGGGCGCGGACACGATGGACGGCGGGACGGACATCGACCTTTTTTGATCAGGAACATCATGAAACGTCCAGAAAAAAATGTTGAGCCAAATCGGAGAGGTTGACCATTATCATGAAAACATAGGTTGATTATTCGAGGAATAACCAACCAAAAAGTGACTTTTTACCAGTACCATCGGATAATAGTGTTGCGAGCTGGCACCTGCGCCCGTCAAATGGGCTTCCAGAACCAGGGAAGGTTCCAGAATGTTCTCGGCCAGGCAGCAGGTATAAAACGGGCCCAGAAAGGCCGCTCCAATTATGAGTTCTAGTATTCACTAATTTGGTCTGAAATATTAAAGAAGCCGCGAGTCCTTGAAACTTTTAGTTGGATAAAGAAAATATTTTCCCCTAAAACATTCCCGCATTCACTCGTGAAAAAAAAGTCCTCAGATTACCAGCTTTCCAACGGTATATTCAAATTTATTTTGGTGGCATGAGTAAGGGTAAAAATGGCGTTTTAAATGGTAACGATTATGCATTTTCACCAAAACCGTGGTTATTCATGAAAGTACATACCAAATTTCACGAACTTAAAAGGTATGTGCCGACTACTGAGATATTTTTTAAGCTGAAATAAACTGTGAAAAAGTGCTTAAAGTGATTCAAAATTATATTCGTCCTCGCAATGAAAAGGTTCAGTGCTCGTGATTACACCACGAATCTTAACTGGTCGTTCAACTCATAACGTTACGACTAATCCCGAGAAAAGAAATGAATTCTTTGGTTATGGAATGCACGAAAAAAGTACAAACATCACTGCCTTGTGACATTGAACAATGTGCGAAATTTAAAATGCATTCTAGAGGTGATGAAAAATGTGTTCACTTGCTTAAAGCAATTACCAGCGTATTCAAAATTTTCGTTTGGGTGGTTTCCCTTTCTACTCACGAAGTATATTCTTGAAAAAGTGAAAACTATACAAAGCACGAAAGCATCGTTAAAGAGTTCGCATGGAAAGTAAAAAGAGACAAAAGGCCACAGAGGGGGGGGGGGGGGTTAAAAAACAAAGAACCAAGAGAGTTGCAGTGACTCAGGCCTACGAGAACTGTGACGAGACGGGGGAGCGGTTACAGTTATAACTGGAGATTGAGGTCAACGGCTGGTGGGTCGCGTCCAGGAAGTTCGTGATCCACCATTGCCTCGTGTCCACTCGTCCCTCTCCGTAGCTTCCCGATGATGGAAAATAGCACCAGGATTTACCAAGATCGAACAAAATAGAACCAATAATGACAATGATGCAGGTCCCGGACCAATTCCAATCGATTCAGGGTCAAAAATTTAGTGAAAAATGATACCCCACTTGCCTAGATTGCCCCAAATCTCGAAAATCCATTTTTCAAAAAACACATTTTGACCCCGAGCCCGCCCAAATTTGGTCCGATTCGGCTGAAAAGTTTTGAGGACCGACCTAGGCTGGGAACAGACCCCTGACCCAAATTTCATAGTCTTGGAAAATTTTCTACTACCGAAAACGGCGCGGACGGTGTACGGCGTATGGCGGACGGACATTTTGGTTGGTTATTCCTTGAATAATCAACCATGTTTCATGCAAATGGTAACAACTCTCCGAATCGGCTCAATTTTTTTCTGGACGTTTCATGGAGTCTAGATCAAAAAAGGTCAATGTCCGTCCGCCGTCCGCCGTCCACGCCGTTTTTGGTAGTAGAAAATTTTCTAAAAATCTGAAATTTAAGTCAGGGGTCTGTTCCCGGCCTGGGACGGCCTCCAGCTTTCAGCCCAATCGGACCAAATTTGGCGGGGTAGGGGTCAAAATGTGTTTTTTGAAAAATGGATTTTCGAGATTTTGGGCGATCTAGGCGAGTGGGTATCATTTTCCACTAAATTTGGAACGCTGAATCAAATGAAATGGGTCCCAGAACGATCGCGCCCACTGGAAGAAGTTATGGGTCAAATTGGGTATATATTACTCATTTGAATGTGTTTTTAAGATTTCTGGAAACCTAGGCGGTGGGGGTATCATTTTCCGCTAAATCTTGGTAGCTGAATCCAATGGAGTGGGTCTCAGGACGATTGGCATCCACTGGAAGAAGTAATGGGTCAAATTGTGTATATATTACTCATTTTAAATAGTGTTTTTCGATATTTCTGGACCTGGGCGTGTGGGGTATCATTTTCCACTAAATTTTGGATCCTGAATCGATTGGAATGGGTCTGGGACCCGCCGCACCCACTTTTTCCCCCATTTCCCATGTTGAAGAAATGAGTTCCATGCGCCTGGTCCAAGGAATAACCAACCCCTGTGTAAGAATTTGCAGCGTTTTGATCTACACACCTCGAAACGTCCAGAAAAAAATTTGAGCCGAATCGGAGAGGTTGACCTTTTGCATGAAAACAGGTAAATTATTCAAGGAATAACCAACCAAAAAGTGACTTTTTACCGGTACCATCGGATAATAGGAATTAATAACCCGGTTTCAATTCCTATTATCCGAAGCAGAGTGAGCACAATCTTGCTAAAGATGGGTCCATTCTTAATTGAGGAGAGTTTCAATTTATCTTACCAAAACTCAACTTATCCACATTTCACGAGACCAGCTGATCCAGCAATGTTTATTTTGTTATATGTTTGTTTTTGGTTGGTTATTCCTTGAATAATCCACCTATGTTTTCATGCAAAATAACAATCTCTCCGATTCACCCCAAAAACTTTTTCTGGACGTTTCAAGGTGTCTAGATCAAAATTAGAAAATGTCCGTCCGCCGTCCAAGCCGACATGGGTAGTAGAAATTTTTTCTAAAAATCTGAAATTTTGGTCAGGGGTCCATTCATGGCTCTAGTTGGTCCTCGAAACTTTTCAGCCCGATCCCGGGGCCCGGGTCCCAGAACGATTGGCACCCACTGGATGAGGCTATGGGTCAAAATGGGTGCCAATTTACCCATTTCAAATGTGTTTTCCAGATTTCGGGTACCTAGGCGTGTGGGGTATCATTTTCCACAAAATTTTGGACCCTGAATCGATTGGAATGGGTCTGGGACCCGCAACACCCACTGTTCCCCTCATTTTCCCCTTTTTAGAGAAATGAATCTCCATGCACCTGGTCCGAGGTTTAATTTAGTCCCCATGTGCCCGGTACGAGGAATAACCAACCCGGGTGTTAGAATTTGCAGCGGTTTTCTTTTTACTGTCCGAGCTTTTTATTCGTACCATTCAATTCAATTTAATACAATTATTATAGCCTTCTAAATTACCTACGTTTTCTCAATATTATATTAGTAAATTAGTGTCGTAGTGCCCCATAGATACACCCATCTTGAATAGTGTTTTCGGGATTTCTGCTACCTAGGCGAGTAGGTGTCATTTCCACTAAATTTTGAACGCTGAATCAATAAAATGGGTCCCAGAATGGCACCCACTGGAGAGAGTAATGGGTCAAATTGGGTATTTATTACCCAATTTGATTATGTGTTTTCGGGATTTCTGCTACCTAGGCGTGTGGGGTATCATTTTCCACTAAATTTTGGACGCTGAATTCAATGATGTGTGTCCCAGAACGATTGGCACCCACCGGAAGAAGTTATGGGTCAAAATGGGTACTATGTATCCACCCATTTTGTATGTGCAGGATTTCTGGTGCCTAGGTGTGGGGTATCATTTTCCACTAAATTTTGGACCGATTGGAATGGGTCTGGGACCCGCCACACCCACTGTTTCCCCCATTCGAGGAATAACCAACCCGCGTGTATTTTTTTTGTGAGCTATAAAAATAAGTAAGTCGTGACTAGCTCAGTAATTCTGTAGTAAAGATTCTGTGATTAACCTATATTGGATATGTAGTGTTAGGAATATATCTATTATGCGTTTAGTGATTATTATTAATTCAGTAGGTAGTGAATATTGTCACAACCGAGACCAAAGTTGTACGTAGTTGATAAGCCTGTGAGGAGAATGAATCAGAGCGCCCTGCTTCATGGCTCTCTTGAAACTGTTCGTACACGCGACGAAATTTTCAAGAAAGAGCCAGAATTCCTCAAGAAGAACATGAAATATATAGGATGGATAGATGGATGAAATTCCAACAGATATTTATGAAGTCGACAGGCGACATCAGAGTGAAATTCTGAAATCGACCAGTCTCGTCATCTGGTCTCGATCGGCTACAGTAGCTCAGTTTCAGTTCATTCCTGTATGTGATTATGATAACATTCTCTTGATGAGAGGAGGAGGGGGAAGAGGAGGGGGCATTTTATGGGAAGATACATACCTCAACATGCTCAATCAGTGTTTCAAAGTTTACTTCTGGCAAAATGCTTTATACAGCTGCTTCGTTACATCTACTACAAGCTAATGAAGGCATCACCAGATGCCAAGTACCTTAATGTTATCAGTTCAACCTTAATGTTATCAACCTTTCTTCTACAGTAACAGCTTTTCGCCAATTCGTGTCGCTCTTGGTAATTTTGACGAAAGCCTTCAATTGGGTTATGAAAACTATTGTATATGATTGCATTAACATTCTACGCAAATTTTCAAAAACCCTAAATTATCACCGGGGTCAACACTCTTTTTATAAAGTTGGTTTTGATCAAAATGACCTTTTAATTGGTTATTTCATCAATCAACCTATATTTTCATCCAAAAAGGCGATCTTTCAGATTTGACCGAATAATTTTGGTTGGTTATTCCTTGAATAATCAACCTATGTTTTCATGATAATGGTCAACCTCTCCGATTCGGCTCAATTTTTTTTTTCTGGGCGTTTTAAGGTGTCTAGATCAAAAAACCAAAATGTCCGTCCGCCGTCCGCGCCGTTTTTGGTAGCAGAAAATTTTCTAAAATCTGAAATTGGGTCAGGGGTCTGTTCCCAGCCAGATGGTCCTCGCAACTTTTCAGCCCGATCGGACCAAATGTGGGGGGTAGGGGTTTTTTGAAAATGGATATTCGAGATTTTTGGGTGATTTAGGCGAGTGGGGTGTCATTTTCACTAATTTTGGACGCTGAATCCAATAAAATGGGTCCAGAACAATTGGCACCCACTGGAAGAAGTAATGGGTCAATTGGGTATTTATTACCCATTTGAATATGTGTTTCGGGATTTCCGCTACTAGGCGAGTAGGGTGTCATTTTCCACTAAATTTTGGACGCTGAATCCAATAAAATGGGACCCAGAACAATTGGCACCCACTGGAGAAGTTATGGTCAAATTGGGTATTATTACTCAATTTATTATTTGTGTTTTCGGGATTTCTGCTACCCAGCGTTGGCTGTGGGGTATCATTTTTCCCTAAATTTTGGACGCTAAATTCAAGATGTGTGTCCCAGAACAATTGGCACCCACCGGAAGAAGTATGGGTCAAATGGGTATGTATCAACCATTTTGTATGGGTCAGGTTTTAGGTGCCTAGGCGTGGGGGGTATCATATTCCACTAAATTTTGGACCTGAATCGATTGGAATGGGTCTGGGAAACCCACAACACTTGTCCCCCATTCGAGGAATAACCAACCCGTGTGTAAGAATTTGCAGATTTTTTCTGGACGTATCAAGGTGTCTAGATCAGATAATCAAGTTCCGTCCGCCGTCCACGCGGACTTTGGGAGTAGAAATTTTTTTAATAATCTGAAATTTGGGTCAGGGGTCCGGGAACGTGAGGGATGAGGTTTTGGGTCAAAATGGGTGCCTATTTACCCATTTCGAATGTATGTTTTCGAGGTTTCTGGTACCTAGGCGTGTGGGGTATCATTCTCCACTAAACTTTGGACCCGAATGAATGGAATGGGCCTGGGACCCGCCACACCCACTCTTTCCCATGTTGAAGAAATGAGTCTCCATGTGCATGGTCCGAGGAATAAGCAACCCGTGTGAAAGAATTTGCAGCCTTTTTCGCCTGTAATTTGTGTAGAAACTGCACACCTCGCTCAGTAATTTTCCCCATAAAGTAATAAATGACTGCCTTACTGCCTACTCAGACCGTTTCGGCTCAAACTTTAAATTGATTTCAAAAATGATTTTTTCAGAAAAACATTTAAAATTAATCGAATGATTTTTGAAAAGTTGGAAGACGAAGTTTACCTAATTCTGAGCAGGAATTTAATGATTCGGTAAAAAAATCTCTTGATGATTTTATCCGAATACTATCCAAAATCATTTATACCTAATATTTTTCTATCAATCGTAAATTTCATATTCACTTGATGGCGACAACAATCTAATGATTTGATTAGCTTGTAGAACATGATTGATTCATACGTTTAACATGATCAATTCAACTTCCTCAAGGTTTGGAATAGCCCTTCTAGCTTATCGAATCGATAGAGGGCCAGATGTGATGTGATCATCCCAGGCTTTCCAAAACCGGTCACGGATAGTCAGGTTCTCTTCTGTAGGGCACCGCGTTCACATCCTCGTGTTTTTTCATAATAAATTAACTTCAGTGCAGAAACCGATTACTCAACGAATACACAAGATTCTAGCAAAGCTATTGTTCTTTTGACGGAGGCTAGGGTGCGCAAGAGATCGCAGGGTTGTGCAAGTAGCGGGCGAAATGTGCTGCCTTATCCTTTTATCTTGGGATCGGGGCGTTGGTTGACAGTGAAAATATGGAGGATTTCAGCTTATCACAAAGTACTTTATTCCAGTTTAATGAAGGAAATTCTACGCTCTAAATGACCAATGAATCTTAAAATAAAGTAAGCAAAAACAAGGATGCGCGTCAAGTTTGTGCACTAAATTTCCAAATCTTCGAAGATTTTTGAAGGCCGTTTTCTGCTCGTTCGCATTTTAAATTGAAACGTTTTGAAACATGCGAAATTTCGGGAAGATAAACTAGCTTTTTCTTTCAGCCTACACGATTAAAAGGGTGTGTGATAAAGAGAAGAATGATAAACGTAGATAATAAATCGAAAATTGCCTCGTATTTATTAATACATTTGAATAATGGTTGAAGGTGCGAGCGACATCTTATCATTTTATGGCTAGAACTGTACTAATCTCCAAATTCTAAATTGCTCATTCTGAAAAACTTGTTGAATAAATGAAAAGACGAATTAAACGTTGAAATCTGCGGTACAAATACGTATGAGATTAGTAACGCATACACCCAACCGATGCATTTTACTCGTGATTTTGTATAATGTAACACGAGCCGCAAGGAAGGTGTGGGTTCATGAAGGTTATTCGCTCTTTCGATAAAACTGACCTTGGAGCAGCGAGAAGTATGACCATCATGAGATCACAAGAATGAATAGAAAGCAAAAATTACTACAAGAAGTTCCAACAAAAGAGGGTGAAACAAAGAGAACATCGAGGTCGACCTATTGGAGAAATCTTGAGAGCTTGAAGGTGAGAGATGCTACAGCTGGAGAAAGGATGCAAAAGGTGAGTACAGCGCTGAGAAATCTAACGTGTGAAGCCACCAAGGTGAATTCAACCGAAGGAAAACGCTCAGTGTTGTGTAAATGAAAAGGTGTCACCATACGACCGACTGTAACTGCTATTCCTGCTACTCAAACGAGTTCCTCAGACCATTTATCAGTACCTCAGATCATTTACAGTATGGAAGGAGAACTAGGAAGGCAGTGAGACCAAGACGGAGCGGTCAATTGACTGCAGCATGGAGGAGACTCAATTATTGAACAATGAAGGCTATCAATATTATTAGAAAAACTGAATGAATACCTCATGCGGAAATTGTATAAATTTGAGTGTTCAGTTTTCATTTATACCTGAGACATCATTGATTGCCAATTTTTCATGAGGGACACCTGTGGTCAATCCTGTTCCAAGTTGGGGAAACGATTTTGGGTGGCCATGATTATCATTCCCGGTGTTGCCATTATATTATAACACCTACATGTTTTCTATTTTAACTCCACACTTCTAACTTCAGTTTGGTCATCACTCCCATATTCATGAATTTTGGGGATAACGGTAGTCATCATTCCATATAGATTTATTATTCTAAGTAGATTTTACTCATATGCAACATTGAGGTCTTCAGAGTGAGCATTTACGTATTTTTGTAAGAAGTAGACCAATATTCTTTTTCAATTTTTCGTCAAGAATGCATTTATATTTTTGGTTGGTTATTCCTTGAATAATCAACCTATGTTTTCATGCAAAATGTCAACCTCTCCGATTCGGCTCAAAAATTTTTTTTTGACGTTTCAAGGTGTCTAGATCAAAAAAGGTCAATGTCCGTCCGCCGTCCGCCGTACGCCGTCCACGCTGTTTTTGGTAGTAGAAAATTTTCTAAAAATCTGAAATTTGGGTCAGGGTCTTGATACAGGCCTAGGACGGTCCTCCAAACTTTTCAGCACGATCGGACCAAATTTGGGTGGGTAGGGGTCAAAATGTGTTTTTGAAAAATGGATTTTCGAGATTTTGGCGATCTAGGCGAGTGGGGTATCATTTTCCACTAAATTTTGGACGCTGAATCAAATGAAATGGGTCCCAGAACGATCGGCACCCACTGGAAGAAGTAATGGGTCAAAATGGGTATATATTACCATTTGAATATGTGTTTTGAGATTTCTGGAACCTAGGCGTGTGGGGTATCATTTTCCGCTAAATCTTGGAAGCTGATCCAATGAAGTGGGGCCCAGGACGACTGGCACCCACTGGAAGAAGTTATGGGTCAAATTGGGTATATATTACCCATTTGAATATGCATTTTCGAGATTTCCGGTACCTGGGCGTGTGGGGTATCATTTTCCACTAAATCTTGGACGCTAATTCAATGAAGTGGGTCCTGGAACGATTGGCACCACTGGAAGAGTTATGGGTCAAATTGGGTATATATTACCATTTTGAATATGGGTTTTCGAGATTCCGGTACTGCGCGTGTGGGGTATATATTCCACTAAATTTTGGACCCTGGATCGATGGAATGGTTCGGACCCGCCACACCCCTGTTTCCCCCAATTTCCCATGTAGGAAATGAGTCTCCAACGACTGGTTCGAGGAATAACCAACCCCTGTGTAAGAATTTGCAGCGTTTTTTATTATTGACTTTTCGTCTCTAGCTCGTCATTGGGCTTTAAAAATACAATTGGAAAAAAACTAGAATGCAGTTGAGCGAAGAAAGTCGAGCATTTATAAATTTAGTTGAGACATTGGTTGATATACAGCAGTCGTACATTTCCAATCGGTAGGTAGAATGACTAGAAAGAATGACTTAGGTGAAATTGAGCCAATGCCTAAAGGTCCTACAACCTTTCAGAAAATTCTGATCGCTCACATCCCCAGTAACCCCCCTGTTATACTCCTCTCCTCGGAAATATATCCCTGATGGAAAGCTATTGGCAAAGGTGAAGGTGGTGCAACGGAAGTTCCAGTCAAATGGATTGACCACACCGCAGCCGTAGGCCCTCCAGTTGAGCAACAGAACAGAAGTGGGGCCTGAAGGAAACGGGGTTACAACTTTGAAGGAACGGAACCGAACCGCAACTTAATGAAGGTCCAGAATAACAGCTAACATTAAGGAGGTTTCCAGGTGCGGACTGGTCAGAAATTGTGGAATCGAGGAATCATACTAGATAAGTAGATAAAACATTACTTGTACAATAATTCATTGCCCCCCAATATTTTTAGTTCGTGGAGGAGACCGGTCATAGAGGCGCCCGAGTAAGTACGATGAATACTGTAACGATTTATATTCTTCATAAATAATTTATTAACAATCGTTCACTTGAGTACATACACTGATCACATTCGCGCACTTCAC
>CM034001.1:25233455-25374424 GCA_019603395.1 Cyrtorhinus lividipennis | reverse complement strand
CGATCGAGGGCATAAGGTACTGGCCCTTGAACCTCCTCCTCACCCTGTTGTCGATACCTTTCGGTTTCCTCCAGTTTCTCTGTAATACGAACGAAATGAGAGGTAAATCGACGTTTACAATTCTGGATTCCAACGGATGGAGTAAGGATGAAGATAACGGCGTGTGACGATAAACGATTGGGTAGTAGATAACGTCACCCTAATTTCACACTTATCAATAAATAAGAGTATTGTCAGCAAAAGTCGGGTTGATCAAGTATGGCAAAGGCAGCAGCCCGCAGCACTTAGGCCACTTATCAGTCACCTCACTGTACATACAACAACCGATTTCCAGTCTAACGACCAAATAACTCACCGTGATCTTGACATAACGATCGCTCTGGTGCCGAATGAATTTCTTCGTCCGCTTTTTGACGATCTTCGGCCTATACACGGGTCGGATGGACATCTTGACTAAAAGGTGGTCTGAAACACCAAAACAAGAGGTTAGATTTCCTACCTAACATAGGGCGAGGGTAAGCAATCAATTTGTCAAAGACTTCGTACTACTATGCGAGCTTTAACGGATGACACAGAAGCAAATAACATCACTTTACTGTGACATTACCTCAAATTGAAAGGATCGCAAAATATTCCAACGATAAATTACGATGATCTTACCAAATTCACCGAAGTCAGACCACGCTCAAACAGAAAGGGTACTAGTAAACATATCACCAGTGTTGCCGCTGACAGAGCAATATTGACTGAAATAAGTCTAGGGTCGCTGGATTACTTTTGCGACTCAATTCAATTCAATTAAAATATTATTCAGTTTTCTTTGCTGTTCTTGTCTAATTTTAGGGCTACGAAAAACACTGGAAATCTTATAGCGACCCTAACGTGCCAACTGTGTTTTATTGACTAGTGTTTATTGTGAACTATTTGACTTTTTTACAATAACTTTTTCCATTATAAGCCGTTTTGTTTCCTACAGTTCATTGTAAATGGAGTACACGGATTTTTTCTGAATAGTTTTCTGGGCTTCTGTATGATTGTTATGCAGGGTGATTAGTGAACAGGTACGTTTTTCCGTAGTTTTGTTGTTTCTTCAATCCCACATTCATTTGAAGGGTGATTAAAATTGATTATACAGATTTTCGTGATGAAATGTGAGTTGTGGATTATCTAAAGGCTATTATCTAGTATAGTGATAAGCGACCTTAACTAGATAGTTCAGACTATCCATTCATCTACGTCACGTTCCGGCTGATTTCGGCAGTAAGTAAAAAAAAGGAAGATGACCATGTCGCCTATACCTATACCATACATGGGTTTTCTCTGCCATGAAAAAAGAAGCTTTTTCTTCCATGACCTATACGTACTGAATATACGCCGTCGCTACCCACAGAATAGAAAAGTACTACGGTCGCTACCAGGCAATTTTCCCGATTGGGAGCACGGAACAGGGTTGACGGTTTTCAGCGCTCTCTTACGTATCTGCAACGAACTACAACTCCTAGCATCCCGCTCGATTTAAATGAAACCTGTAGGTAGGGCTCATTCCACTCATGTACCGACTTCCCTTGCTACTTACTAACCTAATTATTAGCGGAGCTACTTCTAGTCAACTGCCTCAATAATTATTTATATTATTTCCATTCAATGAAGTAAAGAAAGCGACCAAATTAAAGTTTGAGCGAATTTTTGAACTTTCTCCGAAAATTTCGAGACAGGGAAAAAACCCTGAAATTAATCATTATGTTATCTGCATTGTATGGAATTGTTACTCCTAGGGCTTGGCAGGGAAACATAGAATTTCAATTAAAATAACTTATTATAATGAATATAGGTTTGATTAACTAACTAACTTTTTTGTGCCAATCTCTGCAATTCAGCCCAAAACTGTTTTCTGGACGTTTCAAGGTGTCTAAATAAAAAAAAAGTCAAATGTCCGTCCACGCTAACTTTGTTAGTAGAAAATTTTCTAAAAATCTGAAATTTTGTTCAGGGACTCGTTTTTGAGTCTAGTTGGACCTCAAAACTTTTCATCCCGATCGGATCAAATTCGGGGGAGGTAGGGGTCAAATGTGTGATTCAAAGAATGGATTTTTCGCCGATCTATGCATGTGGGGTATTATTTTCACTAAATTTGACCAAAAGAGTCGGGTCCTGGAACGATTGACGCTCACCGGAAAATGTTATGGACGGTGAATCGATTGAAATGAGTGTACAGGTTGGTTATTCTTTGAATAATCAACCTATGTTTTCATGCAAATGGTCAACCTCTCCGATTCAGCTCAAATTTTTTCTGGACGTTTCATGGTGTTTAGATCAATAAAGGTCATGTCCGTCCGCCGTCCATTGTCCGCGCCGAAAGTAGAAAAATTTCTAAAAATCTGAAATTTGAGCCAGGGGTCTGTTCCAGGCCTAGGACGGTCCTTGAACCTTTTCAGCCCGATCGGACCAAATTTGGGCGGGGTGGGGTCAAAATGTTTTTTTTGAAAAATGGATTTTTCGAGATTTTGGGCGATCTAGGAAGTAGGGCATCATTTTACACTAAATTTTGGACGCTAATCCAATGAAGTGGGTCCTAGAACGATTAAACCCACCGAAGAAGTTATGGGTTAAAATGGGTATGTATCTACCCATTTCGTATGTTGTTTTCAAGATTTCTGGTACCTAGGCGTGTGGGGTATCATTTTCCACTAAATTTGGACCCTGAATCTCTTTGCGCCTGGTCCGAGGAATAACCAACCCGTGTAAGAATTCGCAGGGTTTTACCTAGACCTTCAAAAGTGTCCTTTCTCGTTTCGTCGCAGCTCGCAGTTTTGAGAAAAAATTGGAAACAAGTCTCTGCCAATTCCAAGATTAGGTTTTTGTCAAAGCCGATTATATCTACAATATCTTCAGCTCATCTCCGAGCCTGTCTGAATCAATAATGGTAGTTTCTTCTGATGATATATGATGATAGCAACTGCTGCTACTCACCATAGGAGAGATATGTGCCAGGGCCGAGGGTTTACAAAAATACCACGCTCGTCAAGTTGGAAAAGCTTTGTTGATATCACGTTTATTTCCATATTTTCGATACCTACTATTATTATTTACAAATTATACGGTCTCAATATGATTACAAGGCTACAATGACCTTCCATTTATCCCAAATCCGTACTGAACGACGAGCTACCGACCAAGAAACAAAAGATTCTAATACAAAAACGTATGAACATATCCACATGACGTACTAGGTGGGTCTTGTGTGAAATAGTGGAATGGGATCGTATTTTGATTAATTAGCCGAATCGCATTCTGCGTCAACAAATATCAATCAATATTGGTTTTCAGTAAAATAAAATACGTATACGTTTGAATTCGATTGGCGGGAAATTCTCTATTAGAACTATATACAAACTATTTTAGGAACAAATCGACTAGTTTGGAGTCTAAAATTATCCATTGATACTCAACTTATTTTTTTACACAACAATATTCTTATACAATTTAATTCTGCAATCGACTTCTTATTCTCTATTGGTAACTATTTACATTATTCATACCTCAAATGGTGTTTATTTTTGTAGGTATTTACTAGTTAATGGAAAATTTATAAAGATTTGTTTTAGAGGAACTAGTGATCATGTCGGGAATGTAAATTTTGATTCGTTAATTTTCAGAATCAATGTCACAAAAGTGAAGTGCTTTTAACATCCGGATTAATGTAATCGATGGGTTGGGGAGAGCTTTTTAAAAGAAGTTGGATGATACAGATGGGAAATATACTTGAAATGAACTGTAATATCGCGAGAGAATGGGGGGAGAGGGGGTCAATGATTATAATGGGGTACCTTTCATTAATTTACATAACACAGTTAAATAAAATATTTACAATTTTTCCCGTTACAATAAACGTTTTTTTTTCGATTTCAACCGACGTAGGGTCTGTAAAGGTGATTTTCTTCACGTAAGCCGGACGCGCTGTCGTCAGAAGCGGCGTTTTTTCCGTCGTCGCTGGTGACGTCACTTCTGTGCTCTTTGTTTCCCTGTTTAGCTTCCGCCTGGGCTTTTTTCGATCGTTTCCACTTCATACGTCGGTTTTGAAACCAAATTTTAACCTGTAACCAAGAAAATAAGTCGGATATAGAATACAATGCCGTGGTCCAAATGCGTGATATCAGCTGTATTGAACAATAAATAACAGAAAATTATTCAATAGTTAGTTTTGGTTGAATTTTCCTCGAATAATCAACCTAGTGTTGCAAGATTACACCTGCACCAGTCTCCTGGGCGACCAGCCTTACAAGGTCAACGACATGTGGAGGGCTAGGGTCACTCTTGAACATTCGTGCATCCTATCAAATTGGCTGGAAGCTTTCCATTTGCTCGAGACAACACGTCGAGTTCCCAGAACCAGGGAAGACTCAAGAAGGTTCTCGGCCAAGGGAGCGAGCATAAAAAGGGACCGAGGAAGGCTGCAGAGGACAGTTCAGTTTGAAGTCCAAATTGATCCAAATAAATTGTGGCCTGTTATAAATTAGTGCGACAACTGCATTACAACCTTGTATTGTGCCTTGTGATTGTGTAAGTATGGTGAATGAGGACAGTGTATTTGAGTGAACAGTTGTAATAAATTATTTACAAAGAACATAAATCATTACACTATGTTTTGGCTGGACGGCCTATGGACATTCCTAGGTGTCTAGATCCGTCCACGCCAATTTTGGTGGAAAAATTCTGTTGTTGCTATCACGAGCTACTTGTTAAATATCTTTATTATTATATTGGGCTGTCAAGTCCGTCTTACTTAAATAAATAAAAATAAATAAATAAATAAAATGTTCAGAAAAAGATGTCAGCAGGTTTGGGTAGGTACAGGGTGTTCTATCCCGTCCATACCCTGCTTCTTCTGGAGTACCGCAGGGGTCTAACATTGGTACGCTGTTATTCCTGCTCATCATAAACAGTGTTCAGTCACTATTCCAGGGAGGTGCCTCATGTTTGCCAACGACTTGAAGACTATTCTGCGCGGTGTCGTCTCTCAAGGACTGCCAAGGGCTTCAAGCCTCTCTCTGCAACCTCGTTGCCTGGTGCTCCCAGAACAGCCTTGCTTTGAACCCTTCGAAGTGCTCTGCAATGACGCTTACCAGAGGGCGTTCTTCATTTTGCCACCCCTATGAAATTGACGGGGTGATCTTGGCGCGCCCTAATGTTATTTGCGATCTTGGGGTGTAGATTGACCCATCCTTGTCGTTCTGCCCTCACGTGGACGCCATAGTGGGTCGTGCACTGCGGGCCCTTGGCCAGCTGAAGAGGACCACCCGGGACTTCACTGACCCACAATCTTTAGTGTTCCTCTATGGCACCCTAGTGAGACCCATCCTGGAGTATTGTTCCGTGGTCTGGTCCCCATTCTACGCAGTGCACAGGGATCAACTGGAGTCCAGCGGCGCTTCCTGCGTTACTTAGCCTATAAGGCTGGTGTCAGGATAGTCAACCACGAATACGAACCAGTGATGCGTGAATTTGGAATTCAGTCTCTTGAGGAGCGCCGCGTTGCGTCTGACATCACCTTCTTTCACCGGATTCTTCACGGCCGTGTCTCCAGTCCAACCCTGCTCTCTGGAGTCGGCATCTCGGTGCCAGCATACCCGACTCGTGCCCGCATGCTCTTTGGCGTTCCATTTGCGAGCCGGAACTACCTGCTTCGTCGCCCCCTGTCCCGAATCGTGAGGGAGGTAAATTTGTTCCTGGATGACAACCCCGACTTCGACTTTTTCACTGGTATTTCACGACAGCTCAAAGTTTTATTGGCCAGCCCAGTCCACGGTTGATTCCTCTCCATTCAGGTTTCTATGTATAATAGTGAATAATGGACTAGTTCACTGATCAGATGATGTCAATAATTAATTTAAAAACTCAATAAAAATGTGACGGATGTAATTCCATAAATTGGCCATAGCCGTATTGTAATTAAATAAATAATCAAATAAATTTTGATTTGGGTTCAAAATTTCAAATCTCATTCTTCTTGCATTGCATTGGTTCATATAGTCAAGGGAAACTTAGGGAGGGATCACGAGATTATTGAGGAGTGGGGGGGGGGGTTGGATGGCAAAAGGGAAAATGTCGGGAAATGAAACTGGAGTTTGAAGGGCACAGGGGAGGGGTGGGGGTGGACAGTTTTTCATCCCCTCGCCCGCCTCCACCCTTCCGCCGAGCTCACTTCTCTAATTGGGTCCAGATTAAAGTAATGTCCCGAAGCTGTCCCACTCACCCTCTCATCCCGCCCAACTACGACCCCTCCATTAGCCGTCAGTTAGTGGGGGTTAATTAAAAGTGTAACGGTACCCAAGAGAGAGAAACTGACTCCATTTAGAAAGAGAGAGACATAGAGGAAGGGAACGTGCCAGAAAGAGAAAGAGCCACGACGACGGGGACGGGGAGGTGTATCCCGTGAAAAATGGGGTTCCTTCCCCCAAGTGTTTCCCCCTTTACCCGAAACGCACTATCCGTTCGAAAAATATCGTTCCACTTCCACTCTTTCTGTCGTCTCTCACAGTCTTCTTCCATCTCTCGACAATTTCCACTTAACCCCGCAATTCTTCCTCGACTGACGACGGACCATTCGGCAGTTTTCATTCCCTTTTCTGCTCAATTTCCATTACCCAATAACCATTACCCACATTCAACTTGACCATTAAGTTTTTCGATCCACACTACAAAATTCCAAACCTAATTTCCCTTCATAGCCAAGTAATCGGGAGACTCAGGCAAAATGCTGCAAATAATTCATTTATAGGGGTTGGTTAATCCTTGGATCAGTAGCATGGAGACTCATTTGAATCGATTCAGCGTCAACAAATTAGTGGAAAATGATACCTAACACGCCTAAATCCAATCTATTAAAAAAAAAAAAAAAAAATCGAAATACACATTTTGACCCCTTACCTCTTCAAATATGGCCCGATCAGGCTAAAAAGTTCTGAGGATCAATCAACTAAACCCAGAAACGGGTTCCTAACCAAAATTCCAAATTTTTAGCCAATTTTCTACTACCGAAATTGGCCTGGACGGCGGACGGACATTTGATAATTTTTATCTAGATACTTTGAAAAACGCTGTAAATTCTTACACACGGGTTGGACCAGGCGCATGGAGATTCATTTCCTCAAAATGTGGAATCTGGAGGATACAGAGGGTGTGGCGGGTCCCGGACCCATTCCAATCAATTCAGGGTTCAAAGTTAGTGAAAAATGATACCCCACACGCCTAGGTACCAGAAGTCTCTTAAACACATATTAAAAATGGGAAATAGATACCCATTTTCACCCATTACTTCTTCCAGTGGGTGCCAATAGTTCTGGGACCCTTTTCATTGGATTCAGCGTCCAGAATTTAGTCGAAAATGATACCCCACACGCCTAGAGTGGAGAAAATATCAAAAATCCATTTCTCGAAATTCACATTTTGACCATTACCGTACTCAAATTTGGGTTTCGAGGACCAACTAGAGCCATGAACGGACCCCTGACCAAAATTTGGCCCGATTCGGATAGGTTAATTTAACGAATAACCAACCAAAATGACCACCCAAGGGCCCTGAAGCCAAAAAATTCGAACAAATTTCCCTCGTTAAGACGATTTAAGATGATTTTTGCCGATTATCAACTCCATTCTAAAGACCAAGCATTTTGGTGACAATACTACTCCATTATTGTAGACCATGTCTCGCGAATTATGTTCACGTTTGAGCATACTGATGTGATCTTGCGGTAACTGATTGGGCGATTGGAGTCGTAAATGGTGGCAAAATCGTCCTGAAAACTCTGAACGAAGAACGCGAGTACACATCTGGATTTTTATATGCAATATCGTGTGCATTTGCATGCCCTTTGTATGGAAAAACCAATATCCTCGGGAGATAATCATAACAAAGACTATACCTAATAGAAAATACAAAAACGAGCATGTTAGTTTTGTTTTAAAAAAGGGTTACGCCAAAATTGTGTATTTTGTGCTGATGAATTTCCTCAGGAGTGCTCCAACCTTCATTGGAGCTGTCGTCGATCATTTTACTCGATCCCAACGAGCGTCTACCGAGCACATTTACTCCATTCAAAGAGTGGAAAAGACGAAAGACTTCCATTTTGGTTTGCACCTGTTCTGTCAGTGATGGGGTTTCTGTCTTGAGACAATTTTGGGCTAGAATCTTCGGGGGTTTTATGATCCGCTTCTCAGATTGAGTCGCTTTGAGTGGGATTGGAACTCTAGGCGATGTCTCAATCTTGTATGGTTCACTAGTTGCCTGTGTAAACGGCCTGGATGCTCTCTTTGTTCTGATATTTCTGGCCACTTTGAGCAAACCGGCTTCATTGAGCTGGTTGAAGACAATTTCTCTTAAACCACGACTTTCCACGAGGTAGCAGCGCAGTTCCATTCCTCTCAACCGTTGTAACTCTTCCTGATAGTCAATCACGCCGGCCTGGAAATTTATGTTGATTTTGGTGTCCAACATCGATGGGCAAGCTTTCGGCGTGTTGACGTTGGTAAGACCGTCTCCATGTCTGTACAACGACTTAATGGCGCAGTCACCCATTCCCTCTTGCCAATCTGGTTGGAGATTGTGGTAGAGTTTGACATCATTGCCAGTCATTAAACCAAAGTTTTTCATGCTTTCATACAGTTTGTCAATTATGCCATGAACCTTCAGCAAGGTCTCTCTGTTGCGCAAAGCAGCTTGTCTAAGTAGTTCTTCTGACTCATCAATCAGACACGGTTCAAAACCTGCAAATTTTACTGGATTTTCCGAAGGATTTGAAGGTGACTTAATTGTTTTTCTCTGAACGATCAGCTTCCTTGGGTTGAATTTACTCTTTTTTGACCTAGAATGATCTTGCTCTTTGGCTCTCGAGCTGTACGTTCCATAGAATATTGAGCTCATTGGACGTGTAAAACGATCGTAGAAGTTACTCAGCCGACAGGGGTATATCTTCCTGAAGTTCCCCATATGGCTGTTCTCCCAAGCTATTCGATCGTGGGTTATCTTTTCGTCGCGTGCCTGCTCCCTTCTGCCTTTGGGTTGACTGGTTCTGAACAGTCTATCCCAAGCTCTTCTTTTCTCTTCAAGCAGCACATCTTCTCGGTTAGTATCCTGCAAGTTGAGCAGGTTGAAAGCATCATACAACAAAGCCGCCTTCACATCATAGTCAATGGTTACGTCTGTCGCAAAGCTTGGAGAATGATTGACTTCTAAAATGTACGGTTTCAAACAGTGATCAAAAATGAAATCAAACCCCAATATTTCGAAACATGCTTGGGAACTCCTTTGATGAGGGAAGGCCACCTGGCAGTAGTGCCTCACATGTAGGTAAAGACACAGTTATCGTTTTTATGATGACGTCATCAATTGAATTCCAAATCTTCTCGACGTCGTAATTGTGACTCTGGAACCACTGGTTAATGGTCGACAGCCGTCTCTTGCTACCGTGCAGGTCGTCGTCCACGTATGTGCTACTGTGCTTGTTCACAGAGTAGTTGGTCAGGTGCATGAACATGTTACCAGCATTGCCAGCTGTCAGGAACTTTGTATTCAGTTGTGGCAAACCTGGCAAGACCCTCATTGTAGACAAATATCCTCAAAGGGTTGCAGGATGTGATCAACGCATAAATCCTCAAATCAAATTTGTACCCATCAATGAGAAATGGTCTTTGGATGTAGACCTGGCAGACCATGTTGTCGTCATTCCTATACCTGTTGACGTTGTTTGTGATTGTAATGCCTCTACCTTGACGCCCAAAGCTTGGTTTTACGATGAATAATTCGTTTTTGTGACTTTTAGAATATTCAATCACTTCGAGTAAATCTGTCCGAAGACACCAAGTTTTTGGAAAGAAGTTGAACTCGTCTGGAAACAATTTGAGCATCCGGTTCAAGTTGCGCCCCAATTGATCTTTTCTGCATATCTCCAGCATGCCGGGGAAATGATTGATTCTTTGATAGCGTTTCAATTCCCTACACCGCTCAACTGTGACGGACATGTCCGTCCAAAACACGTCGCAATCGTCGGTCGACTCTTTCATTTCAAAATCATTTGCAATTGATCGGATCAAATTGAACCGACACTGGTCTGTATTGATCGAACTGATTCGTCTGATGGATTTCTTATGTAGATTGTGGGCTGTGGTTGATATTCTTTTACTTCCGTTCCCATTTGATTGCATTTTTTGAACCCTCCTTTGATGAATGCAGACTCCGCTTTTGTCAATATTCCCTTACACCAGGATAGAGGATTTCCTAATCAAATTTATATTTGGCATTGGCGGTTAAAACGGGAATTTTGATTGTCAGGAATGTTTTCTTTACAAAAATTTAAATGTTTTTTGCGATTCTGCTACTAGTTGTCAAGTGTTTGGTGTGTTAGCAGTTATTGCTTGGAGCTGTCGCCTTGCCGATTTAGAGGTATTGGAGTTCCCACTGTTCCATTCGGGGTAGGCACAGTGAAAACTCTGTTCTGGCCATCTGCAGGGGTGAAGGAAAGGTCATTAGAAGGTTTCCTCGTGGTGTTAACTGGTTTGGGATTTGGAGAAGTCCTCTCATAGTGGACCAAACACCAAAGTCTGTTTGTAGAGAAGCTGCTTGCGCGAATACCCACAACTTTATATATTTTCTCCTTACATTACAAGAGAAGTGGAGATAAAGCCCACCGCCGCAATGCTCCAATCAACTGTTGTAATTGCCTTCAGTGCCTCCATCTGTAGGAGCAACACAGCAAAGGATGAATAAATAAATTATGTACAACATAAATCAGCTTCTAGTGTCCTCCGCTTCCCAATCATATTTTGCAGGCTTTAGTTTCCTGAAGCATTTCTTGTGTTAGCCTACAGTCCAGGAAAGAGTAGGTAAGGCAATACAGCTATCGATCA
The DNA here is from genome assembly GCA_019603395.1 of Cyrtorhinus lividipennis. Lineage (NCBI taxonomy): Eukaryota > Metazoa > Arthropoda > Insecta > Hemiptera > Miridae > Cyrtorhinus > Cyrtorhinus lividipennis. The sequence continues at coordinate 25,363,522 of CM034001.1, read as the reverse complement.
GGTCAATCAATCAATCTTCATTAGTTTTTTATTTATTATTAATAATCCATTTTATCAGCTATTTCTACTTTTTTTCTGTAATATTGGGAATTCCGTTGAATCCTCATTCCCAAACATGCAGTCAATGATTGAATGGTTTGAGGTGTGCCGAAAAAATCCGACGGGATACACGAAGGGCGTGGACTCTACTGGAACGTGTTTAGAGAGAGGGGCGCAAGGAAGGGCGACCATATATTTTGAATAATTCAGCAAAATCATGCCGACATTGGAGGGTAGGCGTCACAGAGAAGTTTACAAGGTTGACACTGACGGTGTTTGACAAGGCCTCGAGAGCGGGAAGGATTCGTTTACAAAGTAAACCTGCATTTTCCTGAGAGCACGTCTCCCTTGAGACGAGAGCCGTCAAGTCGGTGAAGGGATAATAGCAAGAGGAGGGGGGGGGGGTTCCATCATGGAAGGAAGCTTCAGTTATCTTTCCAACTTTTCAACTACTGAGATCGGTCTCATTATTGGTTGAATAATGATGAGAATTCCAGATCGTCAATTGATAGCCTTTGATTCATAGGCCAGAAGCTTGGGGACTCACTCCAAACGATTCAGTGTCCAAAATTCAGTGTAAAAATACTCCACCCGCCAAGGTACCAGAAATCTCTGAAACACATTCGAAACGGGTAGATAGATACCCATTTTGACCCATAATCTCTTCAGGTGGGTGCTAATCGTCCCGGGACCCGTCTAATTGGATTCAGTCCAAAATTTAGCGGCAAATGATACCCCACACGCCTAATCACCAAAAATCTCGAAAGTTCATTTTTCGAAAACACATAGTGACCCCGACCTCTCCCTCCCTCCAATTCAGTCCGGTCGGGCTGAAAAGTTTCAAGGACCAACTACTCCTTCTGAGATTATTCAAGGAATGGCCAACCAAAACGCGGCAAACTGTATGAGTACCCATTTTTGGAGTGCCCGGATCGGTTCGAAACCCATCTCAATCGATTCACCGTCTGAAATCTAGTGGAAATAGATTCCCCACCCACCTGGGTACCCAAGAAACTGAGAACTCCCATTTTCAAAATTTAAATTTTCGCCCTTACCCACTTTGGTTTAGGTTGATAGGGCTAAAAAGTGGGTTATATCGTTTAGCGTGATGTTGCAAAAACTAGCTGTTACTGAAATATTACAGACAACCTTAAAATTTATCTCAGCCACTTCTGCTGAAAACTAATCAACGAACAAATACATCAAGTAACCATTGAGTTTCATCTACCTGAAGCAGTTTACATAATTGAGGAAGCACTAGAAGTAAAGCATGTTGCTTATATTTTATATAGGTTGCGCAAGAATTTTATGATTTGTGGGACGATGCGCAGAAGTACTATTAAATGATGCAAATGCTGCACACCACCACATGAAGCTCCTCCAAAGCTGATTATCAGGCCAGTACCTTCTGATTAAATGACTTTACAGCACACAATGTGGCCGCTGGCAAACATTGCCATGGAAGATAGAGGGTCATGAGAGTACATTCACTTCTTCCATGATATTGTGATTAAACACATTCCAAAGACACATTGGGGTGACAGGAAAGAGGCCTCAGGTAAATCTGACCTGAGCCCCACCCTTCGTCCAGGTCAAGCTCTCATAATGGTTCCCCCACAACAGATGCGGCCCACATCAGTGAAAGGCCACTCAGTTAACCCTGAACATTTCTGGTGACAACTCTTAGTGACACACTATCTTCATTGGACTCTCCAAAGTGCCTACATTCTTGAGGTAATGTTTCACTAGTTCAGATCAAACTCATTTGTAGCATGTTCACTGTTAAGCTGTTTGGTACATAAGAGGTATCTTGTTCATGTTTAGACTGGAGTTCTGGAAAACAAAACCAACATTGAGATGGACCTCTCTGGTTTAATGAAGGGAAGGAAAAGCAGGACCGACAGGAAAATTTCCTCAAACGCAAGACCATATGCCTGCAATCAGTGTGACTACAGATCTGCGTGGGGAGGGGACCTGAAAAAACACATGAGTACTCACACCAGCAGCAAACCATATATTTGTGATCAGTGTGACTACAGAGCTGCGCGGGGAGGGGACCTGAAAATCCACATGAGAACTCACACAGGCAGCAAACCATATGCTTGTGATCAGTGTGACTACAGAGCTGCGCGGGCAGGGCACCTAAAAAGCCACATGGCTACTCACACAGGTAACAAACCATATGCTTGTGATCAGTGTGACTACAGAGCTGCACAGTCAGGACACCTGAAAAGCCACATGAGTACTCACACAGGCAGCAAACCATATATTTGTGATCAGTGTGACTACAGAGCTACGCGGGCAGGGAACCTGAAAAGCCACATGGCTACTCACACAGGCAACAAACCATATTTTTGTGATCAGTGTGACTACAGAGCTGCGCGGGGAGGGGACCTGAAACAACACATGAGTACTCACACAGGTCAGCAAACCATATGCTTGTGATCAGTGTGACTACAGAGCTGCACAGTCAGGGACACCTGAAAAGCCACATGGCTACTCACACAGGCAGCAAACCATATGCTTGTGGGCAGTGTGACTACAGAGCTGCACAGTCAGGGCACCTGAAACAACACATGGCTACTCACACAGGTAACAAACCATATGCTTGTGATCAGTGTGACTACAGAGCTGCGCGAAAAGGGAACCTGAAAAGCCACATGAGTACTCACACAGGCAGCAGACCATATGCTTGTGGTCAGTGTGACTACAGAGCTGCGCGGGCAGGGCACCTGAAACAACACATGGCTACTCACACAGGTAACAAACCCAATGCTTGTGGTCAGTGTGACTACAGAGCTGCACAGTCAGGGTACCTAAATAGCCACATGGTTACTCACACAGGCAGCAAACCATATGATGAATGCTTGTCATCAGAATCTGCGTAGAATGGTTTCTTGAAAAGCAAGGACTCATTCAATTCATGGACCTTCCTATGAGACCCACCCAGACTGTGTTTATTGATTCAAAATGTGACTTATATTATATTATATAAAGTCCTGATACATAGGTGGCTTATGAAATAAATCATTCTCTGATAAATCCGTTTTTTTGACACTCCCAGGTTTGATGTTTATGTCAAGATGGTTATACGGTCAAGATATGGGGCCAATGGAGAGGTTGAACCCTGGCATGATTACACAGGTTGATTATTATATTGTACTGGTTTTATTACTGCTTGAAATCATCTACTCACCTCACCCACTCAACTTTACTTCTTTGTGTCTTGGATGGGCATTTTTTGGCAACTGCATACTGCGGCTCATTGCTAATTTTATTGCTTTCTAACTTCGAATAATCAATGTCAAAATGCTGGTGGTATAAATTGGTTGGCCACGTAGAAGACTGTAAGATATGACAATGAGATACAAGGTAGTTTAGTTTATTAGATTTTTGCATACCTGATTTTTAATTAAATAATGCATTTATGGATTCTTATCGATACGAAAATTCCCGCCTTGTTCATTTTTCACAGGGGCAATGATTCAAAATCCAAAACGTCTGCCCACCAACCTGTCCAAAAAACTTGTTTAAAATGTATATTTAAAAAAAAGAATTTTGAATGTTGATCCTGATCAAAGTTAAGTAGGGGGCCCCAAATTGATTGCAATGCATCAGAAATATATAGTATTGGGCCTAAATGAATACAATAAAGTCAGGTAGGTTTAAATATAAAATTATCCGTCATCTGCATTTTTGTTGTGGAGAATTTTTTCAAAATCTAAAATTTTGGTCAGGGACCTCTTTTAGAATGATCAAACCGAAATTGGGAAGAATATGGTTGAAAATGTAAATTTTGAAACTAGATTTTCAGGATTTTTTGGAAACTAGGCTTATGGGGTATCGTTTTCGACTAAAATTTGGCCACTGAATACAATGACATGGGTCCCAGACGAATTAACGACCACCGAAGGTACGCATGGGTGCCTACGTACCTATGTATTCGGGTATCTAGGCTTGTTGGGTATTATTCTCCACAATTTTCAAAACTACGCATGTGGGGTATGATTTTCCACTGAAATTACGCTGAATCTAATGCGATTGGTGCCTTTTGGAGGTGGATGTGTGGCAGTATGTGTACTTAAATACATATCTCGACAGTTGGTTTTTAAGATTTTTGGGTACCTTGGCGTGTGGGGTATCATTTTCCACTAAATGTTGGAATCTGAATTTATTGGAATGAGTTCGGGGCCGTTTTCTCTATACTCCTGCAGAGAGTAACCAACTCCTGTGATTTTATTCTAGGCATCATGAAACGTCCAGAAAGAAAAATGTCGGGCCTATTGGAGAGAGAATTGAAAAATAGGTTGATTATTGAAGGAAAAACCAACCAATAGTGGTACAATCTCCGTCAACTGTCCACGAGGTGGGGTCCAATCATTTAGTGAGATATGATACCCCACAGGTCTATGTATCAGAAATCTAAAAAACCCACCCGAATCTATCATTTTCCACCAAATTTTGTATGCTGAATCCAATAAGACGGGTCCAAGGACGATTGGTACCCACTGGAAGAGGTAATGGAGCAAAATGGGTACCCAATTTGAATGTGTCTTCAAAATTTCTGGTACCTAGGCGTGTGGGGTATCATTTTCCACTAAATTTTGGACGCTGAATCCAATGAGACGGGTTCTAGAACGATTGGTACCCACCGGAAGAGGTAATGGGGTAATATCGGTATCCATCTACCTATTTTGGATGTGGGTTTACTTAGGCGAGTAGGGTATCGTTTTCCACTAAAATTTGGCCACTGAATGCAATGAGATGCACATCATGATCCAAATATTGACCATGGATGACGAAGTGAGACTGTACAACTCTCAATGTGGCTGCTGGTGAACATTGCTGTGGAAGAAAGAGAGACATGGGAGTCCTTTCACTTCTTCCATGATATTGTGATTAAACACATTCCAAAGACATGGGGTGACAGGGGAGTGGCCTCAGGTAAATCTGACCTGACCCCCACCCTTTGTCCAGGTCAAGCTCTCATAATGGTTCCCCCACAACAGATGCAGCCCACACCAGTGAAAGGCCACTCAGTTAACCCTGAACATTTCTGGTGACAACTCTTGGTGACACACTATCTTCATTGGACTCTCCAAAGTGCCTACATTCTTGAGGTAATGTTTCACTAGTTCAGATCTAACTCATTTGTAGCATGTTCACTGTTAAGCTGTTTGGTACATAAGAGGTATCTTGTTCATGTTTAGACTGGAGTTATGGAAAACAAAACCAACATTAAGATGGACCTCTCTGGTTTCATGAAGGGAAGGAAAAGCAGGACCGACAGGAAAATTTCCTCAAACGCAAGACCATATGCTTGCAATCAGTGTGACTACAGAGCCGCGCGGGGAGGGGACCTGAAAAGACACATGAGTACTCACCCAGGCAGCAAACCATATGCTTGTGGTCAGTGTGACTACAGAGCTGCACAAGGAGGGCAACTGAAAAGCCACATGGCTACTCACACAGGCAACAAACCATATGCTTGTGGTCAGTGTGACTACAGAGCTGCGCGGGCAGGGCACCTGAAAAACCACATGAGTACTCACACAGGTGACAAACCCTATGCTTGTGGTCAGTGTGACTACAGAGCTGCACAGCCTGGGCACCTGAAAAGCCACATGGCTACTCACACAGGTAACAAACCATATGCTTGTGATCAGTGTGACTACAGAGCTGCGCGGGCAGGGCACCTGAAAAGCCACATGAGTACTCACACCGGCAGCAGACCATATGCTTGTGGTCAGTGTGACTACAGAGCTGCGCGGGCAGGGCACCTGAAAAGCCACATGGCTACTCACACACGTAACAAACCATATGCTTGTGGTCAGTGTGACTACAGAGCCGCGCGGGCAGGGCACCTGAAAAGCCACATGGCTACTCACACAGGTAACAAACCCTATGCTTGTGGTCAGTGTGACTACAGAGCTGCACAGCCTGGGCACCTGAAAAGCCACATGGCTACTCACACAGGTAACAAACCATATGCTTGTGATCAGTGTGACTACAGAGCTGCACAGCCTGGGCACCTGAAAAGCCACATGGCTACTCACACAGGTGACAAACCATATGCTTGTGATCAGTGTGAGTACAGAGCTGCACAGTCAGGGCACCTGAAAAGCCACATGGCTACTCACACAGGTGACAAACCATATGCTTGTGATCAGTGTGACTACAGAGCTGCACAGTCAGGGCACCTGAAAAGCCACATGGCTACTCACACAGGTGACAAACCATATGCTTGTGATATGTGTGAGTACAGATCTGCTCACGCAGGAAATTGTGAAAGGCGCCTGAGAACTCATACAGACGCCAATCAGTGTGATGTCAGATCATCACATGCAGGCACATGATGAATGCTGTCATCAGAATCTGCGTAGAATGGTTTCTTGAAACAACCGGGTTCCATCATCCTTGTAGGTGTAAAATTGCAGGTAGGAAATGTTGCATTGACGGGAACACTCTCAGGCATGTGAGGAAGAGAGGCCGTCCAACCTAGCTAGTTTGTTGTGGTGGGCGAGCGCTTTCGACGTGATGACGTCATTGTCAAGCCAGCTACTCCTGAGTAGATGTAGAGTAAACTTAGTAGTTGGCTTGACAATGACGACTTCACGTCGAAAGCGCTCGCCCACCATACCAAACTTGTTAGGTAGGACGTCTCTTCCTTACATATCAACATTACCTAACCCCATACATTTAACTCTCAGGCAGTTCCCCTTCCTCTCAATACTTCCCGCAATGATTTCGGATGAAAAGGAAATCGGGCTCACCGTGACTTGATCATATTTGCCTCGTATATCACGGCTCCTTTGAAAGGGGAAGAAATAACAATAGATTTACGACCCAAGTCTCTGGACGAGAAACTGTAAACGTCACTTGTACTCCTCGGGGTTGGGGTGGGGGGTGAGCTATACGTCACGCGGGAGGGGTGGATCGTGATTGGTGCTACCCGACGACGCCGAATTCTCTGGAAAAACACACGGGGAATAAGGGAAACTCCTTCAACCGAAATATTCTTACTCACACGCTCCAAAAAGGGAAAAAACAACCCTCGAGCGATAATTCGCCCCCTTTAGCGCCCAAGGGGAGGGGGGAAAATCCGAACGGGGATTCTCTTGCCAAAAGGCGGGCGTTGGTGAGGGGAGGGGGGATAAAGTGTTGTTTCTGGCGTGTTGAAGGGTGTTAAGATGTGAGAGGGACGGTGGTGGGGCATAAGAACTGTATACCATAACTCAACAAGATTTGTTCCTTTTGGCACGGCATTAATATTGATGGGGGTAGTTCCTGATCTCCCTCCTCATCCCTTTCTTTGGGGAATCGATTCCCGTTCCACCTCCTCTCCCCCTCCCGCACTAACAAATTTTTTTTATCCGCTTTTCTCCTGAAATTAAGGTACAAATGTTGTGTATCTTTGGATTTTTTGTGACTTTTTCGAAATATGTTTTGTATTTGTGTAAAAACTCTTGTTGTATGTTCAAAATATGTGTTACGATTAGCGCTATTGTAAGAATATAATGAATTTTTACTCATTAGGCTTATTCTTCCACCTCAAAACGGTTGACTGAGCGTATTCTTTGGCAAAATATTTTGAATTGAATGATCGGATACCATCTTAAGGAGGTCACATCCGATGTTTCACATGCCTAAATGAATCAAAAACGCTGCAAATTCATTTAACTGGGTTGATTATTCTTTGGACAAGCAGAATGGAGACTCATCAGAACCGATTCAGCGTCTAAAGTTTAATGCAAAATGATAACCCACGCGAATTGGTGCTGGGAAATTCGAAAACCACCTTTCAAAATAGGTAGATAGATACCAATAACGTCATCCAGAGGGTGCCAATCGTTCCGGGACCTATTTCATTGGATTCAACGTCCAAAATTTAGTGGAAAACTATACCCCACACGCCTAGGTACCAGAAATCTCGAAAATTTCTTTCCAAATAGGTTGGTAGGTACCTTTACCTTTATCATTGTACAAAATGCGCTCAAATAACTCGCAAATGAGAAAAGATTATGTTTATTGTAGTGCCATAAAAGATATATGCCCAAAGAGGAGAAAATTTTTTCACATTTTCTTGTCGCTGTTGTTTAATTACTCTAAAAACGGCATTTTCTATGGGACATTCTTCAATTTTCAGTATGTACGCGCCCGTTTTAATTTATTATTCTTTGAAAAATCAACAAACCTATGCTTCCATCCCAGAAGTCAAAATTTTACATTATTCGTATCAAGATGTCCACACCAAAAATAAAGGTTAATTATTCTAGGAAGAACAACCATAACGCTGCGAATTCATTCACAATACTTGGTAATTCATCAGAGCAGAAGTGGAGTGTCCTGGGCTCATTTTAATCAATTTAGCATCCAACATTCAGTGGAAAATGATACCCCTCACGCCTAGGTACCATAATATTTCGAAAATCCACTTCTGGAATACATAGGTAGGCAGGTAGGTACTTATTTAGAACGTATCCACCTCCGGAGAGTGCCAATGAGTCCGTCCACGCCGATTTTGGTAGTAGATTTTTTTTTTATATCTGTTTTTTTTCTGTATTGTATTCTGGTCTTTTTAAAATTTTGGTCAGGGATCCTTTTTTGGTTCTAGTTGGTCGGCAAAACTTTTCAGCCCAATCGAACCAAAATGCGGGAAAAATAGGGGGTCAAAATGTGTTTTTGAAAATTGTTTTTTTCGGCGATTTAGGCGTGTGGGGTATCATTTTGACTTAATTATGGACGCTGAATGCAATGAGACGGGTTCCGGATAGATTGAGGCCCACCGGGGCCTGGGTACGTATCCGGGTATGTATCTACCGGTTTCGAATGCGTGTTTTCGAGATTTCTGGTACCTGGGCGTGTGGGGTATCGTTTTCAATTAAATTTTGGACGTTGAATCGATTGGAATGGGTCCGGTACACGCCACAGCCAAAATTTTCCCCATGCTCTTGCTTTAACACGTTCGCTGCGGGTCATGCGTGAGCTCTGTTCCAATCGGTGTGCGTCGCACGCGCCTGGAGCGTGAAGGTAGCCCTCATTTCAGATGACTCCCGCACAGCTGCTCAAACGAGCTCAACAATTCCGCAGCGAACGTGTTAAGGAATAATAAGCCGCTGTGAAATGTTGGGAATGATACCATTATCTAATATTGAACAGAAATTATGTATTTGAAAACCAGAAACCGATTATACTGTCGGGGTTGTGCGATTGTACCAGTTAACTCGTTTAAAGTCGGTTTTTCATCATCTTCCCTTTTTCGTTTTACGATGTTGAAATACAGAAATTCTCTAAGAACAGAAATGGCCAATTTGCGACGGCGCTTGATGTAGTTTCTACAGCGATTTTGGTTGCTGACTTTAATTGAAATCGGAAAACCCCCGGCATAAAGAAAAAGGAAACCAACCTGGGAGGAGTGGGCAAATGGTGAGTTGTGGTGGGGGTAATACGGTTTTACGACCCCGCCCACTCACTTGGGGAGGGTGAAACTCACCGCCTTCGGGGGTTGGGGTGCGTCATTCCTTTCCCTATTCACTTTAGGGGATGGAAGAGGGGGATCGCCCGCTCAGCATCAACATCGTCCGAGTTATGTAATCACGAGAAATAGAAACGAGGCCGATTTAACTTTGTAATAACCCCCCACCCCATCCTTTTCACTCGTGGCCCCCACCATTTAAGCCCCACACGCTTCATTTTAGGGTGGAATAAACGTTATTTACTTCCGTGCATTATTCCCCATCCGTTCTCTCATTCTTTCGTTTTGAACGAAATTCCCGTACTAATTCTCTTAAACTTCAATCCAACTAGAAATGATTCAGAATCGCGTTTCTGTCACCTAGTTGAGTTGTAGAAAGCAACACGATTTCGACATGAAACCAATCATTCTAGTGATGAAGATATCTTAATCCAGTCATCGAGTATGGGGATAGATCAAAACTAAAACTCATGTTCTTTGATAACTTCATACTCGAAATGTTTGCAATTACATCTCAACGAGTGATTCTTACTAAATTTTATTTTCGACTTAAAACATATAGCTAAAAGAAGAGTTTTAAATGATTTGTTATTTTATAAACACTTAAGTATTCGTAGTTACAATACACGCAAAATAGTTTAGGATCCTCATGAGTCCAATTGGTACTATACGGCATATTAGTGTGGGGAAGTGTGGCGATTCGAAAGGGAGAGGGGGGGATCAAAATTTGTACCTATTTCAAAAAGTGTTTTTTAGAAAAGATTTTTGGCGATCTAGGCATGGGGTATCATTTTCAATTAAATTATGGACGCTGAATCTAATCTAATGAGACGGGTCCCGGAACGATTGGCACTTACCAGAAGAGGTTATGGGTCAGAATTGGTATCTATTTACCTATTTCAAAAGATTTTTTTCGATATTTCTGGTACCTAGGCGTGTGGGATGTCATTTTCATCTAAATTTGGGACGCTGATCCGATGAAACGGGTCCCGGAACGATTGGCGCCCACCGGAAGAGGTTATGGGCCGAAATTTGTTTCTATTTACCTATTTCAAAAGCGGGTTTTCGAGATTTCTGCTACCTAGGCGTGTGGGGTGTCATTTTCCACTAAATTTCGGACGCTAAATCGATTGGAATGAGTCTCCGTACGCTCGGTCCGAGAAATAATCTACCCCTGTGAATGAATTGGTGGCGTTTTTATCTGAACTTCCTACACCAGGGGTTATTTTTAGTGTAATGAGATTAAGGTGAGAATGTATGATCTCAGGGCATAGAATCTGGTTGGCATATGTGTTGTTTATCAACTGTTGCAAAGGAGCACTATACCCAGGAATGCTGATTAGTACAATCCAGAACGAAAAAATAAACATAGAAGTGGATTATTAGTGAATCAGTGAATTTATGAAGTACAGACATGGATGACTACTGATGACGGTGGTTGGAAAACACGTCGTCAGACAGTCGTCAACCATTTCAAACCAAATTTCGCTCTTCAGTACCTGCGATTTATTGTACATTTTTTAATAATATTGCCTGCAACCCAGCTGACCAGTCTACTTTGTCGCACGGGCTCTTGCTACATGTTGCATAAGAGACAGGTGAAAATGAGGGTGAAACAGAAATAGTTCCTGGAAGTCTGTCGTCCAACCCGTTTTCCGACCACAGCGTCAAAGACATTCCCCACCTTCAACGCCGTACGGTCGTGATGGCTTAGTCTACCCTATCAACACGGCCCATTTAGTCTATTCGGGATAAAACATAACTTATTAGTATTCAAGATACATTTCTTCCACAAGATAAACTTGAAATGAAGAAAAATGAAGTTTGAAAGTTGTAAGTTCAAATTTAGTTTTTTGCATGTAAAAGGCACAGTTCTAGAAAATCAAGTTTTCAAAAACACTTTCCACCCATCGCCATTTCAAATTAGTGCCAATCTGCAGACAAATTTCTTGCCCGCTGTCAACTAAGCGTTTTTGGTGGTAGATAATTTTCTAAAAATTATATTGGAAACCTTTCAGCCCAATCAGACAAAATTTTGGGAGGTTATAGGCAAAAATGTGTTTTGTGAAACACGATTTTCGTGATTTTTCGGCCAATAAGGTATGTGGGATACTATTTCCATCAAATTTCGGACGATAAATCCATTCAGATGGGTTGCCGACCGATTGGCTTCCAGCTGGAGGTGGGTATGGGTCAAATGGGTACCTACCTACCTTATTGGAATGAACTCTGGACACTCCACAGTCACTGGTTTCCTCTTGTCTAAGGAATGGGAAATCATTGTTGGAGAATTTCGCAGCGTTTTTAGTTAGTTATTCCTGGAATAATCAACCTATGTTTTCATGCAGAATGTTAATTCCAATTCGGCCCAATATTTCTTTTTGGGCGTTTCAAGGTGTCTAGGGCCAAAATGTTCTAAAAAATATAAATTCGGATCAGGAACCCGTATTCAGTCCGATCGGACCAAATTTGTGAGGAGGGTAGGGGTCAAAATGTGCATTTTGAAAAATGAATTTTCGAGATTCTTTGCGATCTAGGCGTGTGTGGTGTTATTTTCGACCAAATTTTGGATGCACAATCCAATGAAACGGGTCTCGGAACGAATGGCGCCCACCGGAAGAGGTTATAGGTCATAATGGCTATATATCTACCTATTCCGAAAGTGGATTTCCGAGATTTGTGGTACCTGGGCTTGTGGGGTATGATTTTCCAATAAATTTTGAACGCTGAATCGATTGGACAGAGTCTCCATGCTGCTGGTTTGAGCAATAACCAACCCCTGTGATTGATTTTTTTTTTTTTTCATCTCGCTTCATGATTCTTTCCGTGGTAGCATTAAATGCTGTCTAAATGAAAAAAAAGTTAGAAACCTGAACTGGTTTGTAGACAAGTTAGACATGGTCTAATTTCGACGATGTTGCTGCTTGGAAATAGTTTTGTACATTATCAAATTACTCTTTGGGTGTTTGGTGAAAAATTACCCAAAGACGCTGAAGGTATGGTCTTAATTAGTAACCGGGAACCCTGTTGAGAGTAAAGTGAATTCATAGTATGAGCGCGGAGGGTGTAAGCGAGGAAGGTTGATTGCGAGGGAATGTGGGGTCTGAAGTGGAAAAGCACCCCCGCACCCCTTCTCGCTCACGAGCTGAATTACAGGTAATTTTCGTTGGCAACACTGAGAGCTAACTGCCCTTCTAATTGTCACCCGTCGACCCACCCCCCTTCCCGACGGCGTCATTAGCTTCCAACAGATTTCCCCCAGGGCCACTTTCGGTACAGCCCTACCTCAACCCCCCACCACCGCTCCGCAATATACACCGGTACAGTCTCCGCCCTGCCAGGTCCCCGCCCTGGCTCAAATTGCCGCCTCCCCTGCCCTCTTACCACCCCTGCCTTTCGACCCCTTCCAGGCTTTTTGGCCGGAATTACGCGCAAATTTGTCTCAGTTGGGACCCTAATCATTGTGAACCCCTCCTGACAGGAAAGGATTATCATTCCCTTAATAAAAACTCACCACAATTTCGAGCGAGAGGGGTGGCTATCATTATTTTCAGAGATAACGATCCAGGGCATTTTAATCCTCTGTGGAAACCCCAATTAACTACGGTTTTTGTCATTTTCGCACACCTATCTCCAATCTCGCCCTACCACCCGGATCCACGCGTTAAAATAATCTGCATTACTCAACTCAATTCATTTATTGAATTTTCCGGTAACTTGGACCTATAAAACAGAAGTTCAGCCATCTTTAGTATACACGTACTATGAAAAAACGCTGCATATTCTTTCACAGGGGTTGGTTATGTAAGCCTCTCTCGAATTAAAATGTGTTTGAATTTACTATAATTTAATTCGGGTTTCTTCGGAGAATTTGGAAGGGACCTAGCGAGAGGATACGGGATGTAAGTCCAAGACTTACGACTGAGCGTTAATTAGGGATACCAAGGATGAACATAAAATACATTGATACAAAATGAATTATAATTGAAAACAAGGACACGTTGCACAGGAGAGTATGCCTCAACCTCATGAAATGATGATATACATGAAATACAATTAATGAACAAGTGCCACAATATCAGCTGATGAAAACGGCGTTGGTCAAAGGGAAAACTGGAGAGGGCATGCTGTCCCGAAGGTACACAGCGAGGCTTAATTAACTTGAGTCCTTTATCATCTCATGGGGAACACAATATTACAGCATCAGTCGACTTCAGCACGGTAGCAGAGTTCACTTCAGAGCGAGCACAGGACAAAGCCAGGATGGACTGAGTGAGATGCACCTGCATGACAGGGTTACAAAAATATATATGACTCCGACAGGTTGGGCGCCTTGGCAATGACTGCCCAGTTGGGCGCCTTGGCAATGAGTGCGCGCTGGAGCTCTCTCCAAATGCGATGTCCAGGCAGGAGCTGCGCGCGCATCCTGGCGCATGCTCCCTCCCTTCTGGTTTTCTGGAGGCAGTAAGCCTGGGGGCTTACAGTTATTCCTTGGACCAGCAGCATGGAGACTTATACGAATCGATTCAACGCCCAATATTAGTCAAAAATGATACCCTACGCCTGTAAGGTACCAAAATCTTGAAAACACTTTTGAAATAGACCCATAACTTCCTCCAGTGGGCGCAGATTTGTAAAAAATTGTCTACTACCGAAAACGGCGCGGATGGTGGACGGACATTGACCTTTTTTGATCCAGACACCATGAAACGTCCAGAAAAAAACGCTGCAAATTCTTACACAGGGTTGGTTATTCCTAAGACTACGCGCATGGAGACTCATATCTTCAACATTTGGAAGAAAGACGGGTCCCGGACCCATTCCAATTGATTCAGGGTCCAATATTTAGTGGAAAATGATACCCCACACGCCTAGGTACCAGGTATCTCGAAAACCCACGTTCAAAATAGGTAGATACCCAAAATAGGTAGGATACCCATATTGCCTCATAACCTCTTCCGGTGGGTACCAACCGTTCCGGGACCCACTTTATTGGATTCGGCTTCCAAAATTCAGTGGACAATTAAACCCCACACGCCTAGACCACCGAACGTTTAGAAATCCATTTTTTGAAAACACATTTTGACGTTTTTAGGCAAAGATTTATATTGTAAGACATCCTTATGATAAGTGCTGGTCTAATTCGAAAACTAAAAAGAAGGAAACAGTTCTGGAACTTGTCCATGTGAAGTCATCGGTGCTCCTCCCCCGTCGTCCTCCTGGATTCCATGTACTGCTCGAGAGCTGACCAAATATCCTGCGTCCTGAATCGTCCTGAAAACTGGTCAGCAAGCGACGACGTTTGCTTACTGGCTGATTCCACTTCATCGATTTTAGTCGCGTCGTCTGTCACTCGGATGAAGTTGGAAAGCTTTCGAATGGCTTTGCTCGTTTCGGCCCATTCATTGCCGCGACCGTATTTGATTTCGTCCTCCATCTTCAAAAGCCCTGCATTTTTCATATTGGCGTAAATATTGTCCAGGATACCGTGGCGTTTGAGTAGAAATTCTCTTTTTTCCATAGAAGAAATCCTTTCTTTTTCGTCGTTTTCGTTGATGACGCAAGGCTTGAAATCTAAAGCGCCGTGGTATTTCGTGGTAAATTGTGAATCTTCTGTTAAATTCGAATTTTTCTGCACATCACCAGCCGCTGACAACTTTGCCTTTAGTGGCTTCTGCCTCACCCCGTGCTCACCTTGTAATTTTTGTCCATTTTCCTTCGCTTTCGAGCTAATGGTTTCCGCGTAAACTGTAGTCGTTCTGGCTTTGATGAATTTCTCATAGTATTCGTCATTCTCTCCAGGATATATTTTCCTGTAGTTTCCTAAATGAGTGTTCTCCCACTCAATTCGAGCTTTAGTCATGCGATCGTCTTGTTCTTTGTCTCTGCTCAGTGCATCTGCTGACTGCACGGACGTGAACAACCTATCCCTGGCACGACGTTTGTCTTCGTTCATCACTTTGACTCTGTTGTTTTGCGACAAATTTAAAATGTTGAACGTGTCGTACAACAGCGATTCTTTCACTTCATGGTCGATGGTCGTGTCTGTGTGGAAACTAGGTGAATGGTTCACTTCTAGAACGAACGGTTTGAGCTTATAATCGAACATGAAATCGAAGCCGAGAAGCTCAAAACAAGCGTGAGAGCTCAAATGGTGTGGGAAACAAGCGTGATAGTAGTGCTTCAATGTGGGGAGTGAGACGATTATAGTTTTGACGATGGCGTCATCGATCAAATCCCAAACTTTCTTGGCGTCGTAATTATTTTTCAAAAACCACTGGTTGATGGTCGATAGTCGTCTTTTGCTGCCGTCGATGTCGTCGACGTTGTAAGTCCGACTGTGTTTGTTCACAGAGTAGTTGGTCAGGTGCATGAACATGTTGCTGGCGTTGACGCTGTTGGGTTCTTTGTACTTGGCTGTGGCAAACCTGGCAAGGCCCTCGTTGTAGACAAATATCCTCAATGGGTCGCAGGATGTGATCAAAGTGTAAATTCTCAAGTCGAATTTGAAACCGTCGATGAGAAACGGGCGTTGCAGGTACACTTGGCAGATCATTTTGTCGTACGTCTTCAACTGGTTGAGGTTCCTCGTGATGGATATTCCACGTCCTTGGCAGCCCAAATCGGGCTTGACGATGAAGCATTTTCCCTTGTGTGTCTTTGCGTATTCCGCCACTTCGCCAATGTCACTGGGCAGGCACCAAGTCCTGGGGAACACATAGTACTCGTGCGGGAACACTTTGAGAAGACGGTTCATGTTCCGAGCTAATAAATCTTTTCGACAAATCTCGAGCATTCCAGGAAAATGGTTGATCCTTTGGTAGCGCTTCATGTCCTTGCACCTTTGGACCGAAATGGACAAATCCGTCCAGTAGACGTTCCAATTTTCGTTTGACTCTTTCATGCCGAATTTGTTTGCCGTGAATCTGACCAGATCGTAGCGGCAGTTGGACGTGTTGATGAGGCTTACTCGGATCCGTTTTCTCTTCCTTTTTCTCAAAGCCCGTGTTATCAAGGCCGATGCTGTTGGTCTAGTTTCCATTTCTTTGTCCGCACAGATTGAATCTGTGTTTGTCAGCTCCGCAATCATCTTTGAACAATTTCCCCGCTTACTTCCTCCTTGCAAAAGAAATCAAAAACGTCAAATTTGGGGTAGAAACACTCGAAAATTATACATATTGTAAACGCAAAGTGCGGAGTTTCCTTGGTTTTGTTGTCTTTATACCACAAATGGTTGAGAATAACAACTTTGGTGCCATTAAATGGTCAAAATGAAGCCTGATAGAATGATATGTGGCACGTGGACCAATTTGCTTTTCAAGATATGAGGCGAGGTTAGTAAGGTTAGTTCTACAGCGCATCAGTTGCTAAGATAAATGAAGGAAACCTGACGCATTCTCCGAATATGCAGGCTCTTGCTAACGTTATCCATGCAGCCACACATTGAAGAAACCTGGCATCAGAAACGGCAATGGTTGTTGAAACCATATCTGTCACAACAAAAAATTGAGGTTTTCGACCAATATCGTGCGCAGGCTTTTTTAACCTGCTTGTTGTTTGTTACATGCAGGGGACTTTGTCTGGGGGACAGACTGGCATGTTTGCTGTTTAACATTGCTGCAGAAGCCGCAATGAGAGCTACAGGCATACAGGTTGGAAGGATCATCTTCAATCGTTCAATGCAGCTCCTGGGCTATGCTGACGACATTGGTATAGTAGGCTGGACATGTTCAAAGTGTGAAGCATTCACTGCTCTTCAAGTGGCAGCATTGCCACTGGTCAATGCTCTAGTCAAAAAGGAAAGAGTCAATGATCAAGTATATTGCTGGTAACCCCTCCAGGACTGTCCTTGAGACAGTACAGGCGACTGTAGTTTGAAACTGTGGCAGAATTTGTATATCTTGGCTTACAAGTGTTTGCCAATGAATGAAACCCGAAACAAGCCAAAGAATGCAGTCAGCAAATCGATGTAATTTTGGACTTCTATAACAGCTGAAAAGCAGGGTTATTTCACAGGTCACAAAACTTCGGCTCTATAGGACTCATTTGACCAGTCTTGACCTACAGCTCTGAAATCTGGATGCTAACAAAAGCAATCGACAAGGAGGGTTCTCCGTAGGATTTTGGAGGCCTGTTTGACGCAGAGGAGCTCGCCTGGAGACGAAGAACAAATGCCGAAGTCATGAGCCTCTAATGATATCGTCAGAATCATGAAGGTTGGAAGCGTCCGTTGGGCCGGGCACGTACCCAGAATGAGCCCCCAAGAGATCCCTGGAGAGCTTGTTGATGAAATTATCCACAAAAGAAGAAGATTAGGTCGACCAAAACTGCTGTGGCTGGAGACGCACAATCCATTCTGGTAATTCGAAAGTGGAAAGCGGCAGCAAGAAAATGAGATGACTGGCAGACATCACTCCAGGATGCCCTGATCCCACGCGGATTGTAGCGGCACGATAGAAGAAGAAGAAGGCTTCGTTAAAAATGATAAGGTTAAGTCAGTGTTGCGCTTTTGGTTGGTTATTCCTTGAATGTCTAGATCAAAATCTAGGCATGTGGGGTATTATTTTCCACTAAATTTTGGAAGCTGAATCGAATAAAAAGGGTCCCAGAACGATCGGAGCCCGCCAGAAGAGGTTATAGGTCAAAATTGTTATCTATCTACCCATTTCAAAAATAGTTTTTACGAGATTTCTGGTACCTAGGCGGGTTAGTGTATTATTTAGCAATAAAGTTTGGACACTGAATGGATTGGAGTAAGTCCCCATGTGCCTGGTCTGAATAATAGCCACCCCTCAGAAAGAATTTGCAGCGTTCTTCTTAAATCAGAGTTTGAGTTAATATCGTCCCCCGTTCACTCTCTATATTTAGAAGGCCCAAAAGTTGAACTTTGACGCCAGGAAAAAGGCATAATCTATGTGTCGCAGACTTTCGTTTCAATTCTTCTATGAGCTTTACATGAGAGAGGAAACGAAGCAGGGGAAAACAGAACGTATGTGAGGGAGAATTGGTAATAGAGCGTGAACCACCCCCCCCCCCCCCCATGAACGTAGCAGCACAATCAGTTCTGTGTGAGATTCGTTAAGGCAAGTTGGTATGCTCTCTCTCCGATCTCCGCCCCGCTCGATGTTTTTATCTCTTCTCGATGGATGTTCTCAGTGTCCCCTAACTACCTTGCTGCGCCTTCTGTATCTGTATGATGTTCAAAAGAGGGAACAAGAGCGAGGGTTAAAAAGAGGGGTTGTTTGCACGAGTTGGAACACGGAGAAGTGATCCTCTCAATCGACTTTCGCCTTTTTCAAGTGGCCAGTCATTTTTCTTCGCTTGGTTCGGTTATTTCCAGACAATGACGTGATCAGTCGGGGTGACCTGAGCCAAATAAATGTCAAATCGGATACCAATACAATGATGTAGAGGGCGTTGTCACGCTGCGGAATATCGATTCATGAGGCACTGAAGTTTCATACAAAACGTACCTGAATATTGTATAATTGTAAACATTTCATTCAAATATCAAAAAATGCATGCACCTAGTTGACTTCTAAATCACTGCAGGATTATATTGAGTATAATCTGAATCCTTCCGGCTCAAAAGACCAAAATGTGTGGAGCATTCCTTCAAAATAATACACACCACATTATCAGGCTTATCAGAAGTAAAATGAAGGAAAATAACGCTCAAGCTTTTATTGATTTTATCAAAAAGAATGTCAAAACAATAGGTTCATACGGATAAATGAGGTTATGGAGGTTATATTGGGGTTACTATGGTTCCTACAGAAGGTATGCTGTGGAGTTAGCGCTCCAAGTGGGGCAACAACATTTCTGTACCATATTCCGCCAAATACAAAGTTTACGGAACAGTACATCTTGGACATTTTGATCACTCTTATTAGAATAATACATTTTTCTATTCAAAGGCAAAATCCTTTCAAACATCCACTTCGTAAAGCATTAAAAGAGCTCTGAAAAATCTAAAAATTAAACATCTATTGCGGCTCTAGTCATGGTTAACTCAAATTCAGCCCGATCACCGAAAACAGGGCTCTTTGTTCAAATGAGCGTTTTTTGAAATAGTTTTTGGACCTGGAAAAATTGTGATTTTATATTCCACCTTCATAGCGGAAGCTAAATCAATGGGTTTTGAAGCGATTGTCGTATACAATGGCAAGGTATCAACATACGAGTATATTGAAAATGGGTTTTTTTATGATAGTATTTTGTTTATTTATTTATTTTACTGTTTATTTCTTCTATTCAAATTGGAGAGGTTGACCTTTTGCATGAAAACATCGGTTGATTATTCAAGGAATAACCAACCAAAATGGGGAGAGGAGAACAGAAATCGGATTCACCTGAGAAAGATTTATTTCATAAGCCACATTAAAATTATGTTCGAAATCACTTCATTATACAATGAAAATATCAAAACAACATAAAAAGTCAGGATGAATTTTTTTTGCAACGTCCATAAATTAAAAAGTCTTTGTTACTCCGGAGGCCATTCCTGGAAGCAGTAGTTACCATGATCACAAGCAATTTTTCATGGGCTATGGTGTGCTCTTCTCAGGTGCCTTATTAGAGTCCCTGCAACTGCAGCTCTGTAGTCACACTGGTCACAGGCATATGGTTTGGCACCTGTGTGAGTACTCATGTGGCTTTTCAGGCTCCCTGCATGTGCAGCTCTGTAGTCACACTGGTCACAGACATATGGTTTGGCACCTGTGTGAGTACTCAAGTGCCTTTTCAGGTTCCCTGCCTGTGTGGCACTGTAATCACAATGATCACAAGCATATGGTTTGGCGCCTGTGTGAGTACTCATGTGGCTTTTCAGGTCCCCTCTCCGCGCAGATCTGTATTCACACTGATTGCAAGCATATGGTTTAGCGCCTGTGTGAGTACTCAAGTGCCTTTTCAGGTTACCTGCCTGTGTGGCACTGTAATCACACTGATAACAAGCATATGGTTTGGCACCTGTGTGAGTACTCAAGTGCCTTTTCAGGTTCCCTGCCTGTGTGGCACTGTAATCACATTGATAACAAGCATATGGTTTGGCACCTGTGTGAGTACTCAAGTGCCTTTTCAGGTTCCCTGCCTGTGTGGCACTGTAATCACACTGATCACAAGCATATGGTTTGGCACCTGTGTGAGTACTCATGTGGCTTTTCAGGGTCCCAGACTGTGCAGCTCTGAAGTCGCACTGATCACAATGATATGGTTTGTCGCCTGTGTGAGTGCACATGTGGATTTCTATAGTCCGTTTCCTTGTTGCTCTGTAGTCACAATGATAACAAGCATATGGTTTTGTGGTTGTGGACATTTTCCTGCTTCTCCTTTCCTCCATAAAACCAGGAAGGTCGATTTTGACTTGGTCTTGGATTCAGAACTCCGGTCTAAATATAAACAGAATACAACCCTCTTATGTTCTAAAATGATCAGCATTTATGATGTGAAATGAATAAACAAATGTAACTTCTGAACGTGCAAAACATTACCTCAAGAATTTAGGTTCTTAGGAGAGTCCAATGAAGATAGCATCAATCAGTGAAGGTGTCTTTACTAGAAACGTTGTGGTAAACTGCATGGAATAAGGGTTCCATTAGGTGCACTGATTTGTAAGTGACCCTCCACTGGTGTGAGCTGCATTGTTGAGGGAGAAGGGAGGACCGTTATGAGAGCTTGACCTTGATGCAGGGTGGGGGTCAGGTCAGATGTACTACCATGTACCTGAGGCCCTTCAGCTGTTGGCCTGGTCGGATGTTAGTTTTTACAAAAAATAATAATCAGGGAAGAAGGTTTCTCGACGAATTTCTACGTTTTTTGGTGCACGGAATCCGAATATGAAGTTTGAAATGAAAATGGCAAAAAAACCATTAACATTTCTGACTTCTTTCAGAAAATTGTTCATAAATTGAATAATTTGCAACCTACTGTAATTTTCAATTTACGAAAATAAAGATCAAACTTCCTTTAAAATGCAGTGGTCACTTTTCCAGTATTCCTTGAAAAATCAACCTATGTTTTCATAGGTCTAGATCAAAATCCTCGAACCAGGCGCATGGAGACTAATTTTAACCTTGGACCAGGCGCATGGAGACTAATTTCTTCAACATGGGGAAAATGGGGGAAACAGTGGCTGTGGCGGGTCCCGGACTCATTCCAATCGATTCAGGGACCAAAATTTAGTGGAATATGATACCCCACACGCTCTAGTACCAGAAATCTCGAAAACACATATTTAAAATGGGTAACAGATACCCATTTTCACCCATATCCTCTTCCAGTGGGTGCCAATCGTTTTGGGACCCACTTCATTGGATTCAGCGTCCAAAATTCAGTGGGAAATGACACCCCACATGCAAAGATCGCCCAATATCTCGAATATTTTTCAAAAGAACACATTTGACCCGTACCCCACCCAAATTTGGTCCGATCGGGCTGAAAGGTTTCGAGGACCCGTCTCGGCCGGGAACAGACCCCTGACACAAATTTCAGATTTTTAGAAAATTTTCTACTACTAAAAACGGCGTGGACAATGGAAGGCGGATGGCGTATGGCAGACGCCTGACGGACCTTTTTTGATCAGGACATCATGAAACGTCCAGAAAAAAATTGTGAGCCGAATCGGAGAGGTTGACCATTATCATGAAAACAGGTTGATTATTCAAGGAATAACCAACCAAAAGGTCAATGTCCGTCCGCCGTCCATTGTCCGCGCCGTTTTTGGTAGTAGAAAATTTTCTAAACATCTGAAATTTGGGTCAGGGGCCTGTTCCCGGCCGAGACGGGTCCTCGAAACAATTCAGCCCAATCGGACCAAATTTGGGGGGGGGGGGGGGGGTAGGGGTCAAAATGTGTTTTTTGAAAAATGGATTTTCGAGATTTTGGGCGATCTAGGCGAGTAGGGTGTCATTTTCCACTAAATTTTGGACGCTGAATCCAATGAAACGGGTCCCAGAACGATTGGCACCCACTGGAAGAAGTTATGGGTCAAATTGGGTATATATTACCCATTTTGAATATGTGTTTTTGAGATTTCTGGAACCTAGGCGTGTGGGTATCATTTTCCACTAAATCATGGACACTGAATCGATTGGAATGGGTCTGGGACCCGCCGCACCCACCGTTATCCCCATTTCCCCCATGTTGAAGAAATGAGTCTACTTGCGCCTGGTCTGACGAATAACCAACCCCTGTGTAAGAATTTGCAGCGTTTGTATGTGTTTTCGGGATTTCTGGTACCTAGGCGTGTGGGATATCATTTTCCACTAAATTTTGGACGCTGAATTCAATTATGAGTGTCCCAGAACGATTGGCACCCACCGGATGAAGTTATGGGTCAAAATGGGTATGTATCCACCCATTCTGTATGTGTCAGGATATCTGGTGCCTAGGCGTGTGGGGTATCATATTCCACTAAATTTTCGACCCTGAATGAATTGGAATGGGTCCGGGACCCGCCACACCCACTGTTTCCCCCATTCGAGGAATAACCAACCCGTGTGTAAGAATTTGCAGATTTTTTAATCTAGACACCATGAAACGTCCAGAAAATTAAAAATGTTGAGCCGAATCGGAGAGGTTGACCTTTTGCATGAAAACATAGGTTCATTATTTATTTTCATTATTATTTCAACCAACCAACAAAAGCATGAAAAAAGGGCCTGTAGATAACAACCCACCAGCACCAAAAGATGACCGCTACACATCATGATGTCTTAATCAAAACTGCGAGTGAAAGGCAAAAGTCAAACATAAGAGAGAGATTTATTACATCCATACATGAAAATCTTATGTAATGCAAGGTTTCAATCATGAAGCACCAAACCAAGTTAGGATGAGTTCAATTGGATCGTCCATAAATTAAACACGTCTGCAAAGTAGATTACATACAGCTACACTGATCATGGGCTAATGCTAATGTGTGTTCTCATGTGCCTTTTCAGGTCCCCTCCCCGCGCAGCTCTGTAGTCACACTGATCACAAGCATATGGTTTGTCGCCTGTGTGAGTTCGGAGGTGCCTTTTTAGGTGTCCCGCTTGTGCAGTGCTGTAGTCACATTGATCACAAGCATATGGTTTCTCACCTGTGTGAGTTCTTTGATGTATTTTCATGGTCTTTGCATGTGCAGATCTGTACTCACACTGATCACAAGCATATGGTTTGGCACCTGTGTGAGTTCTTTGGTGGATTTTAAGATGTCCTGCCTTAGCTGATCTGTAGTCACACTGGTCACAAGCATATGGTTTGTCGCCTGTGTGAGTTCGGAGGTGCCTTTTTAGGTGTCCCGCTTGTGCAGTGCTGTAGTCACATTGATCACAAGCATATGGTTTCTCACCTGTGTGAGTTCTTTGATGTATTTTCATGGTCTTTGCATGTGCAGATCTGTACTCACACTGATCACAAGCATATGGTTTCTCACCTGTGTGAGTTCTTTGGTGGATTTTAAGATGTCCTGCCTTAGCTGATCTGTAGTCACACTGGTCACAAGCATATGGTTTCTCACCTGTGTGAGTTCTCAGGTGGATTTTAAGATGTTCTGCCTTTGCAGATCTGTAGTCACACTGGTCACAAGCATATGGTTTCTCACCTGTGTGTGTTCTCAGATGGATTTTCATGGTCCCCACTTGTGCAGATCTGTACTCACACTGACCACAAGCATATGGTTTGGCACCTGTGTGAGTTCTTAGGTGGCTCCTCAGAATCCCTGCCTGAGCAGCTTTGTAGTCACACTGGTCACAAGCATATGGTTTCTCACCTGTGTGTGTTCTCAGGTGGATTTTCATGGTCCCCGCTTGTGCAGATCTGTACTCACACTGACCACAAGCATATGGTTTGGCGCCTGTGTGAGTTGGTAGGTGCCTTTTTAGGTGTCCTGCTTGTGCAGCTGTATAGTCACACTGATCACAAGCATATTTTGCTCTTGTGGAATTTTTTCTGCTGTTGTGGTCCATCTTGATTTGCAGAACTCGAGTCTAAACATAAACAGGATGCAACCTTCTTATATTCCAAATTACACAACATTAAACATGCTATAAATGTATCAAACTTCTGAACTAGTAAAACATTACATACCTAAAAAATCTGGGTTCTTAGGAGTCCAGGTTGTCACTGCTAGAAACATTCAGGGTCAACTGATTTCCACACCACAGGTGTGAGCCACTTAGTTGAAAGAGAACCGTTATGAGAACCGTTATGACCTGGCTGGGGGAGGGGCGACCTGAGGCCACCCCTCTTTCACCCTTTTGACTGTGGAAAGTCAGATATCTATTACACAAGTACTAGGCAACATTCTCACACATGTTTTTCCTCCTTTCATCTATACACGGAGTGAAGACTAGAAGGTCCATTGACATTTTCCGTTCACATACAAAATAGAATTAGACGGGGAACAAGGTCTCCCGATGCTTGTATCCAGATGACAAAGCCGCATTTTTTGCACATCAACTCTGCTGAAAGATGAGAAGAACCTCGTGTGATCTTGAAGTTCCCAATAATCTTCCTTTCTCCGTCAAATTATTTGTCCTCTCTTTTGTAAGATGTATTCACTAGACATTGAAAAGAGTTATCCAAATAAAGAATCAACTTATGGAACGTATGGGACGAAAAGTGATTGTTCCGTATTTCAACCGTGAATGAATAATTTTTTTTTTTTTTTTTGCAGCCCGGGCTTTTTAAACCCTAAAAAAAGATGGCAAATTCTTTCATTGGGGTTGGTTATTCCTCGGACTAGGAGCATGGGAACTCACATTAATCGATTCAGCGCCCAAAACATAGCGGAAAATAATACCCCACATGCCTAGGTACCAGAAACCTCAAAAACACACATTCAAAATGGGTAGGTAGTTACCTATTTTAACCCATGACTTCATCCAGTGGGCGCCAATCGTTACGGGACTCATTTCATTGGATTCAGCGTCCAAAATGTAGTGGAAAATGATACCCCTCATGCCTAGATTGCCAAAAACCTCGAAGATCTACTTTTCGAAATACACATGTTTACCCTCCCTTCTCACCAAATTTGGTCCGATCGGGCTGAAAATTTTCGAGGACCAACTAGGGCCGGAAACGGATTTCTGACCCCAATTTCAGATTTTTATAAATTTTCTAATATCAAAATCGGTGGGGACAGCGGACGGACATTTGACTTTTTGGTTGGTTATTCCTTGAATAATTAACCTATGTCTGGTCAAAATGGGTGCCCATTTACCCATTTTGAATGTCCCAGATTTCCGCTACCTGGGCGTGTGGGGTATCATTTTCCAATAAATTTTGGACGCCGAATCCAATTAAATGAATCTTGAAACGATTGGCGCCCTCTGCATGAGGTTACAAGTCATAATGGGTACCTAACTACCCATTTCGAATGTCTCCTTTCGAGATCTCTGGTACCTAGGTGTGTGGGGTATCATTTTCCACTAAATTTTGGACCCTAAATGAATTGGAATGGGTCCGGGACCCGCCACACTCACTGTTTCCTGTTTCCCCCATTCGAGGAATAACCAACCCGTGTGTAAGAATTTGCAGGGTTTTTATTTTACTCCCGTTCCAGTGGCCTAGAATTAAATAATATTGCATCATTTCATCACTTTCCGCGTTATCTTTGGTACTTTGAACCGAAGATCAAAAATTCTGTAATTGGTTTCTTGGTGGTTTCACCGTTGAAAAAATGAAAATGAAAACCTGATGGTGCATATTACGAACCAAATGCCGGAAACGGGTTATTGTTTTCCGCTTGTTTGTAGCCAAGTTTTCCCTCAAAGGGATTGGCACGACAAACTCGACAGAAGGGTGATGACAAGGCGAGTGGAAGAGAGTTTGTTATTGTGTTGGTGGCTCGTGCAATGCAAACATGGGCAGGTGGTGACGAGGGCGTCCAAATCCTTTTACGATGTTATCAATAAAGTTCTGGGATCAAAAAGCGGAGGGCGAGGATTAAGAGGGGAACCAAATTGAATCAAGAGGACAAAACGTAGGAGGGGTGGGGGAGTCAAAAAGGCTGATGCGGAAAGAGTGGGGGTATTAGTTTAGCGGTGAAGGGGGTGGCGGAGGAAGAGAAATGTGACTGAATTGTAGTGATGACGTCATCAAGGCAGAAGATAGAATGTTAATGACACGAACGAGGTCGTAATGAGGGATCGCGGGAAAGGGAGGGGATGAAGGAGAGGGCGAACGGGATCGCTCGCTCGGTGCGAGCGAGAGGGAAGAGGGAAGAGGCAAGTGATCCCCCATTGAGTTGTTTGTTGAGCTGACAATAGAGAGCGCTCCTCCGGGGCAGGGTAATCAAGAGACGGCGATGGAACGGCGGAGAACGGGTCCGCGGGCGGGAGGGGAAAGGGTGAGGCTAATTGTTAACGATCTGCGGAGCCTCCCCCTCGCTCGCCGCTTTCCTCGCGGCCACTTACGAAAATGGTGCGAACGGGAATGGGAGAGGGGAAAATTGGGGAAAGGAAGCGGGGAAGAAGGAAAACCCGGGGCGTGTCTATGGGCGTGGTTCCATTCTTCTATTACCCGCTCTTTCGCCCTCCTTTCACCACAGTTTCCTCTCCCCACCAACAAATCCCTTCCTCCGAGATCCCTCTCAAAATTCCCATTTCCCTTAAATTACAATAATATAAACTTTGCACATCCTAAAATGATATGTAATCAACTTGCCATCACGCAAAAATAATATTGTACAAAAATCAGAATGCACCCTTGCAACATTCTTGATACACAATAACCCCTTTTAGTTTATTATTGTTGCATGCGCTTACCCCATATTTGACATCAGGCGTTTCAAAATGTCTAGATCAAAAACGCTGCAAATTTTTACACACGGGTTGGTTGGTTATTCCTGGGACCAGGTGCTAGGAGACTCAGTTCTTCAACATGGGGGAAATGGGGGAAACGGTGGGTGCGGCGGGTCCCAGACCCATTCCAATCGATTCAGGATCTAAAATTTAGTGGAAAATGATACCCCACACGCCAAGGTACCAGAAATTTCGAAAACACGTATTCATAATGGGGAATATATACCCAATTTGACCCATAACTTCTTCCAGTGGGTGCCGATCGTTCTGGGACCCATTTCATTGGATTCAGCGTCCAAAATTTAGTGGAAAATGATACCCCACTCGCCTAGATTGCCCAAAATCTCGAAAATCCATTTTTCAAAAAACACATTTTGACCCCTACCCCGCCCAAATTTGGTCCGATTGGGCTGAAAAGTTTGGAGGACAGTCCTAGGCCGGGAACAGACCCCTGACCCAAATTCCAGATTTTCTACTACCAAAAAACGGCTTGGACGGCGGACGGCGTACGGCGGACGGACATTGACCTTTTTTGATCTAGACACCATGAAACGTCCAGAAAAATTTTTTGAGCCGAATCGGAGAGGTTGACCATTTGCATGAAAACATGGGGTTGATTATTCAAGGAATAACCCACCAAAACGCTGCAAATTCTTACACACGGATTGGTTATTCCTCGACAGTGCACTATGGAGACTGGATTCTAATCATATCCGAATTTACATGGGAAAATGTTACTTCACCGCCCAGGTACAAAATATCTCGAAAATACATTCGAATAGTAGATAGATACCCATTCTTTGACCCATGAGACTCGTTCCGGTGGGCGATACCATCGTTCTGGGTACCCCACTTCATTGGATTGCCAGGTAAAAATTCGATTAGGTAAAGATAATACCATAACCCTAACACCATCGTTCTGGGATCATTTTCTTGCGATTCAGTCCAAATTAGTGAAAATCCCACTTAATCGCCCAAAATCTCGAAAATCCATTTTTCAAGCAACACATTTTGTCCCCTACCCCACCAAATTTTGGTCCGATCGGGTTGTAAAGTTTTGAGAACCAACTAGAGCCACAAACGGGTCCCTGACCAAAATTTTGAATTTTTAGAAAATTGTCTACTATCAAAGTCGGTGAGGACGGCGGACGGACGTTTTCTTATTTTGATCTAGATACTTTGAAACTCCCCCAAAAAACAATGTTGGGCCGAATGGGAGAGATTGACTGTTTGCATGAAAACATATTTTGATTATTCAAGGAATAACCAACGAAAAAGTTCAACCATACCCTGCCCAAATTTGGTTCGAAAAGGGGTGAAAAGTTTTGAGCACATTGAGCGAAATCCATTCGTCTCCGACCATCCTTCGAATTACAGCCTCGGATTCCCCCTAACGGGAAAGTTGTGTGTTTTGGTTCGCCTCAAGATCGGTTTCTAAATAAATATCGGGCCAACTAATTCCAAGCAAATACTCGGTTTTGACTAAGGTCGACCACAGGAAGAGATCACAGGCGTCAGCCACGAGCTAAATTGCAAATCAATGTTTGTCTTCACTTTTACACACTTTAAGTTCAAATTTTACAAGGTTTTTTTTGCTAAAAGACGATTAAATTGTCTCTTTTTTCCCCGTTACAAGTGGCACATCAACTAAGGTCACACATTTCCACCTGAAATCCTCTTCAACTCGATCCATCTAAATCACATCAAATCCCAATCAAAACAATTCGACGCGAAAAGGTTGTCAACGAGGGATTTTATCACGTGATTGATTGCCGATCGCTTTTGAGCACTTTGGCGGCGGTGGGTTAAATAAGGGAAGGTAATGCGCAAACAAAATAATTCTTCGGTAAATGCTTCATTTGTCCTTTAGGCGCCACGAAAGATTTTGTTCACTTAAAAGAGTGAATTATTAAAGCCTTTCTTGGTTTTTGAGGAGCTGAAGTGATTATGCGAGTCTTGGAGCCTGGAAGATTAAGTGTCTGGCTTGTGAAGGGAATTATGACTTTTTAGACGGAATACACTACTCGTGTATAACAGATATAATTCAACAGCTAGTAAATTAGACATTTATATTGTTCATCAATGACCCAAAGGAGCAGCTCCATCACCAGAACATCAGAAAGGTCAGTATTGGTCTGCATGAGGAGGAACCTCAACGTTTCAATTCAAATCATCTTTCCGCTGGGTGGCAATTTGCTGATTAGATGAACAGTAGGTTTTTGCTGGTTGGACAGCAAGAAAAATGCTGCAAAATCTTTCACACGGGTTGGTAATTCCTCGGACCAGGCGCATGGAGACTCATTCCTCAACATGGGAAAAGGGAGAAACAGTGGGTATGGCGTGTCCAGAACCCATTCCAATCGATTAAGGGTACAACATTTAGTAGAAAATGACACCCCACACACGTAGGTAGGTACCAGAAATCTCGAATTACATATAAACAGAACAGAAATACACATTCGAAATGGGTAGATAGGTACCCATTTTGACTTATAACCTCTTCCAGTGGGTTCCAATCTGATATTTGAATTTGAATTGATACTATACTGATCAGTAGAGGTTAGTATTGTAACGATTTATGTTTTTAGTAAATAATTTATTACAATCGTTCACTTGAATACACTGTTCACATTCGCGCACTTACACAATGACACAATCACAATACATGGTTGTAGCGCGGTTGTTGCACTAATTTATGACACGGCACAATTTATAACACGAAGCGTCTATATTTGGACTCTGAACTGAACTTGCAGCTTTCCCTGGTCCCTTTTTTATACTGGCTGCCTCTTGGTCGAGAACCTTCTCGAACCTTCCCTGGTTCTGGGAACTCGACGTGTTGTCTCGAGCCAACGGGAAGGTTCCAGCCAATTCGATATGACGCGCAAATGTTCGAGAGCAACCCTTAGCCCTCCACAGGTCCTTGACCCTTTGACGCTGGCAGCCCATTTGACGGGCGCAGGTGCAATCTCGCAACAGTTCGAGGATCTGCTCATTGGTCAGCAAAGGCTTGGTTAACCACAATGGTGGTTAACAATGCTGACAATACAAACTTTTTGGTGGCAGGAGCTTCCTCTGAAGAATGCAGTGTGAAATGCCGCGAGAAATTTGGTGTTCTAAGGTCATGGGTGATCGGAAATGAACTCAGGCTTAATGAGGCAAGGACGCAGTGCGTCCTCTTTCGCGCTCGGGCACTGTACGAAGGACCCTCTACCATAGGGGCGTACTGCTTGACTCGACCATGAGATTTAAAGGACACGTTGAAGAACTTTCGTCCAAATTGTCGAGCATGTGTTTTGCCCTGAGAAGACTGAAAACAGTTGCCTCCAGAGAAACACTCATGGCTTGTTATCATGGGCTTTTTGTATCCAGGGCTAGGTATGGAGTTCTTTTTTGGGGTTCTCCTGCCAACCTTGAGATGATATTCAAGCTGCAGGAGCGAGCACTCCGGATACTTCTGGGAATTGCCCCATCAGCGTCTTGTAGAGGTTGCTTTGAGGAGCAGAATGTACTGACACTGCCGAGTCTTTTCATATTAGAAGCCCTGCTTTACATTAAAAAACATCCCGAAATCTTTGAGCACCTCAAGTTTGACCATTCCCACGAGACTCGGAACCGGACGCTGCTACTAAAAGTTCCTGGACATCGCCTGCAGTTCTTCGAGCGGGGACTCCTGTACAACGCTGTGTCAGCCTACAACCACTTCGCACTCCACCTCCAGAAGAAGATATGCTCCCTTGAGGTCACTCTTCCTATATTCAAGAAGAAGCTAAGGGACTATCTAGTCAATGCGGAACTATACAGTGTGCGGGATTTTTTCAATCGGGATTGACATTCCAGCATGATAAACATAAATTACGACGCTTTGCTCAGCACTATGAATAATTGTTCCCATTGTGTAACTGTCAGCAAATAAAATTTATTTATTTTATTTATTTATTAGGTTATTGCGCTATCATAGTTCACACGATTACCAACAGAAACAAGATATTATCATGTTGGGATATTCCAACACAGGAGTGGCAACACAGACTTGCTTCACAACAAAAATGTAAAACAACCAACCAAAAGAACAGGAAGACTAACATTTCTATCTTATATGAAATGAATAATGGACATAGGTTAATTCAGTAGAAAACTTAGGATACTGTGGGAGGGGGGTTGTGGCTGCATCGTCCCCAATCACAGATGGGACACACTGCTGGCAAAAAGCTCACCCTGACACCCGCCACCAGTATCCTGGGAGCATGGTTGCTGAGCACCCGCAGCTGGGCCAAGGGACGTGTGATGGATATTGGCCAGTCTTGGAGCAGATAACCCTGCGGCTGGAGAGAAACTTCCTGAAGTGCAGTTGGTCCATATTCTGGGCAAGCCCGAGAAGTTTTTGCCAGTTCCAAATCAACATTCCGCGAGACGAAAGGTAGGACATTCAGGATACTGTGCAACACAGAGCGGTCAATCTCCTTCAGCCCCGCAGCTGATGGCAACTCCATATCGAAGGCACGCAGAGTCCCCCAGCTGCCAAAACCAGTTGTACTTTGAGCAACTTTTGGCAATTTTGATAGGGAAAAAAGGCGCTCCATGCATATTCTTGGTAGGCGATTGAGGGCATACTTTTGACTCGGAGCAACCAACGAATTGCATCCCTCAGCCTGGTCCGAGAAATAACCTGCCCGTGTGACAACGTCATTTTCCCCCGTGAATTACGTCACAAAAATGAATTTGAATATACTGTTAGAAAGCTGGTCCCTTCGGGAAGTTTCCCCACGAATGAACGCGGGAATTTTTGGTGGAAATGTTCCTTTTACCCGGCTGAATGTTGACTGGACTTCATTCATTTCATAACTTTAGACTGAATTAGTGAATACAAGTACTCAATTATTGGAGACGATGAGGTGCCCATCAAAAGGACAATTTGACGCTCTTTCCAACGGTGCACTCAGATTTGAGATTATCTTGTGAATTACGGGAGTTATAGCCGTTTTAGTGACGTCATGACAAAACACACGAATAAAACCTTGAATCGTGAATAATTCGAAAACGAAGCCTCTAAAAAGAAAAGTCCTGCTGACATTTCTTGATGCAAATGAGTCGTAGAATTGCAGAATCGTAGAGTCGTAGAATAGAGCCATTGAAGGCTGATAACCTTATCGGTTAACACCCTGTATTACGCAAAATTGGTTTCTACTCGAGTAGAAACATGTGTGGCAAGCCTATTTATTTGGCTTTTGTTGCTCAAGTCGCTCCCGCTGTCATCTTTCGAAAAAGGGTGTTTTTGATGGTAATCATGTGATAAATGGCTTCAAATCTCACCTGTGTTTCCGTCAACATGAGAGACGTGGCCACTTCGAACCTCTTTGGCCGCGAAAGGTATTTGTTTTGACGAAACTGTTTTTCGAGCTCCAAAAGCTGCTGTGAGGTGAACGCTGTCCGGGGCCGTCGCGTTTTCCCCAGCAGGCTGTGGTGGGCTTCTGGAAACGAAAATGGAAAACATTATAACTATGGCCTTATTATATGAGGAAAGAATTTAGGAGCGTGTTCCAAATTAGCAGAAAATTAGCTTCATTTTACCAGGTGGGCGTCACCTTATTCGCATCCACTTTTCCTTTTTCTTGCATTTTTTTTTTCAGGAAATATATTAGTACATAAACCCAACTAGAGAAAAATAGTAATTTGGAGGAAAAACAATTTTAGAAAAAACACCGGTCCTGTTGTTGTTGTTGTACAGATATGATAACAGTAATCGTCAACCCTGATGAGCGACATTCCCCTCTGCCATCAAGATACAAAACGCTGCAAATTTATTCACAGGGGTTGGTTATTCCTTGGACCAGGAGCATGGAGGCTCATTCGAATCGATTCAGGGTGCAAAAATTAGTTGGAAACGATACCCCACACGCCCAGGTACCAGGAATTTCGAAAACACTGTTTTGAATTTTGTAGATAATATCCCCATTTTGAGCCATAACCTCCTCCAGTGGGCACCAATTGTGCCGGGACCCGTCTCATTGGATTCATCGTCCAAAATGTAGTCAAAAATAATACATCACACGCCTAGATTTCCAAAAATCTTGGAAATCCATTTTTTAAAATACACATTTCGACGTTCCCCCACCCTAAAATCGGTCCAAATGGGCTGAAAAGTTTCGCAATTTGAAAAAATCTCAAGAATCCATTTTTTGAAATTCACATTTTGACCCCTAGCCCACCCAAATTTGGTCCGATCGGTTTGAAAAATTTCAAGGACCAACAATTTTTTGGGCCGAATTTGAGAGATTGAATTTTTGCATGAAAACATAGGTTTATTATTCTAGTAATAACCAACCAAAATGTACTAAAAGACTCTGTTCCACGTCCTATTCAAATGGAGTTGATAATCGATTGATTGAAATCGATTCGTTTGATGTTATCAGGCCGTTGAAAAGGCCGTTTCGAACGTGTTTCAAACACTTATTTTCAACTCCTGTCCATTTCCTATTCACACAACTTGTCCTAATAAACATTATAGACGTAGTTGTTGTAGTACATTTTACTTCGAAATATTGCGGGCCCTTTGGGCCAAGAGGGACCTAAATATTTGGCAGACTGTTAGCCCCAAACGGTGGCAAATGTATTTTTGAAAAGGGGTTTCTACTTTTCTGGGGCTCCAGGCTTATAGAATAACATTTGCCATTATATTTAGGGAAAAAACGCTGCAAATTCCTTCACAGTGGTTAGTTATTCCTCAAATCGTGAGCATGACGACTCATTTTGATCGATTTAGGGTCCAAAAATTAGAGGAAAATGATACCCCACGCGCCTAGGTACCAGAAATCTCGAAACCCCACTTTTGAAATGGGTAGATACCAATTTTGACCCATGACCTCTTCCAGTGGGCACCAATTGTTCCGGGACCCATCTCATTAGACTCATCGTTCAAAATTTAGTCGAAAAAGATTACCTTCCTCACGCCTAGATCACCAATAATCTCGAAGATCCAGTTCATTCTTCAAAATACACATTTTGATCCCCCGCCACTCAACCAAATTTGGTCCGATCGGGCTGAAAAGTTTCAAGATTTTTAGAAAATGGTCTACATTTGCTAATGTTGATCTAGACCCCTTGAAACGCTCAAAACATAATTGACATATGCATAACCAACCAACAACGAAAAACGACAAAGAACCCACAACTTTATTCTACGGCCTGTACAAATGGAGTTGATAATCGATTGATTGAAATCGATTCATTTTATGTTATCAGGCCATTGAAAAGACAGTCACTATTACTATTAACTTTATGAGAAGTCATCCTGCGTTCTTTCCTAATCACAAAACTGGTCCTAATGACATTGTAAACCTAAATGTAGACCTAAACATTAGGCAGACTCCAGCCCCGAACGGTGACAGGTGTATTTTTGAAAAGGTCTGTCTAGTTTTCTGGGGCACCAGACTTGTAGAACGACATTTTCCACTAAATTAAGGAAAAACATGGGGAAAATGAAACAGTGGGTGTGGTGGGTCCCGGACCAATTCCAATCGATTCAGCGTCCAAGATTTAGTGGCAAATGATACCCCACACGTCTAGGTACCAGAAATCTCGAAAACACACATTCGAAATAGGTAATAGGTACCCATTTTAACCCATATCCTTATCCAGAGGGTGGCAATCGTTCTGGGACCCATTTCAATTGATTCAGCGTCCATAATTTAGTAGAAATGAATACCCCACTAGCCTAGATTGCCCAATATCTCAAAAATCCATTTTTCAAATGTACAAATGTGGCACATCAGCCACGGCCGGGAGAGCATGATAGCCGGATGCACGACTGAGGCCGAAATCACCGAATGGAGCCTAGACAGGTGACAGGAGCGATGGGATGCATCCCCCAATGGGCGGCACAGCACAATGTCGTTGTGGACCACCACATCTCACAGTTTGCCACTGGCCATGGCGACTTTAATGCCATGTTCCGTGGCATGAGATTGAAGCCTTCCCCCCTCTGCGAGTGTGGCAAGCTTGAGACGGCTGACCATGCCTACCTTCGATGCCCAATATACGCGACTGCACGAAAACGATGGCTAGCAGTACTGGGCCAGGCTGCATCAGATGAAAATCCATGGCAGGCAGCTTTCCAATCAAGAGGCAATGCAGAAGGCACCAAAATATTTGCCCATCGAGTCATGGCTGCAAAAGGCTGGCCCAAGGCCAATCAGGCCAGGACACCCCTCCTGGCTCAACCGTGCTACCTCCGCGAGGTCCATCCCAGGCACTGCTGAATAGCAATGGCGAAATGCACGGCAAGAGAGTAAGCGCAACCATCAGGCAGTAAGCAAGCGCCGGTAAAGCCGCAAGGCGTAGGAACGGGAAGAATGAAAAGACCTGGTGGTCGGCGTACAGCGGACGGACATTGACCTTTTTTGATCTAGACACCTTGAAACGTCCAGAAAAAGTTTTTGAGCCGAATCGTAGAGGTTGAACTTTTGCATGAAAACATGTTGATTATTCAAGGTTGATTATTCAAGGAATAACCAACCAACAACCGGGAAGACTTGTATGGTTTGGTATGGCACTTTTACTAGTGGATCTCTTTACTGTGCAGCGAATTTGCTCTCAATGCCAACCGCTTTGCTTTATCGTTGGGAAAAGCTCGACCGATTTACCATTCATAAGCCTCTAATCGTGAATCCACAAAAAAGTCCGCAACTGTCGCCGTCGGTGTTGATCCCAACTGTTAAATTGAGAAGAGCGGGCTATTAGCGTTGTCGTAAATCAATAATTCAAATTGTTGCCCCCTCTGACGGTGACCATTTGGACCAGTTCAGGGGGACAAATGGGTTCTGATGCGACTGTAAACTCCGCGAGATGCTTATTATAACAATCGGGTTTTCATTCATTGGCTCCCCCCTAAAAGGCATCTTGAGCAATAAAATAAACACGAGTTTAAATCCCTCCTCGACGGGGGGTGTTGGGCTCCTTTGCTGCTCCTATTGTCGAGGGGTGACAGATGGGCTGACAATTAGACGAGCACCCTTCGTCTCCTGGAGGACGATTGAGGTCGGAAATCAATCCGAAGGGCGAGGGTAATCAATGGATCAAACTGTTTGAAATTAGGAGGGTGTCGAGCGGGATTAGCCTGGTTGGCGGTGGAGGGGCGCTAAGTGCTAAACAGGCGATAAAATATCGGTAATGTCAAACAGGGTTGGAACTGGCGGTGTTTGATTGTCAACAAAGCACCTCATGGTGTCTACCGCCTGGCGTTCTATCGAAACGACCAAATTAGAACCCCTGATCATCTCTCGACGAGAAATTTCACGGATTACGCTACGTTGCGCTGATTTTCACTAAAATTCTTCGATGGTGATCGCCTGCAACGGACTCATTGAACCACCCTGATCTAGGGATGAACGATACTGATCGATACCGATACTGGTATCGGTAAAAATAATCGGAATCGAAAAAAATATCGAACAATAACAGTACCTCAAATTTTTGTTGAAAATTACCAGTTAAGAATGAAGAAGGCCCTCACCTAATAGTTGCTACACTTGTCTCGGCCAGAACTTCGAGTATATACTTCGGGTATATACCATAGGCCAAGGTAGATACTAGAGGCCAGAAGCTTTGGTGTGTTCATTGGTAGAGTGATTTACTTAAGTGTGTGACGCGGTGATTATATAAGGTTCTGATTTAGTGGGAGGAAAGTAGCGAAATTGCGTGAAAAGTATCAGTAAAACACATTCTGTGTTTCAATAATTTCGTCTGAAGTATGTAAATAGTGGTAACCGGGGGCAAGCCCCCTGGCAAGACGCAAAGCGCCGAGTTTGGATTCGATACCGCTATTGGTTGGTATCGATACTTTTGATTCGATACTTGCTTGGTATCGATAAAATCATCATCATTTGATACCTACACTAGTACTCATATCGATCCTCCCCCGGTATTGATCATCCCTACCCTGATCAACTGCCGAACCGATGTTACATTAGCTTTCTCTCGATAGGTCACCATTTAACTCTCTTACATTTGGTAAAGAAGAAGAAAGAGGAAAATGCTTTATTTGTACCCAAAACAGTTGTCTTTAATAAGGACACATGTAATAATCATGGTCACAAAAACCGTCTGTTGAGTTAAAAAATGGGGGAAACAGTGGGTGTGGTGGGTCTCAAACCCATTCCAATCGATTCAGGGTCCAAAATTTAGTGGAAAATGATACCCCACACGCCTAGGTACCAGAAATCTCGAAAACACATATTTAAAATGGGTAGATAGATACCCAACATGACACATAACTTCTTCCGGTTAGTGCCAATCGTTCCGGGACCCATTTCATTGGATTCAACGTCCAGAATTTAGTGGAAAATGATACCCCACACACCTAGTTTGCAAAAATCTCAGAAATCCATTTTTCGATGTTCACATATTGACCCCTAGCCCCGATCGAGCTCAAAAGTTTTGAGGACCAACAAGAGCCGGAAACGGGTCCCTGACCCAAATTTCAGATTTGAAAAAAATTTTCTACCACCTAAATTGGCATGGACGGCGGACGACATTTGCTCATTTTGATCTGGACACATTGAAACGTCCAGAAAAAAATGATGGGCCTTATCGGAGAGATTTCTATATACCTACTGGCAAATGTGCATGAACTACACAGGTGCTATACCCATCAAATTCTCAAAATACCTGTTGAAGAGCGTACTTGTTTCTCCGCACCACAGTCAAAATTATGAAAATGATACCCCACACGCCTAGATCGCCAAAAATCATGAAAATCCATTTTTCAGTGGTTTGTGTTTCTTCCTGGTGTGTTTCATGAAAACATGATTATTCAGGAGTAACCAACTATAACTGAGACTATAACTATGCATTATATTGTTGCAAGATTACACCCACACCAGTCTCCTGGGCAACCAGTGTTACAAGGTCAATGACACGTGGAGGGCTAAGGGTCACTTTTGAACATTTGTGCATTGTATCAAATTGGCTGGAACCTTCCTGTTTGCTTGAGACAACATGTCGAGTTCCCAGAACCAGGGAAGACTCGAGAAGGTTCTCGGCCAAGGGAGCCAGCATAAAAGGGACCGAGGAATGCTGCAGAGGGCAGTTCAGTTCAGGGAGCCAATATAGACACTTTGCTGTGCCGTGTTATAAATTAGTGCAACAACTGCATTACAACCGTATATTGTGCATTGTGATTGTGTAACTGTGTGAATGAGGACAGTGTATTTGAGTGAATTGTAATAAATTATTTACAAAGAACATAAATCGTTACAATATAATGATAACAGTGATGAATTACTTTATATATTTATAACAGATTTAATAAATAATCGAATAACCAAATCAATAACCCAAGTATTCTAATCATTAAAGCTGTATTCAATGATGAATTTACTTCTCAACTCCTATCCAACTGCACAATACTGAACTAGACCGATTCTCAACCCCCTCTCACCTCTTCTTAAAATATGTTTGATACCCATTTCCCTATGGAATGTGGATTATTGAGATTTCTGGTACTTTGATCGACCTACCTAGATTTTCGAGAGGCGGTCTAGAAGTGTGGAGTATTATTTTCCACTAAATTTTGGACGTTGAATCGATACTCCATGCTCCTGGTCCGAAAAATAACCAACCTTTGAAAGAGTTTGCACTATTTCATCTTAATTATGAATTTTCTTAGCTTTATTTATCCTTTATATTAAATTTTCGATTAATAGTATCCTACTGCTTTCTCCTATAAATAGTCCATTGTTCTTTACTTGGATATCGATATACTTCTACCTGCTTTAATCGACATAAGGAGGTATTCAAATAGGGGTGGAACTAGCCATGGTATCTGCTTCGTATAGAAATCATCATCAATCACAAAAATCGCTCAATTGCTTGCCAAAAGTAGTCGCAGGGTTATTAGTGAATGTTATTAGCGAAATACGTTTTCTTATGAATTGAGTGTATATTTTTACGGTCTTCAGTAGCAACCTACGTATGTAGACTAACCTAATACTGGTACGTACAACCACATAACACTACTAATGTACTTGTACTCACACATACTCATCTCATACTTGTATCTGATCTGTGATGAAATGGATTGTTCTTGGATAATAGCGATAGCCGTATTTAACGGATGAATAGAGTTGGGGGGTCTGAAAAATAAGGGTGGGAAATCGGAGGAGGGGACAAATGCGGTAATAACGGTAAAAGAAGAGGGGGACGTGGGGCACTTAGGCCAATTAGCGTCCCATATGGCGAGGGACAACACCGTTGAATAAAAACTGCTGATTAGAGGCTGAAGAGGTAGGGGGGGGGGGCTGAGCCGTGGGGAGTGTGACATTAGGAGGAGGGGGTATTAAAAGCGGCTCATTAGCGTCGACAGCCGCAAAAGGACCGTCAACAGATCGATAAAGTGGTAGATGGAGAGGGAGGGGGGGGGGTCTTCGGACAGATCCGTACCATTACTTCACAAAAACTTGTAGTTGGCATTTAATCCCCAGCGACAGTCATTGAATAATCAACCTATGTTTTCATGCAAAAGGTCAATCTCTCCAATCCGCACCAAAAAATTAGTAATAGAAAATTTTCTAAAAATCCGTAATTTTGGTCAGAGATCTTTTTCTGATTCTAGTTGGTCCTCGAAACCTTTCAACCCGATCGGATTTGGGGGAGGAAAACCCACATTCAAATTGGGCAGGTAGGTACCCATTTTCACCCATAACCTCTTGTGGTGGGCGCCAATCGTCCCGGGACCCGTCTCATCGGATTCAGCGTCCAAAATTTAGTGGAAAATGATACCCCACATGCCTAGGTACCAGAAATATCAAAAACCCACATTCAAAATGGGTAGGTAGATGCTCATTTTGACCCATAACCTCTTCTGGTGGGCGCCAATCGCTCCAGGACCCGTCTCATCGGATTCAGCGTCCAAAATTTAGTGGAAAATGATACCCCACATGCCTAGGTACCAGAAATATCAAAAACCCACATTCAAAATGGGTAGGTAGATGCTCATTTTGACCCATAACCTCTTCTGGTGGGCGCCGATCGCTCCAGGACCCGTCTCATCGGATTCAGCGTCCAAAATTTAGTGGAAAATGACACCCCACACGCCTACATCGCCAATAATCTCGAAAATCCATTTTTCGAGAAACACCCTCCCCCCTTCCAATTTGGTCCGATTAGGCTGAAAATTTTCGAGGACCAACTACATCCAGAATTGGGTCCCTGACCAAGATTTCAGATTTTTAGACAATTTTCACCTACCAAAGTCGGCGTGGACGGTGGACGGAATATTGTACGGTAGTACTGCAGCCTCCTGCTAAATGTCACTCCCCAGCCAGATCCAGATGTGGCTCTGAGGCCACGTGCCATGGATGCCATCTTCTCACTTAGCACGGCAATGTGGGCAGTGGGCCTCAAGCTGCCAGAAATGCCAACGCCCAGGTATCTGACATGCTGGCTTGCCTGCACTCAAGTTCCACATACGTCAAATCGGGTAGGTTGCCTGGCATCACCCTTGACAACACGACAACCTGTGTTTTCTGTGCTGCTAACTCCAGTATTGCTTTGTCACACCATCGTCCAATCTCACCATCCTGCGGCCCTCTGCAGCAAGTGCAGCTCGTGTGGAGGCAGCACTAGAACCGCCAGATCGTCGACATACCCAAAAACAAAGAACCCAGCCTGCTGAAGCCTGCGCAGGAGCCCTGCAAACACCAAGTTCCAAATCGTTTCTATCACTCAAAATCATTCACATATCATTTCTAAATAATATGGAAAATATTTCTGAAGGAACTTTAAGCGTTTGGCGATTCAGCTTCTAAATTCGTGAGGATAACAAGGACCAACCAATCATATTTTGGATCAAAACTTTATTATTTAGACGATTTATTTCTATTCTAGATATCGTCCGGTTGGAATTTTTCTTAGTCGGATGAGTCCATAGATACGACCAGGCTTCCAATCAATGACGAATGTGTGAGAAGACTTTCCTCCTAGAAAGTTATTGATGAATGATTCCAGCCAACTCGCATTTAGCCCAGTCCGTTATAAACACTCGGTTTGATCCTCGACAAGAGATTTCTGGCAGGGAAAGAGTGAGGAGAAGGACATTACAGTAATGAACGTTGA
Organism: Cyrtorhinus lividipennis; assembly: GCA_019603395.1. NCBI lineage: Eukaryota > Metazoa > Arthropoda > Insecta > Hemiptera > Miridae > Cyrtorhinus > Cyrtorhinus lividipennis. The sequence continues at coordinate 25,322,107 of CM034001.1, read as the reverse complement.
AAAGGCGAAGAAGGAGAGAAGCGATGGGATGTGGAAGCAAGCTGCGGAGGGGTAGTAATCTCGCTAAAGAGGTTCGAGGGTTGAAAACACCCCTAAGGCCGAGTGAAGGGGGAAATGTTGTTCATCTCCTAATTGTCTTTAAGAAACCGAGCGGGTAAGTCGTGGCCGACTCGATGAAGGCCTTTCAAAGTCGATTTTTGGGAGGTTCTATATCGTGAGGTTCGAATAAAGGTAAGACAATTGAAATCGTCATACCTGTCTACTAGGATTTTGGGACGAATGAGTGATGCTGACCGACATCGTCCACGGAGCAATGTGGGAGAGAACCATTGCTCACGTGTGGTCCAAAAATGACACAAGTATTGGCGTTACCGGTGACCAGGACAGCACGGGAGGGTGATACAGGGGCAGTACAAGGGTTGAAGATATCCTGGTTGAGCCATAATACACCTCCTTCTCCATGACACCCCCTGGCCTGGCTCTGTAGCCAACCCCTTCCTCCAACCACCACTGCCAGGCTCATGCCCTTCCCCCCTTGCCATGGTAGCTCCACTTCCACACCCTTCAGACGACTGAGGCTGAATCAGGGAAGCAATACTACCGACTGACACCCTGAACAAAATGTCATTGAACTGCCCCCAGGCAACCATAATTGACTTTTATGCTGAATGTATACTTCCAAAGAGCACCATCCTAGGGATACGTAACCACAAATTTCTTCTTTGACTATCCTACACTGCAAGTATCCTTTAAACCCCTTGGGAGGGCATATTGACGTTGAATGGCCTATTAGAACTGATATTGAGGTTACCAAGACCTTCAAGTGCGGCGAATTCTCAAATTTGAACAATTACATATAAAAGTCATAAATCTGAACCCGTGAATATAAATGCAAACACGAGTAAGGGAAAAATCACATTCCAATTGAGACAAATTCATTATTGCATTTCGTAAATTTCCTAAATGCATATACCACTTATTTTTTTGATTTTTCAAAATCTACTGCCCAATTTTATACTACGCTATACGATTTGCAACCAAATATATGTGAGTGTTAATGGTCATTAACGAGTTTGGAAGCAAAATTACACTTGCGTCATTATAAAATTATCGGAAAAATGTCTATAGTGAACGAGTTAATGATGCTTACCGCTCTAAAAAAATGCAAGGTTTTTCAGTCAATCATTTGGTTTAATCCATTTTAATTATGTCAGAGTCTGTAATAAAATCTGAGGTGCCGGTTTCCTCGAAAATCAATAACACGATTACAGCGATTGCATCAGCCAGAGTCACATTGGACAAGCTCTGACCGTTTTAAAAGTTCTCGTGAATCATTAAGGCGTCATTTTGGATTCACCTTGCCTCAAAAGATAAAACGCTGCAAATTCTTTCACAGGGATTGGTTATTCCTCGGACCAGCAGCATGGAGACGCATTCGAATTGATTCAGCGTCCAAAATTTAGTGGAAAATGATACCCCACACGCCTAGGTAGCAGAAATCTCGAAAACAACAACAATTACACGTTTGAAATGGGTGGATGGATACCCATTTTGACACTTAACCTCTTCCAGTGGGCACTTATCACCCCGGGGCCCGTCATATTGGATTTAGCATCCAAAATTTAGTCGATAATGGTACCCCCACACGCCCAGGTTCCCGAAATCTCGAAACAACAACAACAACACTTTTGAAATGGGCAGATGGTTACCCATTTTGACCCCTAACCTCTTCCAGTGGGCATTTATCACCCGGGGACCCGTCGTATCGGATTTAGCATCCAAAATTTAGTCGAAAATGGTACCCCACAAGACTATATCAATGATAATCCATTATCAGAAATACTACCATCTTGGAGTATGGACATTTTTGCTCATTTTAATCTAGCACCTTGAAACGCCCAGAAAAAAAAATTTGGCTAAACCGGAGAGATTGGCATTCTACATGAAAACATAGATCGATTATTCAAGGAATAACGGTCGTAAATATAATTATTTCTATGAAAATTCTCCCTGCTGAGCCACCCGGTTATTGACGTCCTCCTACCCCTAACGGCCTCGCCCTCAAGAAGGCCCTGGACTCACGAAGGGAAAGGTTTGTGGAGGAATCAAGATGGCGCGTCCGCTCCATAATACATGAGCTTAGGCCGCCATTATCTTCTCTCGGCGCTTCATACAAGTCAAATGTCCCGTTTTTAACCCTCTTTTCCCTTCGAAGAACCTTCCCATATCCAACCAAACCACTTTCAACCTATTTGGATTAAATAAATCTAGAGGGAATTGTTTTGTTATGCGGTGTTTTCCCTTCAGAGCGCGGTGGCGAAGTGCACTTTGAGGAATCAAGATTGAAAGAGATTTTTGTGCTAATCAAACATTTCTCCGAAGGGTGGAAACGATACGAAAACCTTCTCGTCATTCATCAGCAAGGTGGTTTTTGATTCTCCAACACGTGGTCATGCGTTTTCATGCAAAAAATCAACCTCTCCGACCTGACGGCGATTTATTTTTAGGAAAAAATCACAAGTGATGGTTATTTCAGTGAGTGCGGAGTGTCCCAGACTCACTCCAATGGATTAAGCATGGAGTCAAAATTTAGTGGAAAACTCATGGATTCAAAATTTAGTGAAAAACGATACCTCACACGCCTAAATCGCCTAAAACATCCAACATGGAGATAATGGGGGAGAAGTGGAGTGTCCCGGACAAGTCAAAACAGCAAAGTCGTCCCAAAAAAAGCCAAAATTGCAAACTAGATTATTTTGTTGTGACCTTAATAGCATATCAGAAGGAGGCAATTGGTCGTCGTGTAGCTCAATATTTGCGTTTGCAACTAATAATCATTTTACGGTCATAGTAACGCTCATATAAGGAGCCAAATCTAGAACCAGTAGGTGGAAACTATAGCGCCCGATAGGAGCGCTAGTGCGACACAGAAGTTGAAAGTTAGTTGTTGTGCCATGGTTGTGCATTGTGCCCCCGAGTATGAATCGCTCTCTGTTTTTGCAATTAAATTGATGTTACCTCAACGAGTTGCTGTTCATCACTCCTACAAATCAACATAAAACAGTTGATCATGCTTGCTTCCGAAAAATGCTGTCAGCTTATATGCTTGGTTCATCCGCTGAATCGACATCAAGCAACTGGAAATGCCTAGACCATTAATTCGAGGAATACAACAAATTCTGGAACAATCCTTGACCAGGAATTCTACTAGGAATAGGCTACAGTGAACGGGAAAACATCATGGCAATATACTTGGTAGTGCAACGATGTCCCTGTCGTATGCATATGTGCCATTGATATCGTAGAAATTGGAACCAAAGATATACCTGCCATCATCAGTAATATAATGCATTGAAAATAACTGGCTATAGTTGGTCCTCGAAACTCTTCAGCCCGATGGAAACAAATTTGTGAGTGTGTGTCAAAATGTGTATTTTGATGTATAAATTGTCGAGATTATTGGCAATCTAGGCATGTGGGGTATCATTTTCGACTAAATCTTGGACGCTGGATCCAATGGGATGTGTCCCAGGCACTCACTGGAAGAGGTTATGGGCCCAAATGGGTACTATCTATCTACCCACTTCAAACATGTCGTTGTTGTCTTCGAGATTTCTGGTACCTAGGCGTGTGGGGTATCATTTTCCATGGAAGTTTGGACGCTGAATTCAATGAGACGGCTCAATCCAGAACGATTGGCGCTCACCGGGAGAGGTTATGGCTCAAAATGGGTATCAATCTACCTTTTACAAACTGTTATTGTTGTTGTTTTCGAGACTTCTGGTACGTAGCCATGTGGGGTATCATTTTCCACGAAATTTTAGACGCTGAACCGACTGGAATGAGTCCGGGACCTGTTGTCGCTCATTCATGCTTTTCCCCATACTCTGGTTACTACTCTTGATGATTTCCTCTTTAGCAAAATTGACCTAGACATAAACCATTGTGGGAGGTTTTGCTGCGTTTTTGCATGCACATAAGCATACATTGTTCTAGTCATTGTCATAATGTCTGATGAGTGATCATTAAAGAGTATTTTCCTCTAAATTCAAAACTGCTGTAATAAAAATGTGAGCTCTTTTTCAAAATGTCAAGAAAAGTCCTCCAGAATCCTTCGGAAATCGCATCGTAAGAAGTTGTTGAAGGACAATATTTTTTAAAACCGATTAAATTCAAGCTAAACTGTACGTGTCTTAAAATAGCTGCATATCCCAAATTCGCTTATACATTTTGCTCTTTGTCGAAGTTCTAATTCAATGTAGCAAACCATTCTAAAGTTTTACTAAACGCTGAGTTCATATTATAAGAATACTGAATTAATATTGACCAGTACCTATTGGTATGTGGAGAATCGTACTCCACGCAGTATCGACAGAGCCCAGTCCTGAACCTGTAGAAGAAGGGAGATAAATTATCACTAATTATCACTTTTTATCGTGTTATACGAGCAGATTCTTGTCTACTCTGAATTACGGAGGAGACGGCAAACAAATGTTTCTGTACATTGGTAATAATTTTCGTTGAATTTCCCATAAAATGCCGATAAGTGAACTGGGATTAGTTGAGAAGTCCACTTTCATGACGGGTTTTTGTAAGTGAAATCATCTCTTGTCAAAATTTTCAAGTGGGCACTCGTAATCCTCTAATCAAATCCAGGTTTAAAACAGATTTATGACTTCAACCGCGAACAAATCGTCGAGAATTAATCGGTAATCTTTCGGCGTCACTGTGACTGGGCGGCTAATCTCATTCGACTTGATCGATCGTTCTGAGACGTTAATTTGTAACTATAAAACTCTTTGAAAATGAATTGTGTTTGCCTAGAGGTCATACACCGCAGTTTTTTGCCCATAAAAGCGATGTAGTTATCCGTGCAAAGTATATGAAAATAATGAGAGGTTCAGTTGGTATTTATTTCCAGTAATAATCAGGCTTGCGATGGTGGTGTAATGGTGAGCATAGTTGCCTTCCAAGCAGTTGATCCGGGTTCGATTCCCGGCCATCGCACGAAATATTTTTTTCTACCTGGAGTTCATTTTTTGGAAGTTAGATCTTGCTTTCACTACCTATATATTAACGTTTGAATCTGGTACATGGGACATTAATATCGCAATCGTAGGTACTAAAATCAGCTACAGTGAATAACGTTAATAATTCTCTCACAGGGGTCGGACCAGGCGCATGGGGGAAACAGTGGGTGTGGTGGGTCCCAGACCCATTCCAATCGATTCAGGGTCCAAAATTTAGTGGAAAATGATACCCCACACGCCTAGGTACCGGAAATCTCAAAAACACATATTCAAAATGGGTAATATATACCCATTTTGACCCATAACCTCTTCCAGTGGGCATCAATCGTTCCGGGACCCGTCTTATTGGATTCATCTGCCTAAATTTAGTCGAAAATGACACCCTACGCGCGTAGATCGCCGAAAATCTCGACGATCCAGTCCATTTTTCAAAATACACATTTTGACCCCCACCACTCAACCAAATTTGGTCCGATCGGGCTAAAAAGTTTCAAGATTTTTAGAAAATGGTCTACATTTGCTAATGCTGATCTAGACACCTTGAAACGCTCAAAATACATTTTGGGCCAAATCGGAGTGCCGATTCTGGGGGAATAGGGGTCTGAAAAGTTTCGAGGACCAACTAGAGCAGGAAACAGGTCCCTGACAAAAATGAGATATTCTGAAAACACCGGCATGAACGGCAGTCGGACATTTTTTGCTCGCCCTGCCTACATCGTTTTAGCAAAGGACTCATTTCGCAGGACTGTGGAGCACAGAGAAAATTGGAGAAGAATGAACTGGAGTGGAGGGCACTGGTGGGGTGTTTTCCTTTTTAGGTACCCCTTTAAAATGCCTGCATGTTCAGTGATACCCGGCAATCGGGCGAGTAAGTGCCACCAACACCACATTAAGCACTAAGTCCCAGCAGCTCCACAGCCACCTCCACCCTAAAGCTCATAACATTCCAATGATGGAAGACCGCAAGCATAAGAAGATGCGTGTTAGTAGGAAGGCCTTGCAGAGCAGAAGATTGAATTAAATCGGCATCTCCACGAGGTCCATCCTGGGCTGTACACCGGATGGGACTCGCACAGAGTCCAGGGTGCTTGCACTGCCCAGACAGGGAGGACAGCGTAAAACATACCTTTTTCGACTGTGAGCGATGGCGTCTAAAACGAGAACAGCTGTGGTCAGAAATAGGTCTGAACACACCATCTCCGGAAAAGTTAGTGTAACGAATGCTATCAAGCAAACAAGCGTGGAAAAGGAGGGCAGATGATATAGAGTCCTCTCCTCAGAAGAAAAAACGAGGAAGAAAGAGCCCGGCAACAAGCCACACGGGCAGACAACTGAGACTGGCCCCAGGTCCAACTGAGACTGGTTCCAGGTCCAACTGAGACTGGCCCCAGGTCCAACCCGAAGCTATTGGGAGGGTGAGGTTTAAGTGGATTGGACTTCCACCTTCCACATAACTGGAGGAGGCCGACCCTAGTACCTGAGTCCCAACAGCTTCAGAGCCACCCCCACCCTGAATTAAAAGAAGCGGCATCTCCACGAGGTCCATCCTGGGCAGTCAAAGGCAGGCGAACGCTGGAAGAGTGTGGGGTACCTGATATACAGGCCTATAGGCCTGCCTGATAGGCAGGTATAGCAGGACGAACATGCCTGTTTTGATGTAGACACCTTAAAAGGCCCAGAAACAAAATTTGAGGCATCTCCACGAGGTTCATCCTGAGCTGCCAAAGGCAGGGGAATGCCAGAAGAGTGTGGGGTACCTGATATACAGGCCATAGAGCCATGGAGCAGGGCTCCCACATGATCTAGCGCATGAATATAACGAGGACAGACTGTAAAGGGCCTTGCGGCCCCAGGCACAGTCTTGCGCAGGTATAGCAGGACGAACATGCCTGTTTTGATGTAGACACCGTAAAACGGCCCAGAAACAAAATTTGAGGCATCTCCACGAGGTCCATCCTGAGCTGCCAAAGGCAGGGGAATGCCGGAAGAGTGTGGGGTATCATTATCCACTAAATTTTGGACGCTGAATCGATTGGAATAAGCTCCATGTTCCTGGTCCAAGGAATAACCACCCCTGTGAATTAATTTGCAGCGTTCTTAGCAGGCATCATTATAACTACCATTGTACTGGTTCAAGCATATTTCCCAACCTGGCATAGAAACCTTCTTGTGCATTTTCGTGCTTGCATTCGCCTCATTAAGCAAATCATTTTAATAATCCTTCCCAGTCCGTTTGATCTGCTTTGTTTTCCCCTGATTTTCCTCTCTTCTTCTTCTTTATTGGAAGAAAACCCCCAACAAATGAGTGGGGGGGATATCGACCTGCACCCCCTCCTTTCTTAGCCCTAATTGACCTCCCTTCTGCAAATTGACTCCCCTTCCTCGTCAACCTCCCTTCGTCCTTTCCACACTTACTTTGCTCACGGAGGTGGGGTGTTCTCACAAATTGACCTCACCCTTCCTTTCGCCGTGCGGCCGAGTGTTGTGGTCGAGTTGATTACCTAAAAAGGGAGAAAAAAGGGAAGAAGCAAACGGGAAAACGAAAAGAGGAAAGTTCGAGAGGAAGTATCCGCACGTTTCCCTGTAGTTTAACCCTCTACTCGGCGCCGAGCCATCGTTTCTTCGAAAAACAAACGGCATTTAATATTTTTTGTTCGGCTCAAAACCCTTTCGCGCGCCAAAACTCCCCCAAATCCACTCCCTTTTCATTGAACAATTTAATCGCCAGCTACCGAATTGATCAGAATATTGTAATTAAATTAGGATCGTTTCTAGAGACTCCATTAAACACATTTAAAACCAAATTGAATGTACACGGAGTACACAATAATAAAAGACACGTTTCATTTAAGAAAATCTTCAGTGCGGATTTCATTAAAACTTGATAATCCAGGGCTACAGCTAAAAAAGGTTTTCAATTACATTTAATTAGACATCTATTACGTTCATTATTTTCATTCTCTCTCCAAGTAGCATTGTTTTTCTCAAAAATTCTCTTCTAAACGTACATTACACCGCAATATTATCGATAGCTACTGTGTAGTGGATGCACAGGACAGAATTCTAAGAAAAAGAAACATAAATTGAGCAAGATTCAGTTAATCAGGGCAATAGAAGTGTTACGCAATGGACTACAGGTAAGATGGCTTCAAAGATCTGGCATAATAAACCAAAACCAAAATGTCCGTCTGCCGTCCGCCGGTTTAGGTAGTAGAAAATTTTCTAAAAATTTTAAATTTTGATCAGGAAACTCTACGGTATTATTTGTTATTAGTTTATCCTTGAACCTTTTTAGCCTAATTGGCCTCATTTTGGGGAGGGAAATGGGCGAAAAAATGTTCTATGAAGCGTGATTTTAGGGATATTTTGGCACATAGGCACATGGGGTATCATTTTTCGCAGAACTTTGGACGCTGAATAGATTTTAATGAGTCCCAGACCGATTGGCGCCCACCGGAAGAAATTATGGGTCAAAATGTGCTTATTGAAAAATGATTTTTCGACATTTTCGGCGATCAAGGCGTGTGGGGTATTCTTTTCGATTAAATTTCGGGCGTTGAATCCAATGAGATGGGTCCCGGCACGATTGGCGATCACTGGAAGATGTTATGGGTCAAAATGGGTATCTATCTACCCATTTTGGATGTGTTTTTTTTTTTTAGATTTCTGGTACTTAAGAGTGTGGGGTATCATTTTTCTCTAAATGTTTGACCCTGAATCGATTGGAATGAGTCTCTATGCTCCTGGCCCGAGGAATAACCAACCTCTGTGAAAGAATCTGAAGCGTTTTATTGTTATCGGTTCGATGACAACTTCACGGCCACTATAGGGGACTATCGTCGGGAAAAATGGCCAAATTATGACATTAACACAATTAACTTCAAAATATTTGTTTTATAATTCGATACCGCATAACCAAAATAGTTACGTATTCGTGGTTTTGAGGCTCAAGATTTGAAAATGAAACGTTTCACGTGATCGGGATCAGGTATAGATTGATTTGACGATCGATGAGCGCTTCAATAGCTTTGGATTGAGCGATGATGGTTGATGCTTGGTGAGTGTTTTGGATGGTTATTGTTTGAAATCAACCTATGTTTTTATGCAAAAAGTCCATCTGTCCAATTCTACCCAAAAATTTTCTAAAAATCTGAAATTTTTGGTCAGGGACCTCTAGTTGGTTCTCAAATCCTTTCAGCCCGATCAGAATAAATTGCGGGGAGGGGGATCAATTTCTTCGAATAATTTATTTTTGCGATTTTTGGCAGGTGTGTGGGGTATCATTTTCCACTAAATTTCGGACGCTGAGAAGGAATATACAGCGTTTTTAGGTTTGAACTGAGTAGCAATGGTGAAGCCTGGTGAGTGATTGAGTGACAGTGGTTGATGATTGAGTGCTTTGGTAGTTTTGGATTGAGTAGCAGTGGTTGATGCTTGGTGAGTGCTTTAATAGTTTTGGATTGAGTAGCAGAGGTTGATCTTTGGTGAGTGCTTTAATAGCTTTGGATTGAGTAGGAGCGGTTGATGCTTGGTGAGTGCATTAATAGCTTTGGATTGAGTAGCAGCGGTTGATGCTTGGTGAGTGCTTTAATAGCTTTGGATTGAGTAGCAGCGGTTGATGCTTGGTGAGTGCTTTAATAGCTTTGGATTGAGCTACAGTGGTTGATGATTGAGTGCTTTGGTAGTTTTGGATTGAGTAGCAGTGGCTGATCTTTGGTGAGAGTTTTAATAGCTTTGGATTGAGTAGCAGTGGTTGATGTGGAGAGTGGCACTCACCTGGTAAGTGGAGCCTGGGCGCCGAGTAAAGCATCCCCGTCCTCGCGAGCCAGTCGAGTTGGAGTTGATGAAGCGACGGCGACTTTTTCGCCGCCAACTGCACTTGGGCGGAGTACAGGGGTGTAAAGGCGGAGGGTGGCGGGGGCCCGACGCGGTCCGGCGGAAACTCGATCGGAAGAAACGGCGGCCGACAAGGGGAAACGGTCTGTCCGTCGAGGCCGTCGGTACCGGGGGAAATGGATCCGTCCGAGGACGGCGGCGGCGAATGCGTCTGCGACAGTAGAGCCTCGATGTGAAAACCGGGGAGTTTGGCCGTCCGTACGGGCGGATCGTCGTCCATGGCGAACACCGTACTGGAGGCTCTCGAAGGGGTTGGAGCCCGCCCGTGAAGGGGTGGCGGCGGGTAGAGGGGGAGATCCCCTCTCCGCTCCGGGGGCGGGAGATCGTCGTCCAATCAGCGGGACGACGGGGAAACGACGATGATAGCCGCATTACCGGATCTATTTCCTGAAGAGACAGGCGCCATCCGAGCACCGCTAAACACGCGGCATTACAATCAAGTGGTCCGCCGCCCCCGCCCCTTAATCGCCCCCTTCGCGCTTCCCCGCCTCATCACCCAACCCCTCGCCTCTTCAATTTATTTGATAACCCAATTTCCATCGCATTATCTCCAGATTCACACCGATATCGATACATCGATTCCCATTCATTCAAAACACCTTGATTCCAACACTCAAGTCCAAGTTTTGCAATATTTTGATCATTTTAGCAAACTTCTCTCCATTCTCCACCATTTAACTCCACCCCCTTCCATTCCAGTAAAATTGCTTAATAAATTTACTTTAATGATTAATTTTTGATTAATAAAATGACCTCTGCATTTGAACGCAGATCTATATGCAGCCGAAGAATGAGATCAACAACTGCGCTACGCATATCTTCAGCTGACACACATTCATGAGCACGTACGAAAATGTACTCGTAATGAAAATCCCGAATAATCCACACCGTATAAGAGAGAAATTTACTGTGTCCGACAACAGAATTGACACCTGACCACTCGATATCGGAATCATTGAAATTAGTAAATTCACGTTGCTGAACTGACTCAGAACTTGACTCAGTTCGCATTCATAAATTCTTTTTCTATGTAGAAATGTTTACTCGAGTTTTAATTTCTCCATACACTTCTACAAAGCTAAAACGCTGCAAATTCTTTCACAGGGGTTGGTTTTTCCTCGGACCAGGCGCATGGAGACTCATTTCTTCATCATAGGGGAAACAGTGGTTGTGGTGGGTCCCGGACTCATTTCAATCGATTCAGGGTCTAAAATTTAGTGGAAAATGATACCCCACACGCCTAGATCGCCTAAAATCTCTAAAATACATTCAAAATTCACGTTTTGACCCCTACTCCGCCCAAATTTGGCTGGAATTATGGCTGAAGAACTCAATTGCGGCAGCGTTGACAAGAAGGCGAAAACAGTACAGAAGAAATTGTTTATTTATCACGTTAATGCTCGTCCTTTTGGAAGCAATGGATTATTGTTTAACGGAACTGAAAATACCGTTACCAGAGATGGGCGTTAATCCATTTTTTGATTAATGATATATCGATCGGGATGAAAATTTTTGAACAAACTAAAACCAAAAAGAGGTGTCTGACCTAAATTTAAGATTTTTAGATAACATTTTACAACCAAAAATGGTGTGGACAGAGGACAGTCATTATCTGTTGAGGCTCCGCCGTTTCAAATTCAAGAAACCCCTTAACTCACCACGACATTGCAATGGAGCACTGTGGAGTAACATCATGTTGGCGATCCTCCGCCGTTTCAAATTCAAGAAACCCTTCAACTCACCACGACATTGCAATGAAGCACTGTGGAGTAACATCATGTTGGCGATCCTCCGCCGTTTCAAATTCAAGAAACCCCTTAACTCACCTCAACATTGCAATGGAGCACATTGTGGAGTAACATCATGTTGGCGATCCTCCGCCGTTTCAAATTCAAGAAACCCCTTAACTCACCTCGACATTGCAATGGAGCACTGAGGAGGAACATCATGTTGGCGATCCTCCGCCGTTTCAAATTCAAGGACCCCTCAACTTACCACGACATTGCAATGGAGCACTGATATAGTAACATCGTGTTGGCGATCCTCCGCCGTCTCCACCGTAATGAGCCCTGCCACTATGTAAAACACGCCTAGGTACTACAAATCCCGAAAACACATATTCAATAGTGGAAAATAATACCCCACTCGCCTAGATCGACCAAAATCTCAAAAATCCATTTTTCAAAAAACACATTTTGACCCTTACCCCGCCCAAATTTAGTCCGATCTAGCTGAAAAGTTTCAAGGACCGTCCTAGGCCGGGAACAGACTCTGACCCAATTTTCAGATTTTTAGAAAATTTTCTACTACCAAAAACGGCGTGGATGGCGGACGGCGTACGCCGGACGGAAATTTGACTCTAGAACTTGATCTAGAAATTTGATCTAGACACCTTCGAACGCTCGGAAAATTTTTGTGGGCCGAATCGGAGAGGTTGACCTTTTGCATGGAAACATAGGTTGATTATTCAAGGAATAACCAATCTGCCATCACCCAACTGCTCAGCACTGTCATGGATTCCCAAGAGAAATACGTAGCTGCCATTTTCTTTGACATTGCGGGTGCTTTCAATGCTGTCTGGTGGCCCCTTGTGTTGAAGAGACTTCGTGAATTGAACATCCCCAGTAACATAATATCGACTGATGCGGAGCTACTTTGACGACAGGAAGGCTGTCATGGCCTCTGGGGGTGGCCTGGTGGAGGTGCCTGTGACAAGGGGCTGTCCACAGGGATCTGTGCTTGGTGCTGCTGTGTGGAACCTGGTGCTGGATGGCCTCCTGGTTGAGCTGGAGAGACTGGGTGTCCCTGCTGTTGCATATGTGGATGATCTGGCAATTATGATTGCAGCCCCAACCAGAGCTGGCATGATAGATGGGGCTGAACGCTGTGCAGCAGTTGTGGACAAATGGTGCAGATCTGCGCGACTAAGAATGGCGGCTGAGAAGACTCAAGCACTAGTGTTTCGTGGCGAAGGAGATGCCCGCCATCCAACCCGTTTTAGGGCAGGCGGTGTTATGGTTCAGGCAGGCATGACGGTCAAGTACCTAGGAGTTGTCCTGCATCGCAAGATGCTACTAAATGCGCATATTTGGTCACTCTCAGGACGTATGCTTGACCTTTCAGCAGCAATGAGAGGTATTTCTGGGCCAGGGTGGGGGGCATCATACAGGGAGAGACTGCGCTATTACAAAGTGGCCTTCCTCCCTGTTGTATTATATGCAGCCTCAACATGGTGGCGACAACCAACAGCGGTGAATAGAAGAAAGATAACCAGCATCCAGAGAACCATCCTCATGTCATTAACGAGAGCCTACCGCACCACCTCTGCTCTGGCAGTGCAGGTCCTTGCAGGTTGTGAACCACTGGACCTAGTTTTGGATGCGCGTGTTGCAGTGGTGTCTGTGAAATGGCCAGACAGGTGCTGTGTCCCAGTCCACCCTGATCTGAGACAAGCAATAGAGAACCATAGAGATGTGTCGGCCAAGATGGCTGCCATTGAGAGTTGGGTCCACAGCCAATGGCAGTATCGCTGGGAGAACGCAAGTGTAGGGCGGCACACCTATGGATTCCTCCCAGACGTAAGGGACCGCTTGGCCATGACCTTGAGCCTGGTTATGAGGTTACCCAGCTGCTGACAGGCCATGGCAACTTCAGCGCCAAACTCAATTATTTCCGAAGAAGAGACAGTCCATCCTGCCCATGTGGAGCTCTACAAGAGACTGCAGAGCACATCATCAGGAACTGCCCCCTGCACAGTGTAGCCAGAGCCAACCTCCAGAGCTGGGCTGACACACAGGGTGAGCTCGCTGGCATGGTTGACTCCCACCAGGGCATTCAAAAAGTTCGCGTTGGCCTGGTATGCGCTAAGAGGCGAGGGAGTTGACGTGGTCAGGTAGAGCGAGGAAATTTTTAATTGAAAACATTCTTCTTTTTAACATAGGTTTTACCATTAGGATAGGCCTTTTTCTTAGAAGGGAGAGGGAGGAAATTTATACCAGTACTCTCCTCTCCCCAGTGTGCAAGTGTATATTTATTGAAAGTATGTAATATGTGTGGATGAATGCTTAGAGGTAGGAAATGTGATAATAGGACTAGTCTATGTATGTGTCGCTGGTTGGGGGACCCTGCCAGTCTTCGGGGAGGCAGCAGACTGTTAGGTTTTTATTCAAATTTTTTCTTTTAATTTTGTGTCTCTAGCACATGGGTTTTAATTGATTTTTAAATTTATTTCCAGGGCTGTCGGCTCTCCTGGGCTAGCAACACCCTACAGAACGGGAGACCCCACAGAACGGGACTCAGGAGAGCCACTTTAGGAAGGGTGGGCTCGGCAGGCTGGCATGGATTTTCCCCCTCCCTACCGGCCGGGTGCTGGGTGTGATCAGGGTTGGTCTACGATTATTGTTGCCGGAAGGAGGAATAACAAGTTCTCTCTTCCCACTAGGTCTCTAAGTAGTGATACAGCTTCTGTGATATTTATGTTTTGTGATTTTAAATGCAAGGGATTTACCTGTGATATTTCTGTTTAGGCTAGTTAACGTTAAATTTTAGGTTTTTATCCAGGTACGGGAGGGATATTGAGTACTCGCCCTACCTAAAACGTTCTAGCAAGAGACTCCCTTGCAGGACTGTGGAGACACACATGAGTGGGTGAAGAAAAATGCCAGTGCGGAGGACACAGGTGGGGGTCTTCCTGAATTGGTACCTCTATAAAATGCCTGTAAGTTCAGTGATGCCAAGTGGCAAGGCGAGTGAGTGCCGCCACAAAAGCACTAAGTCCCAAAAACTCCACAGCCCACCTACGCCCTTCAGCTGGGGGCGGGGCAGCCTGTTGTACGGGGGAAGCCATAGAGCCATAGAGCAGGGCTCCCCAATATGATCAGACGCTGAAAATCAGGGAAGACTGTCATGGGCCACACGGCCTCGGAAACAGTCTAGCGTAGGTACAACAGGACGGACGGACATTTGGGTTTTTTGATCTAGACACCTTAAAACGCCCAGAAAAAAAATTTTGAGCCGAATCGGAGAGGTTGACCTTTTGCATGGAAACATTGGTTGATTATTCAAGGAATAACCAACCAAAATCAAAACACTTTTACGATCGTGTTGTTGTTGCTTTTAAAATATCTGATAAAAACTCGAACGTTCGGAGCAGAGAGTTTTTCTTTCTCTGTATGTATTCATTCAATAAAATGTTTGGCTTTAAGTATTACATGAAAGTTGATGATCATTATTATTTCTGGAACAATATATCAATAGAGGTTGTAGTGCCCATGGGCATTACTGCCCTCGTTTTAAAATTATTTCATCAGGGTTGGGTATTTCTCGGACCAGGCGTATAGAGACTCAATCCAATCGATTCAGCGCCCAAGATTTAGTGGAAAACAATACCCCACACGCCTAGATCGACGAAAATCCATTTATCAAAAACCCATTTTGACCTCTACCTCCACCCCTCTAAATTTGGTCCAAATTTCAATGACCAAGTAGACCCGGAAACGGGTCTCTGACCCGAATTTCAGATTTTCAGAAAACTTTCTTCTACCAAAAATGGCTTGGACGGCGGACAAAAAAATTTGGGGCATTCTAGGAGGCATTTCCTAGGCATTTCCTGCATGAAAATATAGATTGATTATTCAAGGAATAACCAACCAAAATCGATTCAAGAAAATGTTTTATAAGGATAACTACTCTAAAACCCTGATCAGAAAACATATTCAAGTAATTTTGAAATAAAAAGTCATTACAACAAATATTTTTGTCAATACGAAGACGAGAGTTAGTTATTGAACACAGCAAATAAAGATGGTTTTTGGGACTCGTGCCCCTCAATATGAACTTGAATCAAAATTTCGTCATATTGTAGAATAAAATCGTTATTTAGAGAACATTATTTGGGTCATTATTACAGAGAAGGCGACAAAGGAATTATGCCCATTTAAATTATTTATATTTTTGCAAAACGACTTCAAACATCCCCCTCTCTCCCCCCTGCCTTACTCCCCCCCCCCCTCCCCAGTAATATCAAGGACGAATAATCAACCAAATTCAGATCGTGTGAATTTGATACAGAAGAAGGTTTAAGGAAATCGCGTTCCAACGACTGTACTAAACGACACCTCCTCGCCACTTTAACCCCGTGACGCTAGGGGTGTCCCAGGGGGCGGGACTCAGAATAAGCTCCACCCCCAACGCTGTCACCCTCGAAAATTTCCGTCCTAACCCGCTTTTCTGTCCTCAGTTCGAAATTGAGTCGTCCTGAATAAACGAACGTTTAAAAGGTGGTTTTGGTCTGTGAAGACAAAGTCTATCATTTCCTACTGGACAAATAAGAGCACTAGAACAAAATTAATTTTTCTACAACGACGCCAGAAGTAACACGCTTAATCCTAATTAGCGTATTAGAAGACTGAAAATGAGCTGTTTAAAAAAAAAAAAAAAAAAAAGCTGCAAATTCATCAACAACGAAGACATGTGAAGAGTGATTGCCTTGCTGCCATGGATTTTACCCAAAGTTGTGTATTGAAAGCAAAACTCAATTTGATTATTCCTAGCATCACTGTCTCTATTGAACGTTCATTTTCCGACTTGAAATGCATAAAAACGTATCTATGATCCAAACAAGAGCAACAACGGTAGTCTGTTCACTCCCTAATAAATATTGAGATTTTTCAGGTAGCAAGACTTGAAACATCTATGCAAATAAACTTCAATGATCTCGTAATTGATGAGTTATCTACTCGAGAAAAGTCGACGGATTGATCTCATTTACAAATAATTATGTTTACATCAAATAATGTTGCTTCTTCCAATCAATTATTACGTAAACACATCTTGTATATTGCAAGATCATTTTGAATTCAGAAATTTGGATCTCGTTTTAAGGGAGAGCAGCCCCGTCATAGAGATTGTACCCCTCAATCCTCACTGACTCACAATCAATATCCTACCACAATCATTTCCCTGCTAATGCTGAAAAAAATATATGATGGGCGTGGGAGCTCAATTGTTACAAAAAAAAAAAACATATTTTTTTAAAAAGATTTATTAATCGATATTTCCCGATGGTAGTTAAGGCTCAATTAGACGGATAATCGATTAAGTTAGTACTACATTAATGCTTAAGCTTATTAAGCTACGAATTTCTTCTAAAAATCAAGAAATAGTGTTATAGCTCAGTAACGAATACCAATAATACACGGGTTGGTCATTCCTCGGACCAGGCGGATGGAGACTCATTTCTTCAACATGGGGGAAATGGGGAGAACAGTGGGTGTGGCGGGTCCAAGACCCATTCCAATCGATTCAGGATCAAAAATTTAGTGGAAAATGATACCTCACACGCCCAGGTACCAGAAATCTCGAAAATCCATTTTTCGAAAAACACATTTTAACCCCTACCCCACCCAAATTTTGTCCGATCGGGTTGAGAAGTTTCGAGGACCAACTAGAGCCATGAACGGACCCCTGACCCAAATTTCAGATTTTTAGAAATTTGTCTACTACCAAAGTCGGCGTGGACGGCGGACGGACATTTTGCTAATTTTGATCTTGACACCTTGAAACGTCCAGAAAAAATATTGTTGGGCCTTTAGCATGAAAACAGGTTAGGGATTCAATTCAAGGAATAACTAACCAAAAGGAGCCCTGTCGTTGAGATGTTATCCCCGATCCTCACTGGTTCACAATCATTTCCCTGCTTAGGCTGAAAATAATTATGGATGTTCAATGGTAATAAAAAACAATTTTTTAAAAAGATTTATTACCTAATTTATATTTCTTGATAGTAGATAGGACTCAATTTGATGCACAATCGATTATATCAAATCGATTAAGTAAGTACTACATTTTATTTAAATGTCTTCTAAGAATCAAGTACATAATTATTATACTATTTCAGCCCAGTAAAGAACACCAATTTTATGCGTAAAAGATGACTTTTGGTCATCCATTCAGCTCTTATGCTCCAAATATCCAACTTGACGAGATGTTTTACTGATCGATGTAACATTACACCAATACTTGTCACTGTACTTCAAGTATCATTAGAAGAAACATCCGTTTTACGTAACATATTTGATGCATTGGACCATAATAGAACTAACCCTATACAGTAATGTGTATATTAAACAATGAGAAAAGAATGTTAAAAATTAAATAATAGTCAACGTCGTAAAAACGCAAATTCACACTAAATAATGCGCCATCAACTTGATTAATTTTTTTATGACTAGTTGCTATCGATTACTCGGTGAATCTTCAAGAATCGATAGTTCGTTTGTCGATAATAGTATTCATACTTGTGAGCGATTTGGTACTGTTGGCGTAACACTGGTTGTCCTTCTGCCATGACGGACACAAATGTTTTCTTCGTTCCTCTCCACATGAATGTATTTCGTTGGTTTTTTCAGTGAACGTTTAAAATTTCACATCTGCGAATGTATTTATATAATATTATCCAAATTATTCTATTATTTCTTAATCAACCACAGGCAAATCACGACAGACCGGCTTAAGGCAAAAAAACTCGATGAAGAAGAAGATGATAATAAACCTTATCAATGGAAAATCACCTGTTGCTCCCTCAAATTTTTGCATAGTGGAATTCTTCAAAAGATATCTTGAATGTATGGTTGTTAGCAAGATTGCAAGTACAGAAATTCTTTACTCCTTTTCTCGTATAAGATTTCGGCGGACGTTCCAACCAATGATATAACATGTGCTGGACAATCAAGGTGCCTTCCCTAGAAGTGTTCATCACAATCATTGAATCGGTTTTCACCAGTATGAATGGTATGTTCAATTAAGCATCAAGGAATTCACAAGTAATGGACATTACCAGCCATAGACGGTAATGTTTATGTCTCTCAGGCCGGGTACACACGTTGAGGATTCCCCGTTGAGGCCAATCCTCTCCGGCCGACGGACCGTGTGGACGGGTCGAGGCCTTCAGTTGAGGCGGACTGTATAGGCCGCCAGGCCTTTCAATTTTTGAAAAGGCCACCTGAGGCCGGGGTTCCGGTTCCCGTGTGGATGAGGTGATCGGTTGGCCTCAACGTCGTAGGTATCGCTCGAGTATCGTCACAGTGGTCGTAGCTCCTCGTTTATTTTTTGATTTTTGCCAAAGGCTCCGGCCGCCTCTGAGGTTTCCCCTACGTGTGGATGCTCCGGCCGCCTCAGAGGAATCCCTCTCCGGAATCCTCAACGTGTGTACCCGGCCTCATATGAACCGCTCCACCCGCGATAATGCGGAAAATATTTCATGATTTTATACCCAATTTTTCAGAAGTATCAGATGATTGAGTGCTGTTTCACAAAGACGTTCGAAAATCTCTGTGTTCATCCATTTTTACCTGTGGTGCTGACTGGTTTCAGATCAACTGGGCCCTACAGCTGTACCTGAAAGGTGTTTATGAGAATTGCACCTAAAATTTAACCTAAAAATATTTCTGAAGCTGCGTTTTCAGTCAAATTCTGAACGTGATTTTCTATTTATGTTGCAGATATTTTTCTGGTGTCGTGCAACAAGGAGGAAATTGACTTCCCAAACAGACAGCCAGTCTATGATGACCAGCTAGCCATGGAGCACGATTGGGATTATAATCGTGACACTGGACCAGCGACAATAAGGAATGCTGATGTGGACGCAATAATGGGATTTGGATCCAATGTGCTGATAAATGGTAACCTCCATTACGCCAAGTACCTGGTGGTGAAGTACACAGAAGAAACTGTAACTGGAGTCACGTGGCCCCCTGGCAGGCATACTTGAAAATGAAAATATAAAACATTTATCCTCAAGTGTCGTAAGTTTCCAATAATTTCTCGACTGAACGACTGAACACACCGATGGTTGATACTTATTTTTCTGATTTCAAGGTCTAGATTTGCATAACTGAACGAGGAAGGGATGGTTGTAAATAGAGGTATGATGGACGGGAATAGACAGCAGCTGCTAACTAAAAGGGAAGGAAGTAAGACTCCTGTAGAATGAGGAATCCAGAGCCCTTCTTTCCATCAGTCCTAGAAGGCACAAGGAAAAACGCTGCAAATTCTTACACAGGGGTTGTTATTCCTCGGTCCAGGCGCATGGAGACTCATTTCTTCAACATGGGGGAAATGGGGAAACAGTGGGTGCGGCGGGTCCCAGACCCATTCCAATCGATTCAGGATCCAAAATTTAGTGGAAAATGATACCCCACACGCCCAGGTACCGGAAATCTCGAAAATGAATATTCAAAATGTGTAATATATACCCAATTTGACCCATAACTTCATCCAGTATGTGCCAATTGTTCTGGGACCCACTTCAGTGAATTCAGCGTCCAAAATTTGACCCCAAATTTGAAAATTTGAGAAAATGAGACCCCCACTCTTTTAGATCGTCCAAAATCTTGGAAATCCATTTTTCAAAAAACACATTTTGACCCCTACCCCGCCCAAATTTGGTCCGATCGGGCTGAAAAGTTTGGAGGACCGTCCTAGGCCGGGAACAGACCCCTGACCCAAATTTCAGATTTTTAGGAAATTTTCTACTATCAAAAACGGCGGACGGACATTGACCTTTTTTTATCTAGACACCTTAAAACGTCCAGAAAAATTTTTTGAGCCGAATCGGAGAGGTTGACCTTTTGCATGAAAACATAGGTTGATTATTCAAGGAATAACCAACCAAAAGGGATGTGAAGGAAAACTCAGAACGTGGGTCCTGGTTCACAGAACCATGGAAAATGGATTTTCGGCGACCTAGGCGTGTTGGGTATTATTTTTGACTAAATTTTGATTGCTGAATCCAATGGGACGGGTCCCGGAACGATTTGCGCCCACCGGAAGAGGTTATGGGTCAAATTAGATATCCATCTACTCGTTTGGAGTGTATTTTCGAGATATCTCGAACCTAGGCGTGTGGGGTATCATTTTCCACTAAATTTTGGGCGCTGAATCGATTGAAATGAGTCTCCATGCTGCTTGTCCGAGGAATAACCAACCCCTGTGAATGAATTTGAAGCGTTTGTGCTGCGATGTTCATCACTAATATGGAAGCGGCCAACTTGAGCCGTGTCATTTCCAAAATTAAGCCTGAAATTTTCACCAAACTCCTGCGTATCATGTACTCCCACGAGGTGTAGAACCTTGAAAAAGTCGCCCTTGGCCTCCGAACAACTGGAAAAATATCAACTCAACAGGTTTAAAATCATTTGCTATTATTGATAGTGGTATTATTGCTATTATATGATTGATAGAATATATTGAACGTGGCAGGTAAATGGTAAAAAGGCACCTAGAGGGGGGCCCCAAGCGCGGAAGCCTGGTGGCTTGTTGTGCTTCTCTAGGTGTCTCATTCTTTAGTCCACAAACAGCCCTAGTCCCCTGATGAGGGTTGGCAGGTTGTGGACTAACGTATTGCAGGGTACGGTTCTCATTGGGGTTTGTGTCCCAAAGAGGGTGTATCTGCGGGATGTGAGTGCTGGGCACTCAAAGATTATGTGAGTTGCAGTTTCGTCTGCTTCCTCACAGAATCTGCATAGAGTTGTTGGTTGTGTTCAGATGAAAACGCAGAGGAGCGAAGCCGGTTAGTAGGCCAACTATCGCTCTTAGGTTGCCGCGTTTAAGTCTGAGTAGGTCCTTGGTGAGTGATGGATGGGGTTCTGCCACTATACGCTTTCTGTGGACATGTCCCTCAATATTCCGCCATCTGTCGGTGTGTTTCTTGTGCGTCCACTCCTTGATGGCAGCTCTGAAGGAGCTTTTGGGCAAACCTACAGCCGGCTCTGGGCCCACAAAGGGGGTTTTAGAGCCCCTCCTGGCCAGCTCATCGGCTTTTTCGTTGCCCTCAATTCCCCTGTGCCCCACCACCCACTCAAGGGACACTGTATTGCGGGCCGCTAGAGCACAGAGAGTCTGTTCACAGTCCTTTACCACCTTTGATGAGATGTTGGGTGCTGTGAGTGCTTTAATCGACGCCTGGCTGTCGGAGAGAATGCGGAGGTGTGCATTAGTATGTCCTCTCCTCAGACTCTCCAGGGCACATGCATTGATTGCCAGAATTTCGGCCTGGAAAACGGAGGTGTATTTCCCTAGTGGTGTAGAGTATTGCCACCTAGGTTTGGCTCCATACACCCCAGCACCTGTCCCTGTTACCATTCTGGACCCATCAGTGTACCAGATCAGGTCACTGGGACAGCACTGTATAACCTAGCACTGTGGCAGGTAACAACCCTCATTCTGTCCACAGCATGTCGTGGCGGCGTACGTCGATTTCATCTCTTTAGAGATATTTCCTGGGGCAGTCGCTCTGAACACTGAGGAATTTCACAATTTGTAAACTATAAGCGGTATTTGAAGAGCGTTCTTCGTCTCCCTGTGCGCGCTTCGAGCGTCGAATCTCCCTTTGGATTATTATTCCTAGATTAATCAACCTTAGTTTTCATGCCAGAGTCCTATGTCCGTCCACGCCGTTTATTATGGAGAGAAAGTTTTCTAAAAATTTGAAATTTTAGTCCGGGATCTCTTTTTGGCTCTAGCCGGTCCTCAAACCTTTCAGCCCACATATTTTGTGTACATTTTATTACGGTTCAGACCTTCTTTAGATCTTCTTTTGGTTGGTTATTCGTTGAATAGTGTGTTTTTATAATAACCTGAAGTGACCAGGGCGCATCGGGGGTAATGGACTGTATCCGAATTTCCAAAGGTGGTTTTATTCCGTATAAATACTTGTATGTCACAATCGCAATAGGCAGCGGTGTCCAAACTTAACGAGCTAGTTCCCAATACTGACTAAAAACCGGAGAGGGCCCAGCGCTCCCTCTTTCGTACCCTAGCTTTTCCAGGAACCTCTCCCAACGCCCAACATTCTCCCCACCTTGAAATTTCCAAATTTCAAAACAAAATCCAAAATGAAAATTTAACCAGAATACAACATTTCAAGTAAGTAAATAATAATCCAAAATTTTGAAAGAAAATTGAAAATACAATGAAATTATCCATATAAGCCCAAATTTCTCTTCTTCATGACGTTCCCCGAGGATTCAAGGGTTGGCCTGGTTAGTTCCATCAGTTGTAGTGTCGTCGTCTTGGGTAAAGACAATTTGATCATTGGGCGTCTGGTGGTACGACCATCCTTGTAGACCATGGTCGCCACCCGAGTGATGTTGTCCTTTCCAGGGTGTAGAGCAGTCACTCTTGCTATTTTCCGTTCCGTGGGTTTCAGGTTTTCTTCTTTGACAGCAACCAATGTTCCAACTGGGATGCCATCGTGTTGGATTTTCCATTTATTTCGCTGCTGGAGGGTAGACAGATATTCTTCGCTCCAGCGTCGCCAAAATTCTTGCATTGTTTGCTTTACTTTATCCCAGCGCCGAGTGAGTGAGCGCTGAATGAGATCAGGTTCAGGGGGTAGGTTTATGGGTCCACCGACAAGGAAGTGTGCAGGGGTTAGAGGGGTAGGATCAGAAGGATCATCTGAAAGTGGGGTTAAAGGTCTGGAATTTAGACATGCCTCAATACCGGTTGGTAGTGTATAAGCCTCCTCAAAAGTCATAATCATTTTATCCATTGTTCTGTAAGCCTCTCTCGAATTAAAATCTGTTATGAATTTACTATGATTTAATTCGGGTTTCTTCGGAGAATTTGGAAAGGACCTAGCGAGAGGATACGGGATGTAAGTCCAAGACTTACGACTGAGCGTTAATTAGGGATACCAAGGATGAGCATGAAATACATTGAAACAAAATGAATTATAATTAAAGAAAAGGACACGTTGCAAAGGAGGATAATATGCACCAACCTGGTCTACAATTGATATAGGACAAAGTAATTGACAAAGTACATTAGACTACATGTGGAGCATAAAAAATACAATTAATACATGATACATGAAATACAATTAATGAGCAAGCGCAACGATACCGGCTGAGGAAAACGGCGTCGACGTCGAAGGAAAAACAGGAGGGGGCTTGCTGTCCCGAAGGTACGCAGCGAGGCTTAATTAACTTGAGTCTTTTATCTCACGGGGAACACAATGTAACAGCTTCGGTCGACTTCAGCACGGCGGCAGGTCACTTCAGAGCGAGCACAGGACAATGCCAGTGAAATGCGCTTTCACGACAGGGTTACAGAAATATATGACTCCAACAGGTCGGGCGCTCCAGCAACGAGTGAAGCGCTGAAGCCCTCTGCAAATGAGACGTCTGGGCAGGAGCTGCGCGCGCATTTGGCGCATGCTCTCTCCCTTCTGGAGGCAGCAAGCCTGGGGGCTTACAGTTCTCTTCAAATGAAATTTCACCGACTTTACCAAGGCATCGCTAAAACCATGAAGTTCCCACCCAACTAAGTTATCAACCTAAGTCCGCCGAGGCACCTCCAAGTTGTGCATATCCTTGGAGGGCTAGCTTTTCCAGGAACCTCTCCCAACGCCCAACACAACCAAAATGGATTTTTCGAGATTTTTGTCAATCTATGCGTCTTGGGTATCATAATAAATTTTGGACGCTGAATTTAATGAGTCGGGTGCCGGAACGATTGGCGCCCACTGGAAGAGGTTATGGGTCAAATTGGGTACCTATCCATCTACCCATTTGGAGTGTGTTATCGAGATTTCTCGTACCTAGGCGTATGGGGTATCATTTTCCACTAAATTTTGGGCGCTGAATCGATTTGAATGAGTCTTCATGCGCCTGGTCCGAGTAATAACCAACCCCTGTGAATGAATTTGCAGCGTTTTTGCTGCGATGTTATCTTTGATATGGTAGCAGCCACTTTGAGCCGTGTAATTTCCAAATTGGGCCTAAAGTGCTCACCGAACTCCTGCGTTTTATGTACCCCTACAAGGCGTTCCTTGAAAAAGTCGCCTTTGGCCTCCTAGTCTGCACTGAAAAGTATCAACTCGACAGGTTTAAAGTCATTTGGGCCAAGCATTTCGATTGAAAACTCTGCCAACGTCCTTCAGCTTTGTCTCCACCATGCCAATCGGCTCAAGCAACTGACCATATATGCAATGCGCACGCTTTGGAGATCACCGAAGGGTTTTTCACACAGTTCAACTTACCCTTAACACTCATGGAATAAGGACTTCTTCATTCCATACCTCAAATGGTTGCTAAGGCGCTCAAATCATTGTCGACCTTCGTAGACACATGTTCGGTTGAGCTGATCCTTTTGGGCCATGGTGAATCCTACTAAACCTTGTGCAACTAGTTTAGTTTAGTTTTGGTTTATATTTTGTAGGACAAAATACATCGTTTCTGTTTTTTATTATCACTCACCAAATGAACAGGGCGTTCCTACTACACTAATATCCTTGCAATTCAGTATATTAGCAAAAACGAGAACGATCAAACGGTGATAAATCGAAACATGAGATCCATAATTAAAGACATCAAGAAAAAGCCCCATTACTGCAAAAACCATGGTGGAAGTACATGATGATCATGTGTAGGAACGAGATGAGGTAGTAGACAGTTAAGGGAACTCAAATTTGAGAGAAAATTGAGTTTAAGGAACGGAGAACGGTGATTGCCTGACGATAGATATCCTGCCTGTGAAAACCCCAATGACTTTGGTAGGCTAGTACATACCAAAATAGCAAATGTGATGTTCAGGGCTTGCATGTTGATGTTGACGACCTTTAATTATGATATCTCAGTTAGAATACTATTGCTCAATAAGAAATTTCGCTTAGATCTGCCATGTTCTCTGTAGTGGATGAGGACTTAGAGGATTAATCAATACGAGATGAAGTCAATGATTGGAGAACCACAGGAAGAAGGAAGAAAATACGCCAAGGTACATGCTACATTCACCAAAACCTAAAACTAGTTTCGGCGAACAGTCGACAATACAAGCCCAGAACCTACTTTGTGATTGGCTGGGGTTCAGAAACAAAACCAATGTTCTACACATATAGGGATAGCATCCAAATAGGTACAAACAATGATTTTAAGTATAATAACACAAGATGACGCAAGAAACCTAGCCATACTGGTTTATTCCAACAACTAAGAGGTTAGTATGGGTGTTCAGAAGTAGGCAAGTTTAAGGCGATGTTGGCAGCATATTTTAATCGACAAGTTTTCAAAACAAAACTATTTGGGAGCTAACAAATGATACATCACGCAATTCAAAAAGTGATCCCATTTTATAGCTAATGATTGAAATGTAGATAATGTCCTCTCATCTCGATAATCCTATCTAATAACTAGACATCATCCAAACTCATTCATGCAAATATTGAGTTATCTACAAGCAAATCCTTTCCAAATTAACAGATTGACCTAACCAATCATAATATGAATCCATAATACAATCAAGGGAGGAGAGAGGTTCACCAAAGATATATTTGAAGCATCAACAAATAAGAAGAGTTAAACGTTTCAACACTTTGTTTCCTCCAGCAGCTTCTTTTTGTAGGGGAAACTCGCCACTCACTTACAGTTGATGGACCCAAGAAAAGCCAACATTGGAACCTATTCCATCAGAATATCATCAACATTAGCAAATGCAGATGATCCCAAACCAGATTTGGACATCAGTTGGATCAGTTCTTTGGCATGCCCAACTGCAATCTCGAGAGGCGGTTTTTGAGCAAGATTACTTGATTCAAGTATTGCAGAGTTCAATTGAGCACAAACTGTTTCCCTCTGAACAGGATCGAGTTGCCATCCCACAGGGCTAGTCCAGGGATTTGAATAAGCTAGCAGGCCAAAGGCGTCCTGCAACATCCTGCTATTATCCTCATTGGGGCCATGCTTGTTTGTCAGTGTCTGACTGTAGCTGTATAGTTCCTTCCCAAACTCCAACATTCTTTCCATGGCTGGTCGGCTGACACCACACAACTTTTTTGCCCCCAAGTATGCTAGGCCATCTTGAAGTTCTTCAGCAGTAAACCCATTTTGAGAATTGCTGTAGCCATTCCTGTCTTCACAATCCATAGCTTCATCGGCAGCCTTTAATGCGCCATTCATCTCACTAAATAGTTCTGTAGACTGGATGACAGAAGTATGACCCACGAGCCTGTTTGCTGGCTCAATGTCGCATCCATTCACCATTTCAATAAACTGTCGACACTTGAGCATGAAATGCAAATTGGGTCTGTCCTCCAACAAACCGGGATATAACTTCCGCGTGTTGATTATTGCTTCACCCATTCGCCCTGTTAAGACCAGCTTGAGGATTTTTTGCCGGTTTTTTATTGAATTGATTTCTTCTTTAAATTCTTGTCCAGTTGCTACAGCAAAGGCTTCAGCTGTTGCACAGTAACCATGATGAACCAGGTATGAGCTGACCAACTTGTAAAGATTGGATTGGTGCTCACTATACCCATCTGGGAACGTGAAATTTTCTATTGTAGCCTTTGTTGGAGCTTTTAGTTCTTTCATGACATCGTCGATATCAAATATGAAAGGGGACTGGCCAAAATTTGCATCGACGACTTCTCCAGGGGTCTGCAGTCCAACTGTTGGGTATAAATTTTTAGGCAATTCGGTGAAGGCAATTCCAAGATTGTGCCCATTTTTTGTGTAGAAACAAGTGTTGTCAGTCATATTGACACCACATCCAATGACATCACCTGCGGTGAATGTGGGGCCATAGGGGATTCCAGTTCCAGAGGAACAGAAAGAGTGACCATCATCTCCATGATATCCGTATGAGCGCTTGTCCCAACCAGGCAAACGGTTCATGTTGACACCTTGTGCAGAGAGGCCAATGCCCATGTAACCATCACGTCCTTTACTGACGATTTTTACTTCAAAGTAATATACACCACATGATGCTGGAATTGGATGTGTTGCCCGAACACTGGCGGCATCTTTATGCGTTTTTCCATTACCTTTGTAGTGAACTCGGAGGTTGCCATTGGAGAGTCCGATGTAATTGAATTTGTCTTTCGGACTCCAAGATCGAGGCAGTGGCGTCTCTTCTTCATTAACCATAGGATACAAAGCTTTGAGTCTTTCATCGAGAGAAATCGCAGGGGACGATATGGACAAAAGGATTTTCGACGAAGTATGAGTAGTCATTGTGAGGGATAACAGACGAACTACTTCGAATCAAATTATGGGGGCGTGTAGCATTATTTTCCACAACGGAACGATCGATAAGACGCCAAATCTCTACCAAGTCAATCTGACGAAAACATTCAGGAGAAATGATGGGCTAAACGCACGAAAACACAAGTCAAAAGAGAGCTCGAGCTCCGCACTTTTGTTCACGTTACCACCACACTCACAGAACATACGTCACTCTAGTTCTAACACCGCCTAATTGACATTTTGGCGAAAATGAGTTCTTGGTACCACTGGATGCGTTTTTTGACAGCCGAAAACATTACCATGTAAAGACAAAAAAAACGAAAATAGAAGAAAAAGACAACACCGCACGATTGCTTTCCTACCAAAGAATTACACGATCAGCCCACCTGCTGGGCAGGCTGATCTAGATTATATTAGGTATTAGAGGAGAGTGGTCATCACTGGCAGCAGAACCCTTTGGGGTCGCTAGGTACAACGTTTCAAAGAGGGGGGCGACCTTAAGGTCGCTTAATTTGAAAAAACGCGGGATCAGAGCTGTGGTTGGCACTCCTGCCTGCTCCCAGCTCCCTGATCCCGTGGGCCGTGTCCGCCATTACTTGAAAGAGATTGGTGGACGTCCCGGTTACCGACGGCTCGCGCCCTCGCAGGTCCAATGGAGGCGGAGATAGAGAAAGGGCCGAGCCGGTTGACGAGAAGGAGGGCTAAGTTACCTGGAAAAAAATTGTACTTACCTGATTTAACGGCGCGCTGACTTTGTCTCCCCTCCCCGACGGCGAAACTCCACCCGTTTCCGGGATGACGGGGACTGCCCCTGAGAGGCGGCCGGGCGGAGACCGATGCCAGGCCGACGGGCGTTTCCCTGGTCACGGGATGAGCCGGGGGCGCGGGCCACCGGACCTGAGGCCGGATTTGTTGACTGCGAGGAGCCGGCCGATGCCCCATCTCGAGGCTTGGGTTTGCGGAGGGAAGCCTCCTGGCCCCAAGCCCCCAATTTGTCATCAAATAAGAGGGTTACCCCGATATTGTGTTTTTAAGCCCGATCGGACTTCAGTTGAATAGACAAACAAAACACATCGTCATATTATTCTATACCCTGTTGTTTATAACCACCTGTCAAACTTAGCAACCAATTTTGAGCAGTTGCCTACAATTCTATTTACTGTCCTAGCTTTTTATTCGTACCTTTCAATTCAATTTAATACAATTATTATAGCCTTCTGATTTGCCTATGTTTTCTCAATGTTGTATTGGTGGATTGGTGTTGTAGTGCCCCATAGATACATCAGCATTGTTCATTGAGGTTCTTCAATAAAATTTTACGATTACAAATTTCTAACAAACAGAACTAAAAAGTAGAAAATAATAGTACATGAATAAAAAAACTTTTATAAAAACAACGTTTTTCATATGCACTAAAAAGTAGAAAATAATTTTCCTATGAGCCTGGCAGAATTTCTGAATAAATTGGTCACATTATGGTAACAGACTTTATAACAATTTCCAATTCTTATAAAACGAAAAACGTTGGGCGCATGTACTCAAACATCAAGATCTTTCTAATACGCTCACATTTATATAAAATTAAATTTCTTTATATTAATTCAGTTGACATAATATTCAGTTAATACAGTTTCACGGAATTGAATTGTGAACATTAGAAATCATTTGATATAATCATATGCAATAATACTAATCATCATTAACGAATTCAAAATTTTTCATATAAATGAACATTAAAATCATGATTTCTACAATAATTCTTCAAATACATATTTGTTACATAATTTTGCAGAAATAAAATTTTACTTTAAATGAATTAAATATATTCATAAGTTACTATGAAAATGTTTCATTTACAATCACAATTAGTGATTTATAAATAATATAATCATATGTTCAATTATATTAATAATTATCATAGATAATTTGTAAAATTAATATATTGTCAGAAATAAACAGTAGTTTAGTATTACCTCATATTAATCTCATATTTATATGATTCTAAAATGAACATTCATAATAATAATACAAAATGCGCCCAACGTTTTTCGTTTTATAAGAATTGGAAATTGTTATAAAGTCTGTTACCATAATGTGACCAATTTATTCAGAAATTCTGCCAGGCTCATAGGAAAATTATTTTCTACTTTTTAGTGCATATGAAAAACGTTGTTTTTATAAAAGTTTTTTTATTCATGTACTATTTCCTCTTTCTTCTACGGCTGGAATATTTTTCCAGGACCGTATTCAGATTTTATCATTAAATGATAAAAGAAGATTAAGAAATGTTCTTAGAATTTACTAGTTTATTCGTTCGGGTTAGAGGATGACCTGGAAAACATGGGAGGGATCATTAACTTTGGGAAAATGACCCATGTTTTCGTAAGATAGGTTTGGCTTGTTGTTAACTTTAGTTTCAAGTATGAGTTTTGGTAGGTACCGGCTAATATTAACAGTCATTCTTTTTTGTGATCCTTTTGTAGATGGAGAGTGAAGAATCCATGGAGCCATTTTCCTAAGCCACAGTAGAAGCGAGAAAACACCCCATGCCTTACCGCTCGAAATATTTGACTCATGATTTTTTCAAGAATTACGCTTAAGAAGGAACTGTCGTGTACAACAACATTCGGCCTGAAAAAAAAAAAAACAAATCAACTGAGCCTAAAGTAACGGACCTCCATGTTTTGGAGTACCGGCCTGACGGGAAAATTTGGTTCAAATTGAACTTCGCCGATGCTTTTCAAGAGCTACCTACAAGGCCAAAGCAAGTTGAATTTGCCACGGTGATCTTCCCACCATTATTCGCGGCAAGATATGAAATCCGTCTGGATAAGTATAACGATCTGCAATCGCTGAAGAAATTTCTGCCTAGTGACACCCACCACTATTACAACGAACTGCCCCACAGGAGCGAAAGCATACGGCAACTGAAAAGAAAGAACAGCATTGAGGCGAAAAAAGAGAAGACTGCAGCAAGTGCACCTCTGGCAAAAAAAAAAAAAAAAAAAAAAAAAAAAAAAAAAAAAAAAAAAAGTGAGATTGAAAAATCTACTGCGATACAAAAGACTGCCTGACAATTTTTTTTAATCTGATTTTCTTAAAAATTTGGACAATAACTAAGTCTCTACCTAACTTATTATTTCATAAATATTTCCTTACCATTCATATTTCGTTATTACTTGAAAGTTTATTAAAAAATGTGTTTCATGACCTGCCTTCCATTTTTTGTATCCCTCTGACGCTACAGGCAGGTATTACTTTACTGAGCTCCGTTCCAGCCAGCATTTTTAAATTTCAAAATGTGAAGATTAGATGATTCAAAAGAAAGATCGAGGAGAGAGGTTTTTAAAGGTAGATTTGAAATTCTCATTAGGCAATACAAATAACATAATTTGGTTTCAATCTCTTAATTTTAGATTATTATTTTTCATTCTTAGAACAACGGTTTAGAGATAAACACAACCTAATTGACAACCCTTAAATTCCAACACTGCCTAATTGACATTGAACAACACGGCCTAATTGCTGCTTTGGGGAACCAACACTGCCTAATTGACCCATTTTCCCTAAAAATGCATATCACTTCGTTTCCTGGTTACAAAATGGTTTCCTAGGCGCTGCAATAATGTATTATGGAGAAAAACGGGGGAA
Organism: Cyrtorhinus lividipennis; assembly: GCA_019603395.1. Classification (NCBI taxonomy): domain Eukaryota; kingdom Metazoa; phylum Arthropoda; class Insecta; order Hemiptera; family Miridae; genus Cyrtorhinus; species Cyrtorhinus lividipennis. The sequence goes on along the minus strand of CM034001.1, from coordinate 25,290,504 downwards.
AAGTCAATTAGGCGGTGTTAGAACTAGAGTGACGAAATATTGGATTGGAATAAAATGGACTTTATTGTTAAGAGATTGAAAAAGTGAGAAAATTTAGTTCATTTTGTTTGTTTGGTTATTTTTTTTTTTTTTTTAGCTTTTGATTTTACCCTGTGACCCCCCCCCCCCCCCCTTCCCCGAAAAAAATTTCTAGATCCGCGCCTGGCCTGACCCCAGTAGAACTGAAGAGTCCAAGGCATATAATTGCCACAATTCCGAAAGCGACATTAAGACCCAAAACAGCTGATAGGACGGGCGAAACTGACAGGAATTCGCGTGCAGTGGATGGGGTTTCGACGCGCGAAGAGGCATGGAGGCGAAAACTTGCTAATTCGCCCCTTCGCGTCAAGTCGCGTGACTTGACGTGTCATTCGCGTGAAGTCGCCAGCCTTAGCCTGGCCGTCCACTGGACGCGAATTCGCGCAAAGAGGCGAAGTACGCGAATTCGCGTGAAGAGTTCAAACACTAGCATTTGTATAGGACCCCGTCCACTGGAAGCGCTGTGATCGCGCAAAGTCTGGCGAAGGCGAAGAGAACCAAACCAGTTTGTTTCCGAACGCGCGAACAGGCGAACCCGGTGATGGAAATCTATACCTGCCGCACCCTTTTACCTAGCCCACATGTGTAGTCCCCATACTACTTCACTAAACAATGTACCTCATCTGTCTTTCGACCCAAAACAGCTGATAGGACGGGCGAAACTGACAGGAATTCGCGTGCAGTGGACGGGGTTTTGACGCGCGAAGAGGCGTAGAGGCGAAAACTTGCGAATTCGCCTCTTCGCGCGAATTCGCGTCCAGTGGACGGCCAGCCTAAGCGGTGATTTGGTGGAGGTTGCAAGATGGTGTAGTCGATACGGCATGGAAATCAACCTGTCAAAAACAAAAGCCATGGTATCCGGGTACCCTAAAATATTGGCAAAAATTGCACGAAGCCGAGTTTCACATATAATGTGCCAGAATGTCCCGATCGACTACGTAGAGCAGTTCAGATGCTTGGGGATCATGGTGCAGGACACACTCTCCTGGAACATGCAGGTGTCTACGACTTGTGGCGCTGCTTTCAGGGCCATCTATCAGCTCCGGAGAGTGGCAGTTGATTTTCCGAAACATGTGCGTCTCCAGTTGGTTCAGAGCCTCATAATGCCCATATTTGATTACGCCACGGCAGCTCTTAGCGATGTCAACAGTGGAGAACTGGACCGCCTGCAGAGAGCTCAGAATGCAGCTTTCAGATTTGCTCCACGGCTGCGTCTGGATGATCAAGTGACTCCTCATTATCGCCGACTGCAATGGCTGAAGATCCGGGACCGGAGAAGACTCCACAGGCAGTATTGGTGTTCAAGATCTTGAAAACGCGGCGCCCCCGATATCTCAGTGAGCGATGGGAGTTCATGGGCCGGCGTGACACAAGAAGCAAGGGAAGAATGTTGGTAGTGCCTGGACATCGTACAGAAGTAGAGCGAGGCTACACAATGAAAACGCTGATTTGTTCGACCTGAACCATCAAATTGGGACCTTTCGCGAAGCTTATAAAAAAATGTTATTAGAAAGTTATACCTAGCGCCAAGTGATGAATGTTTTTGACCAATTTATGTTGGGAGGCATATAAAACTTGATTCGAGAAAGTGATCAGATGAGAAGTGAACCATTTATGTTGAATAAATAATTTATTTTAAGAAGTGGTATTGATTTGATTTTATAAATAAGAAGTTGCTACATATCATTTTGTTCCTAAAGAATGTATTATGAACAATTTATTTTATTTTATTATATTTTACTTTATTTTTCATTTCTTTTTCTCTTTTGCATGTCGATTTGATGATACTGTTACCATTGGTAAGATGACTAAAGGAGTATGTATATGTTGACTTTTGTCAGGGAAGATGGAAGAGAGGGCCTCATCTTCCCTGATGGTAAAATAAACTATTTCAATCAATCAATCTGCACATTTGGACTTTGCGTCAATGACCTTGAGGAAAAAGTATCCATCCAAAAAACCAACAAAATCAATATAAATCCTCTCCCAATTTTCTCCTTGGGTGTCCCAAAGATAAATGATGGCTTTAGTATGAAAATGTCCCTGTCTTGTTTCGAATTCTTCGGTTGAAAAGCCCCTTTTTCACCGATTTACCTGAGGGAGAGAGAATGAAGTGCCTACCAGTGGTGGTTTGGTAATGGAGTTGATATTGAGTTTGAGTGATTGTTTTATCCAGTGGCATTTCTGTTTATTCGTTTGTTATTAATACAGCTCGGTACTGTTCATAAAATAGTTCAGTACAAGCGATTTGGTTCTTCACCTATCAACTTTCTTTGTACAAAAGTGTATCCAATTTGATCGTACAACTATCGAACCATTTTAATCGATTCAATGGAAATACTATCGACATTTTACTACTAATCGAACTGGTACGATTAGGCTATGATTACATAATCAACGTGCATTGTTCTGTTTATTTACCGACCTGCGTCTTTATGTCGGTTTTCTTTTCGGTATCGAAATCATTTTTACTTATCTCATCTCTTTTTCATTGCCGGAATATCGGCTAATCATTCGAAACAGCTAGTCAGTCAGTGTGATCAAGCAACAGGTTGCTTCTTGAACCACGTCTGTGATATTGTTCGCCGTTATGAAAGTTTGAACTTTCAGTTTTTTTAAAGATAATTTTAAAAGTTTTTTAACATGATTGGTCCTCGGGTGAATTATCAAGCTACGTCTAACTGGGGCGTCTCCGTCGAAGATACGCATCCTTTGCCTAAGAAGAGAAAACATTCAGTGGTGAGATGCAGTCAATATGACACAGTTTTCCTATTTAACATGTTAATAATTGTTATGAGGTCTGTAACACCTAGAAACTGCTTGCTCAGAATCAAGAGCAACAATTCGTCTCTCTCTGAGACCTCATCTGGATATCCCGATCATTGGCTGCCTTTTCGAAAGTAACCATTTTGAGGATCCACCAAAGGTTCCTTTGGTTTCATCTTATCCTTATGGGACTTATCAAAGATCTTGTCCAGAGGAAGCCTTGGTCGTGTTGGGTAAATTCTGCTATGAGAATATTCTTGATAGAAAACTATCTTCTCTGACATAATAAGTATAGTCTGCATGCTGGCGTTTTTCGCCCTGACCTGCTTTAACCCTCGAACAGGCTTTCTAACCAGAAATACTACCATTCTTATTGGCCATTGTGCTGGAAAAGCAACGAGGTATAGCTGAAATGCCGTTACTTTCGTCATTACCTTCCCAACAGATGAATTTAAAGTGCCTTACGTAATCCTCCGCTCGCCTTATTTCCAAAGTAATACGAAAAAGAGATGATTAGATAATTAAAATTAGAGAAACTCAAAAAATTGTTAGATATTTTACTATAATGATCACACAATCTTTTCATTTGTCTCCCAGTGAGAGAATTGACTGAAGGCCATTTTCAACATTTTTTCCTCTTTCTCGTTCCTTCACACCAGTTTAATTATTGCATGTACCTAACAGTTAATTATTATGGTTATTAGTAGAAGCCAGTTTACTAACAATTCATATTGTTTACCAAAGCGTATAACAGTTGAAGTTGATTTCTTAATAGGGTACTAGCTATTTACAGCATTTTCACGTCAAAATGGAGGTTTTACATTTCAATTTGGAGGTATTACGCTTCAATTTTGATGAAAGCAATATGAATGAAACAATGAACATAATGAACGGAAAAGAATGAACAAATTTTCCAACGTTTGTCTCTCTCTGCGGCAAGGGAAGTTGAATTTGAATGAGGCGAATCAATGGCATTTAGAAGGGATGTCGTGGAATGTCTTCGCCATGTTGTGTTGCATGGAGTAGGTATTTTCAGAATCTACGTGGGCTAGCGTTCAAAACTAAAGTGAAACGGACAATTTCAACCTCTAATTTGACGTGAAAATTCTTCATTCATGCAAACAACAACTACATGAAGTTTTTGTTAGTGGCTAAATCCCCCATCGTTTCCTCATTAAGTAGAGACAGGACGTTTTGAATGAACAGGAGCAGGGGTGGGGGCTGACGACTGAGGAGGTTAATGAAATGCACGATTCAATTCTAAGAAGGTTACAACAAAAAATTAGCAAATGAAAACGAAAAATTCAACAAGTAGTAAGAATGAAGGAATGAACATATTTTTCAACTGTCTCTCCCTGTAGCAACAGCTAGGAGGCAAATGAACAGGCAAAAAACACCCTCAAAAGAATGGCATAGGGAAGGAATGCGAGGAATGTCTTCGTCATGTTGTGTTGCACAAAGTAGGTATTTTCAGAATCTACGCGGGCTAGCAATGTAGCGTTCAAAACTAATGTGAAACGAACCATTCTGATATGTAAAAACTACAATTTGACGAGAAAATGCAATATTAAATATATACCTACATTTAAGTTTCTCTTCGAGTTTATCTAGGGTTCATCTTGTAATTTAATATATGGCCAATGACACATTGATTTTGCTTATTACTCAATTGTGAGGTCTGATCTCGACTACTGATCAGCCCCTAAAGTAATGTGAAACGACCTCTTTCAACCTCCAATTTTAAATGGAAACCTCCGAATTGACGTGAAAATGCTTCATTCATGCAAAAAACAACTACATTATGTTCTTGTTTGTGACTAAATCTCCTTTAGTCGTTTCCTCACTAAGTAGAGACAGGACGTTTTAAATGAACATGAGCAGGGGTGGGGGTTGACGTCATACAATGTGGCAGCTTTCAATATATAGGTACACCCAAAACCACTTTGTACTTTATAGGTTTTGAAAACAGACAGGAGTGAGTAGTTTTGGTTGATTAATTAAAGAATAAGGAATTATGTTTTCATGCAAAGAGTCAATCTCTATGATTCGGCCAAAAAAAAAAATGTCTGGACATTTCTGATCAAAATGAGCAAATGTCTGTCCGCCGTCCACGCCGATTTTGATAGTTGAAAATTTTCTAAAAATCTGAAATTCGGGTTCAGGGACCCGTTTCCGAATATGATTGGTCCTCGAAACTTTTCAGCCCGATCGGGCATTATTATCGGCAACATTATGACAAAGGACTGTAGGAATACCAAATCTGATTATTTTACAGGAAATCATTTGGCGAAATCGAACTGATTGTTGTTTAGTAGGGCGCTAATTCATTTCGCCTCGTCGTGGAATTTAATCAAAATAGGTCCGTTCATTGATCATGACCCAAAACGGTTTTTTTTTCTTCTTTCTAACTGATCTGTAATCTTTCGCCGCCAGTGGAGCATCTCGTCTGGATCCACACAACGTACTAATAGTGCTTTCGACGTATCTTCCATTCTGTTTTATCGTTAAGTGCCTTCGTGAGCGAATTCATCGTTATTTTGATCATTTTATTGATCGTTACATGGCTTTTCTTGGTTGTAGAATACTTTATTGGGTCAAGTATTTGCCAAACTCTGTCAAGGTTGAATGATTCTTCCTTCATTACGGAGATAATGCTGCTATCGCGTTCCGCATCAGGCCAACAACTAAACTATACAAGTCATTTATTATTTTTTATTTTTTAATGTGAACGCGACAGAATATGAAGAAATTTAATCTAAATGAGTATCAAAGATAGCAGCACAATACTTTTGATTAACATCGTATTTTCATACTAGAATAACACAACCTTGTATTTCTCTAAATGGAATTAGTGCAAAATTTGTAGAAAACTGATTATGATTTTCATATTAATTTATTCACTTTTGTTATTTCAACGAATCAACTATATATTATTGAGTAATAAACAAAATCAATGTGTCACTGGACGTATATTCAATTACAAGATGGGCCTAGATAAACTCGTAGATAAACATAAATAAACAATCTAATTACTGTTAAAAAACGAAATAAATATAGCATTTTTAACGTCTAATTGGAGTTTTTACATATCAGAATCGTTCATTTTAGGTACATTAGTTTTGAACGCCACAACGGAAGCCCGCGTAGATTCTGGAAATACCTACTCTGTGCAACACAACATGTCGAAGACATTCCTTCCGTCCTATAACTGAATGTAGTTGTTATTTGCATGAATGAAGCACTTTCACGTCAAATTGGAGGGTTCCATTTAAAATTGGAGGTTGAAAGAGGTCGTTTCACATTACTTTAGGGGCTGATCAGTGGTCGAGATCAGACCTCACAATTGAGAAATGAGCAAAATCAATGTGTCACTGGCCGTATATTAAATTACAAGATGACTAGATAAACTCTAGATAAAGACTAGATAAACTCGTGGAGAAACTTAAATGTGTATATTTAATATTGAATTTTCTCGTCAAATTGGAGTTTTTACTTATCAGAATGGTTCGTTTCACATTAGTTTTGAACGCTACATTGCTAGCCCGCGTAGATTCTTGAAATACCTACTTTGTGCAACACATGGCGAAGACATTCCTCGCATCCCTTCCCTATGCTTATCTTTTGAGGGTGTCTTTTGCCAGTTTGTTTGCCTCTTAGCTGTTGCAGCAGGGAAAGGCAGTTGAAAAAGTTGAAAATTTTCTAAAATTCTGAAATTTGGACCCAAATTTGTTTCCGGCTCTAGTTAATCCTCGGAACTTTTCAACCCGATAGGACCAAATTTGGGTGGGGTAGGGGTCAAAATGTGAATTTAGAAAAATGGATTGTTGAGATTTTTCGCAATCTAGGTGTGTGGGGTATCATTTTCCACTCAATTCTGGACGCTGAATCAATGAAAACGTTCCCTGAACGATTGGCATCCATTGAAATGGGTCATGGGTCAAAGTGGCTATCCAGTACCCATTTTGAATTTGTGTTTTCGGGATTTCTGGTACCTGGGAGTGTGGGGTATCATTTTCCAGTAAATTTGGATCCTGAATCGATTGGAAGGGGTCTGGGACCCGCCATACCCACTGTTTTCCCCATTTTTGAAGGGAATGAGTCTCCATGCGCCTGGTTCGAGGAATAACCAACCCGTGTGTAAGAATTTGCAGCGTTTTGTTGTTACCTTCTCAGAATTATGTCTTGTATTTCTGCCATCCTCCAAAATAATGTATAAAACTCTCAATTTGACGTGGAAAACCTCTAATTTGAAATGGAAAATGTCTTATTTGATGCTATAAACAATAAGGTATTTATTCTGCCCTAAACGTGCATTATAATGATTTTTTGGGGTTGTGACGAAGTACAAGTTAATTGTTCGGGAATTTATAATTCAATTGCTCAGCTCGATCGAGTTTTTCATTTAAAAGCATCTTAAACTAGTTACAAAACGATCAACACTCCTATTGATTACGACAGGTTTCTAGTCACTTACTTCCCCCACGTTCATTTGCCCTAATCATATTATCTTCCTTATCCAATTCTTCGGGCCTTCGACTTATCTTCCACCTGATTCAATGTAGCGATTGGTGACACCATTCGAGTACAACAGACCACCGGATACGTAGGTAGTGATAACTGACCAGTGTCGAAGCTGCTATCGAACAACAGGGTTCCTGTCACCACTTTCTGGAATAATACCGACATTTAATTTTTATAGTCATGGAAGAGCAAGTGAGTTTATTAATTATTCAGGTAATTTATGGTTTCACCAGGAGTAAAACTGAAGTCTATCCAGACTTGCTGCAGACAAGTAATTGTATAAATATCATATCAAAGTGTTGAATGATTCTCCAAACCACATCAAAATGGTCCAATAAAACTTACTTCACTTATAATATTATCATTGGTGGGCAATGCTTACATTTAACAAAACACGGCGAATAAGTGATTTGTGTCTTTCCACAATAATATACTTTTTTCCAAAATTTTTTTAGGGAGCTGAGGGCTTAAATTGTCTTTAAAAAACCTTTGCAGGGTTAATAGGTTAAACGCAAATATTTGCAGTTCAAAATTGTCCGTCAAAAAGGGCGGATTTAGCTTTTCAAAATAAATATCCGAAAGGTTTCTCAAGGTTTGGAAGAGAAAATGTAGTTTTGGTTTATTAGGTTTCATGCAAAAAGGCAATCTCTCCCATTCGGCCCAAAAAAAAATTTTCTGGGCGCTTCAAGGTGTCTAGATCAAAATAAGCAAATGTCCGTCCACCATACAATTCGTTTTTGGTGGTAGAAAAATTTCTAAAAATCTGAAATTTTGGTCAGGGACCCGTTTTTGGCCCTCGAAACATTTCAGCCCGATCAGACCAAATTTGGGAGTTTAGGGGTAAAAATGTGTGTTTTCGAGATATTTGGTACCTAGGCTTGTGGGGTATCATTTTCCACTAAATTTTGGACGCTGAATCCAATGAAATGGGTCCCAGAACGATTGGCACCCGCTGGAAGAAGTTATGGGTCAAAATGGGTACCTATCTACCCATTTCGAATGTGTGTTTTCGAGATATTTGGTACCTAGACGTGTGGGGTATCATTTTCCACCAAAAATTGGACCCTGAATCGATTGGAATGGGTTCGAAACCCGCCACACCCACTGTTTCCCCCATTTTCGTCTTGTTGAAGAAATGAATCTCGAACAAATCGTGGTCGAGCCTGGTCCGAGGTTCAAATTAGTCTCCATGCGCCTGGTTCGAGGATTTAATTTTTTTACCAATTCAAGTACATAAGTATAAAGAATCTATTTCTTGGTAAAATGTAATGTTTTAAATAACTTGAATAGAAAGCACTGTGGGGACACCTTATTTACATTCAGATCACACTGACTACACCTGAAAATCTCTCGAAATTCACTGTAATGATTTCTGATTCGGGAAAACCGATCACCTTCAGCGTTATTTTTTGTTTTTCGATGCGTTTTATATCAAAATTGATAATATTGTTGTCGAACACACAATTGTCCTTCGAGTGGTCAATGACGGAGTTTATTTTGACTAAGGTTTTCCCAGTGCGTGCGACGAAACTCGTTAATTGTGAAGCGAAATTTTCGAGTGACGACCTGCTCGTCGTTATCTTTAGTTGTACACATTTGAGTCAACCTGTGGGGGAGGGGGGTTCTTGAAAAGCAATGAGTTTCGGGCGGGGTCGGTAGCTATGGCGTTGTTCAATAATATCAACGGAAAAATAGAGTTTATCGGGACCGGTGAACAAACAGGCAGAAACAGGCTGATTGCGCCAAGTCAGGTAATTCAAACAGGTAATAATATCCAAAATCAGGTTGTTTCTAAACCGGCAATGTTTCAATGGCGTGAATTTTATACTTGTCATCACTTTATTACCACCATCATGTTGCCTATCTACCCTTATTATATCAGCAATATTCATTCAAGCTTCGAGGGCGGAAAAATTCCACTGACATTACTTGTATTGTTTATAACACGAGGTCATGGCCGTCGATTGGCCTACTTTTGTTTGTCTCGTCCGAGTCAGGTCGTCCTATCAGCTCGTGTACCTACCTTATCATACGTGCAAGTGGCGTAACCAGGCCTGTGTGGCATCTATTGACGTCCAGCCCCTTTTTCCAGCTCATAAAAGTGTATTTTACTGTCATTGTCTGAATCAATAAGTCAAATTTTGCCCAAATTTCCAAAAATTGCAATTTTAAAAATTGCCCAGATTTTGAACGAAAGCCATCACCTTCACTCCCTTGTTGAGCCGGGAATTCCTCAAAATCACTCAGAGGATATGAGGCACTTGCCAATCAGCCTCAAGTGGATAAATCTTTAAACATTTACTCCATTGTTGAAGCCGGGAATTCCTCAACTCATTCAGAAGAAATAAAGCACTTGCCAATAGGTCTCAAGTGGGAAAATCTAAAATGAATCACATCCTAACAATTGCTGTCCTTTTGGTACAGATTTCCCAGTATGAGCAAATCAGGGAAAATCGTGCTTATAACTGTAAATTGGCAAATGTGCATGAACTACACTGTTGCTATACCCATCAAATTCTTAAAATACCTATTGAGACCTGTGTGCTTGTTATGCTTATCTTTTAAAAACGCTGCAAATTTGTACACACGGGTTGGTTATTCCTCGAACCAAGCGCATGGAGATTCATTTCTTCAACATGGGGAAAATGGGGGAAATAGTGGGTGTGGTGGATCCCAGACCCATTCCAATCGATTCAGCGTCCAAAATTTAGTGGAAAATGATACCCCACACGCCTAGGTACCAGAAATCTGGAAAACACACATTCGAAATGGGTAAGTAGGCACCCATTTTGACCCATAGCCTCATCCAGAGGGCACCAATCGTTGCGAGATCCTTTCCATTGGATTCTGCGTCCAAAAATTAGTGGAAAATGATACCCAACACGCCTAGGTACCAAAAATCTGGAAAACACACATTCGAAATGGATAAATAGGCACCCATTTTGACCCATAGCCTCATCCAGAAGGCACCAATCGTTGCGAGACCCTTTTCATTGGATTCAGCGTCCAACAATTTAGTGGAAAATGATACCCAACACGCCTAGGTACCAGAAATCTGGAAAACACATTCGAAATGGGTAAATAGGCACCCATTTTGACCCATAGCCTCATCCAGAAGGCACCAATCGTTGCGAGACCCTTTTCACTGGATTCAGCGTCCAAAATTCAGTGGAAAATGATACCCAACACGCTTAGATACCAGAAATCTCGAAAACACGTTCAAAATGGGAAGGTAGATACCCATTTTGACCCATAACCTCATCCAGAGGGCACCAATCGTTGCGAGACCCCTTTCATTGGATTCAGCGTCCAAAAGTTGGTGGCCTTGAAATAGCCAGAAATTTTTTTTGGACCGAATCGGAGAGATTTCTATATACTGGCAAATGTGCATGTACTACACAGGTGCTGTACCCAACAAGTTCTCAAAATACCTGTTGAAGAGCGTACTTGGTTCTCCGCACCACATTCTGGATGCCTCTTGGTTCTTTCTCATCGTTCATGCTTGTTACGCTTTCCTTTTGAGAATATGTGAATCGATGTACTCAGAAATTAGGTTTGCCATAAATAGATAGATTGCAGCGGGCTCCCAAAAGAGAGGTAGACCCAGCGTTCCTCCCTCTGGATTTGCCATGCAAGCTGTCCCATTTAGGCACTGATAAAGCTGATAAGACTCCAGCAAATCAAAACTACTGTACAAATGATTGTACAACCAAAAGGTGGATTGACTATGAGGTGGGTGTGACGTGTTAGATCTCCTGGGGGTTGTGAAAATTTCCTCTGATGAGACCATTGAGCCTGCAATTTGCCGAAGGCCAGCAAAACCTGCAATGGAACAGTCGCCAGCTGGAGGCTTTGTAGCCTATGACCTAAGCAAGGCAGCCATTCGCTCAATCCGCTAGCTGATAAGGAAGCTGGCAGGATAGACAGGGATCAGGATCAATGACCTGAGATATTACTCCCACTTTTATTCTCTGTGAAGGTCGTACTGCTGGCTGGATTCCTCAAAAACACATCCTTTTCTACATAGCATGAGGGATAGATGCTCATTTGTAAAAATACTTCAATTTTCAGATTTCTGACATTGTTCCTGACGCACTCCGGGAACATGGTCTTGGTGTGCTCACTGCCGCCGTCTTCATTGTGGGCGAAATGGCTGGAAGTGGAGTCCTCGCTCTTCCTCGAGCAGTTGTGGACTGCGGTAAGAAAATTACACATCTGAATTTGTAAACGTAATCAATAATCCACAGCCAAAATTACATTTCATGGCTATTTTGGACTGTACAAGTGGCCATTGTCTTCAATTCCTTGAATCCTTAAGGGAGATTTATGGAAAGATGTCGAATACCCTTCTTCAGCTCTGCTTGAGTTTACTTGAAACACTATTTAAAGTTCACTGGTCATCACAAACTGCAGCTGGCATCAGTTTAAGTAGTGGTAGACTGCCTACGGGCGTTGTGCTGTGGCTAGTTTGCTGTTTATTGTCTGTCAGCAGCTGAAAGAGAGGCATGCTTCAGGAAGTACTGCAGTCTTTCAGAATAAGTGCAATATTCCCTCTTCATTCTGCTCATCCAGGTTGAAAAATGACTGAAGAGAGGCGTCATCAGATCAGTAACCCTCTTCTTACAAATTTTGTTCATGCCCAACCTGCCCCGTGCAAGTGCTGCCTGACAATCTTTGTCTCCTACTCCTCATCGGGTTGTCCATCCGTATTGAGTTGAAGAATCGAATCAACCATATTTCTTGCTCGTTTCAGGATGGATCGGCCTCGTCTTGGTGGTATTCTTCTGCGTCAATGCCTGTTACGGTGGCACTCGATTGGGCCTGTGTTGGGAAATCGTTGAAGAGCGCTACCCAGAACACAGGGGCCTTGTGAGAAATCCCTACCCCATGATCGCTCACTACGCCATTGGAAAATGGGGCCAGTCAGTTCATTTCCATCAACAAAGCTGTTTTGGGTATTTATCAACTTCGTCAGTTAATTGTAATTATTCTTCCAGAGTTCTAGTCACTGTCAGCGTACAAATTACGCTATTTGGTGCTGGCGTCGTCTACCTTTTGCTGGCGTCTCAAATTGTACAAGACCTGCTGAAACCAGTTGCACCGAACGTTTCGTATTGCATGTGGTTTCTTATATTCGCCGTCGCCATCACCCCTTTTATGTGGTTGGGCTCCCCCAAGGACTTCAGGTAACTAACAGGGTGATATTGTACAAAATGAGAAGTCTTTTGATAATAAAATCAAAGATGCTGTTGTTGACTTGATGCGTTAAGTTTGCTGTTCTATCTGCTCTCAGGTTGGTTGGGTTTTTTGCCGTTTTGACGACTGCCCTCTCTTGCATTTTCATTTTTGCTCAAATCATCACCGAAGGGATTCATAATACTCAGCCAGTGCCGCATAATCCCAAAGGATCGATGGACTTTTTCCTTGCGTTCGGTAAGATATTGAATCCTCCTGATTTACTAATAACTAAGGTTGTTTCAGACTTCCCGCAAGGCCTTCGGCCAGCGTGGTTGCAATTTTGGTTGGTCATTCCTTGAATAATCAACCTATGTTCTAATGCTAATCTCTCCAGTTCGGTCCAAAATTGTTTTCTGGGCGTTTCAAAAGTGTCTAGATCAAAATTAGCAAATGTCCGTCCACCGTCCACGCCGACTTTGGTAGTAGAAAATTTAGAAACTTTAGAAAACAAATTTCTGAAATTTGGGTCAGGGGTCCGTTCCCAGCTCTAGTTGGTCCTCGAAACTTTTCAACCCGATCGGACCAAATTTGGGTGGGGTAGGGGTCAAAATCTGTATTTTGAAAAATGGAGTTTCACGATTTCTGGCAATCTAGGCGTATGGGGTATCATTTTCGACTAAATTTTGGACTCTGAATCCAATGAAATGGGTCCCGGAACGACTGGCGCCCTCTGGATGAGGTTGTGGGTCAAAATGGGTACCTATCTACCCATTTCGAATGTGTTTTCGAGATTTCTGGTACCTAGGCGTGTGGGGTATCATTTTCCAGTAAATTTTGGACCCTGAATCGATTGGAATGGGTCCAGAACCCGCCACACCCACTGTTTTTCTCCATGATGAAGAAATGAGTCTCCATGCGCCTGGACCAACCCCTGTGAAAGAACTTGCAGCGTTTTTGAAAAATGGATTTTCGATATTTTTGGCGATCAAGGCGTGTGGGGTATCATTTTCCACTAAATTTTTGACGCTGAATCCAATGAAATGGGTCCCGGAACGATTGACGCCCACCGGAAGAGGTTATGGGTCAAAATGGGTATCTACCTACCTATTTCAAAAGTGGATTTCTAAGATTTCTGATACCTTAGCTTGTAAGGTATCATTTTCCATTAGATTGTGGACGCTAAATCGATTGGAATGAGTCTCCAATGCTTCTCGTCCAAGGAATAACCAACCCCTGTGAAAGAATTTGCAGCATTTTAACTAATACCTTTAATTTCTAAGTTCTAGTCTTTCTCTAAACGTTACCCTAGAACCCTCAATGAGTGCCACCCTGAGCTATCCCGCAGTTAGGTTGGCGCAACTTAATCTTAATCGTAATCCAAAATTAGTGTGAATCTGCAGAGTATACAAACAAGTGTCTTACACCCGTTGTTTTCGAGCTGTGACACCCCAAATCACCCTTAAAAGAACTTCCTATTTAGCTACTGTTGTGAATATCTTAAAATTGATAAATTCTTCGTTGCAGTTATTCACACACATAAATAGTGGGCCTTGGACCAAAATCTGTTCTGCTGCTGCTGTTCTTTTTGTTGTGTTTGGCAATGTCCGTCTTGAGCTGGACAAAATGGGTCTTTGGATACCATTCACCCTCCTGAATTTACCGTTTCATGTTTTCAGGCGTAATTCTTTTCTCATTTGGTGGAGCCTCAACTTTTCCAACGATTCAAAACGACATGGCTGATCGAGCTCAATTCAAAACCAGTGTTTATGTTGGATTTGCTGGTAAGTCGAGTTGACAGTTGATGCTTCATTTGGCTACTTCCAAGGCGCTCATTGGAAATGAGCCTGACTGGATTCATGTTAGGTTATTATTTAATTTGTCAATTTTCGTTATTATATTTTTACCAATTTTTCCCCAGTCATCTTGATACTCTACCTGCCAATTGCTTTTGCGAGTTACTTCGTTCTTGGGGACTACACAAACCCAAATATCATCATATCACTGGGCGACAGTTCCAACGTGGTGGCGGCCAATCTTTTTATGGCAATCCATCTCTTCATGGCGTTCCTCATTGTCGTCAATCCTGTCTCTCAAGACATTGAAAACATTTTCAACGTACCTAACGGTAAGACAATTTGTAGCCGCGTGCAACGTCAGACGTCTGACTTATCAATTGTCCGCGCTGATGAATAATTTCGTTTTATTTTCGACAGAATTCGGGTTGTGGCGGTGCATTGTGCGAACCGTCATAATTCTGATGATGGTCATAGTTGGCGAGTCAGTACCTCAATTTTCGAAAATCCTCGCTCTCGTGGGCGCTTCTACCATCACTTTGCTCACATTTGTCCTTCCAAACTATTGCTACATGCGACTGTGCGATCAAGTCGCACCAACGTGGACTAAAAGGTAAGCTTGTTTTGTATTTATTTTTAAAATTGTTGCGTGTTTTCTTTACAAAGCTTTCAGCCCAATCGGACCAAATTTGTGAGGGGTGGGAGGATAGTGGTCAAATGGATTTTTGATTTTTGGCGATCTAGGCGCGTGGGGTATAATTTTCCGCTAATTTTTTAATGCTGAATCCAATGAAGTGGGTCCTGGAACGATTGGCGCCTACCGGAAGAGGTTATGAGCCAAAATGGGTATCTATCTACCCATTTTTAATGTGTGTTTTCGAGATTCCTGATACCTAGACGTGTGGGTTATCATTTCCCATTAAATTTCGGACGCTGAATCTCTCTTCTCTCTCGTTGATTGAGAAATCACACTTGGACGTTGATGCAAATTGATCTCAATACTGACAATCCATGATTTTAGTTTGTACTTTTATTTACACTACCTCTTCATTTAGTTCTTCCTCTTTGATTATTCGTTTTTATAATTCTTTTTATCTTTCTGTTTCCAGAAAAATTCCCCTGCATTCTAGAGTTTACATGTGGGAACTGATTTTAATCGGAGTCTGCGGCGGAGTGGCGGCAACGTATACGGCCATCAACGCCATATTTAGCTCTCACTTCAGCCAACCTTGTTACATGTGGTAGCCCCCCCCCCCCCCCCTATCGAGTCAGTTGACAGTCTGAACTTTTGAAGTTATCACAATTTAGTTCGGTAGGTTTCTGTTATTCTTACGTCGATACCGATGAGTTTGTTACAAACTGTTAATCACGAACTGAAGAGTTCGCTCTACTTTGTGTGATAGTGTACAGTGGATCGTTGAACAGTTAGTGAAGACTTTCCAGGCAGACAGGTGCCTAATGACTCCGCCAATGTCTTTGTCTTCAAATGTGCCTGCTGTGATTTTTATACTACTAGTGAGTTTTTTTTTATTGTTTAAGATTTTTGTGGAGATTGGATTATTTATGATCCTTGCATAAGTGGGAGAAGGACGTTAAAAATTAAAAAAAAATATATATACTACCTCTTTAGTTTCAATAGATACAATAGATATATTTTCTTTTATGAAATACAGGGTATTTCTTATTGTGATTAATAATGGCTCTCTCTGGGCCCTGAGATATGTGGTGTCTGTGCGGGTAAAGAGGGTGAATCAGTTTGTTCCAGGATATCAGCTCAAGCTTCATTGTGACCAACCTTGTTGCAGAAATGTGGTGTTGCTAGGACATTGGTTAAAGCCTATGTGACAGCTCCTTCTAGCTCTAACTGGCTAAAACATGACTTCTCAAGGGAGGTTCTTGTGATAGTGTGGTGCTGTCCTGGCTTACGGCATTTCCAAACGACCCAGAAGAAGCAAATGAGGAAGTATCCATCACAAAAAAAAATTCAAAACTGTCGAGGGATCTGTGAACTCCGAGAAGGGACAAAACGTGAATGTTGATTATCTCAAAATCTCACATCTTCTTTCCCCTATAAGACTGTCTTCATGAGATGTAATGAAGGTGTAAAAAACTGCAAACATATTTACATTTAGATTGAGAAAGGAGGTGTACGCATTTTCTTGTTTTGGCCTTGTCAATCAACAGGTCCTGCAGGCGGGAGTCAATCACAACACATGATGGACCGCTATTTTCTTTCTGGTAACGTTGTCCAACTCTTGGAGAGCCAACCAGTCAGAGCCCTTTGCCCTAGTATCCCAGTTTTCAAACTGGCCCTGAAGCCTTTCTGACAAGTTAAGCCTCCAACAGCCAACAAACGCCTCATGGACAGCACACTAAAGGGAGGATAGGGTTAGCCAATCAGAGATGAGAGAGAGCCAAAGCGTTAGGCTTGGCTTGACTTCCCCTATCACAGATAAAACCTTCCAGTCTTGATTTATGGCTATCAATAGTGCGCCTCTGCCTGATAAGGCCTGGTTAACCTGTCAGCAGTCAAGCACTGCAGTGAGAGGGGGGGAGCAAAAATTGTTGTTTGTCCATCAATTCCAACTTATTTCCAAAATAAGTGCAGCTTCAAGCCGCAAGTGGCAATTTTTTATCAATCAAAATCTTGGATGTTTGGATTAGCATTGTATGATTCCATGAAGCCTTCAGAGTAGTGCCATTCTTCTGCACAAGAGGGAGCCACAGAGTTGTCCTAAATTGAACCTACTTCCCACATATGATCTGGGAGAGCGATTAGTCGCCAGGATTTCTGGTTATGTTCTGCTTGAAGCAATTTTCAACTCAATTTTTCGTATGCTTCAAGACGTGCATCCACTTAGGCTCCGACAGGCACTTCATTCTCACTTTTATAAACTTTTACTTACGTAGTAGATACCTATATTACAGTCCTCTAACATTACCTCTTAGAACTTGATGAAATGGTTTATATAGAAATATATTAACTTGTACAAGAGGTTTTGATCATTTACCTGATTACCAACGTTGACATCAGTCAATTTTTATTTCAATTATTGAATTAGTCAGTTTTGGTTGGTTATTCCTTGAATAACTAATACTAATATGTTTTCATGCAAAAAACCAATCTCTCCGATTCAGCCCAAAAAAATTTTCAGGACGTTTCAAGGTGCCAAAATTAGCAAATTTCCGTCCGCCGTCCACGCCGAAAAATGGATTTTTAATATTTTTTGCAATCTAGTTGTGTGGGTTATTATTTTCGACTAAATTCTGGACGCTGAATCCAATGAAGAGGGTCCCAGAACGATTGGCACCCACTGGAAGAGGTTATGGGTCAAAATGGGTATCTATCTACCCATTTCGAATGTGTTTTCCAGATTTCTGGTACCTAGGCGTGTGGGGTATCATTTTCCAGTAAATTTTGGACGCTGAATCGATTGGAATGGGTCTTGGACCCGCCACACCCACTGTTTCCCCCATGTTTAAGAAATGAGTTTCCATGCGCCTGGTCCGAGGAATAACCAACCCGTGTGTAGGAATTTGCAGCGTTTTTCTTGCTTCTTGTTGTAGAACTCCCGTGGAACTTGAGAAACCAAATTACCAATACCTATAGTGAGCATAAACACCAGGAAACTACCGTGAAAACAAATACCACAGACCATGACCCCGGTAACATGCACAAGAGATGATTGCCCGATCCACCTCTCCAGTCCGTTGGCCAAGTTAGGTATCTTCTCAGCATGAAGTTTACAAGAAAGCAAGAAAATTTGACGATTTTTCCGATAATTTAATCACCGAGGGGCATTCCCTGACCCCATGTGGACCCATGGAATCTGCCATCTTGTGCGGGACAAATACAGTACCTGAAGGTTTTCTGCACCCAAACACATGAACCGCTGATGGCAATCCCGGTCCTTCCGGTCGCCTACAGAGAAATGAGAGTGAATTCACAGTCACCATATATTTGAATATAATGTAGTAGGAGTACATAAGTTTGTGGAGAGTAGGCATTTATTACCGTAGGTAAATAAATATGTGCTAAAGTTATAAAATGCTTCTATTCCCCCAGTTTCGCGGTATTAATACGACATAATTTCAATTAATACTTTGAAATTTGATACATGGTATCTATATTGTTCCTATTTGGAACAACAATTCTCCAATTTTGGATCAGCTCTACATTCCCAGGATTCCATTGGGTTGGTGAAAAATAATTATTTAGAGAAAAGATAATTTCCCACTTATTTTGAAAAAAAGGAGAATTCTTGAAGATACAGAGATAGAGAGATAGAGAGATTTTTTTAGCAGCAAAAGCTAAACACAGAAAATTAAAACTAAAAACGCTGTAAATTCTTTCTTAGGGGTGTTTATTCCTCGGACCAAGAGCATGGGGACTCATTTCAATTGATTCAGCGTCCAATGTTTTGTGGAAAACGCCTAGGTACCAGAAATCTCAAAAACACACACGCTCCTAATGGGTAGATGTGTACCCATTTTGACCCATAACTTCCCCTTCCGATGAGCGCCAATCGTTCCGCGACCCATCTCATTGGACTCAGCTTCCAAAATTGTTGGACGCTGATGGTACGACGTAAAGATCGATGTTCTGCTCTCGATATTGCAAGCGCAAGAATGGGAGGTGATGAGAGTCGCACAGCGCTCAAGCGGAGGGTTGAGAAACTAGGTGCCCCGCTCCTTCCGAAACCTTCTCAATGGTACCTCTGTTTATTAGGACCTTAGAAGGTTTCAACTTGGTTACCCTGCCAGTGGACGCTAGCTTCGGCACTCTACCTAGTCTACGTATGAATTCAGCTTTTTTTGATGATTTGAAATGGGCCAGTACTTGATGTGTTATAATTAATACCAAGTTAAGTACATTGCTCATGCGGTTCACCATCGACCTTCCGTCTCCACCCGATTCACCAACACTGAACATCGCCTGACCATGGCGTGAACCGGTGAGCAACCTTTTCCTTCAAATTTGGAATTGATCAATTCATGTTAGGCTTGGGTACTCAATGTTGTAACTAATCCTCAACAGGAATCTTCCTTGTTCTGGGTATTGCTGCTCTAGAGAATCCACCTTGAAATCCTCTGGGACAAATAGAAGACTAAAATGATCGACCCTGACAAGTTTTGGGACGAAGTTCTCGTTGCATTTCCCATCTTAGCTGACGAAGACAAAGTAAGTTTCCATATGCGTTTAACACGTTCGCTGCGGGTCACGCGCTCAGCGCGTGAGCTCTGTTCTAAACTGTGCGTCGCACGCGCCTGGCGCGTGAAGGCAGCCTTCACTTCAGATCGCTCCTCCAGTATACCAGAAAGTGAAATGGAATATATTTCTACTTCCCGCGCCAGCTTTGAACCTTCTGAAGGTACTGTAAACGTCGGAGTCAGCTGGGGTGTTGCTAAGATGCAAAAAAAATAAGTCCGAAATATGGGACTGGTTTGGTTTTTTCTTGCCATTTTGCATCGTTTTCAGTGTTCCCGCCTCAAGATTTCTTTCAGTGCTTCGCTTTAGGTTAGGAGTTCACTTCGAATTTCATTCCACATGCGGCGCACGCACCTGGCGCGTTCCTATGTCAGATGACTCCCGCACAGCTGCTCAAACGAGCTCAACAATTCCGCAGCGAACGTGTTAATGACTAATTTTAGCTAGTAAAAACTATTTCGTCGTCACTTAGGCACCTTTGTTATAAAGGAAGGCTTGATTGTCCTCTTTGTTATAGTCATTTTCTCAGGCTTAGATAAGAAGCTTGCAGGACAAAGATTGCGAAATCGTGTAGATTGACCTTCACGCTTCAAATAAATCAAATCTAATAACGAATGTTACTTGTCAGCATTGCACGGATGACGTCCTCGTGCCGGTGGACCCCGCTCAATGGACGTCTCTCGTGTACCAGATCCAGGAGATGGACATGGCAGCGGACATTGAAGATTTGGTCATCGACAAAATCGAATACTCGTTGAGAAATCACGTCGCACCAGAGTTCTGGAACGAAATTGTCTCCGAGAGCGGCGATGGTTTCGAGAGGTTCAAGAAAGCTGTGATGGGCCTCGCCAGGAACTACGTCTGTTTCCATCCGTACATGCAGAAACTGCAGTCGGTGAGGGTTACTCTTGGAGTGAACAAGGAGGTGTACGGCATGACGGACGTGATGTCCTTGTTGAAAGTCCTCATACGAGCCACGTTGCAGTCTCAATTGCCGGCGCCCAAGCACTTGTCCGTCGTGGAGGATTTCTACAAATTATCGTTTCAAGTGTTTCACTATTCGGATCGCAGTGATCGAGGTTGGTTGCATTCAATTCTTTATATTCGTTAAAAGATTAAATAAGATCTAGACAGCTGGTGAGGAGAACAACTCGGAAAATATTTATTTGTATTCCAGAATTCAACGAGTCTGGCGAAGATTTACAATGCGGCGGTTGTTCCGAGTCAACTGAATCTTGTAAATGCGATGAAATCATCACTGACTTCCACAACATCAATAGGTGAGCACGGTTCGAGAATCGGAAGTGTTAGAATGTATCTTTTCTGGTTGTGAGTTTTTGAGAAAACGCTGCAAATTCTCCCACATAGGTCGGTCTTGGTGCAGGAGTGTCCAATGTGTTTCTCATCCCAATGCTAGGAAGTGAGCCACAATTGTAAGGAGAACTCACACCACGGGTTATGCTCCCCCACACTACAGGCAGTGGGGACACAGCCATTACAGGCTGGAATGATTGTCCCTTCATTCAGCAGGGCTTAGATAGGAAGTAGTAAACTGCTCCCTCAAAGTACCAAATTACGGTAATTCGTGCGTTCTAGCCCGCACTACCACTTGGCCAAAGTGGTAGCCGAGTATTGCATCTCAACTCACAGAGCCGGTCTGTATTGGTACATCCTACACGAATGTATTCAGCACAGGCCTCCTCTTTATAGGCACCATCACTGGGTAAAGCCCTCCAGTTGAGGTATGCCCCAACCACGACCCCCGCGAACGGTCCATTATTTCGGACCGTAGTTTCCTACCTCAATTGGGAGGGCAGGCCTGTGAAGCTTTGCCTAGGCGCTGCTTCTGTGGCCTTGGGCTTCCCCCCATCAGCGGTACCAGTTTGGAAGGGTGCAGGATTGTCGGCATACTGACGTCCATAACTTCCTATAAGGGCTAACTGGCCGATAGCCCGTGGCAGAAGCTTTGTACCTGTCAATACGGTTTTATACAGTACCAGGGGACCCCCTTCCCCCACGAGTGGTTCAGTTGAGCAGGAGTATGGGGAAAACAGTGAGTGTAGAGTGTCCCAGACTCATTCTAATCGATTCAGCGTCCAAAGTTTAGTGATACCCCACACGCAAAGGTATCCTAATATCTCAAAAACCCATTTTCAAAATGCCCCATACCGAAAAGTTTCAAAATGTATTTTTACCCGTACTCTTACCAAATTTCGTTCGATTGGGCTTTTCGAGGAGGACCACTTAGAACCAAAAAAGGTCTCAGACCAAAATTTCAGTTTTTTTTTTTTTTTGAAATTTTTCTTCTATCAAGAACGGCATGCGGCGGAGGGACATTTTGCCTTTTTTGATCTAGATCATGAAATGTACACTGCCAAATGTCGGGGTCAATTGGAGGGGAAGTGTTGAACCTTTTATGACCTTTGTCTGATTACATAGGTTGATTATTCAGGGAAGTAGCACCGACGGAAAATGACGTTGAATATAAATAATATCGTGCTTCTTTTCTTCTTCTCAGGATTCTTATCCAGTTAGAACTACTGGAGAGATTAGCTGGAGAAGTGATTACATCCTTGATTCACAAACAAATCGAATCGCACGTCCATGAAACTTGCAAAGGCAGCTTCGACGTGTCCTTCATTGCCCCTCTCGAAAAAGTAAGTTGACAGCGGTATATGACATGACAGATTGATGTAATCTTCTGTCTTCTGAAAGTTGTTGTAGCTATTCTGTTCTTAACGCTCGTACTTCTTCTATTTTAGTGGTTGGATTCGGCCGTTGTTGGTTGGCTTACGAGGTTGTATAGCGTTGGCCCTCAAACGCCAGCCACTCAAGAAAAACTAGATACATTCAAACAGAAACTTCGTCACCTTCTTTATGACACGTACACCAGAACGAGGATTGACCAGCTGTTCACCATTATCATCGGTAAGCATATTCCTGGTATCAGTTGCTGTACACATGGTGAGTATTCGGGCGAGCAAGACCATGATGATTACATACGAGTGCACTTCGATTTATGCAAAAAAAAAAAAAAGCCGACGGAAATTACCGCGACACTTACTTCTTCCGACATATATACTGAATGTTGGTGTGGGGCTGACTCAGCCCGGCGACATGCATCGACTCAAAGAGTCCCAGTGCGTACTATGGTTTAGTCAATGTGAACATGCAGAGCTTTGATGGCAAGACCCGATTATCCTACCAGGCGACTAGGATTCCCAATATTGGCAGCTATCTTGCTTAATACGGTCGTGATTGGCGATAGGGCTCATAAAAGTAGGACACCCTGAAGCCCATTTTGCCCTGATGGCCCTGAGGCCGCGAGGCCCATTACATCCTCGTCATAGTTGTGCGCTAGATCATTTGGGAGCCCTGCTCCATGGCTTTCCCGTATATCAGGCACCCCACCCTCTTCCGTCGTTCGCCAGCCTGTGGCAGCCCAGGCTGGACCTCGTGGAGGTGCCGGGCTTTGCAAGGGGTTTTTTGATCCACTGATCTGCACTGCTAAGCCGTAGCGCATCATCTTATGCTTGCGGTCTTCCATCATTGGCATGTTATGTGGAGGTGGCTAAAGGAGCTGTAGGGACTAATGCTTAGTGCCTAATGTGGTAGTGGCGGCACTTACTTGCAATTTCACTGGGCTTGACTGAACATACAGGCATTTTGTAGGGGTACCTAAATAAGAAAACACCCCACCTGTGCCCTCCACTCCAGTTCATTCTTTACCCATTTTCTTTGTGCTCCACAGTCCTGCGAAGGAGTCCTTTGCTAAAAATATTGTAGGCAGGGCGAGTATCAATCTTATACCTATGTTACGGTCACTACCCTTGAATGGCCATGCAAAATTCAAGTTATCAATAACCTTGGAGTGCAAATATAAAGACCTTTCTCCTCAATATGAGAAAACAAATTCCATATTGCGGTAGTGTACACTTTTTAAAGGATTAATCGAACGGTGCCGCCCCCCTAAACGCTCAATTTCGAACAAACTATGATTCACATTGGTCAATCCATGCCCTTTTTCATCGACAGAATATCCAGATTCCGAAGCGGCCATTGACGACTTGAAAATTTGTCTGGAAAAAACCGACTTGAGAGCCTTCCTGACGTCCAAATTAACGTCCGTTCTTCAAGCACGATTGCTCCATCCTGGAGTGAACACGCCGGATATTATCACCGCATATGTCGCTTCAATACGAGCGCTTCGACATTTGGATTCCACTGGAATTCTCTTGGAGACGTGCACTCAACCGGTCAGGTAAGATTATATTATAGTATTTATTATACTATTATAATATATTATTATAATTATATTATATATTTTAATGTCAAATTGGAGGATTAACATTTTAAATTGGAGGTTTTCCACATTAAATTGGAAGTTCTCCATTTTAAATTGGAGGTTTTCCATTTCAAATTGGTGGTTTTACACATCAATTTGGTGGATGACAGAAATACATGATTTAATTCCGGGGAAGCAATAACAGCAAATAAGCGAGTGAAACGTATCATTCAAGTAAGAATGAACATAATGAATGGAAGAAAATGTGCAAAGTTTTCAACGTAAGTCTCTCCATGCAGCAGCGGCTGCACGGTCTATCATCATTCTCATTACATAATTCGTGCAGTCCAATGTAAAACCTCCAATTCGAAACGTAAAACCTCCAAATTGATGTGAAAAACCTCCAATTTGATGTGTAAAACCTCCAATTTGAAATGGAAAACCTCCAATTTGACGTAAAAATGCTATATATGATATGAATGAATGAATGAATATTACTGTATTTTGTGTTAAACACATTACAGGTAAGTAGCGTCGGACATTCATAAACTTCTCATAAATTTAGTGATATTATTTTTCTATCGCATCTAATCCTATATTAGTTTTACCGTTACAAGTAATATCGGTACAAAAAAGAAGCTATAACCAAGTATGGCATATTTCTGGAAGTAGCGAAAAGGTTCGAATGTTTTTGAAAAAAAGAAAGGGAGAGGGAGGGGGGGATTTAATATACAATTGGTGGGCGGAAAACACACCAAAATGATTGTACAGGTCGGTTGATGGGAAACGTCAAGATTTTGGTTGGTTTCCGGTTCTAGTTGGTTCTCGAAACTTTTCAGCCCGATCGGACCAAATTTGGAGTGAGTGAGGGTCAAAATGTGTTTTTCGAAAAATTGATTTTCGAGATTTTTGGTACCTAGGCGTGTTGGATATCATTTTCCATTAAATTTTGGACGCTGAATCCAATGAAATGGGTCCTGGGTCAAATGGGGCCCACCGGAAGAGGTTATGGGTCAAATTGGGTATCTATCTACCCATTTCGAATGTGTACTGTCGATATTTCAGGTACAGTAATACCCCGGACTTACGTTATAGGTGGGACTGCATGCTATACTGTAAGTCGAAAATTATGTGAATCGGGGTATGGTTTTTTAAAATCATTTTCACTGGGTAAATATATGTACTTCCCAAGAAAAAAGGAATATGTGATTAAAACGTTTATTTGAAAATCTTCACATGTACAATACAAAATCCAGCAAATATATATGCTGGTTTTGTGGCCTTGAAGAAGGGAAGGAGTGAGGGGAGCGCTTGGCGAGGCACATGAATCCAGTCTCCAGTTTCTCTAAGTTTCCGTAGACCATCATAAATTTCACCGTTTTGTCTTCTCATCTAGCTTTCTCTCCTTGCACCTCTCGACATGGTGTTCTTTCTTCCGTGTGTGGTCGCCGGTTGAACTTGAGTTGCTTCACTTTCGGGAGAGGGATCTCTTCGAGGCTCATCTGAGGATGAATCTTCTGAGAATGATTCTTCAGGTGTACCAGGCACGAAATCCTGGCTGCCAAGTTCATCTTCGAATTGATCGTTTTCATTGAGCAAAACATGATACTGCCAGAAGCTGTATGACTTCTCTCAACTTGTTCTACGGGAGGATCGTTAGATGAGGTGCTGTCAAAAGTATGGAAAATGGAGTCGGAGGTAGGTTCTGCCGGGCAAGTCTCTAACCCACTAAAATCATGTTCGTTGAGCGAAAAATCAGAATTCCGCGAAGCTCTCTTCTCTTCGTATTCCTCTGTGGATATTATTCCATTATCATTTTTTGACTTCAAGGGAGAAAGTTTCTCTCTTCAAGGGAGGACAGGCTGCTCCTCCCCATGCCATTATACCACAACTTATGATACCCTGCACGATAGCCTCGTATATTCTGATAGAACATTCGATGCTGAGGCAGCCGCGTAAGAGATCGATGAGAAAACAAGTGGTTGGTGCCTAAAATGTTAGAGGGTTCAAAATTGTAACTCTTGTATAGAATGGTTTCTAACGGGCTTTTCTTTTCATATCAAAGGCAGTACCTGCGTGGCAGAGAGGACACGATGAGGTGCGTCGTTATGAGTTTGACGGACGAAGGGCCCGGTGATTTGGCCGACGAGCTCATTTTGGCAGAAGAGAACAACCAAGAAAATCCACCCAACTGGGAGGACTGGAATCCTGATCCAATCGACGCATCTGATGGTAAGTATGTGCTCAAGTAACGTTGTTTTAATTTTTTTTTCCTTTGGCCTCCAACTGAAGGGCGTGAGGCAGTTGCTGTTCCAAAGTACTGCGACCTCTTGGGTCTCTTGTGCTCGCGCTTACAGAAGGGAAGTCGGAGGGGTCTGAAACCCCTTCTTCCTTTCATTAGACAGCAACACGAGAACGAAATCGTAACGAGTATTCCCAATTGTGTTGCTGTTTCAGGTTCCTTTCATTAGACAGCAGCACAAAAACAAATTCCTACCGAGTATTCGCCATTGTGTTGCTGTTTCAGGTGCCTTTCATTTGATAGCAACACGTGAACGAAGTCCTCACGAGTATTTTCAACTGTGTTGCTGCTTCAGGTTCCTTTCATTAGACAGCAACACGAGAACGAATTCCTAACAAGTATTCCCAATATTGTGTTGCTGTTTCAGGTTTCTTTCATTAGACAGCAGCACAAAAACAAATTCCAGCCGAGTATTCGCCATTGTGTTGCTGTTTCAGGTGCCTTTCATTTGATAGACACACGTGAACGAATATTTAACGAGTAGTCTCGATTAAGTTGCTGTTTAAGGTTCCTTTTATTAGAAAGCAACACGAGAACGAATTCCCAACGAGTATTTTAAATTGTGTTGCTGTTTCGGGTTCCTTACATTAGTCAGCAACACATGAACGAATTCCTTACGAGTATTCTCAATTGTGTTGCTGTTTCAAGGTTCCTTCAATTAAACAGCAACAAAAGAACGAACTCCACACAAGTATTCTCAATTGTGTTGCTGCTTCAAGTTCCTTCCATTAGATAGCAACACGTGAACGAACTCCTAACGAGTATTCTCAATTGTGTTGCTGTTTCGAGTTCCTTCCATTAGACAGAAACACGAGAACGAAGTCCTTACGAGTTATATAGCTAAAACTAAAACTTAAAAAACTAAATCTTGGACGCTGAATCCAATGAAGTGGTTCCCAGAACGATTGCCACCCACTGGAAGAAGTTATGGGTCAAATTGGGTATATATTGCCCATTTTGCTCATTTTTGTGTAATTTTGAATTTTGTCATTTCTTCCAGTAGGCGCCAATCGATTTTTTGCCGAACAAATATTGGAAGCCTTCAGGTTCCTTTCATTAGACCATAACACGAAAACAATTTCCTAACAAGTATTCTTGATTGTGTTGCTGTTTTGGGTTCCATTCATTAGACAGCAACACTAAAACCAACTCCCAACGAGTATTCTTAATTGTGTTGCTGTTTTGGGATCCATTTATTAGACAGCAACACGAACACGAATTCCTAACGAGTCTTCTCAATTGTGTTGCTGTTTCGAGTTCCTTTCCTTAGACAGCAACACGAGACCGAAGTCCTTACGAGTTTTCTCAATTGTGTTGCTGTTTCGGGTTCCTTTCCTTAGACAGCAACACGAAAACGAATTCCATTGTTTCCAAATTCCTGTCATTTCAAAAAATCAATCTCTCCGATTCGGCCCAAAATTTTTTTTGGACATTTCAACGTGTCTAGATCAAAATTAGCAAATATCCGTCCGCCGTCCACGTGGACTTTGGTAGTAGAAATTATTTTAAAAATCTGAAATTTGGGTCAGGGGTCCGTTCATGGCTGTAGTTGGTCCTCGAAACTTATCAACCCGATCGGACCAAATTTGGGGTAGGGGTCAAAATGTGTATTTCGATAGGCGTGTGGGGTATCATTTGCCATTATATTTTGAACGCTGAATCCAATGGGACGGGTCCCGGAACGATTGGCGCCCTCTGGATGAGTTTATGGGTCAAAATGGGTATACCTATCTACCCATTTCGAATGTCTGTTTTCGAGATCTTTGGTACCCAGGTGTGTGGGGTATACTTTTCCACTAAATGTTGGACCCTGAATCGATTGGAATGGGTCCGGGACCCACCACACTAACTTTTTCCCCCATTTTCCCCTTGTTGAAGAAATTAGTCTCCTGTGCCTGGTCCGTGGAATAACCAACCCTTGCGAAAGTATGACGAGGGCATTAAAAAGCTGTTGCCCAGGCTGAAGAAATTTGTTGAAGTTGGGAAAAATAAGGACATATCTTGCTTCATTTCCTCAAAATGAGAATAAAATATATGCATTTTTCGATTTTTACCAGCAGTTGTAACCTTACTTTCTGGATGACCCTCGTACATCCTGCCGCCTTCTTCGTCGATATCACATAACTATTTAATCTTGTTTCAGCGAAAGAAAATAAAGAACGCCATTCGTGGGACATCATATCAATGCTGGTCAACGTGTACGGAAGTAAAGAGATTTTCGTCCACGAATACCGAAACCTTCTCGCCGATCGTCTCCTCCACCAACGATCGTACAACACGGAAAAAGAAGTTCGTTATCTTGAACTGCTGAAACTGAGGTTCGGGGACTCGCTTTTGCACTATTGCGAAGTGATGCTCAAGGATATCTACGACTCGAAACGTTTGAATACTCATCTACATTCGGAACCGAATTTCGGGTTGAAGAATCAGGTAAGCTGAATCTTCTATTACAACTCCGTTGGCAGCTGAATATTCTTGGTAGATTTTGTTTGATTATTACTTAAATAATCAACCTATGTATCCATGCCAAAAGTCAATCTCTCCGATTCAGCCCAAACATTTTTTCTGAGCGTTTCAAGGTGTCCAAATAAAAATGTCCGTCTGCCGTCCACGCCAATTTTGGTACTAGGAAGTTTTTTTTAAATTTTGAAATTCTGGTCAGAAACCCCCTTCCGGCTATAGTTGGTCCTTAAAACTTGTCAGCCCGATCGGACCAAATTTTTGGGGTGGGTAGGGATCAAAATTTGTTTTTCGAAAAATGTATTTTCGGCTATCTAGGCATGTGGGGTATCATTTTTGATTAAATTTTGGACGCAGAGTCCAATGAGACGGGTCCCAGAACGATAGGCGCCCACTGGAAGAGGTTATGGGTCAAAATGGGCATCTATTTACCTATTTTGAATGTGTTTTCGAGATTTCTGGTACCTAGGCGTGTTTGGTGTCATTTTCCACTAAATTTTGGACGCTGAATCCAATGAAATGGGTCCCAGAACGATTGGTACCCGCCTGAAGAGGTTATGGGTCAAAATGGATATCTACCTTCCCATTTCGGATGTGTGTATTCGAGATTTCTGGCACCTAAGCGTGTTTGGTATCACTTTTCCACTAAATTTTTGACGCTGAATAGATTAGAATGACTCCCCATGCTCCTGATCCGAGGAATAACCAACCTCCGTGTAAGAATTTTCAGCGTTTTCAAAAGAGGCCAGTTGAAAATACAGGTCTAATTTAGATTTTTGGTACTAAAAAGTATTTTTAGCGTTTTAGGTTACGTTAGCGACCATTCCACCGAATATTTTTCGCCGAACTCGTGGAAGAAAAGTGTATTAATGTGGTCCCTCATACGTAAACTATTCGTAAAATTAAAGAGGAATAAATTCCTCAAGTTTAATTTGTATTCAACAATTTTGTGTTTAGTCGTGATATCGCCTCGGAAATGAAGGTGACCACCTCAGTAACTCAAGAATAAGGTCAGCGAGTAACAACTTTTTTGCGTTGGTTGTATGTACGTGGATAATGATGTAAGCCCTTGAAGACCAATTTCAAAAACACGAATAAACATGCATTTGTTAGAAATTGTACGGGTAAATGAATCATTCAATGAATTGTTCCATCACACCGCATAAAAACACAAATTTGTTGTGTATTTGTAGGAAATTTGTTGGTATTTTACCTTCATATTTGCAGTTAATCATGGAAACAAGTTGAAAACGCTGCAAATTCTTTCACAGGGGTTGGTTATTCCTCGGACCAGGCCCATGGAGACTCATTTCTTCAACATGGGGAAAATGGGGGAAACAGCGGGTGTCCCGGATCCATTCCAGTTGACTCAGGGTCCAAAATTTAGTGGAAAATGATACCCCACATGCCTTGGTTCCAGAAATCACGGAAACACACAGAAAGCGTTTTTAATTTTCCCTGCAGGTCCACGTTTAGTTTATCCCAGTGCGAAAGCACACTTTGAACCTTGGGAGAGGTTTCCCCTTCCACTAACTTGTGTCATAGAAATAAGTATCGAAAGTACCTATCTTAAACGAAAAATAAACTTCAAAGGGCCCAAAAGACCCCATTTCGCCTCCCCTGATCTACAACCTCGCCCCCTAATCTCAAAACTCAAGCCAAGAAAACGGCCACGCTACTTGAAAGACTAATTTTAAGGTTTCATTTCAAATTTTTTTTTTAATTAGTGTTTTTTTGCAGGATTACGACGTAGAAGCGAAAATACTTTCAGCACAATTTTGGCCCGCATTCAAAGAGGAAAAACTTGAACTGCCGCAGAAACTCAAAGAGCATCTCAACGTTTACACAAAAGCCTACGAAGGCATCAAGGTAACCCCATTTGCTCTCATTACTCATTACTTATCTACTGGTTGATATTTTTTTATTTTAAATTGTGTTGTTTTTCGTTTTTTTCGCAGGGTAATCGCACTTTAAATTGGAAACCGCATTTGGGCAACGTTGAAATTGAAGTTGTGCTAAAAACTCGAACGATAACCGACCGAGTAAGCCCGACTCATGCAGCGATAATTTGGTGTTTTCAGGACAAAGGTAATTGAATTCGTCTAATTTTTGGTTGTTTATTCCTTGAATAATCAACTTATTTTTCATGCAAAAAGGCAATCTCTCCGATTTGGCCTAAACATTTTTTTTCTGGGCGTTTTAAGGTGTTTAGGTCAATAAAGTCAAATGTCCGTCCGTCGTCCACGCCGACTTGGTGGTTGAAAATTTTCTAAAAATATGAAATGGGACCCGTTTCCGGTTCTTGTTGGCTCTCGAAACATTTCAGCCCGATCGAACCAAATATAGATTAGATAGAATAATTACACGGGGGTAAAGGGGGCGTCCATCGCAGTGCCCGCCCCCGCACTTAGACCTAGTGGCCCATTGTGAACCCCTGGAGCTCATCTTGGCCGAAGCTCCGTGTTCCCGACTAGGTCCAGCAGAGCTCCGACCAGGTTCTCCGGGTTGAGGAAGTCCCCTCGGTCCAAAGTCCCGAAGGTTCTAAAACACCTATGTTCCAGGGCAGGACAATTGAAGACGATGTGAGGCGCTGTCTCCTCGTCTTCACCACAGAATCTACAGTCAGGGGTACCATTGCGCACCCCAATCCTGCAGAGATGCCTCCTGAAGTCCCCGTGTCCTGTAAATAAGCCAACGGTGAGACTCAGGGGAGCTCTGTTAAGGTTAAGGCATCACGTGACCCTTCCTTTGTTGGGACCAGTCATCATGACGTGACCGTGTTCTTGCCGCGCCGTCCGCTCCCAGCGCTTCTGGTGCTAGGAGCGAACCCAGGTTGCCACCAACCCCGATAGTATGGTGCGGGAGATTCCTAGGCATGGTTCAGGTCCCGTAAAGACAGTCCCCGACCCACGCATGGCCAGAGCATCAGCTCGGTCATTACCCTCAACCCCTGAGTGGCCCGGGACCCACGTGAGGACAACCTTGTTTGTTCCACTCAGTAGTTGGAGGGCTTCCCAGCACTCAAGTACCAGCCTCGAGTCAGAGCTCGATCCCATTAAGGCCTTGAGTGCTGCTTGGCTGTCAGAGAAGATGTGGATCCGTCTACCTCGGTAGGCCCTCCTCATGTTCTCCTCTGTTCTGAACCAAATATGGGCGAGGTAGGGACCAACATGTGTATTTTGAAAAATGGATTTTCAAGATTTTTGGCGATTTGAGCGTGTCTATCTACCCATTTCGATTGTGTTTTCGGGATTTCTGGTACCTAGGCGTGTGGGGTATCATTTGCCACTATATTTTGGACGCTGAATCGATTGGAATTGGTCCGGGACCTGCCACACACACCGTTTCCCCCATTTTCCCCATGTTGAGAAATGAGTCTCCATGCGCCTGGTGCGAGGAATAACCAACCCGTGTGTAAGAATTTGCAGCATTTTTTTCTTCTTCTTGTGTACAAATACAACTGTGCTTATTTCAATATGGTCAACGAAAACAAAAAGTAACTTTTCCATTAATTTTCAGAACAATGGACAATAGAAGAGCTAACGGCTGAACTGCACGTTCCTCCCACAGCTTTGAGACGGAAGATGGCTTATTGGCAATCCCAAGTGAGAACCCACCCCCTCTGCTAGGTCATTATTAGCTGCAATATCCCCTTACGTTTTGCCTTATTTTCAGGGCTGCTTGAAAGAAGTTGCCACCGACACGTTTCTACTGGTAGAAGAGCCTGCCACACGTCCTGCCAAGACCTATCGCGTCCCACGACATGATGATCGAAGACGACGAAGCTGAGAGCATCATGGCGTCAGCGCAAGACCAAAGAGAAGAAGAACTGCAGGTAGGTGGTCTCGTAATGACAAGGACAATCAAAATGGGGGTTCTCACAATCGGCTAACGCACATCGTTTGCTTCCAGGTTTTCTGGTCGTACATCGTTGGGATGCTCACAAATCTCGAGTCTCTTCCGCCCGACAGAATTCACATGATGTTGAAGATGTTCGCGTCCCAAGGGCCGTCGGCGGTCGAGTGCAGCCTTCAACAACTGAAACATTTCCTCGACCGGAAAGTCAGAGAGCACAAGCTGCTGTTTTCTGGTGGCTTTTATCGATTACCTAAGTGATCTATTATATGTTTAAATGATTGTAAATGTACATGTTTGTAAATATGCAATGTCAAAAGTGATTTTTGATAAAAGGTTGCAAAGAATCCTCGTTAAACCTTTAGTGTACCTTGTGAATATGCCTACTCTCTAAAGCTAGTGTCGCCCTGAAGGTGAACAAATACAGACCAACGTCGCCTGTGAGCAAAATTGCTATTTTTTTATTTATTTATGAGAGAAACAGGGCAAGCCCAATCACAAAGAACAGAGAAACATTAATAAGTTATTGACAGTGAGCGCTAGACGCTAGACGAAGGGTTGTACAGGAGGTGGTCGGTAACCAGAGTCAGCAGGGGGTTCGAGGTGGTTGAAGAGCTGATTCTTGACGGTGCAGGGAGGCCAAAGAAAGGACGTCAATGAAGGGATGAGATGTAGAGAGCTTCACTTGGCGAGGGATACGGCTTAGAGGACGATGGTACAAGTAGTTTGTGGCAGAAAAGGGGACTGCAAAAGGCGTAGCAGGGCGAGAAGCGAGGCGAGGCACAGATAAACCAACACGAGCCAGAAGAGCTGGGGAATCGATGCAACCTGAAAGCAGACCGTGTAAGCCAGGTACCGAAGAAAAGCCCTAGAAACTCGATCAATCTGCTCAGAGTGACTCTCGTAGTGGGGGCTCGTAGTCCAATAGCACGCCGAGGTCAACAATGGCATCCCTCCTGGGGAGTTGAAGATACGGTATGAGTGAACAACAGGAGAGTGAGAGAGGTAGAAGGAGACGACCGCACACTTAGATGGGTTCAAGGCCAGACCACTGTGGCCACACCAGAGGGAGAGGGCATCAAGGCTCTGCTGAAGGAGAAGGCAGTCAGAGGAGTCATGGATGGAGGTGAAGAGCTTCAGGTCATCAGCATAGATCAGGAACTCAGTACGGTAAAGACACCAGACCAGGAGGGGGCCAAGATGTGAGCCCTGAGGAACTCCTGAAGTGGCGACGATTGAGCGCGAAACAACACCATCCACGCGCATAAGAAGGTGTCTAGCCGAGAGATAGCTGGCAATCCACGAGTGGAATGGTCCAAAAACGCCGAGAGATGAGAGCACCTCGAGGATCACGCTATGGGGTAGCCTGTCGAATGCCTTGGAAAAGTCAGTTGTAACTAAGTCTACCTGATGGCCCTCCCCTACGGCACTAAGAGTATATTCCTGGAAAAGTGCCAGGTAGGTAACTGCGGAGCGCCCTCCGACAAGGAGTGTATCAAGGTTAAACTGGTTGAATACCTGGAAGGTAATAAACTTGTGTATCCTCGTCACTTATCATAGCTAGAATCTGGATTCTGGAGCTCATAGAATAAGGATTCAGAGAGGGTCATAGCACACAGGAAGCAGTATGCTGTCACTTCCAGGATAGTTAAGGACCTTGACAATAGTAAATAGGCACTTGCCATCTTCATTGATTTGGCCAATACGTCTTTCTGGCAGCTTAACATAAGAGGATCTCAGTGTACATTGAGAACTGAACTGGTGACTTTTTATCCCTCGTCCAGCCTGAAAACGAGCAATGCTCTTAGACCTTATGCCCAGGTCTTCTTCGACTACTTCAGACTGACATTGCTAACATAGTGGAAAACTGTGTCAAGCTTAAACTGGTTGAATATGTGCATGGTAACAAACTTATGTATCTTCATCACTCATCAGCTGGAATCTGGATTCTGCAGCTCGTAGAATGTGGATTCAGAGTGGGGCATAGCACACAGGAGACAGTATGCTGTCACTTCCAGAATAGTTAAGGGCTACGACAATAGTAAAAGGGCACTTGCCATCTTCATTGATTTAGCCAATACGTCTGTCTGGCAGCTTAACATAAGAGGATCTCAGTGTACATTGAGAACTGAACTGGTGACTTTTTATCCCTCGTCCAGCCTGAAAACGAGCACTGCTCTCAGACTATGCCCAAGTCTCTATTTTATAAGAGCACAAATGAGCAGATAGGATGCAGTGATGGTTCCTGAAATTCCGTTTCTTATGGAGAAGTCAAGATGCGCTGTCTGACGCCCCTTGAGTCTTGTCGTCAGCGAGTATGTGATGAATGGTCTATCCAACGTCGACTGTTGTCTATATGCTACGCTGTTGGGGGCTGAAGACATTCTCGGTCTACTTCCAGACAGCGCCAAGGAACCAGATCACTATCCAACGAATCCAATATTGCGACTAACAGTAAGCACTTTTTAGGGTCCCTGATTTCCCCTTGCTGTACTCGCCCAATAAAAAACTCCTCTTTCTGCTGAAGTTTACTTTATTTCAAAGTTGTTCGGGGGTGACGAGTGAGATGGGCAGCGCCTGTCGGTTTCTCAGTGTATCCCCCTTGATCCCACTCCGCCGGTAGAACTCCGAATTGATGATTTGAGCAGAAGCGAACTGTTTATTGGGTGGAAATGCTCGTTCGGCGACGTTCCAACCGTAGTCCATTCCAGGCGCCTGAGGCTCGTAGAACTTATCGCAGGGTTCTTCTTGATTGCGAATGTACAAGTAACGTCTTCTCCCTTCGTCGTTGTGGCTTATACCTGGAAAATAACGCTGAGCAATACGAAACTACTTATTGCAGTGCTTCGTGACCACAAAACTCCATCTTGCCAGCCTACCGTCATACAGCACAGCTCGGATTTCTGGCTCTACAGGGTACATAGTCCCCCTTTCCAAGTCCCATTTAGTGACGACGCTCGGTTTCCATCTCCTCTCCTGCGGTTTGGCTTGCTCTGTCCTCATCTGAATCAACTGCTTCTCCTTGGACGCTTTCATTTCCATGTCCCACCTGACCATTTCGTTGAATAATTGACTCGCTTTCCTTGGAACCTGTCACAACACTGCGATATGAGCTTCAAATCGAATAAGTACATTTCGTCTTTGGAAATGAGCCCTTTTTCCCCTTCGTTTCGCTCTAAAATGTTCAAGGGATTTTGTGGAATGAAAAATACAGAAGTGGCAGGACAGTTGAAAGGGCAGAGAAGGGCCATGTCTACCATGTGCCCGACCCAGGGGAGTCGGTAGTCTAGTGGAATAGACGAAGGATTTCGTTTGATAATCCGAGTGGCCAGGAATCGAATCCTGGATAGAGCGACTTAATTGTTTGTCTTGACCCTCATATTCGTCATCATTACTTAAGGGGGTGAGGCAATAAGTATCCATGAGCGAAATCGTCAGATCAATTTACAATCCTCTTTGGAGGCCGGCTGACGACGTCCGCGACACCTGACCAGGTAGTCGGACGAAAATCCAAGGTATACTAGGCAAGGACCTTGCCTACTACTACCTTGTGCCCGACCCAACTGGTGTCCACCCTTGCTTTGCTTGTTCTTGCACTCATTAAAACTTGGCTGTGTACATTTTTTTCTTTGCTCAGGTTATCATCACAAGTACAGTTAATTTCTATGTAATTTTTTCTTCGACCCGCACCCCCATCACCCCCTTCCAAAGGGGGTGTGTGGTTCTGTGACTATGCCCTCCCTCAATGGTTGACCCTTGGCCCATTTTCAACTCAATGGCACCAAATAGAGGCGAGGTATGGGTACAAATGGAGGACCTAGGCGTGTGCTGTATCAGCTTACAATAAATAAGTCTCGTGCCGATCGCCTTATACTTGAAAGAAATGTATTACCTACGTAAGAGATCTCGAAGAATAAAGGGGTTACCTTCGCGCATTATATAAAAATATGACCTTGTTTGCAGCGATTTTGGTTGGTTATTCCTTGAATAATCAACCTGCTTTCTGGACGTTTCAAGGTGTTCGTCAAGTGTCCGTCCGCCATCCGCGCCGTTTTTGGTTGCAGAAAATTTTATAAAAATCTGAAATTTGGGTTAGGGGTCTGTTCTCGGCTCTAGTTGATCCTCAAACCTTTTCAGCCCGATCGGACCAAATTTGGGTGGTGTAGGGGTCAAAATGTGTATTTCGACAAATGGATTTTCATGATTTTAGGCAATCTAGGCGTGTGGGGTATCATTTTCCAAAAAATTTTGACGCTGAATCCAATGAAATGGGTCCCAGGACGATTGGCACCCACCGGAAGAAGTTATGGGGGGTTAGTTGCATAAGTAACTTGGTTCTACCTCTGAAGGAAGCAGCCCAGACTCGGCTCCATAAATTCTCGTGTAATATTTCTTGAACCACCGTAAGTCAGCAGCTTTCTGTTTTACGGCAATTTCTTTGAGAGCCATCTCCTTCCGTATTTGAGCAGTCATGATTTACATTCGACATGAAGGCTTGAATGACAGTCAATTGTCCATTTTCTTGTTGATTACCTAACGGTTTCTAGGGTGAAGCAGTGGAGCACTTTGTGTTGTAGTACTGGAGGCTGTTTTTTGGTAGGTTATTCCTTGAATAATCCCTAACCTATGCTAATATGCTATGGTTTTATGCAAAATGTCAATCCCTCCGATTCGGCACAAAAAATTTTCCTAGACATTTCAAGTTGTCTGGATCAAAATAAGCAAATGTCCGTGCGCCATCCACGCCAATTTTGGTAGCAGAAAAATTTCTAAAAATCTGAAATTTGGGTCAGGGGTTCGTTTCCAGCTGTAGTTAGTCCTCGGAACATTTCAGCCTGATTGGATCAAATTGGGGGGGGGGGGGAGTAGAGGTCAAAATGTGTTTTTCGAAATATGGATTTTTTAGCATTTTGGCGATCTAGGCATTCGACTGGACGCGGAAACCAATGAGACGGGTTATGGAGCGATTGGCGAGTTATGGGTCAAAATGGGTCTATCTACTCATTTTGATGGTGGGTTTTTATGATTTCTGGTACACAGAAGTGTAGGGTATCAGTATCCACTAAATTTGGAATGGGCAAGCCACACCCCGGAGTGCGGTACCATCAATTCCAGGGCCATGCTTTGCTCATCTACAAGATATATGATTAGGTTAGCTGCAACAGCAACGTGCTTCAGCGCGCCAGGTCACAATATAAGGCTCAAGAAAACTATCTAGAAAACCTGTCACAGTAGTGGAGTGCTCGGCATGCCGGGATTGTATGGAGGACGATTTCTCAACGTTTCCCCTTTGATAGCCCCGTAGCGCCTGTAGAAATTCCGGTTGATGAGCTCCACTTTTGCAAATTCCTTGGCCGTTGGATGCTTCCTTTCTTCAACCTCCCATCCGTAATCCATATTTTGCGTTTGTGAGAATCTAAATCGCTCCGAGGGGCTTGGTATTTTGCGCAGTTTCAAGTATAGCTTGCGTCCTTCGTCATTATGGCTAATTCCTGGTTCAAAATAAATCGTAAAGTTAATCCCTTTTTTTCAAACTCTGACGCTCCAAGAATTAGCAACGTTCATATCCCACCTTCATAAAGGCTGTTCAGAACCTCAGGATCTACAGAGTACATCTCTTCACTATAAGTATAATCTGGCTTCTTTTTGGGATACACTGTAGGTCGAGGTCCTTTTCGGATCTCAGCCATTTGTTGGATGGACTTTTTGTCATCTTGAAATCGATCTTTCCATCCTTCATAAATTCCATCGAGAATTTCTTGAGCGGTTTGCTGTTTCTAAATAAAAATAAAACGTGTGATGACGCAGTATGTGATGTCACTCCCCCGCCCTCCCACATTCCAAGTTCAACCTGTGATTACTAAAAAGACAGTGAAAAGACGATTTTTTTTTCTTTTTTTTTAGGCCAGGTGTATTGCCTTGTGGTTAGATACTAGGGTCGGCCTCCTCCAGTTATGTGGTGGAAGTCCAATCCACTAAAACCTCACCCTCCCAATGGCCCAACCTGGTACTATTTATCACATGACTTCGGGTTGGACCTGGGGCCAGTCTCAGTTGTCTGCCCGTGTGGCTTGTTGCCGGGCTCTTTCTTCCTCGTTTTTTCTTCTGAGGAGAGACTCTACATAATCTGCCGTCCTTTTCCATGCTTGTTTGCTTGGCAGCATTCGTTGCGCTAACTCTTCCGGAGATGGTGTGTTCAGACCTATTTCTGACCACAGCTGTTCTCGTTCACCACCATCGCTCAAAGTCGGAAAAGGTATGTTTCACGCTGTCCTCCATGTCTGGGCAGTGCAAGCACCCTGGACTCTGTGCGAGTACCATCCGGTGTAGGTATTGATCGAAAAGGCCGTGTCCTGTGCAGAATTGCGTAAAGGTAGTAGCTTACCTCACCGTGTGGCCTCTCCAGCCAGCCTCTCATTCTGGTACTAGTCTCGCTGTCCATCGACCCCTCGATTCATTGTCCCAGATGGTCTGCCAGTCGTTCAGTGTCCTTTCCCGTTCTTCCTTGATCACTATTGCCTTCCTGGGTTCCATTCTTCTATCATAAATCCGCTTTCTTTCTGCAGCCAGTAGATGTATCGGGATGAACCCAGCCAGTACAATGACAGCTGGCTCCGAGACCGTTCTGTATGCACTAACTATCCTAAGAGCTCCTCGTCGTTGTACCGCCATTAGTCGCTTCCGGTAGTGTGCGACAGACAGTTCGCCTGCCCATGTCTCTGCTCCATACAACATGACTGAATTCGTCACTGACATGAATAGCTTTCTCTTGCGTGGTCGTGGGCCCTTAACGTTCATCATTAGCCTGCTGAGTGCTGCTGTCATGCGCGATGCTTTGTCAGCGGCTGTCCTGATGTGTTCCCAGAAGGTGATTTTTGTGTCTAGGATCACTCCCAGGTACCTAGCTGCCTGGTGTGGACCACCGTATCCTCCGTCAGTTCCATCGGCAACAGCGTCAGGATCCTCCTGCGAGTGAAAACCAATACCTCTGTTTTCTCCACTGCGAGGGCCAGTCTGCGACCTTCCATTCAATCTGTTACTGTTACTGTTGTCATTACTTCCTTTAGTTTATTATGTGCTTCTTCCGTTGTCTTTGCCAGAATAACTACAGCCACATCATCCCCATACCCCACCAGAAAGGTGTCATTACATGAACATTACTTGTAGTAAAAACACATGATTGCGCCTACCTTTACAGGCGGTAGGGGCGGCTCATAACGTCCTTCTCCTTTTAATTTGTTAACTTCTTGCAACTTAGTGATGTAATTGGTCAACGCTTTCCGTTTGGCTTTCTCTTCAAGCTCAATCATTACCTTTTGCTTCAAAACCTCGTTCACCATTGTAATTTTGGGAATTGGGCAAGTTTGGTGTGATAACGAATTTAGTGTTTACTCAAATGTTCAATGTGTAAGGTCGTTGTCAAGAAAATATGTGGGGTGTTCCAAGAGAAAAAAATCGATAACGGAGGAACTAAATCGATTATAATTCATCGATCAATCTTAATCATGGTAATAACTGTCAAGATAAGAACACTTTCTACTCTTTTGAGTTTTTACCAAAGTTGAGCAACAATCAAATCATTCAACAGACTGCCACATTAGAATTAGAAGGTCCCCTGACCACATTCAGAGGCTTCAACAAGACCATGCAGCTGGCATTATTAACGTCACACCGGTAACTGTTCACAATTTGTGTGTTGACAACACTAGTACGAATTGGGACATATAATTATATACAACATTAATAATGGAATGGGGAATTTGTATCAACTTTTGACGCAGAAAATCATGATG
Organism: Cyrtorhinus lividipennis; assembly: GCA_019603395.1. Taxonomy (NCBI): domain Eukaryota; kingdom Metazoa; phylum Arthropoda; class Insecta; order Hemiptera; family Miridae; genus Cyrtorhinus; species Cyrtorhinus lividipennis. The sequence continues at coordinate 25,250,264 of CM034001.1, read as the reverse complement.
CTTCATACAATAGCCGAATGGGGGAAAACGCAGTAATGCTGTCAATCCAAGCTAAAGTTGGAGTATGATTCATGTGATTTCACAGTATGGGTATCAACACATTGGGTGTTGGATTTTCTAGGTTATCAAGATTTTATTAACCAGTTGATGCAAATTCTCCATTGGTGGAAACAGGTAAAAACTAAATAGCAAGAGGAATTGTAACTTAGTTACATATAAACATAGTTATTTACATTTACAGCATCTTACATCCCACTGCAGATAGTTGCTGCTTCTATCATCTCAGGCAATGTGTAAGAGCATTGGGCTTCTACCTGGTTTGTGCAGTCTTAGCTTTGAACGTGCCTGCAAATTTTTAATGGAAAAGTAGTTTCTGGAAGACAGCAGCAACTGGTGCGTTTACTGCTGCTTGCCATATGTTTTGCAACAAAGGAAATGTTCAGGCTGGCCAATGTACAATTTCCTTTGGTTCATGTCAAGAACAGTAGTTGAGAATAATGAGATCAGTGCTCCACAAAGGTTAGTATGAATCATGAATAAGCTTTGCAACAAGATATAATGTAACCTCAGCCTGGAAGACTGCTCTTAGGCAAGAATGACGAATATGATTGAAGGAATGTTTCAAACTGATCCCTAAGAAGCATTGATTTCGTCATTGTTAACTGCAAACCTTCAGATCACTGTTGTTGACAAAGGATACAGTACCATGATCAAAACCCACGGTTGGTATCCTGTTTTGCAGAGTGACCACAGCTGTAAACGGGTAATATTGCTGCTCATAGTTCTCATCTGCCCCATTTTGCAATAAATATCGTTTAGCCTATGCCTGACCGACTGAGTCAAACCCCATTGGGTATAGCACAGAAAGTCACTACAGCTTGTCGGTAATGGTTGTACGATTTTTCTCCCCTACAAACGGCAGCACTGAATTGACTCCGAAAAATTGATAAGCAACGCTCGGCGCACACAAGCAAAAAATGGCGAATCAGTGTTGTCAATACAACAACAACAATTTCCTCTTTTTTCCAATCGCTTGGCTATAACGTGTCACTTCTCCGTCAGGCAGCGAATCCTACGTTTTCTTTTCATTACTGGCAAGCTATAGACAGAATTTTTCCAATCTACGAACTAACCAAAAACAATGACTCAAGGGGCCGTGTGATTCAGAACCATGGACAGCATAGAATCCACTCTGACAAGACCAAACCATTTACCTCAACGAGTTGCGAATTCCAACGTATTTGACAATGAAGTTGAGGATTGGAGATTGAATGGTCAACGCGGTAAGGAGTCAAGGTTCTTCTGAGGCTTAGGTTCCAATCCATTCCAATACCAAATCCAGAAGACCAATCCACTCCGCAAATCATCCTTTCTTTGCAGCTTTGACACAAAGTAAGAAGAAGATTAAGCATCACTAAGCATGTAATTAGGATAAAGCAAACAACAATGCTTTTGGCTGGTTATTCCTTGATTGTTTTCATGCAAAATGCCAATCCCTCCAATTCAGCCCAAATTTTTTTTCTGGGCGTTTCAAGCTGTCTAGATCAAAATACACAAATGTCCACGCCAACATGGGTGGTGGAAAATTGTCTAAAATTCTGAAATTTTGGTCAGGGACCCGTTTTTGGCTCTAGTCGGTCCTCGAAACGTTTCAGCCACATCGGATTAATATTGAGGGGGTAGGGGTCAAAACATGTTTTTCGAGATTTTTGGCGATTTAGGCACGTGGGATATTGTTTTCCACTAAATTTTGGACGCTGAATCCTATGAGACGGGTACCGGAACGATTTGAGCCCCCTGGGTGAGGTTATGGGTCAAAATGGGTACCTTTTCATCCATTTTGAATGTGTGTTTTCGAGATTTCTGGTACCTTGGCGTGTGGGGTATCATTTTACACTAAATTTTGGACGCTGAATTGATTGGAATGAGTCCAGGACACGTCACAGCCACTGTTTTACCCATTTTTGATATTTTCTTCGATTTAAGCGCGTGGGGTATCGTTTTTTGATGATTTTTTGACGCTGAATCAATTGGAATGAGTCTCCATGCGCCTGGTCCAAGGAATAACCAACTCTGTCAAAGAATTTGCATCGTTTTTTTAAGAGCATAACCAATGATGAAAACCAAAATGCCTTTCCTCAAAAATACCATTCTCTGTGTCTACGTTTTTGCGACAGAACAAATGTCTAGACTAGGATCAGCGACCATGTCACACTAGCCAAGTAAAGTGTGGTCAGACTATCTGTACAACATCTGTAAAAACTACTTAGATCATAAACTTAACACTCTTGCACCGGAGCAATGTAACATACAACAACACAAACAACAGCAGCGTGTCAAGGGGGATCTCACAGAGGGAAATTAACATGGTTGTGACGGGTATCCGTGGTGGCGTTTTACAGAAATATATGGAGAATACTCTTTGTTGACGAAAATGCTGCCACCTTAATGATACAAGAGTCATTCAAAAGTCCTTAATTTTCCTCGACGAACATTCGAGAGTTTTACAGGATTTATTACGCTCAACTCAGCTGTCGATTTCGTCGATGTCTTCAGAAAGAAGGTTGTCTGCGCTTGAGGATTTTCTCATGCCTGAATGTCCGTATCACGAGGAGCCGCTGTCCGTTTGACTGTCATCCTCGAGTTCCTTGCGACGTTTGACACGAAATTCGGTAATGTTGAAAGTAATGGTGCCCAAAAGAACCCACGCAACCAGGATACCAAGCTGAGCGTAGAGCCCAATGTACAGGCTGTAGACAAATGCGATGGCAGCTGACAAACTCTGTTAAAAACAAAATAAAAAATCATGTTAAACTGACTAAATTGTGATGATAATCAGAACAATCATTAAAGAAAACGATTTCATAAAGTAACTCACCTGCGTGAATTTGAATATAGCGAACGCAGGGACACTCTTTTCGGAAAATACGGTCCCAATAGCAGCGTATATTTGCGTGTTGAAACAGCTGTCGGAGAATCCGAGAAGGCCGCTGCACAATATTGCGAGGTACGGACTGTAATTGTAAACCACACGTCAGCTTTTGTTGTGTAATCAAATGTTCAATTGAAATTTACCTGTCAGCTCAGAAAAATTCACTTTCTTTCGCAACTATTCTGGCGTTGAATGACTCACATGTATTATAAGCTGTCAAACTGGCCGAAAACAAATTTAAACGCAAATTTTTTCTCATTTCTGTAAGAAAATCATTGGCTCTCAATGGGTCAGCACCTTTCAAAATGTCGATTCTACCACTAATTTGGACAAAAAGTATCTCAAAGGCTTTTCCTTTTAGAGACATCGTTCCCAAGTTATTCGCGATTTATGATTTTGGTTGGTTATTTTTATACAAGTATATCACTCCGATTCGGCCCAAATTTCTTCTGGACGTTTCAAAGTGACGATCAAAATTCAAACAAATGTCCGTCCGCCGTACGCCGTCCACGCTGATTTTGGTAGTAGACAATTTTCCGAAAATCTGAAATTTTTGGTTAGGGACCCGTTTCCAGCCCTAGTTGGTCCTCGAAACTCTTCAACCCGCTCGGACCTTATTGGGAGGGGGGGGGGGGGGGGGTCAAAATGTGAATTTTGAAAAATGAATTTTCGAGATTAGCGGCGATCTAGGCACGTGGGGTATTATTTTCGACTAAATTTAAGACGCTGAATCCAAATGAGACGGTTCTCGGGACAATTGGCGCCCACTGTAAGAAGTTATGGGTCAAAATGGGTATCTACCTACCCAATTTGAATCTGTGATTTTGAGATTTCTGGTTCGTAGGCGTGTGGGGTCATTTTCCACTCAATTTTTGGACGCTCAATCGATTATGTGAGTCCCCATGGTCCTGGTCCAAGGATTTCCTGTGGTTGTGACGTCACTCAAACGGCCATGACTCGCTTAATTTACAAGATAATCTCAAATCTGAGTACACCGATGGAAAGAACGTCCAATTTCCCTTCTGATGGGCCCCTGAACGTCTCCAATAATTCAGTACTGGTATTCACTGATTCAGCCTAATGTAGGGAAATGAATGAAATCACGATGTCTTAACATTTAGCCGGGTAAAAGAAACATTTTTCCATGAAAAAGTTCCGAGTTTATTCGTAGAAACCTTCCCCAGAATACCAGTTTTCTAACGGTATATTCAAATGTATTTTTGTGACATAATTTGAGGGTAAAAAAATGACGTTTTAGGAGAAAGAAAGAGAAATTTTCACCAATATTGTGAGTTTCTCATAAAAGTACCAAAATCTGCAAACTTGATAGGTGAAGCTGAATTGAATTTTGTGACAATACATGAGTATACAACGAAATTCACAGTAAAAGAAGATGATTTGTAATATTGATAATAATTTTACAAATAGGACCCAACTACCGGCATTCTTCGTATCGGCGCTCATTTGAGTCTTCTACTGGTGGACCAAAACCACCTAGTTGCCTGCCCAAAATCATATTATGGGAGAACTAGAAATGTCAAGACATACTCCTAAAGCGTTCGGAAGAGCGTCACAATTCAATCCAACTTGAATAATAGTTCAATAGGCGGCACATACCTTTCGCGGATTTCGGTACTTTCATGATAAAAGCACGATTTGGTGAAAATGAGTCATTTCTTCCTCTTGAAACTTCATGTTCACTCTTAAATTATGTCCCAAAAATACATTTGAATATAGCATCGGAATGCTGGTATTTTGGGGAAGTTTTTACACGAATAAACGTGGAATTGTTCAAGGGAAAATGTTTCCTTTAGCCGGCTGAACGTATCCAAGTTTTCGCGTTTTCATTCATTCCTAACTTCATGTTGAATTAGTGAATACCAGTACTGAATTATTGGAGACGTTGCCCATCAGATGGGAAATTTGACGCTCTTTCCAACGGTGTACTCAGATTTGAGATTTTCTCGTAAATTAAGGGAGTTATGGGTGTTTTAGTGACGTCAGGTCAAAAATACGAAACAAATCTTCAATCTTGAATAATTCGGAAGCGATGCCTTTAAAAAGAAAAGTTCTGAAGAAACTTTTTGTTGCAAATGAGTCGTAGAATCGACCTCTTCAATGCAGCTAACCTTAAACGCCAAATTTTGACCTTGATAATATGAATGGGCTATAATAATTAGCTCTTTGATGCAGATTTTGATGAAAAAGTAATCAGAATAGAACTTTTTTCAGGTAACTCCACTTAGCACTAAATGAATTGAAATGTCGGAGGTTAACGAGTTTAGAATCGTGTGGTCGTAGGATGAGGCATTCCACTTTCTGTTCAATCATAAAAGCCTCATTTAAGACTAAGAACATGCCATGTGAACCCTCCACTAAAGTGAGACTAGTAATAACCCATCAAAAGTCGGGATTTGTACCTCGTACAAATTAGAATGAAATCAACGGTCTAAGCAAGTGTACAATTATCTCGGCAAATAATGTTTACCCTCTTGAATGAGGAAAAAGAGCAAACAAAATCAAAAAGTGACGCAACACGAGGGGCTGAAGACCGATGGGTCAACAACTTGTCCAGATAAAGTGGGACGTGTCGCTTCAAGGATGCCACTCTCTACACTTACAAGCTATTGACACACAAATACATCAGTTTTTACCTGCCCCTTAAAGGTGAATTTAAACCTGATTCGAATCACATTTACACGAAGCCAATTAAGAGTTGGAATTCGGCTAGATGACTCACTTGCTCGTGATGTAGGCGGCTTGGTGCGTGTCGCGCAGAGGGCTTTCATCAGGCAGGTTGAGGAAAATCATGAAATACGTGGCAACATTGACGACAAATCCAAGCAAGACGATGGGACTCCTTCCCCATCTGACGGTCTTGGCTCCCAACAGACCGAAAACCACCCCACCTACAATAGGGAGAAGCACGGACTTGTAGACAGACATTTATAAGGAGGCTGATTACATGAAAATGTGCTCAGTTGTGCAGTACTTACCGACAATTTCTCCAACGCCGATGAAAAGCCCAGAAAGGCCCATTAGTCTTTTTGGATCAGGGCTGATGTCCAGGGTTGATGCTATACTGGGACTGTAGACTCCACTGTAGAAAGTTTGAGCCAAACCTGAAAATTAGATTAGCAATTGACAACAACATTTGACAAGTTTTTATAGTCACGTAAAGTTCTGCAATTTGCTGACACTTACCCGTATATAAAAATGTGAAGCACAAAAGAATCATTTCCTTCTCCCCGAGCAGTTTGACAGCTTCGGTGAACGCTTCGACAGGGCCGACCGCCCTCCTGGTCAGGGCTCGGCCGTCAGTGCCAACTGAAGGACGCAGCAGCAGCAGCAGGACGACACCCAGGCCGCAGATGCCTGCCAGGACTCCACTCACCAAGTTCCTCGTTCCTTCGTCTATGTGCGTCTTGCCTTGGAAGACCATGTAGACGAAGAAATTTCCGTACAACATGCTGTAAAACACAATCATCCACTTTTGATTTGGAGTAAGGTTAACTACACAGGGATTGGTGTGACAAACAAGTTGAGGTTGTATGATTTGTATTCACTCGTATCGTTTGTGATTCCATTTTGCATCCTAACGAACATCTCAAAGTGAGAAGTTGGAGCACACCAATTTTGAACCAATAGCCTTTTCATGTCGAATTGGAGGATGACCGAATAACATGACTTAATTCTGGGACAGCCGTAATAACAAATGTGGATTCAACAACTAATAATGAACATAATGAACGGAAAAGGTAAACAAATATGGTAATGTAAGTCCTTTGCAAAAGAACACTGCAAATTCTTTCACAGGAGTTGGTTATTCCTCGGACGAGGAGCATAAAGACTCATTATAATATTTAGTGGAAAATAATAACCCACATGCCTAGGTACTGAAACTCAAAATTCCACTTTCAAAATAGGTAAAAAGATACCCATATTGACCCATCACCTCTTCTGGTGGGTGCCAATCGTTCCGAGACCAATTTCCTTGGATTCAGCGTCCAAAATTTAGTAGAAAATGATACCCTACAAGGCTAGATCGTCGAAAATCCATTTTTCAAAATACACATTTTGACCCCTACCTCACCCAAATTTGGTCCAACCAGGCTGAAAAGTTTCAACGACCAACTAGAGCCAAGAACGGATCCCTGGCCCAAATTTCGGATTTTCAAAAATTATCTACTACCAAAATTGGATCTAGACACTTTGAAACGCCCAGAAAAAATTTTGGGCCAAATCGGAGAGATTGACTTTTTGCATAAAAACAGGTTGATTATTCAAGAAATAACAACAAAAAGAAAATTATTGCGTCTGGTTCATATAAAATTTACAATACGACATCTCTTATACGTCAATTTACGCCATTGAATATTAAATTATGATGAACTGATACAATATGCCGTGCCTACATTTATGTTTAAGATCATCACCACATTAAAACCTGCATATTTATCACATCAGTGCTCTTCATCATCAGTAATTCATTCCCAGGATACAAGAAATAAATTCTACAAGAATTGTTATTAATAAGATCATTATTATCTTGTTAATTATTTTATTTGAATTACAATGGACTGCCAAGTAACACAACAAATTTGACAAAATACGCTTTCTTTGAGAAACGTAACATGTAACGCTTTCTTTTATCAAAATATTAACTTATCATTAAAATATCATGTTATTTATTAGGGAATCTACACAGGAAGAAATTGAGAAAAGATGAGAGAGAGGAAAGACGAGATAAATTAGAAAAATACAACCTTACAACAATACAATACATACAACCTTACATATAATGTAAATAGCAAGTCTATTGTAAAAATTGAAATATTTGAGAAGCCTATTCTGTTGAAGTGAGAGAAATCTAAATAACTGTAGGAAAAGTGATGTTTATGTTAATAATTCAATTTATACCTATTTTTTTATTTTTTTTTTTTTTGGTTAGTTATTTCATGGATAATCGTCAGATAAGTCAAAATGTGTTTTTCGAAAAATGGATTTTTGAGCTTTTTGGCGATCTATGGGAGTGGAGTATCATTTTCCAATGAATTTTGGACGCTGAATCCAATGAAAAAGGTCCCGGAACGATTGGCGCCCTCTGGATTAGGTTATGGGTCAAAAGGGTACCTATTCATTAATTTTGAATGTGTGTTTTCGAGATTTCTGGTACCTAGACGTGTGGGGTATCGTTTCCCACTAATTTTTGGACGCTAAATCGGTTGGAAAGAGCCTCCATGCGCCAGGTCCGAGGAATAACCAACCCTTGTTAATGAATTTGCAGCGTTCTACAGACTGTTACCTTGTGTGGCGTCTGTGGCCATGTCAGGACTTCATGGCCTCTCCTGGTTATGTATAAGAGTGGTCGTGTGCGACCGATCCTTACCAAATTTATAAATTGAAAGGCGATCAATCCCAGCGACTGTCAGGTCTATCACCACCCAACCTGTGCAGTCCGATGTGGTGACAGTGATTTTTGAAAAGTAATGGTTCTCTTGTTGGGTGAGCAGAAGGCAGATATTTCCCGGTAAAACGCATACAATTTTTTAAAAAATTGCAAACTACGAGCCTAACAAAGCTTGCTTTTCCCTTCTGGTCACACATTTTGAAAAAGTACCTTCAAAAAACCCCTTGGAACTCCAAAGATGTGCTACGAACGGAGCTCAAATCACACAATTGCGTCTTCAGAAGAGTAACCTTGTTTAATAGTGTGATATTAAGCCCCAATTCGAACATCTTACTGGTAACTTGTTCAGCTCGGTGAATCCCTGCTTTATCCGTTATTAGGTACGTCATAGTTGGGTTCGAGTGTAGAACGTAGAACTATATCCACCAATCTCCAATTTGAAGTGGAAAACCTCCAATTTGACGAGAAAATTATATCTTATTTTTACAACAAGGGTGCTTTTTCTCGTCAATCTCAGTTTACACCTCCTTCAAACAGTCTCGTGTTTTAAGCAAACACATCTTTCAATCATAACTGACCTTGATTGGAAGAGAGCCCAGAATATTCCGGAGTTTCTGGCCATGGTGTGCTCGTCTGAATTCAGCGTGAGGTAGTTTCCTTGGCCTGTCCATATGACAGAGGCACCTAGTCCAACCAGGGCCGACGCCACGTAGAGAAGCCACGTCTTGGGGAATAAAAATGACGCGATGAACAACCTGAAAAAGTTATTGGATTCAATGTCAAAGTCCAATTTGAAACGTTGTAATATGTTAAACACAACTGAAACAGAAAACTGGGTCTTTTCAAGTGTTTATGAAATTTTTATAAATAATACATACACAGCACAACCCGCCCTAAAGGAAAATTACCCCCAGTCCGGGGGCTGCCGCATTGACAGGTGGAGACGTAATTCATAATACCTACCAGGGGTAGAGAGATACTGTATTTAGTGTTAAGCAAACATATTACAGGTGAGTAGCGTCAAAAAATAATCTTGCATTACAGAAAATGACAAACAAACAAAACACACAGTCTAGTGTACATGCATGCATCTATTATTTAGAAATTAATAAAATCATTGGCCAACATAATCAAAATAAACATAATCACAAATTACAATTCCAACCAAGAACTTTAAATATTCTCAATGTGGGGGTTTATTTCAAGCAAATAACAAGTTTCCACATTCTCCTTCAAAGATGTTTTCATGGGATTTCCTCGACTGTGTTAAATTTTATTTTCGGTGAAGATCCTCTATTAGTTTTTTGGATGGGTGGTCCAAGGTGTATTTTGATCGGGAGATGGTAGGCCCTTGGTACTGGGGTCGCGTCCCCTACTGCGAAGTCCAATGATGTTGAGAGGAAATCATAATACCTACCAGGGGTGCTAATTTCACCCTGAGCCACTTCAAGCAATCTCAGCCATCTGGATCTGGCTAATCACTCAGAGTCCCAATCCATTCTTCTATTTTCATGAATATAACGTAATCACGTCACAATTGAGTTTGTTGTTACGAAAAACTCTCGAATATAAATAAGTTCTGGTAGTAGTGGTTTAATTCCACAGCAATTCCATGAAGCTTCCGTCTTATAATGGGGTCTACCTGTACCCCCCCCCCCCTTTTAACCAGCCCTAAAGCCTAAAGACTTCAAAAGACGAACTCAAGCAATAAATATCCGAGACTACAGGGGTTTCAGTGCCTGAAATCTTGAAATCTTCATTACATTTTAATTTCATTGAAATACCTAGATAATACTGTGCTGGTTTTAGGTTGGTTACTTCTTGAATAATCAACCTATGCTTTCATGTTCGGCCCAAATTTTATTTTGGGCGTCTCAAGGTATCTAGATCAAAAATCGCAAATGTCCGTCCGCCGTCCACGCCGATTTCGGTAGAAGAAATTTTTCTAAAAATCTGAAATTTGGGTCTGGGACCGTTTCCGGCTTTAGTTGTTCCCCAAAACTTTTCAGTCCAAACGGACCAAATTCAGGAGGGAGGATGTCGGAGTGTATTTTCAAAGAATGGTTTTTCGAGATTTTCGGCGATTTAGGCGTGTGGGGTATAATTTTCCACTAAATTTTAAACGCTGACTCCAAAGAGGTGGGTCCCGGGACGATAAGCATCCCCCCTTACCCCCGAAGAGGTAATGGGTCAAAATGGGTATCAATTACCCATTTTGAATGGGTATCATTTCCCACAAAAGTTTGGACGCTGAATCGATTGAAATGAATCACCATTTGCCTGGTCCGAAGAGTAACCAACCCCTATAAAAGGCTGCAGTGTTTTTTTTTTTTTTTTTTTTTTTTTTTATAACTTGGTTGTGTTTACCAATCTACGCCCGTAGGACCATTCAATACAAGTCAATAACAAGTCAAAATGTATTATTTCAAATATGCAAGTGGAGAAAAAGGGAGAATTAAATTTAGAAAATTTCAGGAAAATTATGTTTCAATATTCTTATAATAAGATGAATAACAATAAAATAAGACAAAAGTTGAAACTGATCTTCTGGGTTACGACGTTATGTGGCCTGTGATGAGAGAGTTTGAACAAAGTAATTTACCAATTTGGTTCTGCGGCGAAAAATTCCACCGCGAGTTAATTCAGTTTGACGTGGGTATTTAAGTGCCTTCTAATTTATCGTGGTTGACCAAACTAGTGACGTTTTTCCTGCCAATGAAAGTGTTATTTCGACAATCCAGGTTAAGTGCAACCACACTTTGGGTTATTGCCTGACCTGGATTGTCAAGATCTAACTGAAATTGGTGGGAGCGCTTCAACGAGACATTCACGAGAATTGTGATTATCTAGGTATTATATGGTTGATTGACCATATCAGTCGCAGTTGTTCTAGTAACTCCTTCAATTCGTCCGCAATATTTCGACGCCATGATGGCCACAGAATGGAAAAGTACTTCATGATGATGGCCACCCTCGTCAGGCACATAAAGTCACATGGTGGTAAATCAAATTGTTAATCACAGACTACATACTGTGAGGGTTGTTTAGTATCATCTCAGGTTGCTGTTTTAGGTTTATAAATGAAATGTAACATAGTCATTGATACTACATTTTACCTTTTTGGTTGGATATTCCTTGAATAATCCGCGCCGTTTTTGGTAGTAGGAAATTTTCTACAAATTTGAAATTTTGGTCAGGGCTCTGTTCCCAGCCTAGGACGGTCCTGGAAACTTTTCAGCCCGATCGGTCCCCATTTGGGCGGGGTAGGGGTCAAAATGTGTTTTTTGAAAAATGAATTTTTGAGATTTTTGGCAATGTAGGCTTGTGGGGAATCATTTTCCACTAAATTTTGGACGCTGAATCCATTTAAATAGGTCCGAGAACGATTGGTACCCACTAGAAGAAATTATGGGTGAAATTGGGTATATATTACCCATTTTGAATAAGTGTTTTCCAGATTTCTGGTACCTAGGCGTGTGGGGTATTATTTTCCACTTAATCTTGGACGCTGAATCCAATGAAGTGGGCCCCACAGCGATTGGCAGCCACTGGATGAGGCTATGGGTCAAAATGGGTGCCTATTTACACCTTTCGATTGTGTGTTTTCCAGCCTTTTTGTACCTAGGCGTGTGGGGTATCATTTTCCACAAAATTTTGGATCCTGAATCGAATGGGTCTGGGACCCACCGCACCCACTGTTTTCCCCATTTCCCCCATGTTGAAGAAATGAGTCTTCATGCGCCTGGTCCGAGGAATAACCAACTCATGTGTAAGAATTTGCAGCGTTTTGATCCAGACATCATGAAACGTATACGAAAACGCAGCGAAGTCATTCACACGGGTTGGTTATTCCTCGGACCAGGCGCATGGGGACTCATTTCCTCAACATGGGAAAAATGGGAGAAACAGTGAATGTAGCGGGTCCAAAATCCACTCCGATCGATTCAGGGTCCAAAATTTAGTGGAAAACGATACCCCACACGCCTAGGTACCAAAAATCTCAAAAACACACATTCAAAAAGGGTCGATAGGTACATGTTTGGACCCATAACCTCTTTCAGAGGGAGCCAATCGTTCTGGGACCCATTCCATTGGATTAACCGTCCAAAATTTAGTGGAAAATGATACCCCACACGCCTAGGTACCAGAAATCTCGAAAATTCATTTTTCGAAATGCACATTTTGACCCCTACTCCGTCCAAATCGGTGAGATTGACTTTTTGCATAAAAACATTCAAGGAATAACCAAACAAACCAATTTGGGGCCGATCGCAGATGGTCAACCCCCCTCCCCTCCTCCATCATCACCTATCAGTTGAATTATTGAATCGTAGGATTCAATATTTACAGAGTATAAACAAAATGCCAGATAAGTACACTATGAACGAACCCATGGGAAAATGTTTTTACTAGTTACACTCGTAAACGTAAACACATGGCTTGTGGTGCACCTAACCTAGCTTTTCTAGAAGCACTGCCAGGCATTGGGACCGTCTGAAGCGTTACATAAATAGCATAGAAAATGAAGCGTGCAGGTCTGCCAATGAAGGGGATAGACCTGTGGATTAGACATCTCGCTGTGAGGGGTATTATTCCACTAGGGGACACGTTGGTATTACGTATTCATAAACATGAGCTGTTCTTACAAGTATGTGACGCTTCCAAGGAGCATACCCATCCTGGGGCCGATCCCGCCAATGATTGAAGGAGCAACCCAATTTCCAATGGCCAACATGGCGTAGATCACTGCCAGCGAGTAGTAGCCTTCCCCGTGGAATGTTTTGTCATCATCTCGAATTGAGTCAAGAATTGTTTTCTGGAACAAACATAGTTAAGTAAATACAGTTTGATAGGTGGATAGAATATTTACAAAACAACATCCTCAGCAGATTGGGATTGTGTACCCATAATTTCACAATAACCGCTGCATGCACTGCTGATTTTTGTCAGTGAGGCACCCTTCGGACGAGAACTAGTGGTCGAGAATACTCTGGTACAGTGTTTGCAGCAAGTGCGGATTTAGCAAACCCCATTCTTCCCAGTTGGGACAAGCAATGCTACTGAAGTGTTTGTCAGGAACAAGTTCAAATGGTGCATACATCTCAAAACGCCAACCATTCATTGAGATGTTTTCATGTCTTCTTTGATTATCAACAGATGCTTTGGTATCAAGGGATTTGATGAGCAGTGGTATTGCTGGTTTTCGCACAGACCAAGCCAGATGGGCAGCTTATCTCCAAAAATCCAGGCCATTTTTGCCTAATTCCTTCTATGTTAACAGCGAAATCGTGAAAGTGAAACATCCGAGAACAACTTCAATCTTTAACTAAGAGAAAAATCCATTGTTGAGCACCATAATGTTGCGATATTTGATGTAATCCTCTTTGGAGGACGGCTGACGACGTCCGCAACACTTGACACAGGTAGTCAGACGAAAATCCAAGGTCCTTGCTTACTTCCGATGTAATACAGCAGCTGCTGTTTATTGCGTTCATTGACTTCCGCCTCGCTTTTGACGGTATTTCAGCTCTGGCGAACGTAGTCAGGGTGAACTCCAGATTCTTGAAGTTGGTTCACTCACTGTACGAATACGTATTATTCTCTATTCTGCTTGGGATGAATCATCGCAGCAGTATCCAATCTTGGAGATAATCCTGCATGGTGACAATTTGTCCACTCCTCTTTGCCCTCATCCTCTAAGATTTTGACAAGTTCTTTAGTACAAGTGGCATCAGAGGTGTCAATATCAACATGTTGATATCGTTGTTCTCGTTCTACGCTGACGATCTCGTCTTGTTTGGAGACTCTTGTGTGGGTATGCTTCTCTAGGCCCTCAACGAATATTGCAAACATTAGCTGATGGCAAACACATCAAAATCCATTCAAAATCAAATGTGATGGTATACCACGATTGGGATTACTGCCCATTTGGCAAAGCCTTCCTCAAGGTTGTGAGTTCCTTCAACTTTCTGGGAGTACTTTTTTCCAGATCTGGCCTCGTCTGCGACTCAATGCTTGCTGCTTGGAAGGGGGTTGGTGCGTATAAAGCCACAGAGTCTGGATCCAACTCACCAGTGGCACGACGGACTCTCTTCAACTGTATTATTGCGTCCACGGTTGTGTATGCCTGAGAGACTAGAGTATTCTGCCTACCTGCTCGCTAACCTTGTAACCCTTGTGCCTTAGGGGGCTATACAAATGAACCCATCCTATCCAATCCAATCTATTCTATATTCGATATAAATATGGCCGAACAAGTATATTTTGATGTAGGTTCTTCATGTATCATAGGGTAGCTCTCGAATGGTTGTAATGAACACCTTTTCTTGGAGTACTCTTCAGACACAACCAGGTGGCGCTTTGCAGGTGCCTCTGTTTATAAGCACGATGTTGGAGAATATCCCTTCCCCTCTTTTACTCTTGCGTGCGAGTAGGGAAGATATTTCCAGGTAATACAACAGGTTACGATTGGATTACGACTATCACGTCCGAGAAAGTGAGAGTGAAGGCAAGATCCTCGCGAGAGCATCAACCTGTTGCGCTTGACCTCCATTCACTCAAGCCGCGTAAAAGTGAAGATCCTTTGGGTTCCCGAGACCATTGATTTCATCAGAGGCATTGTTCTTTAAATCCATCATCCCTAGCACAGGTGCCTCCCAACTTCCTTCATGTTATACCTGCCAGCACAGTTGGGAAGTCCAGCATGGCGACTCACATCCAACTTACGTATAACTTATGCGTACTCATACTATGTATAAGGGCAACGTAGCCATTATTGTCTTGAAAGTAACAAAACGTATCACAACAGGGAACAAATCTATCTGCTTGTAGGGATACTAACGTGATGCTGTGTGAACAGGTGTCCACTAAATTGCTATTTTATTCCGTTTTGTAACAATGCCGGTGCACGATTTCGCCATTTTGATTCGTTATTCCTTGAATAATCAACCTGTGTTTTCATGCAAAAAGTCAATCTCTTCGATTTGGTCCAAAATTTTCTTCTGGACGTTTCAAAGTGTCCACGCCGATTTTGGTAGTAGAAAATTTTCTAAAAATCTGAAATTTTGGTCAGGGACCCGTTTCTGGCTCTAGTTGGTCCTCAAAACTTTTCAACTCGATCGGACCAAATTTGGGTGGGGTAGGGGTCAAAATCTGTACTTTGAAAAATGGATTTTTGAGATTTTTTGCAATATAGGTCTGGGGTATCATTTTCCACTAAATTCTGGATGCAGAATCCAATGAAAAGGGTCCCAGAACGACTGGCGCCCACTGGAAGAGGTTATGGGTCAAAATGGGTACCTATCTACCCATTTTGAATATATGTTTACGAAATTTCAGGTACCTAGGCGTGTGGGGTATCATTTTCCATTTAATTTTGGACCCTGAATCGATTGGAATGGGTTTGGGACCTGCCACTCCAACTGTTTCCCCCATTTTCTCCATGTTGAAGAAATGAGTCTCCATGCGCATGGTCCGAGGAATAACCAACCAATGTAAAAGAATTTGCATTTTTTTTTTTTTTTTTCTATTTGGATGCCAACGGGAAAGGCGGACCGCACCTCAGGAGACCGTGGTCGCAGTAGGAACGGGATAGAAAGGTCTCTACGGCCTTGGGATGACTCGAATTTCACGGAGGGGAGAGTTTTGTAACAATCTAGTCGTTTTACCACAACAAAACTAAAAGGTATTCAACTTGGTGAATTTTTTTTTGCGTCATAGCTTGTGCCTCCAGGAATAAAATTCACTATAACTAGGAACTCAGTTTTAAAATTTCAAAAAATATTATAAACTGTCGAAAGATTAAACTTCATCCTGCCATCCAAGAATCATAACAAGATTATTTTTGTTCGAATAAGGGAGAAATTCTTAAGTTGGTTCTTCCATGAATTCCTGTACGGTAATATTTGGTTGAGCTGTAAATTGACAACACGATTCTTTTTACATCAAACTAACACAATTTATGACGTAATAAGATCTGAGGGTCGGATCATAGAAATTGTGACAAGGTTTTATCCAGCGATTAGATGCTCTAGTAATCCTAGCAGGGTCGTAGCCATTGACCCGATGTTTGTGCTATTTAGTTGTATCATTATCGCTAAAGTTAAATAATAAACAAAGGAAATTTCTGCACGATGCTCGCCCTCTATTTTTTAAGCGGACTCAGTGTTCTATTGTAGGGCAGAATGATGAATTGTAATCAGTCGTCTCTCAGAGGGGCCAGATCGAGTGAACTCATCACGTTTTATGAGATTGGTGGACATTCAGATCCTGATAAGATAATAGGGTGGGGGGTCTCTGTCCCAACGAGATATGACTTCCTTTATTTCAAAAACATGACGCGGTTAGTCGGCTTTCAACTTCCCAAAACAATTTCCCTTTCATAAAGACGAAAAGGGCGGTCACAGCCGCAGTAAATCAGGGAATGGAAGAAGGAACGGTCACTCAAGCGATCTCAAGGATAACAATT
>CM034001.1:25133763-25233355 GCA_019603395.1 Cyrtorhinus lividipennis | reverse complement strand
GTGTAGAAATATTTATTTCACGTTTGAAATCCACTTTGGCGTTGGGCTTACTTCACAAGGTAGCGCTTAGTCACATTGATAAATGACTACAGAATGACGCTGACACGATAAAGGAAGAACGAGAAGATGAAAATGATGATACTCCTAGTCATAATGTCGTGAATATCGTGGACTAGCGCCAGTCATAAACCACTTAGCTCCACTTCATCATTTAAAACGCGCTTAACACACGTGGTAACCATAATACGTCCTTAAAAATACAATTATTTACGTATAAGTGGCCTCAATATCGGGAGGTAACTCAGTTTGGAGTTCCAATTGAGGCGGTTTAGGTGCAATTCCACGCGATTTCATAAATGATGTGAACTGAGCGGGAATTTCAGCGAGAACTTCTTTGGCCAGAAGGTGTTGCACGTTCATGCCGGGATATTGGTTGAGAAATTTGGAGTATGGAACGAATTGGACGATGTCCCTTTCAGCGCGTTTGCCTGGAGACAGAAATTAATTTTTTATGAGCTCCACATATTTTTTAATATATAACAAGGTATGAAGTACAAGTAATTCTGAAGTCACTCCAAGAAATTTAGTTTGAAAACAAACAATAATTGTACACACACAAGCACAGGGTTAATTCTCTAGTTTTTGCTCCCTGTTGACCAGATTCAACCCTAAAGGAAGCTTGACATAGCATGGAGCAACTTTTTTACCACGCTAAAGGTGCGTTTTGCTCGGGGCGTGTATTGCAATAATAGCTCAGCGATGATCGCGGTATGAACAATTTCCTTGTCTTTCTGTGGAGTAGTTTTGCTTCAAGCGACTCACGCTTGGGGCGCTCGCGATGATCGCAGAGGTGGAATAGTCGCTAAAAGTTGCTCGCGTTTAGTTGACGAAGGTTTTCACCAGTCCAGTGCATAACAAAAACGCTGCAAATCCTTTCACAGGAGTTGGTTATCCCACGGACCAGGCGCATGGAGACTCATTTCAATCGATTCGGCGTCCATAACCTCTCCCGGTGGGCGCCAATCGATCTGGGACCCGTTTCATTGGATTCAGCGTCCAAAATTTAGTGGAAAATGATACCTCACACGCCTTAATCACCAGAAATCTGGTAAATCCATTTTTCGAAATACACATTTTGACCCCTACTCCGACCAAATTTGGTCCGATCGGGCTGAAAAGTTTCGAGGATCAACTAGAGCCAAGAACGGACCCCTGACCCAAATTTCAGATTTCTTGAAAATTGTCTACCACCAAAGTCGGCGTGGACGGCACCCACCGGAAGAAGTTAAGGGTCAAAATGGGTACCTGTATTGTATCTATCTACCCATTTTGATTATGTGTTTTCGAGATTTCTGGCACCTAGGGGTGTGGGGTATCATTTTCCTAAATTTTGGACCTTGAATTGATTGGACTGGGTCTGGAACCCGCCACACCCACTGTTTTCCCCATTTTCTCCATAGTCGACATTTTCGACGGCTTAGGCGTGTGGGGTATCGTTTTCCACTCATTTTTGGACGCTGAATCGATTGGAATGTGTCTCCATGCGCCTGGTCCGAGGAATAAACAACCCCTGGGTAAGAATTTGCAGCGTTTTCATTGAAATGGGCTTCCACAACCTCGTCGCGGAAGATTTTATTCGTCCGGTGCATCATGGCGCAGTTTTTGGCAGAAGAGGACGAGCTTTTTATTGATCTTGTGCCCGCCCATCCAGTGATGTGGCTGAAGTCGGATGATACTGATACCCTTTTTGGGCATTCAACCAGCTAACTACACTCATTTTGAACCAAACAAACTACCTGTTGAGAAGTAAGAGTGAAGCCCTTCAAGGGTAGGAGAGGGGATAACTTTTGTTTCTCCCTTAACAAACGGGTGGGACTACACCTTTACTACCCCCTTTGAGACACGCTGCGAGCAAAACGATAGATCAGTGACTATCGCTGTGCGATCATCACTGAACGATCATCATAACAATCGCCCCGAGCAAAACGTACCTTAGAACAACAAAATAAACTTCAGTCTTCTAAATCTACATTTTTAAAAAATTAAAAACACCGAAAACACATAGACAAGGCACAATGAAACTCCACACAGGGTAAAATTCAAGGGAGGAAACAACTTTCAAACACGATTATCTTATACATCCTGGCAAAAGGGGGTAAGTAGTACCTACGGGGTGAGACGAGCAAAGAAAAGTGGGAGAATCATGAAAGGTGGACAAGCACAAGGGGAATATGACCACAATGGAGATGATAATGATATACATGTACATGATTTGAGCATTCAACCTTCGACCAATTCCGACATTTTCTTCAGTTTACAACAATCTTGGATGTCTTGGATTATAGATTGTAGAATATTGCGTCTGAAATCGGGGACGGACTCACATTATCAGAGAATTGGCGTGATCACTCGCCCTGCTTTGATTAGGCAGTTGTTTAGGGCTTCAGTAACCATACAACAAGGGCCCAGCATGCAAAACGCCGCAAATTCACTCACAGTGGTTGGTTATTCCTCAGACCAGCAGCGTGGAGACTCATTTCAATCGATCAGTCTCTAAAATTTAGTGGAAGATGATCAGTCTCTAAAATTTAGTGGAAGATGATACCCCACGCCTAGGTCCCAGAATCTCGAAAACACATATTCGAAATAGATAGATAAGATACCCATTTTTACCCATAATCTCATCCATAGGGCGCCAATCGCTGCGGGACCCATCTCGTTGAATTCAGCGTCCAAAAATTAGTCGAAAATAATACCCCACACACCTAGATTGCAAAAAATCTCAAAAATCCATTTTTCGAAATTCACATTTTGACCCCAAACTCCGCTCAAATTTGGTCCGAGCGGGCTGAAAAGTTTCGAGGACCAACTAGAGCCAGAAACAGGTTCCAGACCGAAATTTCAGGTTTTTAGAAAAATTTCGACAACCAAAAACGGCATTGACGGCAGACGGACATTTGCCTATTTTGATCTAGACACCTAGAAACGCCCAGAAATTGTTTATGAACCAAATCGGAGAGAAAACATACAGAAAAACAGGGTTACGGAATTGGTCGGGGTAATGGAGGTCGATTTCAGTGATATGAATAGAAAACTAGTAACATACATAATATTACAAAAATAGTACAGATAATGACAGAAAGAATTTAATGAATTTTCAATTTATGGGATGATTGAATAGAGTAAATGCAGCGGCTTATGAAGTTGATCGGATATTGATGAATGAAAGAGTTCAGATGGATTCCTTCTAGAGTAGCAGGTTTTAAAATGGTATGACGATAAATTCAATCTTCAGAATAATTTGAATACAAATATTTTCCAATGAATGATCAGGGGAAGGGGAAGCGCACATAGGTTAACTCCTTGTTAGCTCAACAATTCGGTCCCACGCTTCAAAAACATTCCTAATTGACTTTGCTAGCGCTCAAAATGGCAGAATAAACATCAATACGAAATAGGTTGATTGCTATACACAATGAATAATAAATTCGATTTTGAATGGTTCAAAATAATATTTTGATTCGATGCGAGAACTAAGCAGACTCTCATGAATTTAGCTGTTAGACCAGTTCGATACCTAATTCTCAGTAAGCAAACTTCAATTTAAAAAATAAATAAATAAATAAAACGCTGCAATTTTTTTTACAGAGGTTGGTTATTCTTCGGACCAGGAGCATGAAGACGCATTCCAATCGATTCAGGGTAAAAAGTTTAATGGAAAATGATACCCAACACGCCTAGGTACCAGAAATCTCAAAAACACAAATTCTAATTGGGTAGATAGGTACCCAATATGACCCATAACCTCATCCAGAGGGCGCCAATCGTTCCGGGACCCATTTCATTGGATTCAGCGTCCAAAATTTGGTGGAAAATAATACCCCACTCACCTAAATCGCCAATAATCTCGAA
This sequence comes from Cyrtorhinus lividipennis, assembly GCA_019603395.1. NCBI lineage: Eukaryota > Metazoa > Arthropoda > Insecta > Hemiptera > Miridae > Cyrtorhinus > Cyrtorhinus lividipennis. The sequence goes on along the minus strand of CM034001.1, from coordinate 25,229,443 downwards.
AATTTTTTTTGGAAAAATCGGAAAATTGACTTTTTTAATGAAAACATAGGTTGATTATTTAAGGAATAACCAACCAAAACTATGGGAATACCGCATTCTGCCTCGCTAATGTGACATTCTTCCTGTCTTTTCGCTAAAATGAAGGCGGCCGGTTCAGTTTGTTGCGTTGGGTGCTCCACCAACCGGAGCTGATACAATATTTCTTCCTGAAGGTCATAATTTCTTTAAAGTTAAGATAGACAAATCTAGGGAATGGGAGGGTAGAAGAAATGAGAGCTGCAGAAGCGATCCAGCGTCTCAAACAATTGCAGCTCCGGAGACATTAACCAGAAGGAATCCATCAAATTACATTGATTGAGTAGAATGAGAGACCACCAGTCAGTAAGAGTGCCTTCTTCAGCTTATCACTCCTTAGAAAGATCAGTTATACAAGATGTTACGCTTTTCTGCTTCAATCAGAGCCATCGTTCTGCGTGAAATTTCTTCAAGTCTGGAAAAGTGACATTATCCTTACTGCCTGGTGAAAAACATCTCAATTCGGACGCCTGAATGAAACATTTGAAACACACAAGGAACAACATAGGGAAACACATCCACGAAGAGAGAAGAGGGGAAATGAAGACGAGAATGAATTAAAATGTTTTTGCCTGTCAGATTGTGCCACAAATTCGCCAACGGGCGAGTGCAATCGGACGCAGTAAAGTGGCCAATTTCAGCGCCTGGGTGGTCCGCCCGTGAGTCTAAATGTATACAAAACCTCTGAACTAGTCTCTGGGGGACGAGTTTTGTTCAATCATCGGTAGTGTTTCAGTTTGTATATTTCCACGCTTTCGAAAAATATACAAACTAAGACACCACGATGGGCCAATCAACAATAAACAATTGAATTTACAAACTCTGACACTATATTTACACCACTCAAACGTATCCATCAACAGTCAGGAAAGACATACACACAAATTTAGCGTAGTAGTTTCGCATAATTAATTACACAACAATATTACCGTAATATTTCTATCACCAACTTGGGTATTTATAAGGTAGATGGATACCTATAATATATATAATAGTATATGCTTACTCATAAGTGCGTTATTCAATATTTAAGCTCCAAACATAGCCTGTCCCACTCAGCCACCCATACCCGTATCCACCTCTACCTGCAAGGGGTCTTTTAACTCTTGTTTCAGAACTGTATCATTGTTGATGGCTTGCAGGACCTCCCCCGTGCATAGACCAGCAGGCAGGTCATGTACCACCATCCTCGGGTGCCTGTGAAACCTTCAATCCTAGTTCCTTAAACTTATGGAACTCTAGCACCCTTTGCTTATCCAGGGCATTCCTGAGCTGTATAGCAACCCTGCCTTCGTGGACTGGACCAACAGCTGCCACATCTACACCCAGGTCAGAGGGCTCCACTGCACCAGTCGCCTCCGTCCTCGGTTGCCAAGATGATGGTGGCCCCCTCAAGGGTTGAGGCAGGCCCCCCTACGTCAACCAGCCTTGCACGCAGGCCAGCCCACACCTCCCTCAATGTTATCCCCATTCCTCACACTTTCAATCAACAAGACTACTAGATTGATTGAGACTAAGATTGATGAGCACGACAAGATGTATTCATGTTGAAAGCGCTCGCCACTACTCGGGTGTGCTGAATAAAGTAGATTATCTCTGGCGTATCAGCGATCAATACTTTTTTCAACAGTAGGTCATTCAGCCGGTACCAATTTGATCATCGGCTTTATGGATTTTTGTCTATATACCCTATTTTTTTTGGGAAAACAGCCTCATCACCCCACCTTTAATACTGACGTTTGCTATCCAACGACGCTAGGTGGTGACTATGAATGCACACAATTCCAAACTATCCGGTCAAGGGTTTGGATGAACACATATGATCGGGTAAGATGTCTCATTCAGTAGGAGGAAAATACAATACAAAACAAGTAGCGTATAGCAGCGGTAGTTTCGTATTTTTGAATCAGCATACCTTCGAACGAGAATCTACGAATAATTGGGGATAAAACTAATTTACTGCAACACATGACAAGTTTGTCGGGACAAATATTATTATTAACTTGGTCAAAAACGACTCACCTCCACTCGACAAAGCAACAGTGTCGCCATCTAGTTGCTCCATTGCAGTGAAATCCGCATTTCCGATGCCAACAATTATAATTGATATGGGTAGAGAAGATGCCTTGACAATGGCCTGAAAAATGTAAATTTGTTAGTGAGTACAAACAAACAAATTTATGTGGAACCTCAGCTTTAGCACTAACTTTTAGACATTCTTAGTAGTTAATGGATATGAAACCACTTTTGTGGCTGTCTTGTAATCTTGGAAAGAAATGGCCATCTTGGATGACAAGTGGTACCACTGCCTTCCTTAGAGAATATTCCATGAAAGCCATTCTTCTTTCTTGGGTCTTTGGCACAGTCTGGCCATACAGTGAGGGAGGAAGTACGAATTGGAAGGAAATATTGGCTGGCTTTAATGTATTTCCAGCATTTCACTAAATTATATCCGATAAAACTGAGCCAGAGGGTGCCAGAAGTTACCTATTCTATGCTGGAATTTCCCTGATTCACCCTGGACTGGGCCGGAGGAGGGAGTGGGATTTCCCAACCAGTCTCTAGCCCCTAGTCATAACCTCATCGGGCTTGACCCAGAGATCTGGTGCCAAAAGCAGCAGCCTCTCTTTGGAGCCTCTGCATAACATAGCCTTGGTCTACTCATTTGGTGATATATGAATTGTAGCAGGGGATTTGTGCTAATTGTATTCATTTTTAGTATAGACGCAAACTAGGGTACAGAAAATTCCTTCAAAATTTTAAGGACTTTTACCCTTAACCCTCCAAGGAAATTTACCAGACTTGTTACACGTATCCAACAAAACCTTCAGGAAACGAAAAGGGGACTACATAGTAGAAAGGTTAGGTTGATAGACAGGTAGTGACTGCAAGAGGTAATAATGCAATCAAGAAGAATCAACCACACATAACGAAAATCCCGATTATGTCGAACTGACAGATCTCTTACTGGCTTGCTACACTGCTGTGATACCAATACTTTTGGAATCGATATTTCATGTTTGATAACAATACTGGTATTCGAAAAGATGAATAGGTTTGATAAAAGTATCACAAAACAGAAGCAGTTTAAGTATTTTTTAGATTTGGCAATAAATTGTAATAATAGTAACTACCTGATCGAATAGAGATAATATTGCTGCAGCTGCAGCCATGTGACAAAACCCTACGGAGGGGGGGGGGGGGGGGGTGTCTAGCAATAGATACTGAAGGAGAATGTTGAAGGCTGAGTTACAACACAGTACTTCACCACATCTTTGCATTACATTTTCATTTGGAACAAGTAAGTTTGGTTATTCGCTCTTTGGAAATATATATTGTTTGCTTAACAGGAAAAAGCTGTCTCCTAAAAATTCCGCATGTACACTGTTTTCAAAGGAGTCCTTGACAGTTGCGCTTTGCAAACTGTGTGACAAGACTGTCAGTTATAGTGGCAACACTACAAACCTTTGCAATCATTCCAAACATATGATCAAGAATAGCCCTAACCAAAGAAAGCTGCATCAACATCATTATCACAAAATGCTGGGGATTCGTCCCTTATAAATACTACTAAAGTGATTACATAATCAGAAAAGTTGTCATATCTCACTGTTATTCCCTCCCACCTTAATGCTCAAAATCAGCAAATTTAACTGTCAGCAATTTTTATTATTGGAAACTGGTTGGTATTGATACTTTTCATTTGATTCCGCTAGGGACCAATCCCACCAATGTATAGACACCCGTTTCGATACATTATTTTACAGTATTAATACTCAATATTATCGAAACAAAGGTATCGATATTCCGATTGATCAAAGTATCGATATTTTTTCATATCCTTTTTCCCTGACAAAAATCAAAATCAAAAGTGAATGGAATGTTCATTGGCAATGCGCCCGAAAACGTTAACAAAACCGCATGAACACAGAATAACCTACTGATACATGAGCTTGAGACATGATGATGATACAGCACTCGCATAACTGGTTGGTAGAAGTATAAATATATAGAGGAGGTTTGAGAAACTAAGACCTGGAAGAGCTGATTCTTCGAAATTAAGTCGTGAAACATGCATATTTCTAAGGTCTGGGTGGGAATTTGTGGTGGGAATTTTCATTTAGTTCTTATTTCAAGAAAAAGGTACCTATTTCAACAATGAGGACAACAACAATCGGAGGATACCATTCATAAAGTACCGATACTTTCAGTATTATTGAGACAGTGTCGATACCACCACATATCAGAGTTATTGCAACTTCCCTAGATACTACTATCAGTACTCATATTGATACTCCTCCGGTACTGCTCATCCCTAAATTCAATTCAAATACCTGGCAAGTCTGAGGCATGTCGGTGATAACGCCGTCCGTTAGTATCAGCAGAATGAAATAGCTCGATCCGTCGCACAAGTTTCTCGCAATATTCGCCACGTGATTGATAACAGGGGCGAAATTTGTCGGCCCTGATAACTGGACTTGCCTAAAGAATACCAATTGAAAACGTGAAATTTTCTGTTCAAATATAGGAGAACTATCCATGTAATCCACTCAAATGGTAAGGAGAGGAACAAATTAGACCTTATGCAGTTTCTGTAAGCTTCTAGAACACCGTTGACTCCGAAACAATGTGGATTCGTTTGCATGTTGACGAAAAACTCGTGGGAAACGTCACCGACGGGAGGTATGCGGGCGCCAAAACCCAAAACGGGAAATTGCTTGTCAGAATCGTAGTCTTGAATTATGGATACCACAGACATGATGGCCTGCTCGTAGGAATTCAGCGAACCGGCTGTGATGAAGTGCAGAGACTCTGGTTTTCGCGGGTCGCCATTTGAACCTAAGCAAGGAAAAACACATTAGATGGGGTTGTGGTAGATGTGATGCTAGAGAGGTTATGGTAAGTGGTTATAAAGCCGTTCCAAAATGGTCAAAGTTAATGATCTCACAAGAAGATACATCCATGTTGAAAGGCAATCGAAAAAACACCAATCAACTTAGAAAATTAAACCTTATTTTACTTGAATCAGTAAGTAAGTAACCCCGCCCCGAAATGTAAATCAAGTTAAAAAAATTACATCACCAAGATATTGCGACCTGATGTGGCAATATAGCATTTTCACGCCGAATCGGAGGTTTTCCATATCAAATAACAACAAATTAGCGAGTGAAAAGTGAAAAGCAGCGGCTGCTTTCGGGTCTATAGCAATTTCACGTAAAGCAAGTCGTAACTAAGGCGAGACTGGACTTTAGGATAAGGTGAATCAACAGGCATCTTCAAAGGTTAACATTTGGAAGGGACATATGGAATGTCTTCGTCATGTTGTGTTGCACAAAGTAGGTATATTCAGAATCTGAGCGGGCTAGTGTTGCGGCGTGAAAAGAACCATTTCCTTTAGCCTCCAATTTGAAAAGAAAATGCTATAAAGCAAGTCATAACTCACGACGGCAATTAGACTTTAGAATGAGTCGAATCAACGGGTTCCTTCAAAAGAATGGCATTAGGAAGGGATGGATGGAATGTCTTCGCCATGTTGTGTTGTACGGAGTAGGTACGGTATTTTCAGAATCTACGTAGGCTAGTGTTGCGGCGCTTAAAACTAGTGTGAAAAGAACCATTTTCGACAACCTCCAAAGAAGCAAGTCGTAACTAACGGCGGCAATTAGAGACTTTGGAATGAGGCGAATCAACAAGCACCTTAAAAATAATGGCATTTGGAAGGGACGGACGGCATGTCTTCGCCATGTTGTGTTGCACGGAATAGGTATTTTTAGAATCAACGCGGGCTAACTTTGCGGCGTTTAAAACTTGTATGAAACAAACCATTTTCGACAACCTCAAATTTGAAATGGAAAACCTTCAATTTAGCGTGATAGGATAGGAAAATACTTAACACTGATGAAAAAAATTTCCGAAACTGGAATCCACTCTACTGCTTATCCCCTGACAGTGCAGCTGCCATCACAAGAGCATAGAACATCGAATAGGTAGCTAGCTAGCTAAACACACAGAAAATCTACGGTCAATTTTTTACGGTTAGTGTCAAACCCCTCACAACCGGAGTCCTGTTCGTTCTAAAATCATCAATATAATCTCAAATGGGATCGGATCACCTTCGATTCATGCAATTTCAAATCCCATGAAACAATGTTCAATGCAATAACAGGGTTTAAACGTCGAGATATAGAAAAAACGGCGTTATATGCCGGTTGTAACCCGGTAAATTACAAGGATACTGTTTTTCAGCAATTTTCAACTTGAGAAGAACCTTCTTCGAGGATTCCCTGTTCGGGAAGGGGATGTATGACACCCCCCCCCCCCCTCCTCTATGGGTTCGCTAGGCAGTGAGGTAAAGTACGTGTGAACACTGCGGAAACACATCCCATTTCCTTGCTCTATTAGAGTTAAATTTCATCCAGCTTTGAAAAACTGCAGAAATCAAAAGTAAGTCCTTAGGTCATTGTTAGATCTTACTAGACGCGTCACACTACAAATCCGTCAACGTACCGGTGAAGTCGATGGAAACTGTACAGTAAATTTGTGTGCCGCCTCTGATATAGTCCAAAAATGTGTAGACGGGTTTTATTAAGGTCTTCTCAACGACTACCGTGCCTGATCCTTTGTAAGCGGTTTTTTTCTTCGCCTGAAACAAAAATAGGTGTTTGAGGTGGTTGAAAACTGAGAATAAAACTAAAGAACTAGAATCATAACGGCAACATAATCGTAGGTTCCTGAAACAAGAGAAAAATGCAGTTCAGGCGGAATAGAGATATATCGTAGTTGTGCGTACGTGTAAGGTCAGGAAAATAAATTATTTTATCTTGCATGAAATACGTAGCAGAGTATTTTGGTAGCGTAATTGTTTGGAGAAAACAGTTTTTGTCCCATTGCCAGCAATGTAATCCGTGTAATTCCGAAATTGAGCACGCTATTGGATCGGAGTTGCAAGTAAATCATTGCTCAGCTGTTAGCAGTATCGGGTATCCCAGTTAATTCTAGATTTCACTTAGCCCTCCGTGAAAACTAGTAATTACTAGTCAGAAATAAAGTTTTCTGGGGCCCCTTACAGCTGGAACCAGAAGCCACTGATTTATTTTCAGCCAACAATGGTTTTAACTGAAATTTGTTAGGCAAAACTAGTATAACCAGAAGCCATGCTAAAACGTTATTTATAGAGAAGACGTTAGGTACAACTTGTTTTTACTAGTAAATACTAGGAACATAATAAAAATGAGGTTTTTTCTTTGTAAAGCTTACAAATATTTTTAGAATTATTACTAATTTATTGCAGCAAGTGAAGCCATCATGGCATTTGAAGTTACTTCTTAAAGCTTCCGTTGCTTTGGAGCAAAACGGAGGTGACCGAGTTCCTTGATCATGGATAGATAGTTCAAAACGAAGCGGTAGTCGACCCTAGTGTTGTCATATCTATTATAAAAACGCAGCAAATTTTTTCACAAGGGTTGGTTATTCCTTGGACGAGGAGCATAGATACTCATTCCAATCGATACAGCGTCCAAAATGTAGTGAAAAATGATACCCCACGCGCCTAGGTGCCAGAAATCTGGAAACCCACCTTTGGAATGGGTAGATAGATACCTATGCTGACCCATAACATCTTCCGGTGGGCACCAATCGTTCCGGAGCATGTCTCATTGGATTCGGCGTCCTTTTCGGCGTCCACACGCTTTAGGGTTACTCCGAGCCAGTCTGTAAGGGCCAAATGGGCCATACCAAGATACTCACCAATTTGTCAGGATGGACGAGCATGTGAGCGTTGGAAGTTGACGGATCAAGCATATCTCGCAATGTCGTGTAAAATTCACCGATTAGATCGTGATTACCGCTTCGATTCCAATCGTAGCAAAGCACCTTGATTGATCGGTCGTAGTCGCCGTTGCAGAATGCGCGAACGGATATTGAAAACTCCTTCCAACTTGGGTTCAACGTCATCTTTATCACCTGGAAATCAGACAGAGGGCAAGTAAGTAGTAAGTAAGCGCGCCCTGCATGTGGTAATTCAAACTCGTAATCGTGTTTCTGACTAAAATTACCTCAGTGCGATGCACAAGAGAATATTCGCCTCCTTCCGTCGATTTGAAAAATTCCAAAAATGGATCCGACTTTCCAAACCAATCTTTTTTGTCAAGATTTTGTCCGCACAATTTCAATATCAACTCATCTCTGGAGGACGACATTTCTTCAGCTGAGACGATGATTTGTCCGAGATTTTGTTCTCCCACACCTTTGATCTGCGGGAGCAGTCGCATTTCGAGCTGAAAGTTCATCGAAACGAGTCATTATAGTTCATTATTACTTCAAACCGATAGCCAAGAGGGAATTACAGGGACAAAACTGGGACCTAAGACTTTTAGCTACATGAAGCTCTAGTTGGACAAAGGCTCGAGTTCTATCAACACATTCTATCAGCCCAAAAGCAGGAAGAGACATGCTAATCCATGATAATTTATGGGACACAAAGGTAATGTTCTCTCTATGGTATCGAGGGCAGCTAGTTAATCGCTCTACCAAATTAAGGATGCCTCACAATACACTTGGAGCTTTATATTCAGTTGAGAATCGCGAGATGGCTAATTGATGAACTTTTTAACAATTTAGTTAAGTACACACTTGTGACGATTCATGAATTATTTGCGAAACCTCATTCACAAGGGTTTTTGGTTGGATTCTGTCACATCTACAGACTTGCAATTAAGTTATATCTAGTCAAAAATCTAATGAACTGACATCTATTTAACATCTACATTAGTAATATGTAGCTAAATTATGTTAGTAGAACCACAACGAATAACATCAAGTAGGTAATGAGAGAGACCGGGATATTAGAGACGCCATATTATGAAGATGAGTTGAAAGAAAGCGGGCCCAAGCCAATTCAGGTTGATTTTATTGATAAATTAGACAAGTTAGGAGTTAACTTAAGTGAAACATGATCCGCGCTAGAACTGGAATTTGAAAGAAGGGTAGAAAAGGCGAAGAAAAACTAGAGAAAACAATAGTAGAAAAATTAGGGGTGAAAGGGAAAATTAATATGGAAATCTCTATACCCGGTTGACTACCTTCCCGCCGGTTATGATTTGCCCAAGCGAGCAAGTGGCGTAACCAAGGAAATCATGATCCGCGAGATTGGTGCTTGACGAGTCGAGATCGTACACTTCGAATTTGAGTTGTTGGTGTTCTTCAAAATGGTATTCCATGTGAGGTTTCATCAGAAAGTCCGGGTCGTGGGAGTTTTCCACTTGTTCCGTTCTGTGGTACTCGACCCAACGGTCTTGGCCGAAGGGTTTGAGGAAAGTGACGACCATGGGGTCCGACTTGGAGAGCATGTCCTTGCATGATAAATTTCTGCAACAGAAAAGCGTCAATGAGAAGTTTTAATATCAGGAACGATTGACGAAAGCCCATCCCTCAAATTCATTCTCAACACTAGTAGCTATGTCCTGCACTATATAATTTTCACATCAAAGAGGTTTTCCTTTATACATATGAAATTGAAGGTTTTCACATCAATTTGGAGGAGAACAGAAATACATTATTTATTCTGGGAAAGCAATAACAAAAAACGACTGAAACGCTACGTTCAAAAAGTAAAAATGAACGGAAAATAATGAACAAATTCTTAATTTTCATCCCATTCATGGTTCGATATGCGAACAAAACGAGGTCTCATTTCTGAACTCATAACACAAAAATAAAGCAAGAAGGCGAACCAACAGGCACCTTCAAAAGAATGGCATTTGGAAGGGACGGACGGCATGTCTTTGTTATGCTGTTGCACGGAGTAGGTATTCTTAGAATCTACGCGGAATCATGTTGCGGCGTGAAAAGAACCATTTCCGTTAAACTCCAATTTAAAATTGAAACCTCAAATTTGACTCGAAAATGCAACAAAAGCGAGTCATAACTAATGGTGGCAATTACAGACTTTAGAATGAAGCAAATCAACAGGTGCACGAATTCATTTTGAAGGGATGGATGGAATGTCTTCGCCATGTTGTGTTGCATAGAGCAGGTAGCTACGCCAGTGGTGCGGCGTGAAAGGAACTAATGTGAAAAGAACCATTTTCGGCAACCTCCAATTTGATATGAAAATGCTATGAAGCGAGTCGTAACTAACGGCGGCATTTAGAGACTTTAAGGCGAATCAACAGGCACCTTCAAAAGAATGGCATTTGGAAGGGACGGACGGCATGTCTTCGTCATGTTGTTGCACGGAGTAGGTATTCTCAGAATCTACGCGGGATAATGTTGCGGCGTGAAAAGAACCATTTCCGTTAACCTCCAATTTGACGAGAAAATGCTATGAAGCAAGTCATAACCAACGGCGGCAATTAGAGACTTTAAGGCGAATCATATGGCACCTTCAAAAGAATGGCATTTAGAAGGGACGGATGGAATGTCTTCGTCATGTTGTGTTGCATTGAGTAGGTATTTTTGGAATCTACGCGGGCTGGTGTTGCGGCGTTTAAAACTATAAACTATTGTGAAACAAACCGTTCAACCGAACGAACCGAGTCAAACTCCGATTTGGAACGGAAAACCGCCAAATTGATGTGTAAAAACCTACAATTTGGAATGGAAATTATCAAATTTGACGTGGATATGCTATATCAGTTCTATGTGTTCCAGGCATCCGTCTCCAACCAGTCTTTCTCTTTTGGTTCCACCCATTTCTTAAATAACTAGTGCAATGGACGCGGAGGGGGAAATGTTGTTTGGCAACACGTATGTGAGTGCTGTGGAACTATAGGTACAGAAGGACACGAGTAAGAGGAATTCACAAAATTCCTGGGAATGTGTTGAATTTCACCACGTGCGCTGCGGACAGAAGAGAATGTGCTTGTGAGGCTTCCTTCGATTCTTCTCATATCTTTCTGAAACGGATCATTGGTGGATGGGCAGGCTGGCCTTGGAGTGAAGGGCCCGGGCTACTCCCCTGGCCGGTTCATCAAGCACAGGACCTCGCCATCACTACCTGCACGCAGGAGATCCATAATCGAGGACTCACTTGGGCCAGAAGCATCACACTTCCAACAGCCAGGCAGCTTTAGAGGCCATTGCGGCCATCACGTTCACCTCAATGCGGTTCTGGGGAATGTCTCCAATCTCTGAAGAGGCTCTCAGAAAGACACTCGGTGATACTCCTCTGGGTACTAGGCCAGCAGGGTATTTGAGGGAACGAGGATGCCGACCTCCATGCCAAGGAGGGTTTGGCGTCCAACCCCATTGGTCCCAAACCCTGGATTGGGACCTCCTTTACCTGAACCATCAGGCCAAATCATGGGAGCGCTCTCAATTGGCTGCATACTGGCAAAGGCAACCTGGCCTCAGACAGAATGCCAAATGCAAAAAGGGCGAAGACCCTTCTCTCCCTGCATAGAAAGGACCTCAGAGGCAAATAAGAGAGACAGCTTTTGCCGCAACTTGACAGCAAATCATTGGTAAAGAGCTGCCTAGCCAACATGACATCTCCAAGATGGCCCCTGACGGAGGGAGGGATCTCCCGGTATGTAGTTCCACTGGCAAACATCAGTACCTGGCATAAAAGGGGGTACAAAAAGGCGGTACACAGGCATTTCACTCAAAACCTGCCGCCCTTGATCAAGTTAACAGCCCGTGGCCGTGCCAGAGCATTTCAATGACTAGAAGAACTACATACGTATATGTTGTTGACTACTGATTAGCAGCATGCACTGGTAACCTGCCCCCAAAATCGTTGCACCGTTTTCGGTACTGTATCCACCACTATGCGATTCCTGAACCATTCCAGAGCACCAGGCCAATAAAGAATGATTGATCGATGGAGAGCCCCCATGACTTTGTATTGAAGAAAACATAAACGCTATGAAGCGAGGCCATTGTCCCCACGCCCATTCCTATTGAATCATAAAATAGACAGCCAAGCCATCAATAATCAGAACTTGAGATTTAAAAACTCCTCAAGTAATGTTAGTGGCCAACCACTAATGGAAATTCACTAACTGTTAACAAAGTATAGGCACTAATTGAATGCTAAACTAGAGGTGGCTTGTACTGACAGCTCAATGTTTTGATTAGCAAACCAGATTTATATAATTTTTTAACTTTAATATCAAAGAACATCAAGGTAAGATCGAGTGTTCCATTAATAAAATAAGCCTATACTATCATGAATAAAGTATTTAAAACTTAATATTAGGCAGCGACTACCAATCCTTGTATCTTCCTCGATCCCGCACTATGAAATTTAGTATCATAGGAAGACAATTTTGGTGATAAGTTCGTTGATTCCTCTGGCCATTTCGAACACAAACCACCTGCCGCCTCCCATGAAAGATAATTCTACCTATTGTACGCTCAAATGACTCAGCAGAGAGCACTGGCACGTAGGGTGCTCGTTATCAGCAACTACAAGCTCCTTTCTCAGAGCCTCACAACTGTTGCATCAATTATGCAACAAATGTCATGTTTACCTGCAAGATATTGAGAGTTCAACGTGAGAAGTAGAGGTGTCGGCCGTTCCCGGAGTAAAAGGCATTTTCACCTCAAGCTTGTTAACACGAGTCAAAATGGAAATTTCCTTTCAAATAAATACGACCCGAATACTAATAATCCACTGTTGCTGAAGAGGTCATTCGGAATGTACGGGCGTCTCGCGTGTCGCACGATACGGAATACGAATACCACCCCCGGCCGAACCAAGTTTCGCTTTATCGACTGGGATATCTCAGAATACGAGCATCAAAGTGATAACTGATAACAGGAAGGAGCAGTTACTTGAAGAGCGGCTTCATTGGAGCTGCTCCACCGTGAGCAGAGGCTGTTCCTAACTTGCGTTACATGAGCGCGATACAACATATTTTTTGCAATGATAGGTTTGTTTCTCTCTCCACGCTCTGCATTTACGTTTATAATACAGAAAATGGGATAAAACCCATATTGCATGATTTCTAGGTAGGTAGGTACGTGGTACCAACAAAAATAAGCATTATCTACCTCCACTTTCATTGCTTTTCTTCTTCTTTGTCTAGTTTAATCTCCTTCAATCCAACTCCAACAGTTCTGTGGATCTTCAACATGATCCAACCTTAAGTATATTCTACTATTCAAGCTTTCAGAATTTGCCTTTATTGAAATAAAAACCCAATTTTCAATTGGGATTGCGGAAGATGCTATCATGACTAGCAGGCTGTTATAAAAGAAAATCTTGGCTCATTAAGGAAGGTAATTGGGTACTTGGCAATTAGAACCCCCCCCCCCCCTGAGGCAAACATGTCTGCCTCTATTGTAACCTCCTCTCTTTTCAATATATCGAAACTGAAATTTAACAACAAATTAACAACAGAAAAACTTGTATTTATTTACAAAATTAACATATATAGGCACTATAAATCAATTTATAGAAAATACTTCCTCCTAAAAATTCTTTATGTATTCCTTATGTCTTGTTCTGTATGTGATTCTTTCATTATTGATAAGAAGGGATCTCTATCCCTACCTATCTAATCTATAGAAAAGAATAAAAATGAGATAAATAAAATAAAATGTATAAAAATATCACAACACAAAACTGACGCGCACATAAAGGCGGTAGAAAGCGGTATAATACTGAAAACAATCGATATATCCTCCATCCGTTCGATATATTGAAAAGAGAGGAAGTTACAATAGAGGCAGACAGGTTTGCCCCGGGGGGGGGGGGGGTCTAATTGACAAGTACAGGTAATTGAAGTAAATAAAGACTAGAATACCGTGTTGGCAAGTGTAAGCTTGCTAATCGAAAGGAATCAATCGATACTCAGGTACTTTAATCGATTATTTAATTCAATCTAATAATGAACGACCTCCTGTATCTAATGATACAGTTCCGTAACAGAATCGTTCCGTTCTCCAGATCACAGCTGCTTCAATGGTATTCTCTGTCGTTCCAACTCCATCCCCCAATCAACAAAGTTACCGTGGAGGGGATGAGGGTGAGGCCAAAAGGTCAAAGGGGAAAACTATCAGGCTGATGACGTCAATTCAAACTTTATATTAGCTCGAGTAGACGTCACACGCGTAACATTCGCTTCTTTTGTATACTTTTCCTGAGTCATATTTACAATTTTGGGTAAATTTTGAATAAGTTTTAAAAATTTTTTTTTCTAAAATTGTGTTCAGACAATATAGGTGCCAATATTTCAATCACTCATTTGACGGACATAGTCTTGAATTAAATGTATGGGGCTACATTAGAGGAACCATTTGTCTTCTATTCTATTCTATTGTATGCTGGGTTGAGAGGTATACTTCTTCTAGTATAGTCTTGAATTTTCTAATCCAATCGTTCCGGGACCCATCTCATTGGAATCAGCGTCCAAAATTTAGTGGAAAATGATACCCCACACGCCTAGGTACCAGAAATCTCGAAAACACACATTCGAAATGGGTAGATAGGTACCCATTTTGACCCATAGCCTCATCCAGAGGACACCAATCGTTCCGGGACCCGTCTCATTGGATTCAGAGACAAAAAATTAGGGAAAATCATACCCCACACGCCTAGGTAGCGGAAATTTCGAAAATACATATTCAAACATGGGGGAAATTGGGGAAATAGTGGGTGTGGCGGGTCCCGGACCCATTTTAATCAATCCATGGTCCAGAATTTTGTGGAAAATGATACCCCACACGCCTAGGTACCAGAAATCTCAAAAACACATATTTAAAATGGGTAATAGATACCCATTTTGACCAACAACCTCTTCCGGTGGGCACCAATCATTCCGGGACCCGTCTCATTGGATTCAGCATCCAAAATTTAGTCAAAAATGATTCTCCACACGCCTAGATCGCCAAAAATAAATTTTTCGAAATACACATTTTGACCACCCCCCTCCCCCTCTTCCAATGGGTCTGATATGGCTGAAAAGTTTCGCAACTAAAGCCAAAAACGGGTCCCTGACCCAAATTTCAGATTTTTAGACATTTTTCTACTACCAAGGTCGGCGTGGACGGCGGACGGACAAGTGCTTATTTTGATGTAGACACATAAACGCGTAGAAAACATTTATTGGGCCGAAAAGTAATTCACTTTTTGAATGAAAAACAGGTTGAAAGAATAACCAACCAAAAGGCGTTCAGATCAGTAAACATTTAAACGGTTTTAGGATTTTTTTACAAATAAATGCGTGACAAAATCCTTTATTTTTGTTCAACATAACAAAAAGAAATACCTTCCGTTTGAAAAATCGCTGGTAATAAATAAGTACAATATGTGTGCCTTATTATAAAGCTGCCTCGTCCACAACTATCCCCTCCGTGATTCATTATTTCTTAATTAAAGTTTATAAGGTGGAGGAATATAAATATTGATAAGTTTTAATGTTTCCAAATCAATGAAAGAATATGCAAGGACAAAAATGGTACAGAATTCATTCATGATATTAACGAACTGGATTAATTTAAATACACCGTTTATGATAATCAAGGTAGTTGTAACATAAGCTCATATTATTTCCAAACGTTTCATTTTTACATATTCACAGCGTTTCAAAGATATTGATTTGGATTTTTACAGTTGTAGGCGTTTGGCGAACCCGGGAAATGTAATTCTGAGCGGATTCGGAAAAATATAGTGACGATAATTAATTATACATGTATACTCATTTCACAATATGCGTCTATTCTCCCTCTGACACTCCCTAACTCCTGGAATTCATCTATGTAGACGCTCAGCGTTTCTATTCACCCTTCTCTGCCTTCATGATAAATTCCAATGAAGCTACTGCTTCTGGTCTGACGACAAAGACAAGTAATGATTTTGTGCAGCGAGGTAATTTCAGATAAATTGAATGAAAATGTAAAAAATTCAAACCCCACAGCCAACAACATACTAGGATATGCTTTTATAAATGCGGCCAATTAGGCAAACCTGGGAAGGGGCATAGTGCCTACAGGGCAGCATAAAACAACAACAACAACAACAGCAACTGGGTAGTGGTCCCCTGTGAGCAGAATAGTGTTTTATAGAGGTTAGCGGGAGGTTGAGCAGGAGGATTATACTGCTCGCTGGCAATCGTCGGACAACCATGAATCTCATACAGTAATTTTTGACAATTTTGCTATTACGGCAGAAAACTAATTTATACATTAGTATACTGAGATCCTCAATGACGATTTACATGAGCGAAATCCGGTCTTTATGAGGGAGTATCAAATTTTGGGTCGTTTCACCCAGTAGAGGTACCTATCTACTTCATTATAGTAAATAATATAATATATTATACTGGTGGCATGGCCGTAAGCCGATTTTTGATGACGACCCATGAGTAGGATCACTTGGTGAGAGTGAAGCATATCCCATATCCTCATAGCATCGCTCATGGTACATACGACATCAACTTAAGGAATGTTTGCTCTAATACAGCGTATTCTCCTTCCTCTGGAGAACTAAATACTCTATATGTACAGTACGAAGTCTTCTGGCCATTACGTGGTTGCTCGCGACTCAATGGCAAAAATAGGCCGACAACGAGCGGCAAAAAACGGCCTGTCACCGGCCCTGGAATTTTGGCACGAGTCCTGGTTGGAAAAATCTCTTATCGCTTCTGTGCAGTATACTGGGCGTTCCACCGGGCGACGTTCCTGAGAAAACGAAAGCAAGCAAGTTTAGGGGTGCGCACTTATTAGGTATACAAAAAGCAACAAAAATAGTGGCAGCTATACTCACCTACTGGAGTACTCAGGCCGGAAATACTGATGGATACTTGATCTGAACTTTGACGCCCTAAAAGCGCCCTTTTGTCCTCCTTTTGCTTTTTGGGTGGCTTTTTCTTTTGATTCCGGTTGAACACGCCGTCGATATCGTCCATCATTCTGATGATCTGACCGTGATCTGACGAGTCCAAAGGAGCCACGGAAATGTCTCGAACGGCTCTGAATTTACCGCAGTTATTCAAGTGCTCGTTCTCAAGACGGAAGAAGTTCCAGATGAACCTCCTGGAGATAGAAATGGCAGAAATTAGGTTTTCGGTCGTTGGCACGATATTAATACTTCGGGGAGTGAGTAAGCAGGCCAACTTGAAAATAATTGTTCAAAGATAATCTGACAATCAAAAACACCACCACAGCCCACATCCATTTTTGCAGAATTTCAATTTGCTGTGATTTATTATTAAATTTTGCTGTGGCTCCTCAGGTACCTATCACAAGTACTATGAGCATTCATTGAAATGAACAGCAAACGGATGTTTCACATTTTGAGAAAAAAGTAGAAGTTTGTTGTATTCTGTACGCCTTGAGAAACCAAAGTCGTTATCTGAGCAGACATTTTCTGAGTCAACTCACCGAAAGACTTCCAACGGAGCAGTAATAGAGGTCATCAACTCGGAGTCCACTTGACCGCTGGATGTGGCAAAATACGTAAATAGCCACGACAAGCGAAGGAGCAAATCCTCAATGATAGCAAAATAGTAGAATGACTGAAATAGAAAAACGCTGCTGTTATTCTACTAGAGCAAGTTTATAGGGAAAACAATGAGTGCGGAGTGTCCCGGACTCACTCCAATCGATTCAACATCCATATATATTTAGTGGAAAATGATACCCCATACGCCTAGGTACCAGAAATCTCGAAAACCAACTCTCGAAATGGGCGGATAGGTACCCATTTTGACCCATAGCCTCCTCCAGTGAACGCCAATTAGTCTGGCGCTCATCTCAAAGGTTTCAGTGTCCAAAATGAAGTCAAAAACAATACAACTCACGCCTATATTGCCGAAAAATCTCGAATGTCCATTTTTCAAATAGCGGAAAATTTACCCCACACACCAAAATACCCCAAAAAACCTAAGGAGGTGCCCATTTCGACCCTTGGAGCAAGTTTATGGGGATAACAGTGAGTGCGGAGTGTTCCAGACTCACTCCAATCGATTCAACGTCCAATATTTAGTGGAAAATGATACCCCATACGCCTAGGTACTCAAAAATCTCGAAAACCAACATTCAAAATTGGTAGATAGGTACCCATTTTGACTTATACCCACCTCCAGTGAACGCCAATCGGTCCGGAACCGATCTCAATGATCTCAGCGTCCAAAATGAAGTCAAATCAATAACCCACACTCCAATATCGCCAAAAAATCTCAAAAGCCCATTTTTCAAATAGCGGAAAATGTACCCCATACGCCAAAATACCCAAAAAACCTAAGGTAGGTGCCCATTTCGACCCTTGGAACAAGTTTATGGGGAAAAACAGTGAGTGCGCAGTGTTCTAGACTCACTCCAATCGATTCAACGTCCAATATTTAGTGGAAAATGGTACCGCATACGCCTAGGTACCCAAAAATCTCGAAAACCTACCTTCGAAGTAGGCAGATAGGTACCCATTTTGACCCATAGCCTACTCGATAAACTCCAATCGGTGTGGGGCCCATCTCAATGGTTCCAGCGTCCAAAATTAAGCCAAAAACAATACCCCACACGCCAAAATACCCACAAATCCTAAAAACCCACTTTCAAAATTGGATTTCGACCCTTGGAGTGAGTTTATGGAGAAAACAGTGTGAGTGTTCCAGACTTACTCCAATCGATTCAACGTCCAATATTTAGTGGAAAATGATACCCCGTACGCCTAGGTACCCAAAAATCTCAAAAATCAACTTTCGAAATTAGTAGATAGGTGCCCATTTTGACCCATGCCCACCTTCAGCGGGCGTAATTCGGTCTGGGTCCCACCTCAATGGATTCAGTGTCCAAAATTTAGTGGAAAATGACACACCAAGCGTCTACATCCCCGAATTCGCCGTTATTCCAGGAATAACCAACCAAAAGTCCAAAAGTAGCCGAATAGAGGTTATTCTTTGAGTAAGGTTCCAAAATAAGGTTCCTAAAGTTTGGGCTAATATAATTTGAAACACTGTTTCAGTCCATTTTCATCTAACTCACCTTAGAAGAATAAACTATCTCCTCCCTTAAAAACCTGTTGTCCCCGGCATTGGAGTCGCAAAGCCCCCAATCCATCCAAATGTCCCAAGCGTAAGCGTAAATTGTGCTTGCAATATTGAAACCGAACCAGGCAATGAAGAATGGGTCAAAGTCTGCGGCGAAATCATCTAGAAAAAGAAACAGGCTTCAGAAATTCAGTAAGAAAATATGTGCTGGTTTTACGAAGATTAGGTACTTCCTAGAGAAAACACAGGAATCCCACAGTGATGAGTTTCTTAGTATGTAGCGAGGGATCTACCTTTGTAAATGGTTTTTAAAGCGTTGAAAATGACGACAAAAAACGTCATCGAATATTTCCCCGCGTTCACAATATGAGGAAATGCTTCCCTCGAGTCCCGGTACCGCCGAAGGCACTGGCAGAAACGCATCCAAGCTGGGATGCAGTTGACTATGCTCTTGCTCACGATGAAAGTTGTCCCACTGCAACAATCCCCGCCTGTAAAGGATAAAATCAAAATCGTCAGCACATACCTACCGAGGTGAAACTTAACAAAAATCACCATAATGACAAACCTGTATCATCAGATTCGCTCAAATAAAAGTAGAAAATGTAGTGAAAGTCGACAAACACCGTGACAAGGCTGTTGAATTGATCAGCGAGCCAGAAATCAGCGAAGTTGACGTAGTAAAACGGAGCAGCTACGCATTTCCACTACAAAAAAAAAGACAAACATCATTTTACCGTAAATAGTCGAAATTTAAGAATGAGTGGGGTTTGTTAAATGACCTTAACAGTAGTCAGTACTGCAAATATTGGCGTTTTCGCCGGTATTTACGTTTGAGAGGATCTCAGAAGGGATCATAAAACTATTGATTACAAAGTCTTAATTGGTATATTGCCGGTAAATCTGTAGTGTCGGGGGTGGTGTGCAACACCATATTGCCTATTGCAAGATTCGATGTATCGTACAAAGGCAATAATCGATAAGTGAATATTGCGTAATAATGATGTATTATATAATGATGGTGTAGAGTATTTTAAATAGAAATTCGGTTATGAAATGAAAAATAATACGAGTTCAACTAACCTTCATGACTGTCGTTGGACGGATTTGACATGGACTCATAGAGACTTATATCAAGTTGTTATCGATACATCGAATCTTATCAGGCAATATGGCGACCCACCCCCAACACGATTAGCCATATTGCCAGTCACTTACAGTAGTTTTAGGTGAGGGGAGGCACACTCAATTCAGGAGGATAAATTAATATTATTGTTAATCACCATCACTTTGAGAGTCCACAGACGAGCGTCGTACCGAAGAACTCTGAAAGGGTTGAGGAAGAAAATCAGCATTACGCCGACCAGTCCCAATGGGTTGAAGTATCGAGGGATGCTGAGAGCTGGGCTGTAGAAGAAACAGAGGAGGCTGAGGGTCCAGATGACGCCCATAATAGCCGCCAGCTCCATCAGGTCCTGAAAAAAAGCTTAAGTAGTTTCATTATAGAGAAAGTATGAGTAAGAAAGATGTTCATTTAAAATGCTGAGAACTGAGTCCGAACATGGTTAGGTTTAGCTCAAAACATCATTGGTAAAAATTAATAAGGCATGTCCTGATGTCCTCTTGACAAGGCTTTTTCAACCTACCAGAGTTGGGCTACCTGACTGTCTTGAACTCAGATAAAACGGTTGGGATCACCAACATAGCTAACCTAGCGCTAGTAAGTAATGTGCCCCTCTTATTCACCAACACTGCTAAAAAGTGGAAAAAATTCATAATTCATAGCCTCTACCTCCTAGATTGCTAGCAAGGCAAGCAGCAGCTGTCAGGTATATAGCATTTTCACATTATGCAAGGCGAGATTTTATAGTTTAGAACAGGGCGCATCAACAGGCATCTTCAAAAAAATAATGGCATTTGGAAGGGATGGATAGAATGTCATTGTCATGTTGTGTTGTACGGAGTAGGTACTTAAGGAATCTACGCAGGCTAGTGTTGCGGCGTGAAAAGAACTAATGTGAAAAGAAACATTTTCGACAACCTCCAATTTGACGTGAAAATGCTATAAAGCAAAAGTCATAACTAACTGCGGCAATGAGAGAACTCAGAACGAGGCGAATGAACCAGGCATCTTCAAAAGAATGGCATTTGGAAGGGACGGATGGAATGTCTTCGCCATGTTATGTTGCATGGAGTAGGTATTTTCAGAATCTAGTACGCGGGCTAGCGTTGCGGCGTGTAAAACCAATGTGAAAAGAACCATTTTCGATAACCTCCACATTGACGTGAAAATGCTACAAAGCATCATAGCTAACAGGTGCCTGTCTAATCAAAAGAATGGCATTTGGAAGTGATGGATAGAATGTCTTCACCATGTTGTGTTGCACAGAGTAGATATTTTAAGAATCTATGCGGGCAAGCGTTGCGGCGTTTAAAACTAATGTGAAACATACCATTTTCGAAAATCTCCAATTTGATATGGAAAACCTCCAATTTGACGTGAAAATGCTATGAATGAAGTCGTAACTAACGGCGGCAATTAGGGACTTTTGGATGGCATTTTGAAGGGATGGACGGCATGTCTTCGTCATGTAGTTGCATGGAGTAGGTATTTTCAGAATCTATGGGGGCTAGCGCTGCGGCGTGTGAAACCAATGTGAAAAGAACCATTTCCATCAACCTCCACCATGACGTGAAAACTCCCTATTTGACGCCATAAAATCCAGAATAATCTCCCGCGGCGCCTTGTGACTTAGTTAGGGTTTGAGAGGAATTGAAGGTGAAGTGTTGAGACTCATTCCGGAAGACAAACATAATTATGCTCAGTAATTGTTGTAACTAGTAGGTGCACGACGTCATTGGAGGACCACTTGAGGATCTGAAACCGTCATTATCATCACAATAGATTCCCTGTTAAGGTTTATTTCTCTTACTGCTTGTTATTTTTATCTCGCTTTTCGCATGAATATACATTTTCTCCCACACTTTTTCGTTACCGACGCTCTAATATTTGCTAACATATTCCGCTTCGTAAATAGGGAGATGACTGCTTTGCTTCCCTATCAATTGTTAGCGCAGCTAGAAGCCTTTTTCTCGGTGCAGATGTGCGTGCTGATTTCGTCTGAAGACTTTGAAATAAACGTGGTTCTTGCAGAACTTTTTTTTTTACATTTCTGGCAAGCTGCTGCCATGATACTTGCATGTATGACATGACCAAATGTTCCTGAGGGAAGCGTTGGCTCAACTATTTGAGCAACCAAATATTCTGGTTTTATAAAATATATCACCTGAAAGGTTTCCTCATTTGGAAAACTTGTATCTTACTATACTCTCCTGCAGTCATCACATGGTCATGATGCCACCAGTCGTATCCAAGATGTGTAATATTTAAGAGGCATTTAGAAAAAAAAAGAAAAACGTAGAGCCAATCTAAATTCAACTAACCATTCAACCTTGAACGATTTGGGATGGACATAGTTCACGGTTTTGTACCGTCTTGTGGGTTTGGACAGGGCTTTAGGTGAGTTTGCCTATTTTGTTCAATTTTAGTCCTGCAATATGTTCTGACTGTAATCCTTCTGCTCAAGATATTACGAATATTCTTCAGTAATACTCTTCTTCCGTTTATAATCCATTCTTTTTGTTTACTCTTTCCAGACGATTGCCCGGTGATGGGCTTCGTTGGTGGCAATACGATGTCGCGTACGCAGCCAGTGGGGAGATGGAGGGCCTAAGACAAAACCCATTCTGCACTTGGAGATATTTCCTGTCGCTCATCCACGGCTCGGAAGTCTTCCACGGTATTCTGGACATGCTTTTCATTCCGAGCATAAGTTCTCTTTTCTCGAGAGTATTCAAATTCTGAAACTTCACTCGTGTTGCGGCGCATGATCCTTGCTCGGACTACTCAAGAATGAACATGAATGAAATACATTAGGACGAATAAAATGTTGCCGCATATCTGGCGTTCCGGCTTTGTTTCAAGATTTATCTTTCTTTAGTGGATTCCAACGATTTTTTTCCGTTCGTAATCCTAAAGATCAAAGATTTGATCCATAGCTCGGACTTGAGGCGATAACTGTCAATTATATCTTGAGGGAGATACCGTAAAAAGAGCGATATTTTTATATTTTCTACCCCTCTTTTATCGTTGTGACTATGTCTCAGCTGGGGTCATTTTTATCGGGGTAGAACCTTACAAGGCGCAAGTCGTATGTTGGTGATTGTGACGATTACTAGGATCACAACTTGCCGCCTTGGACATTGAGGCATTTAATAATTTATTAAAACCAAAGAGAGATGTGGATTGTCATTAGATATTCGTATTTCTGCGGGATTTGAGCAATTTTTAAAATGTATGAGACGATCGTGATGCGCCTAAGCCTAACAGCTGCAATCAACAGGCACCTTCAAAAGAATTGCATTTCGAAGGGATGGATGAAATGTCTTCGCCATGCTGCATTGCATGGAGTAGGTATTTTCAGAATCAACGCGGGCTAGTGTTGCTCCTGCTAGACTATGTTCTGGATTTTCTAACGATTTATTTATTTATTTTTACAATTACTCACCTGCTCTGACAAATGGTTTCGAGGGTCGAGCTCGAATATGAGAACGTGGTTGACACCTGAAGACCTCCAACCGTAAATGTTGACTCCAATCAGGAACAGAAATTCGACAATGAGCAGTGGGCCGCGAAAAAGCTTAAATGTTGTCTTCAAATCTTCGTTTTCTTGGTTATGGAAAATGGCTGTAAACAGAAATGAAAAGTTAATTCATTATTTACGGAAGTGGAAGGGGGAAATTGGATGTTTACCTGCAGAAAAAAAATCCTTCACCTTCTCTTTCTCCAAAATAGACGCTAAGGAAATCAGAATAAAGACATTTTCTTGGGATCAGTACACGCACCCCAAAAAATCGATATATTGAATTAGGAAGATTTGAGATTGTTTTCTACCTTATCCAGGGGACATGGTCATGAAGAGATACATCGATTTTTGGGGGTGCGTGCGCTGATGTGAAGATTTACCACTTTTTCATCTCAAACGAATGAACAAAATATGCAACGGAGTGCATTCATAGTTCTTCCACGTCAAATCGGAGGTTTTCTACTTCAAATTGGATGTTAATGAAATGGTTCTTTTCACATTGGTTTTAAACGCCGCAACGCTAGCCTACATAGATTCTGAAAATACCTACTCCGTGCAACACAACATGGCAAAGACATTATTTATGCCTTCCATTCTTTTGAAGATGTCTGTTGATTCGCCTTATTCTGAAGTCTCTAATCGCCGCCGTTAGTTATAACTTGCTTTATAGGATTTTCATATCAAATCGGAAGTTGCCGGAAATGGTTCTTTTACATTAGTTCTTATCACACCGCAACACCTAACACGCAGCGTAGATTCTGAAAATACCTACTCCGTGCCACACAACATGAAGAAGACATTCCACCCTTAAAAAATATTGTTCTTTGTTGTAGATGAATTATTTCCCGTTCATTATGTTCGTTCTTACTTGTTGAATGTCAAGTTTCACAAGCTTATATCAATATTATATTAATATAGACACCTTAAAACGCCCAGAATAATTTTTTGGGCAGAATCGGAGAGATTGACCTTTGGCATGAGAACATAGATTAATTATTCAATAAGTAACCAACCAAAAAAAAAAATATTTTGACGTGAATAAAGTGTTTGACAGTTTGTGCATATAGAGGTTATGCTCAACTTTGATGCTCCACAACCTAAAAACGAATATAAATAACTTCATTTTGATTTACCTCGTTCCTACAGCTATCTACAAAACAAATTTACCGACGGGTAACGTGCATACCAATTGTTTTCCAAAACTTTTTACCAAATTTGTTCAGCCACTCGCTTGCGCCGCGAAAATTGCTAATGGATGCATTATGGACTTCATCCGCTTGATTGTCATGTATTTGAGGGTTGAGAAGGCTGCAGGTGGAATATCAATCGTTTCTGATTTTCAGAGGGAATTTTATAAGCGAAAAATGGTGTGCGCCCTGCAGATTACATTGAGCGCTGGATAGATGTAAGTTTTAGCCTGAAAACAATGTTTGGATACCACAAGCGTGGCTTAATATCACTAACCAAGCCATAAATCCTCACCAGACACTAAAACGGCGCAAAACAAGACGATGAACGATCCGGAAAACAGGCCAACTTTAAAAGTTGTCCAGGGAGTTTGTTTTTCTCCCAAAGGAGGAACGCGAAGCCTTTTCATCGCCCTTTGACGGTCGCCGCCTTCGAGCTCTGACGTCACAGTCGTTTCAACTTCGTTTATCAACCGACCGATGTCCGTGTTCGTGTGAAAATGTGCTGCTTCTACGTATTCTTCACGGTATTTCGCTCCCTGTTCGGTGTTCAGCAACTGGAAGTGAAAGATTGAAAATTGACATTTTTAGATCGTTTGAGAGACTTTGCGCTCAAAGGAGCCACTATTCAAGACCTCGAGCATTAATATCCTATTTTATTCTGTCCACGTAAGCAGTAGAAATTGGTTGAGACGGATAAGTTGTTTCAGTTCCTTTTCAGTACCTGATACATTTGCCAGATACTTGTTCCAGTTAAGAAGTAAAAAGGTTCCTTGGCCTAAGAGCTACCTCCTGATCCCCTTCTGCACCCTTCTATCCTCTTTTTAGGAGCAAAAACGCTGCAAATTCATTCTCAAAGGTTGATTATTCCTCAGACCAATAGGA
Organism: Cyrtorhinus lividipennis; assembly: GCA_019603395.1. Classification (NCBI taxonomy): domain Eukaryota; kingdom Metazoa; phylum Arthropoda; class Insecta; order Hemiptera; family Miridae; genus Cyrtorhinus; species Cyrtorhinus lividipennis. The sequence goes on along the minus strand of CM034001.1, from coordinate 25,203,718 downwards.
TGAAGACTCATTCCATTCGATTCAGCGTCCGAAATTTAGTCGAAAATGATACTCCACACGCCTAAATCGCCGGAAATCTCGAATATTAATTTTTTGAAATACACATTTCAACCTCAATCCCCCCCCCCCTCCCACCATTTGGTTTGATCTGGCTCAAAAGTTTCGAAGAATACAGGACAAGAACTTCCTATTTAGTTCTAGGAACTATGAAACACTTGAGGATCAATTCATATCAATCAATCAATCAACGTGATTGGAACTTTGGAGCCTGAAGAGCATTTTTGGTACACGCCTAAACGTACTTTAAAGGCGCACTTTCTTTAATTGTCGTGTTTTTGGTAATAAATGGTAAAAATGCTGCAAATTCTTCAAACATAGGATTTTTTTTTGGAGCAAAATTACGAGAAAACTGTAAGTGTTAAGTGTCCCGGACTCTTTCCAATCGAATCAGGGTCCAAAATTTAATGGGAAATGATACTCCACAGGCTTAGTTACACAAAAAGTCCAAAAAATTGAGTTTCAAAAAATACATTTCATCCATACCCTTTCCGAAAGGGACACCCCACACGCGTAGGTATCGAATAATATCAAAAACCTAGTTTTGAAATAGGAAGGTAGTGCCAATTTGACACATACCCACCTCCGGTGGGCTCCAATTGGTCAGGGGACCATCTTCAGGTTTCAGTGTCCAAAATTTAACCCCACATGCCTAAATAACTAAAAATATCGGAAATCCATTACTCAAAAAACACTTTTTCCTTCCATAAACTTAACAAATTTCGTCCAATCAGGCTGAAAAGTTTCGAGGACCAACTGGAGCCAGAAGGAAATTTTGGAGCAATATTGCAGATTTTTAGAAAACATCTTCAAAGCGTTTTTTGGTAGTAAAACATTTTCTAAAAATTTGAACTTTAGATCAGGAAAGCCCGTTTCCGGCTCTAGATGTTCATTTGCTCTCTACATTTGGGGAAAGTGTAGGTAGAAATGGGTTTTTTGAGAATTGTCGAGATTTTTGGCGATTTAGGAGCATAGGGTTTCATTTTTCACTAAATTTTGGACGCTGAGGATCCATTGAGGTGGTTCTTCAGCCCAAATGAGCACTATTTTCTCATTCCGAAAGTAGTTTTTTGAGCTTTTCGGGTACCCACGCGTGTGGGGGTCCACATAATATTGACCATCCCTAACCATTCGATTCAGCGTCCAAAATTCAGCCGAAAATGATACCCCACACCCCTAGGTACTCGAAAATATCGGAAATCCATTACTTAAAAAAACACATTTTTATCCATAAACTCGCCAAATATGGCCCCATTGGGCTGCAAAATCTCAAGGACTAACTGGAATAAAATTCCTGACTAATACTGCAGATTTCTAGAAAATTTTCCAATGCAGTTTTCAATAGTCGAATATTTTGCAAAAAATCTAAAATTTCGTTCTAGTTTTTCTTTGGCTTTCAACTTTTTGGCCCAATCGGACCAAATTTGGGTCAATAATTGGTTTTTTGAGTAGTGAATTTTCGAGATTTCTGGCGATTTAGGCGCATAGGAATTCATTTTTTACCAAATTTCGGACGCTGAATCCTTTGAAGTGGTTCCCGGAGCAATCGGCACTCACCAAAGGTTCCCGGAGCAATCGGCACTCACCAAAGGTTTGTGTGTGTCAAATGAGCACTATTATCCCATTCCAAAAGAAATTTTTTGAGCCTTTTGTGTACCCGCGCGTGTTGCGGTATCATTTTCCACTAAATTTTGGCATTAAGCTGAATCAATTAGAATCAGTTCAGGAGACTCAACACTCACTCTTTTCCCTATATTCATGCTCCAAGGAATGATCAAGCATTGAGTAAAAATTTGCAACATTTCGTTTCTGGACATCATGAAATGTAGGTTATTCAAGGAATAACCAATCAACATCCAGTAATTGGTGGAATCTCGAGGTAGGATGTCAGCAAAAGTGGTGAGAAGTAGAACTAACTAGTAAAAAGGTAGTAAAGAACTTTAAGAAAAAAAAAAACCTTAACGATTTAGTGTAAAAATTACGCACAAAACGGAAAAGAGCTACAATTCTATCCATTTTGTATCAAATTTAAATTAATACCCGCAATTACCTTGTCATGTTTCTTCAGGATTTTCCTGAAACCGGTGAAATTAAGATTCTGATAGTTTTGCAGAAGGATGAGGCTGAGATAGTATTCGGAAAATGCCAGTTTCAGGTCCTGTAATTTCCTCCCCGACACGTTTCGACGTTTGTTCGATGCGGTCATGATTTCGCTCAATTTGGCTTTGCCTTTGCCAGCGACGTTTAACGCGGTTGACAATTCGCTTTTCAGGGTTGCGAATTTCCTCGTCGCTTCCGCCAGCTTTTCTGAAACAAAATACCAAGGTCAATCGTTGTTCTGAATTTAATCTGAAAAAGGGGAAATAAAGTACTAAATGGATGATTCGTCAGCAATATTGGCAGGCGTCAGACATAGGCGCCATTTGGGTGGAATTCTTCTTAGCTCGATATGTCCCCTCCAAGGTGAAACGGCAGATCTTTGATTTAAAGGCAATGGCCACCATGGTTTGTTATGGTGCACATGTCTGGGGAAGCGTTTTTTCCTCAATAAGCTGTTCAGTACCTCCTGCCTCCAATGTTGCCAGAGGAAGGTCTCAACAAGATCACAGCTCTTGAGGTGATAAGAAGAGAAGTTGGATGGGCCACCCAATGTGTGCGCACTCCACAGCGCAACCATGCACAAGTGACACAAACTTATGTTAAACGGGAACGCCAATTTCCTCTTCCAGGAATTGAATCCCAGTTGAAGGAGACCAATTTGATTCAGCAATTTTAAAAAGATGTCCCCGAGGATGTGCTCGAGAAGCACGTTCTAAAATTCATCTGCTGCCAGATAGAAGTTTTACCTGCTCTACCGGCATCCAGGTGACGGACTATGCAGAGGACCAGCCCCAAGGCGTCTATGGCAAGGTGCTGCGGTGAGCTGTTAAACCTGAACTGGCAGCCCTGGATTATGGCCAGGATTTACCTGTGCTCCCTTCGCAGCATGTGGGTCAACGAAAGAACCGACAATTTCTTGGTAGAGTTCCCATTATTGGGATACGTGCGTCTTTGCTGCCTGGGACGGGTCCTGAATAGAGAGGAACTGCAGCTGGTCGTGTTTGGTCAGGGCTCCTAGCATATTGCCGAGAGGCTGTAGAAACTTCCTTGATTGAATGTTGGATTCACACGCCTTGAGCAAACCATGATTTGTTCACGGACTTAACAGGCTCTGTGCCCTAGCAGCCCGCAATACAGTGTCTCTTGAATGGGTGGTGGAACACAGGGGCATCGAGGGCAAGCTGATGAGCTTGCCAGGAGGGGCTCCAAAACACCCTTCATGAGCTCAGAGCCGGCTGTAGGTTGACCCAAAAGAACTTTCAGAGCTGTCATCAAGGAAATGGACATGCAAGAAACACACCGACAGATGGTGGAATATTGAGGGATATGTCCACAGTAAGCAAGCAGTGGCAACCTCACTCATCATTCACCAAGGACCTACTCAGACTTGAGCGCAGTGACCTAAATGCGATAGTTGTCAGGCTTTGGTCATCTGAACCGCATTGGGGTGACTCAATTGACAACCCTATGCAGACTTTGTGAGGATGCAGACGGGACAGATGTACACACCAAGGCTATGCATTTGATGGCATTGAAAGCGGAACTGGCCGGTTTCATGCCTACTCAGTGCGTGGCTCAGCAGCATTCAGCAGGCGCCTTCAAAAAAGTGACAGCTGGTCTGGCATTGCTGAATCAACCCCCGAAGTGGTGAGTAAGGTTTTCTTACAATGTTTCTGTACATTATTCTTGACTTTAGATATGGTCACAAGTTGAAGGGATAAAATCTATTTGTTTGGGGGAAATTTGAACAATTAATCGATAGTAAAAATCGAAACGCCTTTAGTTCCTTCACAGAGGTTGGTTATTCCTTGGACCAGGAGCATGGGAAAAATGAGGAAAAACAATGAGTGTGGCTGGTCCCAGACCCATTCCAATTGATTCAGAGTCCAAAATTTAATGGAAAATGGTAACCCACACGCCTAGGTACTAGAAATCTCGAAAAACACATTCAAAATGGGTAGATAGATACCCACCAGTCGTTCTGAGACCCGTCTCATTGGATTTAGCGTCCATAATTTAGTGGAAAATGATACCCCATTCGCTTAGATTCCAAAAATCTACTTAATTTAATTGAAAATTGATTTCTGTTCCAGTTGATTCATAACCAGCCTCCAATTCCGTCTCATAGGAACAGAACAGAATCATTGTAAAGATGAAAACATTATCCTCTCAAACTGTGTCCTAATAAGATTTCAAAACCAATTCCGCTCTATAAGCGAACAGCTCCTTTTGAACGGTTCATCAAAGAAGCTGCACATTATTCGCAACGGTTTGTTATTTTAGATGTTTCTCGTTCGTGTGGGAAAGACCCTAATTTTTCGAGAAAGTCTAGAGAAATACAAAACAAAGTTTCAACCCCTTCCTGACCCATAAGTGTGTGAATCATTGGGGCAATGTGGGAATCAGGCCAATATTGCGGTGGTGTACTATGATTCAAAACATCATACCGTGAACCCTACCTACTTTAGGTTGGTTATTCCTGTTTTCATGTAAAAAGTCACTCTCAGTCAAACTCACTCTGGGCGTTTCAAGGTGTCTAGGTCAAGGTGAGAAAAAGGTCCGTCTGCCCGATCGGACCAAATTTGGGATGGAAGGGATGTAGGGGCCAAAATGTGTTTTTCGTAAAATGGATTTTCAAGATTTCTGGTACCTAGGCGTGTGGGGTGTCATTTTCCACTAAATTTTGGACGCTGAATCGATTGGAATGAGTCTCTGGATCAGAAAATCATGCGATACCGGGCATTACTTTCAATACCAATACTTGTATCTAATGGGAAGTATCGATACCAACTTTGCTGGTATTGAATAAAAAAAATTGATATCATACTCTGATCAAATTCTTTCACAGGGGTTGGTTATTCCAACAAGCAAGGGGTAAAATGGGCCCTCACTACCCATCAGGAGGACAGTGGTTTCAGCTGATTCGACTTCTACTCAAATGCACGCCATCTTGGGACGCTGCTTCTCATTCTTGTCTTCTCATGCTTTGCTAAGATCCTGTCTTCTGAATTCATCATGTTTCGAATACTTGGTTTCCTTGCCTCTACTGAAGAAATACATCCCGTGTTGAGAACAAAGTAGTTTACTTCAGTATCAAGTAACTAAGACACCAGATTATTGGGTGAGTTCTTCAGTACTTGAGTACTTCAATATTCGATTTTGTACATACCCAGGTTACCTAAGGGCACTAGGTGGTAGGAATTTGATTTACCAAGAAATACTCGAGGGTAAAATATGATTCTACACCGCTTTATGGCAACAAACTTTATAGACGCCAAGGCAGAAATGAAGCAACTTAACCTACAGTCAAGAAGACGTTTTAAGTTTGACTATCATTATTTGTCTTGTCAATTGTCACTTCTTGCTCCTGTCATCTTTATTCGAGACCGGGTGTTGTTCTTGTGCATTGTTTTCTTGATTGAAATATTCTTGTGAATTTTTAAGATTTGTTTAGTAGTTTAGTTCACAGAACGAGCAAGCGCTGATGTTGGGTCATCTAGCGCGAGCAAAAAGGTCCTACCCTGGTCGACCCAAATGGCGGGTAATTTGAACTGGCTGTTCCTTGGCATCTTTTGATCTTATAGGGAGGCCTGGGGCTGAACAGTGGCCAATCCAACTGTCTCGTCCAATGGGAGGACATGAAGACCATTTTTCCTCTTCTATATAGGAAGGCGAGAATTGTCATGGCTATGACCGCCACCTCTGTTCCTAGTGAACGATTATTTTCCAAAACAGGGACGATTCTAAGCCAGTCGCGGAACCGCTTTTCTAGCACTATTGCACCCAAAATATGGGGACTTGAATAAAGAAGAATGATATTTACACTCATAATTTATCTGACACCCAATCATGATTTTTATTATATTTTACTATGTTGATTATCAAGTTCACATTAATAATCATTCAAGTCGAAAATAGAGACTGCATTATCAATTCATTACCTAAGGATATCCTCATTTCTAATGCTTATTAATGGAGAGTATCAAATAATTCAATACTCGTTGGTATCGATACTTTTCTTTCGATACCAAGCTGGTATCGATACTTTGATTTGCCCATCCCTAGATTCTGACGGTTCCTTAAGTACCAATAAGCCTAATCTCTTATATCGCCAAGCAGTAAGATCTAAGATCCAAGAAAGACAGAGTACGATAACCCCCCCTACATCACCTATAGATGAATGGGTCGACCGTCGAGGTGATTCATCAAAGGCGGGAAATACGACCTACAACTATGACGTCACAGACGAGATGGGAACGGAATTACCGACCGATTAGACGCGGAGTTAAAATAAATGGCGTCTAGTCACACTTTTCAGATATAATAGCTAGATAATATTTTTTGAAATACAGTTACGGGGCTTGCTATCTGTCTACGGTGTTTCCATAGTCGAAAAGTACCAACTGCGAGTAGTATCATGACTATTTAGTAGGTTAATCCTCGGACCAGCATCATGGAGAGTCATTCCAATGGATTCAGCGTCCAAAATTTAGTCGAAAATGATACCCCACACGACTAGGTGCCAGAAAACCTCTTCCGTGGAGCGCCCATCGTTCCGGTACCCATCTCATTGGATTCAGCGTCCAAAATTTAGTCGAAAATGATACCCCACACGCCCAGATTGCCTGATTTTGAACCCGATCTTACCAAATTTGGGGAGAGGTAGGGGTCAAAATGTATCTTGAAAACGAATTTTTGAGAATTTTGGTGATAGCCGTGTGGGGTATCATTTTCCACTAAATTTTGGACGCTGAATCCAATGAAATCGGTCCGGGAACAATCGGTACCCTATGGATGAGGTTATGGGTCAAAATGGGTACCTATCTACCCATTTTGAATATGTATCTTTGAGATTTCTGGTACCTAGGCTTGTGGGGTATCATTTTCCACTAAATTTTGGACGCTGAATCCAATGGAATGGGTCCCGGAACGATTGGTGCCCACAAGAAGAGGTTATGGGTCAAAATTGGTATCTATCTACCCATTTTGAATACGTGTTTTCGAGATTTCTGGTACCTAGGCGTGTGGGGTATCATTTTCCACTAAAAGTTACCCCCTGAATCGATTGGAATGGGTCCGGGAACCGCCACACCCCCTGTTTCTTCAATTTTCCTCATGTTGAAGAAATTAGCCTCCATGCGCCTGATCCGATGAATAACCAACCCCTGTGAATGACTCTGCAGCGTTTTTTAAATATAACGAGCGTTATTTTACGTTACTTAAATGTAAACTTTATGCTCATCCCTTCTCCAAAGTTGATAGTGGTTATCAGTAGTTCCCAACTTGATATTTCTAACTCACACACTGTCAACCGTTCTTTCCAGAAGAAAACTGACGACAAAAATAATTTTATTCATTGACGAAAGACCTAAATACGAATTACCTGAGTAAAATGTGTTTATTTTCTTCAGCTCGGTATCGCAATAAGCGAAAAACGTTTCTTTGAAATTTTTAAAATGTCGAGTCAACTCATCTTCGTCGGCCGACTCAATCGATGGTGCTTCCTCCACCGCAGTATACAACATCGCCTTCATTTCCTGAAAACAAGAAAAATTATATTGAAAGAATATTGAAGATGAGATTAAACTTGATACAAAATGTGCCTGTACCGGTTACACAACGCTCATATTACTATTACGTTATAAGATAAAATGTAGATATCTTATTGATAGTGTCACAGATGTTATTTAAAATTCGTTTAAACAAATAGGTAGGTACCATGATTTGTTTGAGACTGTCCAGACACAAGTGAAGGTAAAAATAATTAAAAATAGCAACGTTCGTCCTGCGGTTTTCTGATAAAAACGCTTCCTCGTCAAACTACGTCGTTTACTACAACAAACCGCAGTTTCTATTATCGTGAAAATGAGGTCACGATTACAAAACTCCCATCACCATTTCGTTTATTTACGGTGAGGAAGCTGCGGTTTCGATGTCAATGCCAACGTTTTTATTTAGATCGTCTCGCCTTTTTCCCGATTCGTTCATATTTGGTCAAAATATTGATACAAATATGTTTTCGTTAAGAAGGAATGTTATTGAATTGATTGGAATAGATCATTTTCAATCGTGTCACTTCAAGGTACAAGTTTCGAGTTTACACAAAACCAACTACTGACTCGACAGTTTGGTTTCGTGCCAATTTGTTTCAAAATATATAAAACCTTCGAATATCTCCTCTACACTTTATTGTAGATACGCCAAACGTATAAGTGGAGAAACTGAAAAGTTCAATAATTTCAGAAAAGTCTGTCGGAGTTATGGTTCATTTGAGTACCCACCAAAGTGTATTCAGACACTATTGGCTCATTAATGGAAATGTCGCTTGGAGATAATATGAAGTTCCTAAGTGATCAAGAGTTGCTCTCGCTGCCCCACTGACTGTCCTTTTCAATCGTTCGCTCTCCGAGGGGATATTCCCGCTTGCCTGGAAGGTTGCATTTGTGACCCCTATCCATAAGTCTGGAGACAAGTCTGCTGTGTCAAATTATCGTGGCATTTCATCTCTGTCGACAATCCCTAAGCTGTTTGAGAAGCTGGTGGTTGGAATCATAACTCCTCTTCTGTCTCCGTCCATTCCTGTTGAGCAGCATGATTTTGTCAAGGGACGCTCCACCACAACCAACCTCCTTCTGTATCAGGAATATATTCTCAGCGCTTTCTCAGCGGGTAAGCAGGTTGACTCGGTCTCTACGGACTTTTCCAAGGCGTTCGATAGAGTTTCCCACAGCCACCTCATCGCTTGTCTGCGCTCTCTTGGTGTTCATGGCTCTTTTCTTCAATGGGTCGCGGATTATCTGGTGGATCGCTCGATGTTGATGAGGATAAGAGGCGTCGCCTCTCAGCCTTTCCCTGCCTCTTCGGGTGTGCCTCAGGGGTCACATATTGGGCCCTTGCTGTTCGTAGTCTTCTGTGGTTCGCTCTGCCGGATTTTCCCTGATGTTTCCTTCCTGATGTTTGCAGACGACCTTAAGATTTTTACCCGTGTAACATCAGCTGCTGATTGTGAGATCCTTCAGTCCGCCCTCAATGACTTCGTGGAGTGGTGTGGCGTCCATTGTCTGCAGCTTAACCCATTAAAGTGCTCGGTCAGCTCGTTTTCTCGCCTGCATGACCCTTTCATTTTCAACTACTCCATTCTTGGCACTTCTCTCCATCGCTTGCATGTTACGCGTGATCTGGGGGTCTTGTTGGATCAACAGTTAAATTTTGGCGAACACATTGACGCAGTTACTGGCCGTGCTCGGAGGGTACTGGGTTTCATAAAGCGTAACACCCGTGAATTCAGTGATGTCAAGGCCATAACGACGCTGTATTGCTCGCTTGTCCGTCCTCTCCTGGAGTATTCGTCCGTCGTGTGGTCGCCATACTACGCCACCTACGCCCACCAGATTGAGACTGTACAGCACATCTTCCTTCGTTACGTTGCTTTCAAGATTGGTATCCCGTGGCATGATCTCGACTATGGCTCAATCCTGCGTGTCTGCCGTCTTACCCCGTTGGTCGATCGTCGTGCTGTGGCCGATCAATGCTTCTTCCATAAGTTGATGAATGGAGTCATCGATTGTCCTCCTCTTCTGCAAATGATCTCCCTCAATGTGCCTCAATTTTTCTCTCGTTCGCACAATGTTTTCCTCGTTCCATTTGCACAGACAAATTACCTCAGGGACCGTCCGCTTCTCCGTCTTCCTCGTCAGGCTAATTTGATCTTGCAAGAGGCTGCCTGCGATCTATTCTCGGACTCTCTGCAAGCTTACAGGGCGCGAGCTGTTGAAGTCCTTTCTGCCAAATAATCCTTAATGATAAATAACCTTTGTTCTCATTTAATTTATATTTATATTCTTGTTAATTGGACCGTGGGTCCGTACTATAAATAAATAAATAAAAGTGATTAAAAGGCCAAACTTATCACCCTGGCCTTATCTCAACGGCGCATGCGCGTGTTTCAAGTTCAGCCTTATTGTGCCAAGTTCGGTTTTATCGGCCATTAACATGAGACACATAAGACTTATCTCGGCAGCTGCAAACTTAACGAATTGTCTGGTTATTGATCATCAAGTACAATTTTGATACATTTGCCACAGTGTTTTCCAAAATATTTGTTATTTTAGAGCTCTATTGAGGTTAGATATTGATTCCTTTGTAATATTATTAATTTTTTAATGAAAATATAGCCATGTATAAAATGTTTACACTCAGCACAGGAAGGATTTGGGGTGCTGAGGGATAGTTTGGCACGTGTATTAATTTTATACACACATTCTCAGTAGACTAGTAGTCTCAGAGTTTGGAAAAAGGAACCCTAATGAAATTGAAACGTTACCTTGTTGCCTTATACATCAATTGATGATCCATTTATTGTGCACGAAATATCAGATGTATCTATCTTTTATGTATCAATTTGATTCTATATCACAAACTGACCATATTTTGAAATACATAACAGTGCTTGCTGACGCGGAGGCATGATTGGTGCATGATGACGCCATCAAGAGCCCCACTTCAGACTTGATGAGCCCCCACAAGGGGATTTCACTCTCTTTCCTGCAGGCTGACGCCACCTGGGACCCGCCAATTCTGTTCTCAGGAGACTAACTAATGAATGATGAGTGACAGTAAGGAGGAATCATTGATGCATGATGACAACATCAAGAGCCCCACTCTAGTTTGGATGAGTCTCCACAAGAGGATTACACTCTCTTCCCTGAAGGGTAGATGCCGCTAGGACCCGCTAATTCTCTCTTCAGGAGACTAGATTGGGTCGATGCTGGGGCATGATTCTTGCATGATAACGCCATCGAAAGCACGAATTGATCATTGATGAGCCTTCACAGGGGGATTTCACTGTCTTTTTCACGGGCTGACGTCGCCTAGGACCCGCCAATTCTGTTCTCAGGAGACCTAATTATTGTTTGATAAGGACAGTGCGGAGTCATGATTGGTGCGTAATGACGCCATCAAGAACCCCACTTAAGGCATGATGAGCCTCCACAAGGGGATTTCACTACCTTCCCCGCAGGCTGACGCCACCTGGGACCCGCCAATTTTCTCCTCAGTAGACATGATCACTGTATGAGCAACGGTACGGAAGCATGATTGGTGCATGATCACGTCATAAAGAGCCCCACTTCAGTCTTGATGAGCCTCCACAAGGGGAGTTCACTCTCTTCCCTGAAGGCCGACTCCACCTGGGACCCACCAATTCTCTTTTCAGGAGACAGGATTACTGTATGACCGACGGTGCCGAGGCATTATTGATGCATGATAACGTCGTCAAATCCCATCCCAGCTCCAGTCTTAATGAGCCTCTACAAGGGGATTTCAGTCTTAATGAGCCTCTACAAGGGGATTTCACTCTGTTCCCCACGGGCTGATGCCGCCTAGGACCCGCCAATTCACTCCTCAGGACAGGATTACTGTATGAGCGAGGGTGCGGAGACATGATTGGTGCATGCTGACGTCATCAAGAGCACGAATAGATTGGACTAATGAATCATGCACCGACACTAGTGAATGCTACTCACCGGGCGAAAAAATGGGTAAAAATAGGCATTTGGAAACATGTTGCGAGAAAAAATCGTTGAAAACCAATAAGAATTCATGTGTCATACTTTAAAGTTCACCATCATCAACTTTTGACAATTTCCCAACAAAAAAAATTGGTTGAGGGATAACGTTTTCATTATATTTTCGATGTATTCTGAATCTGCAATAAAAATTTGGATTTTATATTTAAAATAAGAAGTTTGGTGTAACTTGGGCATGGTTGCACAAATGAGATATTTGTGATCCTAGCAAAAAAATGTGAAGATTAAAAAAAAAATTGTTGACTCCCATTTGGACGATTTTAAAAGAGAGGGACAACTCGTTGGGCACTCTGTATATTAGCCATGAGTCAGTACATTCGTAACTACAAGGACTAATCGGAATTATGAACAGAACTCAACCTAAAAGGCAGACAATAAGTTGTAATTTTCGTACTCGACGGCCGTTTATAATACAAGTAGCACTCACGAGCTCATTATCATTGTTTGCCAATTTCTGTCAGAAATACGTTTTATAAAAGTGAAACAATAGGATTGCCGTATCAGCTTGAGGGAACAAACCAAGAGGAAGCCCTGCCGAATGTTCTTTTTAATAATATGAATAATATGCACGGAAAAAGACAAATTAAACCTTCTGAAAAACAAATCACACGCTTACAATAATCCTATTGAAAGAATATGTGAATAGACCTCGGACCAGGAGCATGGGGACTCATTCAAATCGATTCAGCGTCCAAAATATAGTGGAAAATGATACCCCACACCCACACGCCTAAGTCGCCAAAAATCTCTAAAATGCATTTTTCACAAAACTTATTTTTACCCATACCTTATCAATTTCGGTTTGATCGGGCTGAAAAGTTACGAGTACCAGCCAGAGCCGGGAAGATACCCACCGAACAAAAATTCAGATTTTTACAAAATTTTACTATTGGCAAAAACGGCGTATGCCGAACGGGCAAGCAATTTTTAAAATGCATATATGCATATTTAATGCATAGTCTTTTACTAATGTTGGTGCATGATTCATTAGTCATCAGTTCGCGCTCTCGATGGCTTCATCATGCACCAATCATGCCTCCGCACTGACGCTCATCATAAAGTGATAAGCACCTAAGGAGAATTGGCGGGTCCCAGGTGGTGTCGACCTACGGGGAAGTGAGTGAAATCCTCCGTTGGAGGCTCATCTCGACTGGAGCAAGGCTCTTGATGGTGTCATCATGCACCAATCATGAATTCGCGCCTTCACTCATCATGGAGTAATTAGTCTCCTGAGGAGGGAATTGGTGGATCGTAGGCGGCGTCGGGCTGCGGGAAAGAGAGTGAAATCCCCTTCTGATCAGAATTGGAGCAAGGCTCTTGATGGTGTCATCATGCACCAATCATGCTTCCGCACCGTCGCTCATATAGTAATCTGGTCTCCTGAGGAGAGAATTGGCGGGTCCTAGGTGGCGTCGACCTTGGGGAAGTGAGTGAAATCCTCTTGTGGAGGCTCATTAAAACTGGTGCGGGGCTCTTGATGGCGTCATCATGCACCAATCATGCCTCCGCACCCTCGCTCATACAGTAATTTTGTCTCTTGAGAAGAGAATTGGCGGGTCCCAGGCGGCGTCGGCCTTGGGGGAAGAGAGTGAAGTCCCCTTGTGGAGGCATAGCAGTGATCAATTGGTGCTCTCTGTTGCTGCACCAATCATGCCTCTGTTGCCTTGTGGGGAAGAGAGTGAAGTCCTCTTGTGGAAGCTCATCATGCCTGAAGTGTGGTTCTTGATGGCGTCACCATGCACCAATCATGCCTCCGCGTCAGCAGGCACTATTTTGAAAACGTTTAAATGATCCGAAAATACCCTTTTTAGTGCCTAGAATTTCAAACTATGGTAAATTTGTGAAATATAATAAAATTGTAACAAGCAAAATGAATGGGATCCTCGAATCGATGGATGGGGCAGCAATGTGACGTTTCGATTTCAATATGGATCTTTTTTCCAAGTCTCTGCAAATACAAGGAAAGTAACCCAAATCCCTACAACAATGGGTGAACGTAAAAGGGCCTTACAGTAGAAGTTTGAAAGGGCCTTGCAGTAGAAGTCTGTGAAACTCGTGTTGCAACCACAATCTCACTTTTAGACAGTAACACGATAACAAACACGCACTAAAATCACATCTTCCATTCAGCAGCAATCAAAATATGATGTATTCTGGTGAATATAAAATAATCGTCTAGGACCAGTGCCATGCTTCAGTTTTGCATGTTACTGATTGTGAATTCAAGGAGGTTGCAATGGAGCTCCCAAATGAGATTGGGTCTCTCGAAAAACGTTATTCATGAGATTCATTGACCCACTAACTCGAATGACGTTCTTTTATGAGATATCTCCTGCGTTTCTGTTGTGAGTTCCAACTTGAAAAGAGACGATTAGGTAAACCAGGGAACCTTGTCGATTATCTCGGGGGGAAAATAACCGACGATAACAGCCTTGCGTTGGGAAGGTGACACCGAGTAACTCGAGCTGACACGAGGCTTTTACTCCACAAAGTTGATGGCTTAGTAAATATTTTATTTTATCAAAAGATAACACTTGGGGAAGGTCTCCAGTGGCCAATTAATCATCATTTGAGACGTTTAAAGGGCTGTTGTGACAGAAACGAGAGGACCAGCGATCACTAAAGAACTTACTCTACAAATCAACCAATGAACTACATCTTGCACTACTCTTGCAATGTCGTACCACTCATGCCAGTCAGGAAATAGAAAGGTGTTCCCTCATGGTTTAGTGTCGCTCCACTTTTTTGCTGCTAATCTGAGATAAGATTAGACTGATAGGGAATATAAGGGTTGGTTATTCCTCGGACCAGAAACATGAGGAAAATTGGGGAAAACAGAGAGTGTGGAGTGTCCCAGACTCATTCCAATTAATTCAGGGTTCAAAATTTAGTTACCTACCGAAATAGGTAGGTAGGTACCCATTTTGACCCTCACCCAGTGCCGGTGGGCGCCGTCTAAATGGCTTCAGCGATCAACATTTAATGAAAAGTGATTACATACATGCCTAAATCGCCGAAAATCCATTTTTCGAAAAACACATTTTAAACCCTCAGGGGTCAAGGACCCGTTTTGATTGGTTATTCCATGAATAATCAACCTGTTTTCATGTAAAAAGTCAATCTCTCCGATTCTACCCAAAAAATTTTCTGGGCTTTCAAGGTGTCTAGATCAAAATTAGCAAATGTCCGTCCGCCATCCACGATGATTTCGGTAGTAGACAATTTTCTAAAAATCTGAAATTTTGGTCAGGAACCCGTTTTTAGCTTTAGTTGGTCCTCGGAACTTTTCAGCCTCATAGGACCAAATTTGGGCGAGGTAGGGGTCAAAATGAGTATTTCGAAAAATGGATTTTTGAGATTTTTGGCGATCAAGGTGCGTGGGGTATCATTTTCCACTAAATTTTGGACGCTGAATCAAATGAAATGGGTCCCAGAACGATTGGTGCCCACTGCATGCGGTTATGGGTCAAAATGGGTATCGATCTAGGCGTGTGAGATATCACTGTTTTACCCAATTTTCTCCATGCTCCGAGGGATAACCAACCCCTTTGATTTTATGGAACGTCCAGAATCAAAGTTTGAGCCAATTGAAGATGGTCGACCCCTAGTGACCATCATTTGAAAACATTGATTTAATTACCAAGGAATAACCAAACAAAAACCCTTCAAATTCATCCAAAATGGTTGGTAGCGGATCTCGTTCCAGCTCAAGTTTTTCCGATCGGAGCAAATTTGAGGAGGGTATAGGTGAAAATTAATTTTTTTAAATCCAATTTTCGGGACAGTTTGAAAACTAGGCGTGTGGGGTATCATTTTCCACTAAATTTTGGACGCTGAATCGTTTGGGATGATCCTGGGACACTCCATACTCTTTGATTTCCCCATTTTTCCTGCTCCAAGTGAAAATCAACCATTGTGGATGAATTTGCAGCGTTTTTCCACCTTGGAGCTGTCATGATTGTGATACTAATTTCTAGGAGCAGTTTGGATGTTTCAAAAATTCATCAGATCGGAATGGAAAATGGGCTTGCCAGGCAAGCTCTGGTGCTGCCTCTGTCGTGCTGCACATCCATGGAGACCCTCATGCTGCCTCCAAGATAAAGTAACCTAAGATAACCTTCCCATGAAATAAAAACCTGCCTTCTTCCATGCAACCTAACTACCGTCAATTCTACACCAAACAAGTGCTTTACTGGACGTTTTAAGGTGCCCTAGTCGTTCAACTGACAGTTCCCACAAAGTGTTTTGGAGCGTTGATCTTCTTTTCACCCGTATAATGATGGTAGTTTCTGTAGGATGGGGGGGGGTCTCGTTGGGACGCAAACCTATTACACAACAACCGTCTTGTCTCGCTCCAATATAATAGAACTACTAATCGAAACGTATAGTAGCTTCTCGCGTACTCGGCTTCCGTTTTGAACGCTCCTATTGATAATAAATAACATTATATTTCAATATATTTCAGAAACACGTTTTTAATCAGGTTATGTAGAAACTATATAGTATTTCTACTTAAGTAATTCCGTTATGTAAGATAGTATAACGGTGGAACTATTCCTTGAATACACGTGCCCTTGTAGAACTACTCATTTCCAATTTAATAGATCGATATTTTGACCCCCCTCCCTCCGGATTCTGTTGTATTGTTGTAGAATAATGAAGAATAAAATGTCACCAAAATTGAAATATTTTAATAAAAACGCAGCAAATTTTCTCACAGGAGTTGGTTATTCCTCGGACCAGGCGCATGGAGACTCATTTCTTCAACATGGGGGAAATGGGTAAACAGTGGGTGCGGCGGGTCCCAGACCTATTCCAATCGATTCAGGATCCAGAATTTAGTAGAAAATGATACCCCACACGCCCAGGTACCGGAAATCTCGAAAACGCATATTCAAAATGGGTAATATATACCCAATTTGACCCATAACTTCTTCCAGAGGGTGCCAATCGTTCCGGGACCCACTTCATTGAAATTAGCGTCCAAGATTTAGCGGAAAATGATACCCCACACGCCTAGGTTCCAGAAATCTCAAAAACACATATTCAAAATGGGTAATATATACCCAATTTGACCCATAACTTCTTCCAGATGGTGCCGATCGTTTTGGGACCCATTTCATTGGATTCAGCGTCCAAAATTTAGTGGAAAATGATACCCCACTCGCCTAAATCGCCCAAAATCTCGAAAATCCATTTTTCAAAAAACACATTTTGACCCCTACCCCGCCCAAATTTGGTCCGATCGGGCTGAAAAGCTTGGAGGACCGTCCTAGGCCGGGAACAGACCCCTGACCCAAATTTCAGATTTTTAGAAAATTTTCTACTACCAAAAACGGCGTGAACGGCGGACGGCGTACGGCGGACGGCGTACGGCGGACGGACATTGACCTTTTTTGATCAGGACATCATGAAACGTCCAGAAAAAAATTTTGAGCCGAATCGGAGAGGTTGACCATTTGCATGAAAACATAGGTTGATTATTCAAGGAATAACCAACCAAAACGCAGCAAATTTTCTCACAGGAGTTGGTTATTCCACGGACTAGCAGCATGGAGACTCAATTCTTTAATAAAAGGGGAAAATGGGAGAAAAAGTGGGTGTGGCGGGTCCGGGGCCCATTCCAATCGATTCAGGGTCCAAAATTTAGTGGAAAATGGTACCCCACACGCCTAGGTACCAGAAATTTCGAAAATACATTCGAAATGGGTGAATCGATACCCATTTTGACCCATAACCTCATCCAGTGGGCGCCAATCGTTCTGGGACCCATTTCATTGGATTCAGCGTCCAAAATTTAGTGGAAAATGATACCCAACACGCCTAGGTGACAGAAATCTCGAAAATCCATTTTTCAAATTTGAGGATATTGGAGAAAATGGGTTATAAAATGGATTTTCGGTGTTAGCGGCGACGTAGGCGTGTGAGGTATCACTTTTCACTAAATTGTGGACGAATTCAATGAAATGGATCCCAGAACGATTGGCGCCCGATATTTTGGATGTTGGATAGAATATTCCATCATTTAGAGTCTGAAAATGGCCAAAATCCTGGAACCATTTTGGACAGCAAGGAGCTTTGATCGGTATCAACCTCAATGGATCCTTAGACTTCATTTATTTGAGACATAAGAGGTTTGAAACGATGACCGGAAAACAAAAACAGAAAAAACCTAGCTGTTTTCAACGTCTGATACTTATCGGAGAGTTAACTGACCTGCCATCACATCATTAGCTAGCACGATTTCTCTCGCCGTTATTCCTTTCGCAGTGTAAACTCAGAAACATCCTTATTTCTGGCGAATACCAAATTAGACGTTCAAAGTTCATCTGATTAGGTCAATCAGTTGATTTTTCCGCAATATGATCAGTATCCGAGCGTAGGATCGTGAATGAATACACAAACTACATTGATGGTAGTGCAATCTCATAGGTATACAGAATATCCTATAAAATACGTCATACACCTCATTTCCAAACAGTTTTTGTTGGTTATTCCTAGAATAATCTAAACATGTTTTCATGCTCAAGGTCATGGGAGGTCGATCGGCCTAAAAATTGACTGCATACGTTTTAATATGTCCAGAATATGTTGATGATACAAAAAATAACCGAGTAATAAAGGTACCGTCCACGCCAAATTTGGTAGTATCAAATTTTCTAAAAATTTGAAATTATGTTTAGGTGTCCGTTTCCGGCTATAGTTGGTCCTCAAAACTTTTCAGCCTTATCGGACCAAATTTGGGGTAGATAGGGGTCAAAATGTGTATTTCGAAAAATGGATTTTCCAGATTTCTGGAACCTAGACGTGTGGGGTATCATTTTCGACTAAATTTTGGACGCTGAATCCAATTAAGTGGGTCCCGGAACGGTTGGCACCCACAGAAAGAGGGTATGGGTCAAAATGGGTATCTATTAACCCATTTTGAAAGTAGATTTTCGAGATTTCTAGAACATAGGCGTGTGGGGTATCATTTTCGACTATATTTTGTACGTTGAATCCAATGAGACAGGTCCCAGAACGATTGGCACCCATTGAATGAAGTCATGGGTCAAAATGGGTATCTGTTTACCTATTTCGAATGTGTATTTCGAGTTTTCTGGTACCTAGGCCTGTGGGGTATCATTTCCCACTAAATTTAGGATGCTGAACCCTAAATCCCTGATGCGGAATAAGTCTCCGTGCTCCTAGTCCCAGATTTATTCTTCTAGTCAGAGTGATTAAAGCAAGAATCATAATAACAATAACTTTTCCTCTAACGAATAATAACCTGAGAAATTGCGCCTATAATCGAAAATTACGATATCAAAAGTACTATGCTTATCATCCTGATAACACGATCGCTCGAGAACCGTTGAAAATAACTCAAGATATCTCCTCTTCCTCCGGGAAGATAACTACTATGTCAATATCTCATATTATAACTTGATTGATAAAATGTAGATGCGTCGAGAGGACACTTGTTCGACTGTTAGGTGCCTTTGGACGCAGTTTTTTTGGTGTTTTTCCTTTTTTTCAGGGCGTGGAGGGTAGTTGAGAGAATTTTTATTTTGTTGGTAAAAACACTGTGAGCCACAGAAGGAAATGAGCATTTCAAGTGAATGATTAAAAGATAAACGATTCACAATACGTGACTTCTTAATTCTTCGTTTGCAGTTGGGTGGGTAAATATTGCACTGAGCGTAGTTTTTAGGTATAGTTTTTAGTTATAGATAATCTCACGGAAAAGACGAGCTGATTTAACTGTATTTGAGGACAATTTGACCATAAAGGATAATGTTACTTTTACTGCTATTGAAATATTGTTTATTGGTGGCGATAAGAATGTAAATATTATCTTCCTGTTTGTTCCATGTGTGCTTAAAGCTGTAGAAATAAGTACAGAATATATTGTTTTATGTTTTTAGGGGAGTTTGAGGATTACAAATACATGATTTTTGTCGGTTTGGTGGTCTCAAGATGCAACAGGTTATTGAAATTAACAAAGAAAACACGTCACTTACTTCGTAATTGATATACTGCTTCCTCCACTCCGGCGTAATGTGCGCCGTCAGGTGTTCGGCGAATTTCATCGTGAAGCCTCGCCGCAACTACTCGTACACGACTCGTCACGGGCGTCCGCGTCGTGACGACGGAGGGACGCTCACGGACGACGCAGCAAAGAACGAACGCCGCGACACGAGGGGACACACTGGAGGTAACAAAAGAACGGTGTCGGCGGTCTAGGGGAGGGGATGGCCGCCAGCTGGGGACTGGGGGGCCGCCTTTCCTTCGAACGAGT
The DNA here is from genome assembly GCA_019603395.1 of Cyrtorhinus lividipennis. Classification (NCBI taxonomy): domain Eukaryota; kingdom Metazoa; phylum Arthropoda; class Insecta; order Hemiptera; family Miridae; genus Cyrtorhinus; species Cyrtorhinus lividipennis. The sequence continues at coordinate 25,183,693 of CM034001.1, read as the reverse complement.
CGCACACCGACCGTCTACGCCTTTCTTGGTCGCTGGAGATGTTAACCTTCCTAACACCACGGAGGTCGCTTACCCACAAGCTCATTTTCTAGTGAAAAACTTGTGAAAAAATGTGTAAATTTTCCTAAAATTAATGACATTTGCCTCAAAACTATCTAGAATGCAATGAGCAAGATTCTATGAAATTTTCTGTGATACCAAATTACGCAGTTTCTCATTTCCAAAATGAGGGTTGGTTATTCCTCGAATGGGGGAAACAGTGGGTGTGGCGGGTCCCGGACCCATTCCAATCGATTCAGGATCCAAAATTTAGTGGAAAATGATACCCCACACGCCTAGGTACCAGAAATCCCGAAAACACATATTCAAAATGGGTAATATATACCCAATTTGACCCATAACTTCTTCCAGTCGGTACCAATCGTTCTGGGACCCATTTCATTGGATTCAGCGTCCAAAATTTAGTGGAAAATGATACCCCACACGCCTAGGTACCAGAAATCCCGAAAACACATATTCAAAATGGGTAATATATACCCAATTTGACCCATAACTTCTTCCAGTCGGTACCAATCGTTCTGGGATCCATTTCATTGGATTAAGCGTCCAAAATTTAGTGGAAAATGATAACCCACTCGCCTAGATCTCTCAAAATCTCGAAAATAAATTTTTCAAAAAACACATTTTGAGTGTGGAGTGTCCCGGACTTCAGCATATTCAGAGTTCAAAATGTAGCGGAAAATAATACCCCACACGACCATTTTCCGAAAAATTTCGAAAATCAAGTTTAAAACCATATTCATGGTTTAAAACGCGGCAAATTCATTCATAGGGGTTGGTTATTCCTTGGACTAGGAGCATAGAGATTCATTATAATCGATTCAGCTTTCAAAATTTAGTGAAAAATGATACCCCACACGCCTAGGTACGCAGAAATCTCAAAACCCCACATTCAAAATAGGTATGTAGTTGCCCATTTTGACCCATACTCATCTCCAGTGGACAGCAGTCGGTCCAGGACCCATCTCAATTGGGTCAAAGTAAGAAATTAACGGGAAAAATAATACTTCACATAAGTTTCAAATTTTTAGAAATGTTTCTACCCCCGAAAATGGGCTGATATTTTGGTTTTTGACCACCTCCTTATTGAGTACCTACTATAAACGAGTGTGGAAGTCAACAAACCGTTTTAAAATTAACTTTTTCGGCTTTAGGAACAGGCCATCTCCATTGACATTACATGCTCAAGTTGTTTCATGGTCACATGTCCACTCCGATGATTTCAAATTATAGTGTAATGAATAACATCTAAACTAAATTCACGATCTGACACACGCACACGCCAAGATTCAAGTCACTTAAAACAAAAAAAATCCATCAAAATCAATCATGAATACCACATATTCAGTGCTAGTAGCTTGCAAGGTGAGTTTCTCTTTTATGATGAACTGGATGAAATAATATTGAAACGAACACAGTTGTATTGAAACCAAGAATTCCCAAACAGGAAATTGAAACCCTAGAATCCATTCATAGAGATTGGTTAATGGTCCCAGACACATTCATATCCATTTAGGGTCCAACATTTAGTGGAAAATGATACCACACACGCCTAGGTACCAGAAATCTCGAAAACACATATTGAAAATGGCAAATAGATACCCATTTTGACCCCATAACCTCTTTCGGTGGGCGCCAATCGTTCTGGGACCCCTCTCATTGGATTAAGCGTCCAAAATTTAGTCAAAATGATACCCCACACTCCTATTTAGCCAAGCATCTTGAAAATCCATTTTTCGAAAAACTTTATTTTAACCCCTACCTTTCAAATTTAGTCCGATTGGGCTGAAATGTTTCGAGGACCCACATAAAGATCAAGAAAGAACTCCAAGACACATGCCGCAATTACAGATGTGGTGTCTAAAATAGCAAATGGGCTCCATGAAAACAGAAATGTGTAATAGGCAGATATTTACGGATATCACATAAGCACTTTACAGTAAAAAAACATCAAGACTAATACTTTAGCTGGAGAGGATCTGGCTGGACAGCGTGCTGCAAAGTGATTATCCTCTTACGACTAGAGTAGGCAGCAAATTGTGTCCTCCATATTACAAGACATAATACGAGTACCGTAAGTAAACCATACCGAATAAACTGTGGAGCCCCTCAAGGATCAGTACTCAGTCCTCTGTTGTTTCTGGCTCTTATAAATGAATTGAATTTAAAAGAAAATGTAAGAAACCTGGTTTGCTCTTACTGATATGGCGGTAATTAACTACTACTACTACTGTACTACTTTAACTACTACTGTACTACTTTAGTACTACTGTACTACTGTGCAGATGCAAGGGCCTAATTGAAAGCCATTTATTGGGGGCTAGTGGAAATAAATCAAAATTCAAGTAAAGAACAAAGGCCTATTTATTTGAGAAAATAAATGAGAGTACTAGGTATTAATCGAAGATGTCATTTCCAATAAACGTGGATGAGAAATCACATATGTGAATAGGCAAAGTAGCTATTATGACAATAAAGTGGTAGATAGCATAATTAGTTGTTATGGAACAGTATAGTATAGTGGATTTGGAGTTTTATATTGGTATTATCGCGAACAAAAACAAGTAATGAGGTTTTAGGTAACAACTAAGGAATGGTCTTTGACCTTTAGAGGAAATTGACAACATAAACAACAAACTACAACCAATTTCCTGTGAACAATGCCAACATTGAACTGATTGCATGGATTTTATTCAGGTTGCCAGGAGAATGCTGTGGCCATTGAAGGGATTTACAAGACCCAAAATGGTGAGTTCATGTTTTAAGTACCACTTGATTGCAGCGTACTTCTACCAAAGCCAGAATGGTTTTCGGCAATAAACGGGGTTCAATACCATTATAGATTATTCAGTAGCCTACTAGACCAGATCTATCCTGTCTCCTGAAGCTTCAATGCGGCAATTCATCAGATGTTAACCAGGACACAGGAATCAAGACTGCATTGTGCATGCACCCATATCTCAAACTGCTGGTGACAGTCCAAATAACTCCCAATAACTCCACACTCCAAATTCTCAAAGCGCTGTCAACTATTCCACAATGGTTGATTATTCCCACACGCCTAGGTAGAAATAGGCAGGTGCCTGTTATGCTACCTTACATAATTATTGAAACACTCAAGCGATAAATAGAGAAGAGACAGATGGGATGGAGAAGATCCAATCTTGGGAGTCCTGGAGGGGAGACATACCTGGCCACATCCCTGCCAACAGTAAGGAGGAGCATGGCGAAAATTCACCCTCTCCTTGCCATAAAAAGGCTCCACAGGCCAGAATCGGGGGATTCTAATATCAGCCAAGGAAGAAGCCTCCTTCTTTCAGGCATCAGCTCTTAAGCTCCTACTACTATCTTGAGCTCCTACTACTGTCTTTCATTTTTGAACCAATGCCAAGCATAACTCGAGCTAACTTGTGAAACAACTGTGTTTATTGAGTGATGGCATCCTGACTAGTTGCATCCCATGACGAAACTTAGGAATTGAAACTCCCTAACAAACTCCTGTCACTGGTGGTGCATCAAAATCTATGGTATCCAATGTATTGATCTCAAACAATCTTCAGTCTTTGGCAAAAACCAAAATACTACAAAGTTTCATGGTGGCATCCTAACATGTTGCATCGCTTGCCAGTAGTACAAAATTTCCCTTCATATAGGTAGGAACTAGCCAAAAAATAACCTTGCTTTACCAGTGGCATTGGTTCCCATTGCATCCCAGGACTGGCAGGTTCAAACCACTCAGCTCATTGTATCAGTTGAGTCTAAAGCAACTGTTCTGGCCTGAATCCAAGTTTTATTCTACCAAGATATATAAAAAGAAGATCCTTAAGGAAACAATAAAAGTGTCAGTATTGATGCCAGAAACTAGCAAACTTCGCAACTTGTCGAAACCTGGTGTGAGGGTTGTGAATGACCCACCTTTATTGGACACCAATTTGTCCAGGACTCATCTCAATGGATTCAGTTTCAACAATTTAGTGGGAAATGGTACATCACAGAATGGATGTATTCATGCTTTGTTAGAAGTATTTGCCATATGCCATAATGATCAATCAGGAAATGGCTATTGAATCTACGAGAAATGCGTTTAAGCGAGCTGCGGCTACAATATTTGGAGCCACAGGTCTACTGAATAATAAATTGATTAGGATGATTCAGTGAGAGGCTGGATCTTGAGGAGATTCAACGCTGCATTATCTAGGCAATGAACAGTGGTAACTGGGTAAACATTCCGAAGGGGCTCATAATTATGTGGAAGTTGGATTAATTAAATGTGTATGCTAACGAATCATAGAGATAGATCTACGAGACGTTACCCTTCAACTCACAAGACAACTGATGTTTTCTTGAGCCTCTGTAGCTGAACGCCATTTTAACCTAAATGCTCTTTGTGAGTTGCAGGTACCGTCTCGAAACCTCTCCACTGGATGGGCTCTGACCATGAAATCGTTGAAAAAAAGCGACAAAAATTGCCGAGCAGAACCGTGCCCACCTAAACCTGCCAAATGCAAGCCTCGTCCTTGCCTGCCGCCATGCCACGCTTGCCCTCAAGAGGATCCGAATTGGCACTGCCCCTACGTCCCTCCTCCATGCCCCAAGAGGAAACCATGCTGCACCATCAGCAGCACAGCCGATCCCCACGAGCATAAGGCAAATAAGTTGATTGTTCAAGGACTGAAGCTTAGGCCAGAGTGAACAGTACAGGGTGGCGGATGTTTTTCAATACTGAATTACTGCGACTGAAAAACATCCCTTTTCCTCAGCACAACCCTGTCATTTCCTGCATGCGTTGACATCAACAGTAGCAATTCCTACCCAGTCAATTTCAATAGGTAAAAGTATTTCTAGAGACCCAAATAGCTCGATTTACAGTTTATCCATGGCAAAGAAGCTTGCTTCATTTGACAAGAATAATTTTCCAAGGCTTCCTCTCAACTCAAACCTTTCTCCGCCTTAGATATCATGTAGGTACTTGTGTACAATGAAGTTTTCATTTATGTGGGATATTACTTTCAGGATATGAGCTGCCCAACTGACCACTGTGAGAAAAAGTATGTCCAGAGTGACTCTCCACCACCACCAAGAAGGTATGTTTCTTGTAGCAGTATTTACCTAGTTTTTTGGACTACTGAATTGGATCCAACCCAAGCCCTAACAGTTCTGTTCCGTAATGATACATGTTGATAATGATTAATACCAATCAGCTTTCTATCATAAAGATGTATGCCGTGCATATCTTCTGAGCTGTGCAAAAATAAGAAGTTTGGTGATGGAGTATGTTGGCAAAAGATCAGGTGGAGGTGTATCCAGTTAGTTTTAAGGTTTATCAGGTAGCGTAGATTCAGGGGTACAGCAGGTAGCAGTGGTATCCCTGACTAAATGAAGAAGAAGGAAGAGAAAAATCCAAAAGTTTAATTAGGGCGCATTCTGACGGTTTAACATTCAGTGCAGGAGGCGCCTGGGTCCCTGTGGGTCATCTTGTCTATGCACAAGGTTGTTTGATCCATCATTTGCTTCAGTATGAGACCATCTTTCAAAAAAGCCATAGACAATGTCGCTCTGCCCATTAGTTCCAAATTCCCATGCGAAATTATCCAAAACGCCCTTTCAACATAAAAACATCTCAGGGTGGTAGGATGGACACGTTTTGCAGGCCCTGCTTTGAATGTGATAAAAAACCAGATGATAGATCATGATTGATAGAGGTGATAGGTATCCATATCCATGGAATGAGAAATGATGCAGGGACTCTGTTTGTGGTAGTTCTCATTTGTGATCCAGGGCTAGCCTGAATCACCATCAGGTCACCACAATCAGGCCTAGCATGAGTGTGTCTCCATATCTTCACACTGATTGTTCAGCATTATTGTGAAGGGTGTAAATTGCAGAAGTTCCTTCACATTTATTGTGATTCCTCTGCTCACCACCAGATTTTCTTCAAGTAGTAGGATAACCAATTAGTTTAGGAGCCTCAAGTTGAAAGGTTATAACAGGAGATTCTCCATGTTGGTGTATCTCTGAAATCCTTTTGGATGTGACTTATTCGCTGCTTTCTTGGTCAATCATTTGGTTCATGTAATTCTGTCCAGAAATTATTGAGTTGGGCCATTCAACTTCCCTGTTTCCAAATCTGTTGGCAGTATGTAAATTGATGGAGTACTGGATTTTTGTTGACAAAATCTGCTTAAAAATAATAAAATAAGCCTCCTGCAAGATGCTCCCTAGCTGGTTCCAGCCTACAAAAGATTTCAGTTCTGTTTGGCTAAAAAGCAAATAACAATCTTTACAAAGACAAGGATTTTTGTGGTAAAGCATTCATGAACTAGTTTTGTACCTAGCTGACATGTCATTTGTTTTACCTGAAGTTTTTTGTTAAGCAAACTCATTTGGACTATTCCAAGCACCACTGCCTTAGGTGTGGTATCCTCCATTCCACAGCCATGCTACGCTCCTGGTAGCGGTTGGAATTTATACCAAGCTTGGTTGTGGTCAGTCCATTTAGTGTACAACTATTTCATACAAGGGAAGAGGAAGAAAATATAGGGTATTTACTGAGGCCACAAAGCTCCAATATGCAGAGAAGGCAAGAAACATTGTATCTCATCTTGCTCTGTATTGCAATAATGTTATGGGACTGCTTGTTTTCATTGTAGTAATGAGCAAATGATGAATACCCAAAGCCACATAGTGCCATGGTGGCTTTAGAATCAACAATACAGAGAGAGACCTTACAGGAGTCAACAATGATTCAGAAAAACCCCTTCAACACCATGCCCACAGCTCCAAAACTGAAATTAGTGTTTCTTTCATTTAGGTTGACCAGGTGTGAGCGTCCAGGAGCATCTGAAGACCCTTGCTGCCCTCGAACTCCCAAATGTCCAAATCCATGCCTGAAACCTGGCGACAAAAAGCCAGACGACTGTGGCGAAAGTGACTGCCCTGAAAGGCCAGCACCGCCTGACCCTTGCAAAATTGAAGGTGAAATCTGCTCATTTGACAATTGCGAGTTCAAGAAGCCAGAAGTCTGCTGCTCATCGCTGCCCAAAGATCCCAAATGCTGCCCTAGGAGGCAGAAAGCGTGAGTTTGTCAAATGTGGTTGCCATAAAAATTACCTACACCATAGTTGTAGGCAATTGAATTATTTCTCCGGCTTATGTTGTTAGGAAAAAGAAGAAAAGAGTCATCAAGAAGAGTTGCTGCTTGGATTTGGATCCCAACTGGCCTCCAAAACGGCCAGAATGTGATTGCAAGTTTCCAGAAAAAGAAGTTGGGATGAGCCAACAAAACGTTAAACGAAAGAACGATTTCTGGGATGGTCTGTGCTGACCTAGAGCACAGCTGGGCGTGGTAGGCTCTAATGGAGGTTGATGTGGAATAAATTTTCTTTCGATTGTTGCCTATTAAGGTCGTATTGACTGTCAAATCTAAGTACAACAAAGATGGAGATTAGTATGTTCAGTTCTACTTGGTCTCTTGCAAGTATCAGTCATGCACAGTAGCTTGAAACATGGTAAGTATAACATCTTATTGATGAAGTGGAATGGGATATGTGTATCCTACTTTGGGACCAAGTGGCTGAACAAAATGGGGTGTACCCATGGGTTTTATTTTCCAAGGATGTCCATAACTATGAAAGAGGAGAAAGGTGTCAGATACATCAGAAATACTTAGTGTGGATGATGAGATGGGGGCTACCCGCTGAATGGTGACGTCACAACTTGTGTGTAAAAAAGTGAAATGACTGCTGAAGCAGTCCTTCAGATCTTGCATCGACGGGTATTTGAATAGGAAGTACATCATTAGCTGTTTTTTTTAATAATCGGTCCAGTCAGTTTATTGTGCAGTATTTCCCTATATTAGTAGGATTTCTAAGCGAAGGCTGTGCGGAAGAAAGCATACTCAATTTTACAGTTATTACTAAATCTGGTGTTTGCTGTGTGAGATGGAAGGTTGCAGTATTTTGTTTTTATTATTTGTTTAATATTGTTAAGAGCGATTAATTTATTAGAAAGCAAAATCTGCAATTCCAGGAAAAGTTGCACAGTATGATGTTCAAGCCTGCTTTTCCTGGCAAGCTTCCTAATGACAGCTTTCTGCGTTTTCATAAGTGGATCCAGTGCTGTAAGTACTGCTTCAAACAGGGAGGCAGTAAATAAGCACGGATTCGACCATACAACACACTCGCTTACACAAATCTCGGTCCAGAGTCGGTGCATGCTTTGAAAATATACAGTAGTTTCCTGAGCTTCAAGTTGGCGTTTTGTATTTGCTGTTCAAACTTCATGCTGTCAAAAATTACTCCTAGGTATCTGGCACAATGACTTGGTAGGTTGTACATTGTAATAACCTGCAGTGACAATCTTGGATGATAATATTGGTGATAGCACAGGTGGGTTTTGGTTGTCCATACTGAATAGGACAGTTTTTGCGACATTCAATGTTAATTTATCTACTAATGATGCTAAATCCACTATCAGCTATTATAGCAGTTTAATCCACTATCAGCCAAAATACTTTGATGTAGTACAAATGGTTACTTGAAATGTTTGTAATTTGTACAAATCTGATTTCCCTTGCAATTCTGTTATCTTAGTGTACAGCAAAATTATGTTTGATGTTGAGTCATTTTCAATAAGCTAGTACAAGCAGTATCACATAATAAAAGCTTGACTGTAGGATCTTACATAGCAATTATTATGACTAGGCATTGGTAGAGGACTCCAACTTGCCGCTAACTATGCTATCATCTCCAGAACGCTTCATAGCTAATCTATTCTCTCTTTACTTGAGTGGTTAAATACTGTAACTATTTATATTTTTTTCGTAAATAATTTATTACAATCGTTCACTTGAATACACTGTTCACATTTGCGCACTTACACAAAGACACAATTGTAAGGCGGTTGTCGCACTATTTATAACACGGCACGATTTATAACCCGAAGCGTCTATATCCAGGACTCCAAACTGAACAGCACTGCGCGGCTGTTCCTGGGTCCATTTTATACTTGCTGCCTGGCCGAGAACTGTCTCGAGTGAATGGGAAGGTTCCAGCCAATTTGACACAACGCACGATTTCTCAAAATGACTCCCTTAGCCCTCCACAGGTCGTTGATCCTGCGACCCAGGCAGCCCATTTGACGGGCGCAGGTGCCAGCTCGCAACAATACCTACTATACATCTAATTAATGGGGTCCACTGATTTTTGGACGCTGAATCTATTGAAATGAGTCTCCATGCTCCTAATCCGAGGAATAACCAACCCCTGTGTAAGAATTTGCAGTGTTTTTAATTTAGAATAGGTAGAGGACTTTACAGAGGGACAGGTCACTTACCTGCTGGATAGCCCTGCGTACTGGCTATATGCGTGGGAATTTATAGTTTCTAGCTAATGTTCAATAGACTTTGAATATCAGGGGTTGCGGAACCTTACATTCGATAGCCACACTACGCTCCTAATCATATGAACAAAATACCATATCCAGCAAAACACTCATTTTCAGGTTGCATCCGGAAAAAAATTGCATTTTTGTTGTACTTAGCTTTATTTCATCCAATTGAAAATACACAGACGCCTTAACGTACCACTTTTGTTTCTCACCTTAAAGATAAAGAAAATGCGAGTGTCAGCTTTTCAGACAACATACAAGTTTTCACGCTTAAATTACGACATAATATACCAACTAAAACGATGGAAGGCACTTAACGATTTTTTTCCCCAACAAAAGTCGGTTACGCTGAGTAGTGAGTGCAAAGCCTCAAGACAATCGGATCAGCCAGTTGAATTCTTTTCAGAAAAGATTGGTATGGCACCGTCGCACGAAATTTATTCCGAATTCATGGTCGATGAAAAGTTATTGAAGCGACGAGAGGAAACAGATACTTGCTAGTGTGAAATTAAGAATAACTAAAGACGAAACAACAAATCAAACAACTTCAATAAGTTCTTTCTATCACAGGATATAGAACGGATAACAACCAGATTCTTATCGTTGATGGCGATCAAAAAACGCATTTTCCTTTCAATAAATCGACAATACTGAAGACAGCGACGAATTGGTTCCGAAAAATTCAAAAATCTATTAAATGATTGAAGGATTAAAGCCGATGTAGCGCAAATAAAATCACGCGAGACGTAATATAGGTACAAATATTGTTATACCATCTAAAACATTCTCTTTTCTGGAAATATATTTCTCACAATCTTCATTCTGAGTTAGCATCGATAGCTCAGCTAATAAATTAACCAAAAGAGAAGTCGATACAGCAGATACAGTTTATTTTATGAACAAAATTATTGAATTATAGAAAATATGTTGACAATAACGTAAGGAAACTCCAAATTTAGCATTTTTTCACGCCAAATTGGAGGTTTTTCCGTTTCAAATCGGTTGTATTTAAGAAAAAAATCAATTATACTTCGGTAGAAAGTGGTCACTACTGGCAGCAAGTCTGCCCATCAGGTGGGCCGATCAGCAAATTTGAAGGATGACAAATATTATTATTTAATTCTGGGGAAGCAATAACAACAAATTAGCGTGTGAAACGTAACATTCAACAAGGATGAACATAATTAATGAAAACAATTTCCGTCAAACTTCAATTTGATGTGTAAAACCTCCAAATTGAAATGGACAATCCACAATTTGTAGGGTAAAACCTCAAATTTGACGAACTGCGACTGCTTCAATCAGGTTTCCTTTGAAGAGTTGAAAATTGTGTAAGCGATTCAAGCACAAATACTCCAGTTTGCGATGCTTCAGTCAGTCTGAGGGCTGTTATCGGGCTTTGATAAGACTCTGCCACCTCTGTACAGGTTGCTTCTGCACATTGGCTTCCCTTACAAGTCTCATTGGATCCTAGGGCTATTCATAAGGGCTTCAGAATCTTCAAAACCCGCAAGTTGAAACGGACAACCCACAATTTGTTGAGTTAAACCTCAAATTTGAAGTCTACTTCAATCAGGTTCGCTCAGAAGAGTTTGAAATGAGATAAGCGATTGGCTGAGTACAAATACTCCAGTTTGCAATGCTTCAGTCAGTCTGAGGGCTGTTATCGGGCTTTGATAAGACTCTGCCATCTCGGTACACGTTGCTTCTGCATATTGGCTTCCCTTACAAGTCTCATTGGATCCTAGGGCTACTCATAAGCGCTGATTTAAGGGCGTTCACGAGCTAATAGGTGTTCTCTTGCAGTAAAAAGGCTCAGTAGGCGAGTAAACCCCTTCAATGAAACTCATCCTTATCACCTAGTGTTTGTAACAAAAGTAATTTCGTGAATTTTGTACAGACAAATCGTTTTTAGAAGTTAGAAATAGCGGCCCAATTTTGAAAATTCATGCATTTTCAAGGTAGATTACATCAAATCAAACGCCTAATTCATAGTCTTTAAAATAAATCAACGTAAACAGTCCATATCTTCAAGGGATTCCTTGAAAGCTTGTGGACGAAACTATCCACAAAAGAAGATAGGGTCGTCCAAAACTGCGGTGGTTGGACGGTGTGGCAGGAGATGCAGGACCGTTCTGGGAATTGGAACTGAAAGCGGCAGCAAGGAACAGAGATGACTGGACATCACTCCAAGCCCTGATCCCTCAAAAGCTTGTGAACGAAACTATCCACAAAAGAAGAAGATAAGGCCGACCAAAACTGCGGTGGTTGGACGTGTGTGGCAGGACCGTTCAATTGAACTGAAACTGCAGGAAAATGGACCCTCCAGAAGCTGACCCTCAAAAGACTAAACTATCCACAAAGAATGGGCGACCCGTCTCGGTTTGGACGGTTCGGAATGCAGCGTTCTGGGAATTCAAGCGGTAGGGACAGAGATGACTGGACATCACTCCAGGAGGCCCTGATCCCTCGAAAGCTTGTGAACGAAACTATCCACAAAAGAAGAAGATAAGGTCGACCAAAACTGCGGTGGTTGGACGGTGTGGCAGGAGATGCAGGACCGTTCTGGGAATTCGGAACTGGAAAGCGGCAGCAAGGAACAGAGATGACTGGGCATCGCTCCAAGAGGCCCTGATCTCTCGCGGATTGCGTCGCCATGAATGAAGAAGATGGTGTTTTCTCTTATACTACTAATGATGGCCTAAAACCCGAAACCGACTTAAAATTGTACGTTTTCGTGGAAACAACTACTTCTAACCATTTCCATCTGCATTTCCACAATTTCTTTGCATGTGACTTACGTCGTTGGAGTCCACACCTAGTTGGATTATAATCGGACGCAGGGCCCCAAAAACGACTCTGGCGATCTAGGTACTTCAAGAAGAAACAAAATTTCATTCATTGCTGCGAACATTTATTTTGGGAAACCATCCCTGCATGAAACCTCCGAAGACTAGTTTCAACACATGATATCGCCTTCATTATGACTGAAGCAAAACTAAGTACCTGAACCCTCATAACAGGGTTCAATAATGTGCAATCAAACGAAAAACCATTTGAAATTTCTCCGCTTGAAACTGACGACGGGTAACGTATTTACAAAAACCTTACATTTCTTCGACGTTTGATATAAAGATCGTCAACCTTTTGCCTTATTCAACACCCCTTTGTACCTTAACACTTTATTACAAAAATATGTTTGTTATTGAGCTCTTCTTCATATGACTACATACGCGTTAAATGGTATGCCGAGCGATTAAAAGCGCCTTTTGAGGACTTCCTCAAAAATACAAAACATGCAAACAAGAGATTAAACGATACAACGCTGCGTAATTTGAAACAATCGCTGAAGTAATCGGTGAAAAAGAAATTTTCAAAACTGAAATTTCAGCTTCTAATGCGAATTTGACTACTGCTGATAAAATTTCGTACGTATATACCACTTTTATGTACAAAAAAGGTAAAACGATTCTTCAAGCAAAATAAAAACAGGAACAGGTTTGACCATTCATGAAATAATTTTAAATTTCACGCAATATCCGTCTCTGAAAGGAGGTGGTGGTTCGCTTCATGTAACGTGCGGAATTGTCATTATTTTCGATAACGAGCCAGCGTTTACCGTCCGAGAGGTTTTCCGCCAAAGTTGAACGTTGAAGGAACGGTTTGATTGACGAAATTATAACCTGAAATCAACAATCAAACGTCAGATTAAAGGGAATGTAAATGGCAGATGTAACCTAGGAGGATGGCATCGATAGGTAACTGATGAGTGGCTAAAAACTACTTATTTGGTTGGCTGGAATGCCCGTGTGGGGTTGGAATGCTGTAAAGGTAAAGCAGGGTCCGGCGCGGTAGGCCGGGAGGGGTATACATGGCCGGCATAACGTCCTACAGGGGTTGATTATTCCTTGGAGTAGGCGCATGGAGACTCATTTCAATTGATTCAGCATCCATAACCTCTTCCGGTGGGCGCCAACAGTTCCAGGAACTGTCTCATTGGATTCAGCGTCAAAAATTTAGTGGAAACTGATACCCCACACGCCTAGGTACGAAAAATCTCGAAAACACGCATTCAAAATGGGTAGGTAGATACCCATTTTGAACCATAACCTCTACCGATGAGTGCCAATCGTTTTGAGACCCGTCTCTTTGGATTCAACGTCCAACATTTAGTGGAAAATGGTCCCCATGCGCATGGATCACCGAAAATCTTGAAAATCCATTTTTCGAAATACACATTTTGACCCCTACTGTTCCCTAGGTGTTTGGAATCTAGGAAAGACACCAAAAACACAAAATAAAGTGACACCATGCTACCTGCTGCTCGAAAAATCACGGATCATAACCAGTACTCAGCTCGTAGTGTACGTACCAACGGATTAAACAGAGGACTTCTTAATGGGGCAGATTAAGGCAATAATTAAACGAAGGAAACGAATTTGGATGAATCTGAATGAAATTTTGATTAGTCTAGAACCTTCAAGTATCGGTAGGTAGAACGATAATTTGTTGTAATTCTTAAAAATTTATGTGAGGGTGCTTTTTTTTCTTTTTTTAGTAATTATATTAAAAATTACTATGAGATAAATGTCCTCCAACCAGAGAAAGTCAACAAACAAGTAGGTAATTTAGATCAAGATGGCAGAGCGGTAGAAGTAGCAAGAAGCAACGTCCATCTAATGATGCTGGATCAATGGATAATTATGAATTTATTTACATTCGAATGGCCATTTGATTATGGAGATCATTCGGATACAAGATATTCGATTTTGAAAATCATTCGATTAGCCCATCCCTAGTTCTAAAAGACAGCTAGCGCGCGTGGTGGTCACTTGGTGCACCACCGCGAAATTCAGAAATATTTGATTTTATGTCCCGAGTCAAGAGATGAAATGTACACGACAAAATCGAATATTTGACTGTTCCTTTTCTCCAGAAGCAAATGAGATATTAATTCGATTGATTTATTGATTATATATGATTGATGTCTTGACACTAGACCCTTCCTCCAATTGGGCGAAAAGGCAAATTCTTTTGAAAAGGCCATATCAACACCCTCTCATCTATGGTGAACGGCTAAAATATAATTAACAACTAAAATGAGTTAATTCCGTTAGGATTAGTTTATGTGAATACGTTGTGAGAATAGTAAGTCTTGTCTCAAATATTTTGTGTAAGAAGCGAACGCTTTCGACTTTCAGATTAGGATAGTAAAGACTTAATTGGGGACTAAAATGGGGCAGTAGGGTCAAAAAAACGTGCTTTGGGTAAGCAAAATATCTAATTTTATTTTTATTTATTTGTTTTGCATGGTTTTTGCACCAATTTGTGGCAAAGGGGAATGAGAAAATATTAAATACGGGCATGTAACACAATAGCTGTCAAGTACCTCCACTCTGTTCAATCTTTTTGCTCTCAGCAGCAGCTTTCCTTTGGTCAGCCAAAACGAGGATCTCCCGCAGTTGGTTTTGCTGATCGGTCGATAGATGGCTAGTAAGAGCAGCATACCACATTGGATCGCTAACCTCCAAACCTGAAACAGTGCAAAGATGAATCAAGGACGGATGTCTTAATATTTGTGAAGATATCTTGTATTGATCATTGGAGAACGGCATTGTTCTACTCAACTATAACAACCAATAATTAATGCATAGGTACTTGGCACAATCACAGCCACAGAAATGTGTGAAAAATAACACGATAATTAACTTATGTCCCAATTCTCACAGATAGATTCCAGTTTGCGCCAGATCAGAACCAAATTTGGAGGCTCAAAAATCGTAATAACTGACCCACCCTTTGGCAGGCAGGGTGTTATGAATGTCAGCCAAACCCTTGGGGACCGCATCCCCTGGAGGGCCACTAGCAGAGCAGGACAGGGCACTGGACTCTGCCCATTGAAGCAGAGCTAAGGCAAAGCTTCACAGACCCTCCTCCCCCCACTCATTGAGTTAGGAAACTACGGTCCTAAGCAATGGCTGTTCGTAGGGATCCTGGTTGTGGCAAAGCCATAGGGGTTTTACCATATGAGGGTGCCAACGAAGGAGGGGCCTCTGCTGCATACGTGAAGGATGTACCAATGCAAACCGGCTCTGTGAGTTGAGATGGAATACTCGGGTACCACTCTGTTCAAGTGGAAGTGCGAGCTAGAATGCTACCAAAACTCAGTACTTAAGGGGAGCTGTTTACTACCTCCTATCTAAGCCCTGCTGAATGTAGGGACACTCATTCCTGCCATTATGGCTGCCTCCTCGTTTCTTGCAGCGGGTGGGGGAAGAAGCATAACCCCTCCGCTGAGCTCTCCTACAAATTGTGACTCATTTCCTTGAATTGGGGTGAGAAACACATTAGACATTGTCTGAATTCCCACGCACAGATTCCAATTTGTGCCAGGTTAGAACCAAATTTGGAGGCTCAAAGGAACTCACCTCCAGCAACTTCAACACAAATAATAAATAATCACGATTGAACATACCTTGAAGAACTTGTCTGAAAACTACATATTCGTCTATTTCACATTTTTCTTCATCTATGGGGGTCGTGTAAGCTTCCAGGCTGCAGGCATCAGCACCGTCAAAATCATCTTCGTCAGAATCGTCGTCGTCGTCATCTTCACCATCCTGCTGAAAGGACAATCCAGAATTCAATGGAAGCTTTTTCTTCGGGCAAAGAGGCCACAAGAAGACTTAAGAATAAGAATGGAAGGAGTAAATTGGTCCACAGGAGTTAAGATGTGGCTATAGTCTGTCCTTTAGAATAATGCCTTCTTGTCCACACTCTTCTGGAGGATGAGGAAACTAAGAAGTTAGCAGCCTGCTCTGGAAGGCAATGGAGGGAATTTAACTCAGCTGTGTTGGCAGCTATGGCCTATGGCTGCCAAGCTCATTCTTTATACTTTGTTGTGTCTATCATTTGTGTCTATGGTTGTAGAGCTTTTTGTTTTATCCAACAAGTTACGTCATTTAGAATTCCAGAACCAACATTTTTCAACGTTACCATCACAATGCTGCTGATCATGAGATGACCAATGAAAAACCAGCTTTTGAAAGAGGCAAGCTTGTGAAGAATTCAGCCCAAGAAATCGTTTACAACGTTTACCAGTATTTCAAGAGGAAAAAAAGGCGGAAGATAATGCAAAATAAACCTAATGCAAGCAGACTGCTGGAGCAATTGGAGCTTGGTGAGCAAAAGTACCGAGGAACGATTGCTATTACCACTCTTAATTAAGGGAGAAACTTTGTTTATTTGAACAAAACCTAAGAGCAAGCCTACTTTTCGAATCTAAACGGATATAATACCTTCCCAAGGACAGGATATAGTGCTTTTTGGAATAAAAACGAGATTTTTCCCCGGATTTGACTTTATTTTTGGGCACAACTCGAGCCGAAAACCCTTCAGTGAGTCTAAACTCGATTTTGACAAACATGTTCAATACAACCTTTTGAAATTCTCCTCCAGAAGAATGCAATCAAGGAAGGCAATGTTCAAAGTGTGGACTAAAATATAGCTCTGCTGCACTGAAGTCGTTCGGTTGCCACAGTACATCAAGAGTCCTGTGACCTGAAACCAACCAGGATGAATGCCATCCACCTCAATATGGATTCCCAAAAATACTTCAACGTGACTGATTGAGCCACAACAAGAGCGGAAACTTGCACTCCACTTAAAGCAGGAAATCTGGGGAACAGAAACAAGAGGAAGATGGACAGCTCGACTGGTGTTATGACCTTACGTCCTTGGCTAGAGAGGAAACTCGGTGAAGTTAATTCAAATTATTATATGTCCCAGTTCCTCTAGGGCCACAGGCAGTTATATCAGTACCTTCATAGGATGCGTATTGTGTAATCTCCAGGATGCCTGAACTGCACCAACGAAGAGGAGGCAGATGCTGAGGAGGGAGAGAGAGCTTCGGCAGATTGCAAGGGAGCTAGAAATGACCAGAACCCCCCACCCCCACCCTAACTCCTGAGGAGATGCCCAGGATCAAAGTGGAATGCTGTGGCAGGGTACATCCAAAATATCCTGGAAGGCAAGATCATATCGAGGAAAGGGACCTGCAAAAGGGAACTGCAGGCAAACAGGACCGGCTAGCAGGCAGAAATCGGACCCCAGCTTGAAGTAATATGTCATCCTTCCTCCTGGTGAGGGTGAAGGTGTCCCCAAATTGAGCAGAATCATACTAGAACGTTTCACATTGAAATCATGATTGCTCGAACTCCAATATTAAAATGTTTCTTAGGGTACCAACCTGCATTTCTGTCGAAATATGAAAGTTGGCGTCCATTGAATTTTTCGCTTTGCTGACCTTTCTTCTGAATAGCTTCCAAATAGCCCGACGTCTCGTTGACGTCATCTTCATCGGTCGACAGAACTAAAAACGACAAGGGATTTAGAGGATTGAGTGGTAGAAATGAGACAGCAATGAAGAAGCAATGTAACAGGTAAAGAAGGGACAGTTTCAAAGGAGCATACCTTCTTCGTCTTCAGAATCTTCGCCTTCTGAGTCGCTGTCGGCATTTTCCGCGGCTTTGGCTGCACAAAAACATCGAGTGGGTTAGTGCAAAATTCATTTTTTGTCGAAAAAAAAAGATGATCAAATCCTCAGGTTAAAATAATCACTAATTACCAGCATACGCTCGTTTGAGGCCGTCAAAAACCAGCATGAGAACGGGAATAATTTGTTGAGCGCACTCGTTGACACCTGCAGGCCTGCTGGGTCCCATGGAGATAAGTGTGCTGAATCCGAGGACACATAATTTTCTATCGTGCAGACTGGAAAGAGCAAATGGACGACAAATTAGTACAACAACGGAAATGTGAAGGAGCCCGAGAACCGGACAAGTGAGACGGAATAGTTGATATGTCGAATTACTTATGTATCCCATTTCCAAGTCGTGTATGGCGAACATACATCAACCCTGTCCCGCACATAACATTTGTGTAACAAATAAGTTTAAACTCAAGTCAATTCATATTTTTAATATGTGCGTGTGCGTCCAACAGTCGATGAAACAACATAACAATTGTTTTTGTCATCCACTTTGCGGGAAATATCCTTCCAGAGCTCTCCAGCCATCCTTTTACCCTTCATTTACTCGTAACATTTCCACACGAACCAGCAGGGAGAATGACGTTGGCACAAACCAACCTTATTGAAAAAACCCTGCCAATTCTTCCACAATGGTTGGCTGTTCCTTGGGGACATGAGTATGGGGAAAGCGTAGAGTGTGAAGGCCCCCGGACTCATCCTAATCGATTCAGCGTTCTACATTTAGTAGAAAATGATACCCCACATGCCTGGTCGCCAAAACTTCCCAAAAATCGGACATCATGAAACGTATATACTGTCCCCCATGACCTTGGGTATGATTACAGGGGTGGATTATTCAATAAAATTACCAATCAAAATGACATCCAACCCACTAGGCAGGAGTCGTCCTCATTCATTGGGATGTTCTGATTTGGATCTTCTTGGAAAAAATGATGGGAAAACACATTATTTTCCAGCAGGAGAAATGTTCACACCAAAGAATCACTATTAGCAAAAACAGACAAAAACCACTCACCCAAGAAAACAATCTGCGTCATTCAGCCACTGTTTAATAAAATGCGTGGATATCGAATCAGCTATCTGCGGAGCGGCCGCCATTTGTATTTTCTCCATAATTTCCAACCACAGAGCGGGATTGTAGTAGAGGGCAGCAATGACTACTTGAAGGCACATTGCTCTGAGTTCAGACGTTTTCACTTCTTTGGTCAGCCTTTGAAGGATCAATTCGATAAAAGATGGTATACACTGTTGACAAAAATGAGAACATTTGTATTAAGTGAGTATTAGGAGATTTAAAGAAAGCTTTGGATGAATAATATTAAGGTCAGCCTGGTCGAGGCAGTAGGGTGCCAAAACCAATGCCATTGCCAGGCTAAGCTAGAGTAAACTAGGGCTCCAGGCACCCTCCAGGACATGAAGCTTGGTCTCATAGGTCCACCCCCACTCTAAAGCTTATAACATGCCAACGATGGAAGACCGCAAGCATAAGAAGAGGCTCATTAGTACGGAGGCTTAGCAGAGCAGAATGGAGCAAACCCGGCAGTCCATCCTGGGCTGGCACAGGCAGGCGAACGCCAGAAGAGGGTGGGGTGCCTGATATACTGGGAAGCCAGAGCCATAGAGCAGGGCTCCCAAATGATCTAGCGCACAACCATGACGAGGATAGACTGTAATGAGCCTTACGGCCTCAGGAACAGTCTTGCGCAGGTTTATCAGGTCCCACAGGTGACCATGTCCTGACTGCACGCGGGAAAAGCATTGAAACCTCAAAAATCAGCTGAGGTGTCCAACATGGGTTTCCGAATGGAGATCAAAAATGTATCACAAAATAAAAGTGATATAACATAATCTTTCACAAAATAAAAGTAATCTAAAAAAACTACGTAGGGAATGAAATAAAAAGACAACACTACAGCATCAAGTTATTCAGTGATAAGGGAGACAGTTCTTAATTGCAAAATAAGGAACGGTTACCGAGCGGGGAAAATGGGTTGGGCTTGTAATTTCTGAATTCGAAGAATATACCATCATCAATTTATACCATGTACAGCATGTATGATTGATACCAATGTAGTATGCAACTTGATTATAAAAATCTCCCAATTCATTTCATTGGTTGTAAATTATTCTTCCATTATTGGAACATATGATGAAATTTGCCTGGTTCGTCACGCATTTTTTACCACAGATTGTTTTTATTGCGACGATTCTTCGCCAAATGATAAAGAACTCCAGCAGAATGGGCGGCAAATAGATATTTTTAGTACGGCGGCGTTATAACCTTTTCATAGAAACGGAAATTCAACAATTGAGTCCCATCCCGCGATAAACGACCACGTAGGACGCCCTATATTACTCCGCGCGTGTATTCAGACATAGCGTTATTCGATAATCACTAGCAAGAATAGGAGCAAAAGAGGCAGATCACCAAAGTCTGTCAGTCGCATAAGAATTATCTCTCAAGACACCTCATCACATTGCTTCAGTTGCATGCTTCTCGATCTACTTGAAAGCCATGCTTTGGGAGCAGGTTTTCGATTAGAACAGTGATTTAGAGCGCTCCTGCGAATGAAGCACTATTAGTACAGCACCATTAAGCAGAAACTTCTCAAATCCCTTGCCAGCTGTGGGAGGTCTTCAGGAGGAGTTCTGGCTCCCCTTTGCCTTTTTCAAGTGACTCAAGCTTTGCTAGTTTCCATTGTCTGCTGGAGATACATTGCGACATGGTATTACGGTGAATAATGATATAATCTTCAAATATTCATGTTGAAATGTTCATTCTTCAAATGCATCGCTCGAAAGAAGGGGTTTAAGGACACTTGTTGATGGAGAAGCCATGAAGAGTAGCTCTAGTAATCGAAGGTAAGGGCGGCAGGGTGGCTGCCAACGAAGCCAGTCTTGAAAGGCGCTTGTCGGTAATGAAAAGAATACATCGGAGTCGCTGCCAGGCGGAGAAGAGGCACCTTAAAGCCGAGCGCTTTTTTTCCAAAAAAGAGGAAACTATTGTTGTTGGGTTGGCAACACTGCTTCACCGTTTGTTGCTGGAAAGCACCGAGCGGCGCTTATCAATTTTTGCGAGACGATTCAGTGCTGACGTTTGTAAAGGAGAAAAATCGTACAAACAGGAAACTTTCCCCGCTTTTTTTCACTTCTTTTCCGCCAGGCAGCGACTCCTACATATTCTTTTCACTACCGACAAGCTATAGAATGCAACATCCAGTGTTTCCAATTTCCACTTCAGAACTTCACAGGAAGCCCAAACCCAAACCGGTCCCAAAGCACACGAGTTTACCATTCACCCAAAATCGAATGTCTTATTTCTTGGTATCTAAAGCAGCTCATACAGTTGAATCGAATCATTGTATAAATTTCATACGAACGAGACTCAGGTTTATAATCATAGCTGCTACTCGACTCCCACAACACTCTTCACTATTCATTTTTGTTTCATTTCATTTTGTCATGAGACAACCTACCTGGACTCCTTTCCACTGTTTTACTTCTAGGAGGTTTTACAGTAAAATGATTTTTGGCTTAAACAACATCTTGAACAAGTGAACAACAGGGCATTGAGGTCCACTTGGGGTAGATTTGAGAAACCCGTTTTAAAAGTTCCAAGTCTCCTGGAAGTCAACTGAACCCCTTCAAAAATATGGAATTCCCCTAGAAACTTTAAAAAAGTCCTTGTTTGACAAATAGGATAGTTTGAAAAAATTCCTCGAGTTTCAAGAAACTTACAGGAAAACCTAATGAAACTTTCGAGGAACTTATGATGAAAACCAGTGTGAATTAGAAGTTGATTGCTCAAATAGGGGTCCAACAAACATCTTCTACACTGTTGGTAGAAACACAATCATTTTCCATTATTGAGAAAACACTATCATCCCTGTGAGACAACCGAATAGGCAAGATAAGGTAGAAGGGGCAAGAGTGGGTGGACAGTCCCCATAGCCTGAACTGAGGACTCAGATCACCAAGGTCTGTCAGTCGTTTATGAATTATCTCTCAAGACAACTATCATGGAGTAGAAAGAGGTTACGCTCATCACACAAGGTTTCGTCAGTTATCAACCTTATCAATTGGTGCAATCGCATGGTCTTCGATCTACTTCAGAGCTATGATAAGAACAGTGATTTAGAGTGCTCTTGGGTAGCGACTGAAGCACCATTAGTACTCCACCAATAGTCGATTTAAGGCAAAACCAGTAACACTAACCTGATCTATCTGTCCTTTACACTGCAGGATAATAACTTCGAGAAGTTTAGCTGCGTGGCACTCGGGATCTTCACCAGTATCAGTCGTCATAACCTAAACATGAAATGTAACCATCATTGTTGTGCCTCGACATCACCAGTGAGAAAGAACAAACTTCAAATTGACACTTACAACTTTGCACATATTAAACATGGCTAAAACGTGGTTCGGATTCGATAAAAACGCCGGCGTGTCTATCGTCACATAATTGTGTAGAGCTGGCATCATGTCGGTGAAATAATCGAAGCCGTTCTTTTCGAAAATCTGAATTGATAAGTGAATGTTCATTAGTATTGCAATTCAAGACACCATAATATCACATACATATATGGGGAAAATAAAATTGTACCTGGTACATAAGTTCAAACACTTTCCAAAGGTCCGGTGATATGTGTTTTGTCGTCAAATCGTAAACCAACGACAATGCTTCTTCGTAGTATTCTAGCAGAATAGGATTAGCATTAAAATTTTATTGAGAACACTGCAAATTCTTCTGTTGGTTACTCCTTGGAGGAAAATAATGGGGAAATCAGTGAGTACGGAACTCCCGGACACATTCTGATTTATTCAGCATTCAACATTTAGTGGAAAATGATACCCCATACGCCCGAGTACACGAAAATATCGAAACCCCACTTTCAAAATAGATAGGTAGGTGTCTATTTGGACCCATACCCACACCCAGTGGGCACCAATCGGTCCGTGACTTATCTTAATAGGTTCAGGCTCTCAGATTTAGTGGAATGTGATACCCTACATGCCTATATCCCGAAAACCGAGTTTCAAAAAAACACATTTTTACCCATACCCTCCCCGAATTTGAGCGAATCGGGCTGAAAAGTTGTAAGAACCATTTGAAATTGAAAAGAGGTTCAGACCTAAATTTCAGATTTTTCGAAAAATCATCTCAATGGTTTCAGCGCCCAAAATGTATCGGAAATGATACCGCACAAAATGCCTAGTTCTCAAAATAGTGGACAATGACAGCCCATACGCCTAGGTAACCGAAAATCATGAAACCTCACATTTAAAATAGGTAGGTGAGTACCCATTTTGACTCATAGAAATACACCGATCGGTACACGACAGGTCTCAATGGATTCAGGGTCCAAAATATTGTGGAAAATGATACCTCACGAAGGTAGGTGCTTGGTTATTTTGACCCATATCCACTTCAAGTGGCCGCCAATCGGTGCCCGATTCCCAAAAGGTTCCAAAAATACATTTTGTGGCCTTGGGAAGCTTCCCCCTCCTTACCACCGTGATCGGTACGATAACATAGGTTGATTAATCAAGGAATAACCAACCAAGTTGAATATGAATTACATAAACCCGGTTTACCGGCGTTCAACTCACCCATAATGCAATTAGTGAATATGTGGCCAATAACTTGAAGGACGGTCGGTTCTAATTGAGCGAGAATTTGAGGACTTTCGTCCATAACGCTGATAAGTGTTTCTATCGTGTTTAGCAGGCCCATAGCTGCGATTGCCTTTTCGTCAGTGCCTTCGTCAGTGTCGAGCACCATGCTGAACGTTGTCGCCTGATGAGATAAAAAACCAAATGAGCAAAAATGGGCGGCACGTTATTCGATAACTTGTCAATCATTTGTAACGGTAGACGTACCAAGTGTTGGCATATTTCAACGGCAATCGGCGCAATTTGTTCGGAGTAGGTGAAGACAACTTTCTGCATGACGTTGGCTAGTTCGTCGTTTTCAGTTTGTCGAATGATTTGTAGAAGTTCAAGAGTGATGGGTTTCACCTGAGAACAAAAACAAATCGTTCAAATGGTGGAGTTGGTAGAAACTCAAACGAGGCAGGCAAATCTAAATATCTATATTGATTAGATAGGAAATATTGATCTCACCAATATCCAAGTTTGATAAATTGTATACTGAGGAACCCCCCCCCAAACAATTTTTTTAACCCTAGGATAGTAATGTGGAGTCAATTCTACCCCACTACTTACATTTGTTGGCCGATCATCGTAAAAAAATGTTTCATTTTTAAGCTACAAAGACGGAGTTTTGGTTGGTTATTCCTCGAATAATCAACCTATGTTTTCATGATAATGGTCAACCTCTCCGATTTGGCTCAAAAATTTTTTCTGGACGTTTCATGATGTCTAGATCAAAAAAGGTCGATGTCCGTCCACCATACGCCGTACGTGGTTCCGCGCCGTTTTTGGTAGTAGACAATTTTCTAAAAATCTGAAATTTGGGTCAGGGGTCTGTTCCCGGCCGAGACGGGTCCTCGAAACTTTTCAACCCGATCGGACCAAATTCGGGGGGGGGGGGGGGGGGGGGGTCAAAATGTGTTTTTTGAAAAATGGATTTTCGAGATTTTGAGCGATCTAGGCGAGTAGGGTGTCATTTTCCCCTAAATTTTGGACGCTGAATCCAATGAAACGGGTCCCAAAACGATTGACACCCACTGGAGGAAGTTATGGGTCAAATTGGGTATTTATTACCCATTTTTGAATATGTGTTTTCGAGATTTCTGCTACCTAGGCGTGTGGGGTATAGTTTTCCACTAAATTTTGGACGCTGAATTCAATGATGTATGTCCCAGAACGATTGGCAACCACCGGAAGAAGTTATGGGTCAAAATGGGTATGTATCCACCCATTTTGTATGTGTCGAGATTTCTGGTGCCAAGGCGTGTGGGGTATCATATTCCACTAAATTTTGGACCCTGAATCGATTGGAATGGGTTTGGGACCCGCCACACCCACTGTTTCCCCCATTCGAGGAATAACCAACCCGTGTGTAAGAATTTGCAGATTTTTTGGATGTTACATTGGTCAAAGTCTGTTGTGCAGTGGAGTTCTTGCGAGGGTTGGAAGGACAAGTTGGACACTTTTAACCCAACAGTGCAACAAGTGCTCAATGTTTGTTCAGTTGGAGGACAGATCGTCCACAGTGTTTTGGCAAAATCAAGTGGTTCTACTCATTCTTCGCACACAATTTTCATCTAATTTTGTCTCGTGTGTTGCATTGATCTCTCACAGTTGAGTAGTTTCCTCCTGAAGCATTCCCCTGAACGTACATGCTCTTTGACCACAACTGGTATAGCTCTTTACAGGATGTTTTCCAACGGAAATTGAGTTCCAAGTAAATGTGGTTGTCACTTTTGCACCAGATCAGAAGACAAAACATAGGTTGATTAGTCAAGGAATAACCAACCAAAACGCTGCAAATTATTTTACAGGGGTTGGTTATTCCTCGGACCAAGCGCATGGAGACTCATTTCATCAACATGGGGAAAATGGGGAAAACAGTGGGTGTCGCGGGTCCCGGATCGATTCAGGGTCAAAAATTTAGTAAAAAATGATACCCTGCATGCCTAGGTACCAGAAATCTAGGAAACACACATTCGAAATGGGTAGCCAAGTGCCCATTTTGACCCATAACCTCATCCAGAGAGCGCCAATCGTTCCGGGACCCATTTTAATAGGATTCAGCGTCCAAAATTTAATAGAAAATGATACCCCACACGCCTAGATCATCAAAAATCAGCCAATTTCAGATTGTTATAAAATTTTCTACTACCTAAGTCGGCGTGGACGGCAGACGGACATTTGATTTTGAACCTTGAAACGCCCAGAAAAAAAAGTGTGCCGAATCAGAGGGATAAGACATTTTGCACGAAAACATAGTTTGATTATTCTCTGGAGGCGTACATGGGACTTCGATTGGAAAACAAATAAATCCAAAACACTACCCCCCAATGCGGCAGTATTTTAGACAATTTCTACTGAATAGGTCAAACATTAGCTCACCTGAGGTAATAACATAGCCTCCACTTTCTCCTGTTCCATAAGAAGATGCTGCAGGGCGATGGCAGCCTCAACTCGCACTGGAAGGTCGGTATCAGTCAGTAGAGCGTTCACTGTCAACTGCACAGCATTTTGAAGATTTTCGTCGTTTCTGAATTTCATTTCGTTGAAATACCTCATCACCCAACAAGCTCGAGCTCGCATGTGACCGTGAGGGCTTTGGAATTCGGGGAATACAAAGCGCACCATCATTTCTTCCATTTGCTCTCTGTAGGGCTTCTTCTTGAAGAGAATTTCCGCTAACGTGCCCACCTTTCAGAAAATAGAAGCAGGATGTTTTAGAGGAATACGATAACCTTAGATTGCTGATATAACATGAAACAGCATTGGGGTAATACTACTTCCATCCAACAAACCACTTGTTATGAGCTAAATCACAATCATTCTAGTCTCATGGCACAAAAAGTTGATTAATTTTCCATGAACCTTGGACCTCAGGAATAGTATAAGTATTATTTTACCAAATGATAGACAAATATACCATGTGAAGTGCGCCATCTCGCTGTCTGGGTTCGGCGGTGGTGTTCAGAACTTGCATCACGAGGTTCATTGTTTTAAGCAGCATATCCTTCCTTTTGCGACAAGCTGATAGCAGTACTGTTGCGGCGGCGTTGACGGGCGAGACGAAATCCTCAAATATATCTATAAAAGGACATGGTAGTCAGAATAAAACATAAGCTCATTCTTGAGAGGATCTCGCTGGTTATACATGGCTGGTTGCCAACTCACCGAATTTCACTCGGATATATTCACGAGGGTCGGATGACCAAAGCTCCTCGTCCGCTTGCGAGTAGGACAAAATTGGGAAAATAGCGTCCTGAATTATGGCGAACATGTGCGCTTTGAGGAATTTCCATGTGTATCCGTGACTGACCCTGTTCAACGAAAGATTTCCAAAACATGTTATTTCAATTGAGGTGAGAGACGCTTCAAGTCATGGCCTGCGTGCTGTCAGCATTGATTCAGCATGCGCTTGTCTATCCTTGATTGATAATAAACACTGAAATATCCTCTTCAACTCATGCAATGTGGAAGTATCAATTGTGCCATTTATTCAAGATAAAGAATAGAGCCCGTATATGATAAACTCGTGTACCTTGGGAGAGTGATGATATCAATATCAAGGAGAGAGGACAAAAATCCTTCAAGTCGCTAGAAGCAGGACAATAAGATGGCAACCCTTAACCCTTCAAGGTTCCCGCTAGAATTATCTAAAATCTGCCTAAAACTTAACCATCCTTGATCCCCAGAGCTGAGCCTGGGACTGTTCAGCACATCACTTCGGGCTGAGTCCAGACCCTAGCTCGGTAGCGTGGCCTGTTATCGCTCTATCTCGAGCACCATCTTCCTTCTTAAGATCACTTCGTTATAGTTGGCAATGCTTGGCCACCCGTTATTGTCTTTCACCATTCTTGTCACCAGTTCCTCCAGTGATAACCGCATATCTTCCTCAAGTTGTTCCTTTCTCGACACTATCGTCTACAGTGGGGCAGTGCAAGATACAGATAAAAGAGCCCGTAGCCAGAGAGGAACTGAATCACTCACAAATAACCTCCTCTTGCTTCCTTTCAAGCCATGCAGAGATACTAGGAAAAAGGCGTTTGGTCCATCTTCCCCGGGTCTCTGCTGTGCAAGCCTCCTGCCATATCTGATGTTTTTTCTCGTTCCTTCCGAGCGAATCTGCTTCTGGGTACTTCAGCTCTTTTCTCATAAGTCGTTTTCTCTCTGCTGCCCGTAGATAGATGGGAATAACCCCTGCCAGTACAAAGATGGCTCTCACAAGTGTTTAGGGCACTCATAATTCTCAGCAGCCCACCTTCGTTCGCGCATTCGTTTTCGATAGTAGGCAACGCTCATAGCACCGGCTCACACTTTCGCCCGAGAAAGGAGAATTTAGTGGGTTACTGACATAAGTAGCCGTCGCTTACATGGCCTTGGGCAAGAGGTATTTGGTATGAGGCGGCTGGGGGCTGCTGTCATCTGTACTGCCAGGTCAGCTGCTTTCTTGAGATGGTCCCAGAATGTTATCTTGGAATCAAATGTAACTTCCAGACTTGGCCCAATCTGTATGAGGATGAGCGTCGGAATGCGCTTATGTGTGAAGATTACTACTTTGGTCTTGGTTGCAGCTAATGACAGGTGCTCTTCCATCAAGGCTCTGACAGTCTTCACAAAGTGGTCATCTACTCCTGGGCTTGCTCAATCGTGCTTGCTATTATTACTGCCACAGCATCGTCTGCATAAGCTACCAGAAAGGTGCTTTCAGACATCTCTAGTTGAACAATTCCATCATAGGAAACATTCCACACGGTTGGCCCTAGAACTGACCCTTGAGCTGCTCCTGCTGTGATTTATTCAACTCTTTGTCCTTGAGAAGTGTCATAAACCGAAGACCTATCGGTTGGGTGGCTTCTCAAAACTCTTAGTAGATCAGGAGGTACACCAAAGGTCTCCTGTAGTAATTAAAGCATGACCTGCCTATCTAGCTAAATTGGAAGCATTCTTGACATCCAGAGTTACTAGAAGTCCCACCTGTCTTGTCCAATGTTGTCCCTCTTGGGCTTTCCTGAGCTCCTTCACCACCTCAGTAGTAACTATCCACTATTGAAAGACCTTTTCTGAACCCATATTGTCGCGATGACAGATCGCCCTGATAGAGCTCAGTCGGGTTTGCAGAAACTTTTCAACCCCTTGCCAGCTGTGTACAGCATGCAGAGAGGTGTCCATGAGGAGAGTTCATTTGGCTCTCCTTTGCCTTATTCAAGTAACATAAGCCATGCTTGTTTCAACTGTGCTGGAGATACATTGGGATACGGTATTATGGTGAATAATGATATATTCTTCAAATATTTATGTTGAAATGTTCTTCTTTCATCAAATGCCTCGCTCCAAAGAAGGGTTGAAAGGACACTTGTAGAGTTTTGTGACAAATCTGAAATAAATCTGGAGGCTTGGCCATTATACTAAGATACAACATCCAGTTTCCTATTTCCTCTTCAGAACTTCACAGGAAGCCCAAATCCAAAACGGTCCTGAGGCACACGAGTTTACCATTCACCCAAAATCGAATTTCCTATCTCTTTGTATGTAAAGCAGCTCATACAGTTTAATCGAATCATTGTATTAATTTCATACGAACGAGACTCAGGTTTATAATCATAGCTGCAACTCGTTCCCCATAATACTCCACTATTCATTTTTTGTTTCATTTCATTTTGTCATGAGAAAATAAGTCAACCTGAAGTACACTTACGCCAAGTTGATGTAGTTGAATGTTTGCTGAACAACTCTGGGAGAAATGTAAACTTTGCGGGTTTGCTGTTCCAATATCCTCATTAAAACTTCAAGAATTCCAGCCGAGAAGGTTTTCAAATACCATTCAGAGAACTCAGTGTAGTGACTCTCGACGTTTCCAGGGCTGCCGTACCTGAATGTTCGAAGATTGATGTTACGAAGGGTGTCTCAATTGTAGCCTTAAATTAATTTCACAGTCAAACCTCAAAACTGCTTGTTCACCTTTCAAACATTCTATTTAGAATGTGAAGGGCCCATTTCTTGCATTTCCACCAAGGAAGGTCGGGACGTTCTTCCTCGTCCACTTGTTCCGTTTGAGGGGGAACTGGGCGGTCGGCTACTTGCCGCAATATTTCCATCCATTGTGAGAAAACTTCACGGTTAATTAACTTCAGAGGTAACGAGTACTGTAGAGCGGAAGAAATGTGTGTTTTAATACATTATATCGTCGTATGAGCTCGTGTACAGGCAAACAAGAGACAAAATATCTAACAATTTAACGCCTTCTCGACAGACGGCGCCAAACTACTTTCTCATCCTTTATCAGTACTCACTTAAATTAGTTTAAAATATCAATGATAGTATACACGGTAAATAATTAACTCACTTGAGTCAATGCGTAGTAAATTTTTAAAATTCGTTTCTGAAGTAAAACCGATTGTTCGCTTTCATCGGGCAAAAGCCTCGCACAAATCTGATAAATCTGTGGCAGAAGAAGATTCATTGCTTCGTTCAACGGTACTCTTTCCTCGTTTTTGCGGTATCTACGGAAAAATTCGACAGTCAGATCGAGGTAATTCACGATCAATCAATCACAATTAGAAGAAAGATGGAACTCACTCGAAATTTTTCACTAGTTGATAGAGACACGTGAGAGCACCGTTCCAAGCGTTGGGATCCGGATTCTGTAAGTAGATGCTAATTTTGTCCACAATAGTCGTCCATCGTCCGGGAAAGTCA
Source organism: Cyrtorhinus lividipennis (assembly GCA_019603395.1). Taxonomy (NCBI): domain Eukaryota; kingdom Metazoa; phylum Arthropoda; class Insecta; order Hemiptera; family Miridae; genus Cyrtorhinus; species Cyrtorhinus lividipennis. The sequence goes on along the minus strand of CM034001.1, from coordinate 25,153,347 downwards.
TGTTTTACCATGGTGTTCACGCACACTGCGAGTTGCAATCTGAAAGTCATGACGAATGCCATTATAAAATGGGAAAATGGGGGGAAACAGTGGGTGTGGCGGGTTCCGGACCCATTCCAATCGATTCAGGGTCCAAAATTTAGTGGAAAATAATACCCCACACGGCTAGGAACCAGAAATCTAGAAAGCACATACTCAAAAAGGGTAGATAGACCCATTTTGACCCATAACCTCTTTCAGTAGGTAGGCGCCAATCGTTCTGGGACCCTTTTCATTTGATTCAGCGTCCAGAGTTAAGTGGAAAATGATATCCCACATACCTAGATTGCAAAAAATCTCGAAAATCCACTTTTCAAAATGCCCATATTGACTCCTACCCCTAGGTATTTCTAAGAATAAGAATAATTTCTACTACCAAAGTCGGTGTACGGCAGTCGGTTTGATTTAGATTTTGATTTATACACCTTGGAACGTCCAGAAATAAATTTTGGGCCGAATCGGAAAGACTTTTTGCTTCAAAAGGAACCTGAAGCATAAACACAATCAAGAATACTCGTTAGGAATTCGTTTTCGTGTTGCTGTCTGATAAAAGGAACCCAGAACAGCAACACAATTGAGAATACTCGTCAGGAATTTGTTTTCGTGTTGCTGTCTAATAATGAAACCCGAAATAGCTACACAATCGAGAATACTCGTTAGGAATTTGTTTTCGTGTTGCTGTCTGACAAAAGGAACCTGAAACAACAACACAATTGAGAATACTCGTTATGAATTCGTTTTCGTGTTGCTGTCTAATGAAAGGAACCCAAAACAGCAACACAATTGAGAATACTCGTTAGGGGTTTGTTTTCGTGTTGCTGTCTAATGAAAGGAATCTGAAACAGCAACACAATCGAGAATACTTGTTAGGGATTTGTTTGCGTGTTGCTTTCTGACAAAAGGAACTTGAAACAACAACACAATCGAGAATACTTGTTAGGGATTTGTTTTCGTGTTGCTTTCTGACTAGATTGCAAAAAATCTCATAAATCCATTTTTCGAAATACACATTTTGACCCCTACCCAACACAAATTTGGTCCGATCGGGTTAAAAAGTTTCGAGGACCAACTAGAGCCAGAATCGGGTCCCTGACCAAAATTTCAGATTTTTCGAAAATTTTGTACTACCAAAGTCGGCGTGGACAGCGGACGGACATTTGCTAATATTAATCTAGACACCCCTTGAAACGTCCAGAAATTTTTTTTGGGGCGAATCGGAGAGATTGACTTTTTGCATGAAAACAAAGGTTGATTATTCAAGGAATAACCAACCAACATAATAATACGAATTTGAAAATAAAATTAGAGTAAAGAATACAACTGAACTGAGCTGAAGTTGATATAATTCCTACTTATAGTGAGCCAAACGCCTTGATCTGAAGGTCTTCTACGTACACTTAATTATGAAGGTAGATCACAGGAAAATTAACACCATTCAGGCGTTCAAAACGGGTGCCCTAAGATGAGATGATAATTAACAGATGAAAATGAAAATACTCACTGAATCAATTCAGGTGCCATTACCAAAGCGTCTACAATAGAGTCACGGATCATTGCTCGATCTTGCTCGTGAATTGAAAATACCAAACCGAAATTAGTTTGGTCGTCGGGTTCTTTGTCGGGCCAATGTTGAGTGACAAGGTTCTTCAAGTAAATTGCCCCTGGAAAAAGAAGGCAGAGGGTTAGTAGACAAAACAATGTATGCAGATTGAAAGAGTGAATCATTGCCAGCTTATTCCAATTTCTCACCTGCTTGTCGAACCGGCATCTCAACGTCTTGAATCATTATAAGCTGTAAAATTGACGGAGCAAAGCCAATTATTTTTTTGGACTGAAAAAAAAAAAAAAAAACCGACAAATTAGTAAGAATCATCGATTGAATTGAATTTTTATTACTTAATGTAACTTTTACTACAACTACATAACTCAGGTCAGGGAAATTTTGTCAGACACGGACTTCACCAAAATGAGCGATCACATTCTTCGGAAATTTGGTTCAAGTAACCACAGTAAAGAGGAAGCAGGAAGAAGAAAACGGGATTTAAGTTCATGGATACAAAAAAATTACCTACAGTAGTTGAAATGGACGACCCATTTTGAAATTAGATTAAACTACATTCTGAAAGACAGGGGAGCTGAAGTAAGGTGCTGACAGGTTTTGGGGGCGTTTTTCAGAATCTAAAGACCATCCAGATCAAGATCAAGATCAAGATCATCTAGTCGTCTATCCTCACAGAATCCAGATGATCGTCACCTGTTCCCGACTTCAAATAAAACATGTCTTTAGTTTCATTTAAGAAGCTCGAAATTCGTTAGAAAATGTAATCGTGCCGAACGAGTTCGATAATAGATTATTTGGAGTTAGATAAATTGAAGGCTCATGTCTAAACATCATCTCATCAATGAACCTGACGACGACCAAGCCCGAGGCATTCAACCAAGGAAGTGACGCTCGGGGAATTCCACAGAGAAATTAAATGAGAGGAGCTATTGAACTTCCAACAGCAACTGTCCGCCTAATTCGGTCTGCCGACCACGTGGCGTTGAGATGAGTCACTCAACAATGCCAAACTAAACGAACTGGGTGCCCAGTCGATCACTCGTAACTATTGTAAACTTGGGTAATCCCACGGGTGGATTAATAAAGCAAACGTTATACAGACATTATGAAGAGTTTTCTTATCGCGATACTTCAACTACAGATTTTGTTTCAATCAAGAGATCTCTCTTTGCAATTTGACGTGAAAATGCTTTAACCAAGTCGTAAACGGTGATAGTTGAGGCGAATCAACTGGCACCTTCAAAAGAATGGCATAGAGGAGGGATGGATAGAATGTCTTCGACATGTATTGCACGGAGTAGGTACTTCTGAATCCACGCGAGCAAGCGTCGTGGTGTTTAAAACTAATATGTAACAAACGATTTCTGTCAACCTCAAATTTGACAAGGAATACCTCCAATTTAACGTGAAAATACTAATGAGCAAATTATAACTTACGGTGGCAATCAGACTTGAGAATGAGGTGAATCAACAGGCCCCTTCAGAAGAATGGCATTGAGAAGGGACTGATGGAATGTATTCGACATGTGCTGCACGGAGTAGGTATTTTGTACTATTTAATTATATGCGAGTCTCTCTTTGCAATTTGAATAAAAATGTAGTAACTTGCGCAAATTGAAACGAACGGTGGCAATCAGACTTGAGAATGAGGCGAATCGACAGGCACCTTCAAAAAAATGTCATTTGAAAGAGACGAATGGAATGTCTTCGTCATGTTGTGTTGCACAGAGTAGGTATTTTCAGAATCTACGCGGAATAGCGTCGCGGTGTTTACAACTAATGCGAAATGAACGATTTCCGTTAACCTCAAATTTAACGTGAAAATATTACAAAGTAAATCGTAACTGACGGTGGCAATCAGACTTGAAAATGAGGCGAATGAACAGGCACCTTCAAAAGAATGGCATTTGGGTGGGACGGTTGGAATGCCTTCGCCATGTGTTGCACGGAGTAGGTATTTTCAGAATCCACGCGGGCTAACGTTGCGGCGTTTATAACTAAAGTGGAACGAACCGTTTCTGACAACCTCCATTTGAAATGGAAATACTCTCATTCATTTCCTCTGGAGTATGTGGTTTATGGCATACGATATGTATGCCACTAAAAACTAGAACACCCCTTAAGCTGTTAAGGGCAAGGGCTGTCTCTGGCTGACTGATAGGTATCATAATTGAATTTACCCCCCCCCCCTCCCTTGTTTAGTTATCCTCCCCAGAGAACAATGTTTATCATTTGTTGTTTATCATGTTTTGATTATACACCGAATAGTGTCGTGTTTTAAAGATCTTTCTAAGCGAATAGTTTCAAGATTCCAAAAGTAAAATTCCAATCCTTTAGTAGTAGGAATTTTTCTGAAAATTCTAAAATTCCTGTCAGTAACCATTTTAAGGATTTAATAGGTCCGCGAAATTCATCAGCCAAGATCGGACGCTGAATCGATTGAGTTGAAATAATCCTCTAAGACAGTATAAGATGAAGAAAACAAATAGTCACAATGGTTGGTTACTCCTTGGACAGGAGTATAGGGGAAACAGTGAGTGTGAGGTGACCTCATAGGCGTGTAGGATATCAATTTTGACTAAATTTTGGACGCTGAATCCTTTTAGATGGGTCCAAGACCAATTGAATCCACCGAAAGTGGTAACTGAGTCAAGATAGGTCTCACCTACCGATGAGTTTGAGTACCTAGGTGTGAGGGGTATTACTTTCTACTATTTTGGGAACTAGACGTGCGATGTGGTAACATTTTCGACTAAATTTTGAACGCTGAATCGATTGGAATACGTCCTGGATACTCCACAATCACTGTTTTTTCAACCAAATTGTTCTCAATTAAGTAATTAGAGATTAGAGTAATTATTAACAATCGTGGAAGAATTTGCAGCGTTTTATTCTAGTTTATCGTGATTCTTTCTGATTTGTATATTCCTTTATCATGATATTCAAGACAAATGATAAATTGTTACATTATACGTGGAATATCGATTATAGTTGTGGTTTTGGTTGGCTATTCCTTGAATAATCAACCAATATTTTCATGCAAAAAGTAAATCTCTCCACTTTTAAGCGTTTTAAGGCATACCAACTACAAGATTGTACATAAGTTGTACTCAAATTGAATTACTCATGGACTCTTAGTCCAGAAGTAGTGTCAGTGAGTTAGTCATGTTTTTTTCGATGTACTTAAGTTTGTTAGTTGGAAAATGAAATATTTTCTATAATAAAAAACTCCGCCCCCCTGCACCCCCCGGATGTTATTACTTTGAGCCTGAAGGCTAAAATGTAAAATACATGGAATCATGTTTTAGCTCCTCGCTCTCATTGTATTATAGAAATTGTTGGTGAAGTAATCGTGGATACATGGATATCACTGTCGAGTCGATTGCTCTGAAATGACGAAGTACCATTTCCCTAGCTACGACTCGGTTGTAAGTGAAATTCATCTCACTTTTTGCAGGAGGATCCATCGCTAAAACATGATTCCATGTTAAAAGCATATGTGCCAAATAAAAATTATGAATTTTTGTAATGGAAGAACGATATGTTCAAATGATCGTGATACTTTCATGCACATGCCCCTCTCGTCAACCAATATAGAAGAAACTCAGCCATCTGACGTCCAAGACAGTCTTGAATGCCCTGAACAATTAGCACGTTCCTAAAAATTTTGAGATAAAAACCAAAACTGGCCAAGAAAACCTAAGAAGTGATTACCTCCCTAACCTTTCTATGTGGGTAAACGAGTGTTCCATTCAATGCTTGAACAGGATTTCAGCTAAACGAAAGTAACTAAATCGTCAGGGGAATGAGGCACCCAGGTTGTAGCTGAGCAACCGTACAAGGTCAAACTCGAAATGATAATAAATAACCCTATGAGCCAAGAACTTAGTGGCAGCACGATCTAATTTCAGCGGTCAACACAAGATTAGAACATGCTGAGTGCATGATCACATAATCTCTTAGGAGCTATACCTGGCAGCAGTAGGCCATACATGCTACGCCTGATATGCTTAGTACTGTTTCATGAGTGTGAAACAGACGGAAAACGGTTAGTCATAAGTGGCACCAGTATTGAACGTGAGTGCCGCTGACGTTTATTCACTTATGGTGAGTACGTAATTTCCGACTGCTGACTATCATAGGGACCAGATTTCAGGGAGAGCGAGGGTCCTCCCTTGACATATATCGGATCTTGTCGCTGGTTTTGAAAACCGTCATGTCAATTTACTGGACTTATCAGTTGAATAAGAGTCGCCTGAATAATGTTTCACATAATGTGAGACACGAGGTGCACAATCAGAAAGATCAGAGACTTATCACTGAGAAAACGTGCACTGAGCTGTTTGAAGGGCGCTGGGCCTAAAATCGCACCGGTGATTGAGCTGGTCACCAAATTCCAAACGTGACCAAAACCGAGCTTGAAGGATCGTTCGAAAGGGCGATTTGCATGTTGAATCAATGTTAAGTGCACACGCCGCCTCGATTACGAACCTGCTCCAGTTGTTCTTCCGCCTGCGTCCGCTGTTGCGGGTCGATCGTCGCCCGAAGGATCTCCGCGAGTTTTCTCACTTCCATGGCTCGCGTGAGAACGGCAACGAAACCGAAAGACGATTACAACTGTGGACAAACTCGAGACCCAGGCGGGTTAACCCAAAATACGACCGATCGACTTTTTTCTCACAGGATCCACGGCGAACCAACCGAAAATCACGTGAGGGCGATTACGAGCTAGAGAAATGGCGGCGGCACGTTCTCTGGGACACCAGGGTTGCCATGTGAGACATTCATGTGGGAGCAAAAATATCCCTCAATTTCCCGCGCTCTTTTGAACTTTTCCCTCTAACGACTCACACAAACTCCGCCATCATTAACACGTTCGCTGCGGAATTGTTGAGCTCGTTTGAGCAGCTATGCGGGAGTCATCTGAATAGGAACGCGCCAGGTGCGTGCGCCGCATGTGGAATGAGATTCGAAGCGAGCTCCTAACCCAGTGCGGCTATAGCATGAGATATTTACCTTGGAGTAAACTACTTTCGTGAACTGAAGCGAAGCACTGAAAGAAATCTTGAGGCGGGAACACTGAAAACGATGCAAAATGGCAAGAAAACTCCAAACCAGTCCCCTACTTCGGACTTAGCAACACCCCAGCCGACTCCGACGTTTACAGTACCTTCAGAAGGCTCAAAGCTGGGTCGGGAAGTAAAAATATATTCCATTTGACTTTCTGGTATACTGGAGGAGCGATCTGAAGTGAAGGCTGCCTTCACGCGCCAAGCGCGTGCGACGCAAACAGATTGGAACAGAGCTCACGCGCTGAGCGCGTGACCCGCGGCGAATGTGTTAAGTCAACATACCTACATATCGTCGCCGCCACTGCAAAAGTGGCTATCTGATTTTAGCCATTTCGGGGGAGCAAAAAAACTGGATTGAACGAGCAGGAGATACACATTTTTCCACACCCATTCTCTAACCTCCTAACCCTAACCTCTAACCTTTCAGGATCAGTCTAGTTAGTTAATTATCTAGTTAGTTATCTTATTTTGTGGGAAATAATACTCTTTTGGCAGGGAAACGCTCCGAAAATCGAGTCTACGGTGGTAAATCGTTTTAAAACGGTAAATCGGTGGTAAATCCGGTGGTAAATCGTGGTGAAAACGGTGGTAAATCGAGTCAATGATTTGTAGGATTGAACACACAAGTGATGACGTGAGGTTGAAGGTTCTTGTACATGGCCGATCTTGACAGAGTACTACTTTCAGAAATAAATCTTATGAAATACATTGCTTGAAGAAAACATCTGTCTTACCTATCATATTATTCGGTAAGATGGATGTAAATGCAAAGCGTAACGGAATAAATCCAATACTTTTGCCATCTTTATGCTTTATTTATCCTTACCCGATAAAACGAGAATGTTATAGGAATTATAACATTCGCGCCCTTCAAGGCCACCATTTCAGAAAATATGCGTTCTACTTCAGCAACACTGGTAACCCTCAGTTGTGCCGCAAGCTGTCAGTATGTGGGATATTCAATGGCCAATATCCCACAAACGGACTCCATGACAGGAAAAATTTTCCCCAGTTAGAGAAATGGAAGGTTTTTTGAGGAATCACGAAATGAAAGCGGCTAAATCGTAAGGTAAAATGTTCCGTTTAATAGGAAAAATTCCGGTATGCCTCAAATTCATGAGAAATCCAAGCAGCACTTGAATAGTAGCGACCATAAACAACATAGTTAGCGACCCTAATCCTGACATGTTTACGAATCAAGTCAGCGCCTCCAATGATGAATTTCATAATTCATTTCATACATTTTCACAAGTATTTCAGTGCCCGCATCCATTTTAAACCGCACTTGGGGTATTATCGACAATACGATAATAAGTAATAAGAGGCAAAAATAAGAGGATAGTTATTAGAAGCAAAATGCACAAAAAGCATTTAACATTTTCGGTAGTAGAAAATTTCCCTATAAATTTGAAATTTTGGTCAGAAAATGAAACTTTTCAGCCTGATTGGCTCGAATTCGGGGAGGGTATAAGTAGGGATGTATTTTTTAAACTCAATTTTCGGGACTTTTCGGGAACTAGGCATGTGGGGTATCATTTTTAATTATTTTTGGACGCTGACTCCATTGAGATGGGTTTCAGATTTATTGGCACTCAACGAAGGAGGGTATGGCCGAAATGGGTACGTAGTTACACATTTAGAAAATGGGATTTCATGACTTTTGGGAACCTACGTACGTGGGGTATCATTTTCTACCATCGATCGAGATGTCCCCCACCGGGTCAAGGTAGGTATTTGAAAATGGGCTTATGAGTTGTGGGGATCCCGGCTCATGGGGTATCATTTTCCACTAAATGTTGGACGCTGAATCGATTGAGACGAGTCCTGGCCACTCCTTAATTTACCCATTTTAAGGAATGACAACAATTTTCAGCGTTTTCCCTTAAAACCAGGTGCACTCTTTCTGGATAGATGAGAGATACGCTTTCCCACACGAACGAGGCCCACATAGAACGAAAAGCTATTTTGGAGCTTAGGGAAATCGGCGTTGCGCCATTGAGTAGCCTCTGCGCACAAGGCCACTGTTCTGCCAAACCTTTACAATCAGCAGAGTTGGGTTCCAGTTTCTCCCAAGTGCTTGCTTGCTAGTCCAGGGACATCGAGCAGTGTCCATAGTGCATACATCAACCCGTGAATTCTGTGATTGATCAATCTGAGAACATCTTCCGTCTCTTCTTCGTCTCCCACCATCCTCACCTTCGACAAGAAGTCATTTCAACATAGAATTAATACAGGTAACAAATTATAAACGCTGCAAATTCTTACACACGGGTTGGTCATTCCTCGGACCCAGCGCATAGAGACTCATTTCTTCAACATGGGGAAAATGGAAACAAAGGGTGTGGCGGGTCCTGGACCCATTCCAATCGATTGAGGGTCCTCAATTTAGTGAAAATGATACCCCACACGCCTTGGTTACGGAAATCTCGAAAACACACATTCGAAATAGTAGATAGGCACCCATCTTGACCCATAATCCAGAGGGCGCCAATCGTTCCGGGACCCGTCTCATTGGAAACAGCGTCCAAAATTTAGTGGAAAATGATACCCCACAGGCCTAGGTACCAGAAATCCCAAAAACACATATTCAAAATGGGTAATATATTCCCAATTTGACCCATAACTTCTTCCAGTGGGTGTCAATCGTTCTGGGACCCATTTCATTGGATTCAGTGTCTAAAATTTAGAGGAAAATGATACCCCACTCGACCTAGGTCGCCCAAAATCTCAAATATCCATTTTTCGAAAAACACATTTTGCCCCCTACCCCGCCCAAATTAGATCCGATCGAGCTGAAAAGTTCCGAGGACCGTCCTAGACCGGTAACAGACCCTTGACCCAAATTTCAGATTTTTAGAAAATTTTCCACTACCATAAACGGCGCGTACTTTGGACGGCGGACACTACATATATGTGTAACGTATATGAATGATTAGGTAAAATGACATTAACAAACATAATTAGTGAAAAGAAGATTAGTCTCGCAAAGTGAACTCGGACGAATTCCCTTTTCAAAGTTTTGTTCAGTATTGTTGACCATTGATTGTTGATTGTTTGACCAGTGGGTTGTTGTGAAGTTGCATCAATGTAGCCAACAATGTCGATTGCCTCTTAATTACCTCTCTAACGAGCTCTGTAACGGGGCGGCAGATTCCAAGCGCCCCGTCAAGAAACTTCGGCGGCGGGGGACGGAACGACCCCTCTCCCCTCCAAGCGCCTAACCCCAGCTGGGCGGAAGGCGTGTCCTCATTGGATTGGGTAGGCGATGGGCGGCGCAAGACACCCAGGGAGGAGTAGAAGGGGAAGGCGACTTGACGAGCGGACTGGGAGAAGGAACATCAAGCAGTCGTATCCGAACTCAAGTGAAGGAAAGTTGGGATCTCCGAAACGAGGTTGGCCCCCCCTGCTCGCCATAATCTCGAGAGGACGAGGCGAGGCAGGGGCGGGGCGGAACAACCTGTTTCGGGGCGGAACAACCTGTTCCGGGGCGGAACAACCTGTTTCGGGGCGGAACAACCTGTTCCGGGGCGGAACAACCTGTTTCGGGGCGGAACATCGAAGCGGAACAACCGACGCGTAGCAAATCAACCCCTTGTGAAGCCGGTGTTGTGAAAGTGACCTGAGGGAACAAGTGTATCGTGGTTCCTTCAGGGTGAGAACTCGGGAATTGGGAGATCAGCCAATTCCTCTCCCGTAACAGTGGGCCCTTATACGAACTGAAAATCCCCCGTCGGACCCGAGTGTTGATCCGTTCGCGCCCGATTCGACGGCCAATAGTCTAGGTTCCCCACGCACCGCCAGTCGTCGGACCTCCGTCGGAAAGAGCCTCGCCTCCTCCGGCCTGGACGGCGTTCCCCTGACCGAAGCCGAGCAGCGACGAGAACATCACCCTGTTGTCTCCATCCGAAGGAGTTGGTACACGTAAGTGGCGAAATACCTCTATCTCGTGAAGAGAACATCACCCTGTGGTCTCCATCCCAAGAAGTCGGTACACGTAAGTGGCGAAATAACTCTGTCTCGTACCCTCGCAACGCGAAAGTCGAACTATCTAAATCTGGCCCAAGCCCTGACGTTTAGTCACCAGAAAGCTGATCATAGAGTTGTAGATTGTGACCGTATTATTTAGCATGTCGTCTGTCGTGCGTTAGGAAAAGAGAAAGGAATTAGGGGAGGACGCTAACAAATCACTTCAACTTTTACCGTTATTCAAATCAAACATTCCTGAGCCTTCAGCTACCTCGTAAATTCATTTGGCCCTCAGCCCTTCACTTCTACCTACTCAATAATTAGATTACGTAATAGTCAGTATCCTTCTCGGCCGAGACATTCCGTATTTCATATTTCTGTCAATTGCGTTATTATAAGCCAATATTGAACCCTTGTCTTTCAATCACGAAACCCCATTCCTCAGAGCTTGGTAAATTCAGGTGTACTTGGCGTCTATGACCGACCATCTCCGACATTCCGGACGGTAAGTGAAAGTCTTTAGTCTCCCACTAATTTATTCGCCTAGGTCTATTTCTGGATCCCTAGCCCGTTAGGTGAAAACGGCGGGTTACATCTTTTGGTGGCAAGCGGTGGGATATTTCAGAAATCTCGATTTCTGTCGTATCCACAACAAGTGATCTTGACCAGGCGAATATTGGTGAGAAAAAGCTCTGAAGGAATTGGGTCGCGTTCTATAATCTTGAAATTTAAATTGTGCTAGTTGTAGATTCCGAAATTTAAAATTGTAAGAAACAAACAAATCGGCCCGAGTGTGAGGAAGCGAGTGAGGAGTCAATTAACTTCAAATCCGTGTCTAGGATTTTTCTTTCTTTCCACAAATCGAAATTTAAATACTGGCTCATTTATCTAGTAGCATCACTCTCGCTGTAGCCCCCTGTTCCGAGACTGTCCCGGGGCTTGTTCCGAGGCCCTCTGTTCCGAGACTGTCCCGGGTCTGTTCCGGGACTGTTCCGAGGCTTGTTCCGAGGCCTCTGTTCCGGGACTGTTCCGAGGCTTGTTCCGAGGCCTCTGTTCCGAGACTGTTCCGGGTCTGTTCCGGGACTGTTCCGAGACTTGTCCCGAGGCCCTCTGTTCCGAGACTGTTCCGGGTCTGTTCCGGGTCCGTTCCGGGACTGTTCCGAGACTTGTCCCGAGGCCCTCTGTTCCGGGTCTGTTCCGGGTCTGTTCCGGGACTGTTCCGAGACTTGTCCCGAGGCCCTCTGTTCCGGGACTGTTCCGACACTTGTCCCGAGGCCTTCTGTTCCGAGACTGTTCCGAGGCCCTTTGTTCCGGGACTGTTCCGGGAGCCTTCAGCTCCAATTGACATCCCGATTCCAGACCCGTCATAGCTCTTACCAACTGGGAAGTCCTTTCTCGATTCGTGGGGAAATTATCGGTCCTTGGTGCGCAAGAAAGTGATCTATCGGTTCTGTAATTCTTTTTATTTAGTTCTTTTGTTCAACAAGTGAGTTCGCGACCATGCAACGAAACAGCAGCCCATCAGTCGAGGGCGAAGCCATGATGAACGCCGTGACGGAAGCAATGAACAAACTGGGCGCCTTCTTCCGTGAGCCTGCGGCCTCCGGCATTCCGCGGTCGTTGTTCATGGAAGTCGACACATGGAACCCTGATGAGCCGGATGCTATCACGGCATCCGTGTTCTTCCAGGAAGTGGAGCAAGCAACCCAAGAGTTGGACGAACACAAGAGACTGCGATTCCTTCGTACCCGCCTAAAAGGTGGAGCCAAGCGATTCCTCCAGGATGGTCTTGGCGAAACCCCATACACGACAGTGAAGAAGGCCATACTGGCATGGTATGGCGAGGAAAGTCCCGAGAAGGCGACCATACGACTCTGGACAGCCCAGAGAGACCCCGACGAGTCCATCCGACGGTTCGCAGAACGACTTCTGGCCACGGCACGATCGGCTGTCCGAACTGAACCCAACCTGAACGATGCTCAACGTCGGGAATGGACAAGACGAAAGGCACTCAGCGCTTTTGTCCGCGGGCAACCGAAAGAACTCCATCTCTACCTGCAGGGTAACCCTCCGGACACCTTGGAGGATGCAGTGGAGCGGGCTGAGGGATGGGAGGACGTAATGAGAGCGAAGCAGGACTACGATGCTCGATGGGACATAACCGCTGTCAGCGGATCAAGACCTTCGGAGCCCAAGAAATGCTACTCTTGCGGAGAACCAGGGCATTTTGCAGCAAACTGCCTGCAAAAACCCAGAAGCCCGCTTCGTTACCCAAACAAACCGGCCACGTTCGGCGATCACCAGTTGATACCGGTGCCGACGAAGTTACCACCGACCGTCCCAGTGCTGCCCTGTATGTACTGTGGTGATCTTTCCCACTTTCCAGTGAGTTGCCCCCACGGACTCTACGCGGCCCTTGTTCTGCAATTTCTGTGGATCCCGTGACCATCTGGAGGCTGATTGCCTGAAGAAGAAGAAGACCCTGCCCATCTCAAATCCGCGAATGCACCAGGTCAGAAACATCAGCACGACCCAGGAAACCCAAGCCAATCTCACAACAAATAACGAGGACGAACCAATCGTCGAAGTCCGCGGAGACGAGCTGGTGTCCTACCAGACCGCTGTGAATGGTGTCATGATGCCCATGATACTGATCACCGCCGGCTTGGGGAAGGAGTCCCGGCGAATGGTCGTGGATACTGGTGCTGCAGTGTCGGTCCTATCAAGACCTGTGCCTGGCATTGACATCCGCCCAACAGCGATGGAGCTATGGGGTGCCGACGGACAACCACTGCCCGTGCTGGGGATCCAGGATGTACGTATCACCATCGGTCCGGTTACGATTACGCACGCGTTCTGTGTCTTCCAACGACCTGACTCCGGCTTGGATCTGATCGGACTGGACCTCCTGAGGAAATTACCCCTTGGCATACGCCCGGATATCGGCGTAGTGGAGATGAAGGAACCCGCCACGGGGAGGATGATCTCCATTGGCGTGGTCGCCCCTGACCCGGACCTCCTCAGGCACATCCGTCAACTAAAGGACGACAGGAGGGCGCAAAAAGCCCAGGAAACCGCCCGAGCCACGAAACCCGACACCGACAACAATCGCCAGGGCGGGTCCACAGCCGCTCCAACATCTGCCGAGGCCCCCGAACCTAGCGTCGACGACAACCACCAAGGCCAATTGACCACCGAGACAGCACCACCCAGAAAGCAGCCGGTGGTACACCCTCCGATGTCCGAGGTAGCAGAATTCCCAACCGAGATCTGGGACAATCCTCCTTCAACCTCTGAATTGGAGTGCCAAGTGCATCAGCATCTGACTCATCTGGCGGGACCCGACTACCAATTGGTCAAGGACTGCCTGACGCAGAAGCTGCATCTCTTCGAGAAGCCCGGGAAGGAGGGTTGTTCCCTGCAGGTGGCTCACGAAATTGACACCGGAAGCGCGAGCCCCACGGCCAGAAAGCCCTATCCAGTGGCGCATGCTCTGAGAGGCTTCGTGGAAGACCAAGTCTACTCCTTGCTGGCCGACGGTGTTATTGTGCCATCCAAAAGCCCCTGGAACGCTCCAGTAGTCATCGCCAAGAAGAAGACCCCTCCCGGTGAGCCACAGCAGTACCGATTCTGCATTGACTATCGGGAAATAAATGCCAAAACCAAGGGTAACAAGTACCCTATCCCTCGTTTGCAGGAAACCCTGGCCATGATGGGGCGTAGCAAGATCTTCACAACCCTGGACCTGACTATGGGATATCACCAGATACCCGTCAGTCCCGAATCAAGGGAAAAGACCGCGTTCACGGCACTCAATCGTCACTTCGAGTATGTGCGCATGCCCTTCGGGCTTAAAAATGCCCCGGCAACCTTCCAAGCCGCCATGAATGACGTACTCGACGGACTGCTGGGTGACGGTTGTCTCATATACCTCGACGATGTCATCATCTTCACTGAGGATCTGCAGTCACATGTTAACATCTTGCGAGCCGTTCTGGAGAGATTTGAAGAGACTGGATTCCGCCTTAATCTCAAGAAGTGCTCGTTCCTGAGGTCTCGCGTCAACTTCCTGGGCCATGTTATCACGTCAGAAGGAATCGAGATGGAGTCGGAAAAGGTCAAAGCCATAGGAGAATACCCTCCGCCGACGAGCGTTCGCGAGCTCCGATCCTTCTTGGGACTGGCCGGTTTTTACCGCCGTTTCATCGAGCGCTACTCGGAAATGAGCGCCCCTCTCACCAAACTCTTGAGGAAAAACCGGGAGTACAGCTGGGGTGAAGAGCAGCAGAGCGCGTTTGACCAACTCAAGCAAGCGCTCATGACCCAACCCGTGCTCGCCTATCCGGACTTTGACAAGCCATTCATCCTGTCCACGGACGCCTCAGGAACCGCTATGGGAGCAGTACTAGCCCAGGAACATCAGGGGCAGGAGCGACCGGTCGCTTACGCGAGTCGCGCCCTCAACGATGCTGAGACACGTTACTCCACCACCGAGCGTGAGCTCCTTGCTGTAGTCTGGGGCGTGACGCATTTCCAGCAATTCCTGCTCGGGAAGAAGTTCGTCCTGAGGACCGACCACGCAGCACTCACGGCCGCCATGAATCTACGCGATCCAACTTCGCGCATCGGACGATGGATCCTCCGGCTGACGGAGTACGAGTATGAGGCGCAGTACCGCCCCGGATCGCAGATGGCTCATGTCGACGGCCTGAGTCGTGTTCCCGTTGGCGCCATCATACTAAGCATGCCGAAGGAACTTCTGATGGCAGCCCAATCCTTGGACCCCTGGATCTCCACCCTGACGGCTGATCCAGAGAAGTATCAACTAAAGGAGGAGGAAGGAGTCTGGAGGAAGGAGGTCGATGTGGATGGCCAGCGGATCACGGTGCCACTGATCCCATCCACCATGCGGCGCTGGTTCCTGACCAATTGTCATCAACATCAGTGGGCCGGGCACCCTGGCATAGAAACAACTACCCGTGTCGCAAGGCGGTACGGGTACTGGAAGAAGATGGTACGTGACATCCGAGAGTTCGTCCAGAAATGCCAGGAGTGCCAGGAGAGGAACACTCCCCCAAATTTGACACCACCAATCCAGAAACCCGATATACCGACCCGAATTGGTCAAATTGTCGGTATTGACTTTGTTGGGCCTCTACCTGGTCGAGGGGGTACCAAATACATCCTGACGGTAATCGATCAGTTCTCCAAGTACGCAGAGGCTTATGTCACCACGGATTGCACAGCAGTAACAACCGCTCGCGTATTGACCACAAAGTACTTACCAACCCATGGTGCACCTGAGAGGCTCGTCTCTGACCGAGGCGCCGCCTTCGTTTCTGGGGTCGTCAAGGAGCTCTGCGATACCTGGGAGATACGCCACGTCCACACCTCCGCTTACCACCCACAGGCCAACGGAGTATGCGAGCGATTCCATCGCACCCTGGCAAACCTGGTGGCGAAACTGAGACGCAAAACCCGGGACTGGGAAGCCGCCTTGCCTTTGGCACTAGCTGCCTACCGCAGCCTTCCCCACTGTAGTACGGGCTATTCGCCAAATCACCTGGTTTTCGGACGAGAGCTGAGAATGCCGCACCTAACCGAAATCAGCATGAAACGGGAAGCAACATCGCCCTTGAAGGATCAACACCAGGAAATGGTGCGGGTCCGTTTGGAAGCCGAGCGACAGTTGAGGCGCGCTTGGCACACCCGTGAGCAGGCAATCAACAAGCGACGCCACTCTCGGGAGTTCCAGATAGGCCAACAAGTGTATGCCCAGCAGCTCGTCGCCCCACCAGGCACAGTGAAGAAGTTCTGGAGCCCCTGGAAAGGACCGCTCCGTGTGACCCGCAAATTGACCGATGTCAATTACGAGGTCCAGGATGTCCTAGGGAAGACCACGCGTTACCACCTCAGCAGGCTCAAGCCAGCGTTTATCAACAGCGTGCCAGACGACGCCGTCACCCCCGACGTAGCAGAGGAGTCGCGCCCACCCGAGAGCCCTGCCCCTCCACCTAGCGAAGATAGTGGAGGGACGTGGTTGTTGGACCCCCTGGAATGGCCGGAACCAGTACGGACCGAAGAAAATCCTGAACCTGGGGCCCAGGGCCCTGGAAGATCCTCCAGCCGAATCCCGATTCCGATTAGGACGGCGTCCAGTCCATACGGGCTAAGACCAAGGCGCAAAACGATCGACTACGCGCAGCTCCACGCGGGGAAGATGTCAACACCTAGAACGGGATGAAGCGATTGGAAAAAAAAAAAAAAAAAAAAAAGAAAAAAAAAAAAATTTTCAAGTTTTGTGGTATACTCGTAATTTGTGAAATAGAATAGGGAATGTCTTACCTGTAGAATAAAATGCACAACACCAGTACTTACCTTGTTTGATTAATGACCGTGCCTCATGGGTCGGGACAGGACTGCCTTGCCCCCCCCCCCCCCCTCTTTTCCTTTGTTTTTCCCTTGTAATGGTAGCTAAAATCTAGGATTATTGTTCAGCGTCTGGCTCTGTGCAGAGAGGGAGGTTGTCTGCATGATAAATGAGCCATTGACTGATGTACAACGGGTGAGTCGGAGCGTGAGAGGAGACTAACAGAAGGGCCGGTTTGTATGTTTCAGGGTATAGTGGGAAAATAGGAGATCAGCGAACGACACCAAAAGACTATGGCGCTACCTCGGCCGCGGGTACCGTCGTCGGTGGGCAGCACGGACTTGGAGCCCGGAAGTACGGAGTGGCTGGCCGTCACCTCCACGGTCATCATGGGGCTGGGCAAGCTGGTCGCGTCCTGCGACAGGATGCCAACACAGAGGCGGATTCTGCTGCGCTGCCTAGACGAGCTTGGGGAAAGCTTGAACGTCGGCGACTCGGGGGTGGACATGAGATCAAGATCGAGTGGTGGGTCGGTGGAGGTCGAGTCCCTGCGTTGCCGAGTGATCATGATGGAACAGCGGCTGCAAGCCATGACCCACCTCAACGACTCATTCGGGTCGAGCACGCATCGCGCCACCCCTCGAGGATCGTCGACACCACGACCTGACAACAACGTGGAAGAATACCCCGCCCCTGCATTCACAGCGCCCGCCGCGGCCGAGCCGAGTATTGCCGACTCGTCAACTTCGTCCTCGGACTCCTCGTCATCTGAAGAAACCGCACGGGGATCAGACGCCACCCCAGGGCAACCGCGTTCCGGCTCCTCCCGGGCCTCCACCCCTCGGCCGGTGAAGGTCGTCCTAGCTGATGGGGATGCTGGCGCTAGTTCACCCGTGGCCCCTGCCGACCCATCCAACATACCACCTTGGAACATCCGCGCCAGCGTACCTTCGACGAATGGGAGCGTCCTGTGCTGTATCTGCACGAAACGACAACACCCGCCGACAACCTACCGCTGCGGTGGCTGTAAAGTGATGTGGAATCGGCTGGTGAGAAAGTGCCGGAACCTACGACCCACGGATCCCGCCTACCCGAAGCCCTGCTCCATCGCCGAACACGAGAAGGACCGCCCACCAACCTGTGCCGCTTGTAGACGCTGGCGGTACGAGCAAGCATGGATAGCAGCCAAACGACCCGACGCAATGCCCATCGCACCAGTCACCCCCACCGGAAGGAAAATTGCCGAGGTAGACCTCGGCCTCCGAAGATCGGAGGGGTGTAACGGGGCGGCAGATTCCAAGCGCCCCGTCAAGAAACTTCGGCGGCGGGGGACGGAACGACCCCTCTCCCCTCCAAGCGCCTAACCCCAGCTGGGCGGAAGGCGTGTCCTCATTGGATTGGGTAGGCGATGGGCGGCGCAAGACACCCAGGGAGGAGTAGAAGGGGAAGGCGACTTGACGAGCGGACTGGGAGAAGGAACATCAAGCAGTCGTATCCGAACTCAAGTGAAGGAAAGTTGGGATCTCCGAAACGAGGTTGGCCCCCCCTGCTCGCCATAATCTCGAGAGGACGAGGCGAGGCAGGGGCGGGGCGGAACAACCTGTTTCGGGGCGGAACAACCTGTTCCGGGGCGGAACAACCTGTTTCGGGGCGGAACAACCTGTTCCGGGGCGGAACAACCTGTTTCGGGGCGGAACATCGAAGCGGAACAACCGACGCGTAGCAAATCAACCCCTTGTGAAGCCGGTGTTGTGAAAGTGACCTGAGGGAACAAGTGTATCGTGGTTCCTTCAGGGTGAGAACTCGGGAATTGGGAGATCAGCCAATTCCTCTCCCGTAACAGTGGGCCCTTATACGAACTGAAAATCCCCCGTCGGACCCGAGTGTTGATCCGTTCGCGCCCGATTCGACGGCCAATAGTCTAGGTTCCCCACGCACCGCCAGTCGTCGGACCTCCGTCGGAAAGAGCCTCGCCTCCTCCGGCCTGGACGGCGTTCCCCTGACCGAAGCCGAGCAGCGACGAGAACATCACCCTGTTGTCTCCATCCGAAGGAGTTGGTACACGTAAGTGGCGAAATACCTCTATCTCGTGAAGAGAACATCACCCTGTGGTCTCCATCCCAAGAAGTCGGTACACGTAAGTGGCGAAATAACTCTGTCTCGTACCCTCGCAACGCGAAAGTCGAACTATCTAAATCTGGCCCAAGCCCTGACGTTTAGTCACCAGAAAGCTGATCATAGAGTTGTAGATTGTGACCGTATTATTTAGCATGTCGTCTGTCGTGCGTTAGGAAAAGAGAAAGGAATTAGGGGAGGGACGCTAACAAATCACTTCAACTTTTACCGTTATTCAAATCAAACATTCCTGAGCCTTCAGCTACCTCGTAAATTCATTTGGCCCTCAGCCCTTCACTTCTACCTACTCAATAATTAGATTACGTAATAGTCAGTATCCTTCTCGGCCGAGACATTCCGTATTCATATTTCTGTCAATTGCGTTATTATAAGCCAATATTGAACCCTTGTCTTTCAATCACGAAACCCCATTCCTCAGAGCTTGGTAAATTCAGGTGTAC
>CM034001.1:24946530-25133663 GCA_019603395.1 Cyrtorhinus lividipennis | reverse complement strand
ATCGTTGTCCAGTTTAACCAAGTGAACACGATACAAAAATTCGAATCAAGATTTGGTTCCCCCCCCTACCTGCCACTAGGCCCAACCCACAGACCCTATTCCAATCACGTATAATCAACCACTGAGTCAATTGGAGACACGCCACCACGGGTTTTAAAAATCCTATTAGCCCGTAATGATTGTCGTTTTTCTTCACGATTTAGTAACACACCCTGTAAAAATGTGCGACGCCCCCCACCGTTGTAACATGGTAAGGTTCTATAAAACGCCCCTGCCCCCACCCCTGGTCAATTAGAATAAACCCCCCGCGCCCACGACAGGGGAAAGAAAGGAACCACCAGAAGCACCCAGGCCGCCAGACAGAGGACAGAAACACCGGAGAACCCAATCGCCACACGCACAACCACAACCCAGTCTACTTCCTGCACTAACCTGAGCATTCTGTGAAAGATAACTGAGAACTCCATAACCTACACTATAAGTAACGCGAAAACATAGTTTTTCCATCATTGGTTGTTCTTGATAGGACATTTTACTTTTACTTTTAACGTTTCTTCCCTTTGTAGTGCTACGATGTTCTGTTCATTTTGAATCTAGCCTCTCTTTTCGAAAAGAAGTTTACGTATAGTTCATCACCACCGCCAGTACTAAGAATTACTAATAATGGATCGTGAACGTGAAAACCTTTACACGGCTTTCACTTCCATAAAAGTGTTGAGGTGCGGCGTCTTTCAGCTATTTCACTGTTTGGCGAATGGTGTAAGAGCCGACCACGTCGATGAAAATAAAGACAGCAAATTTCTTTCGGAAATCGAAGAGCTTCTGAACTCGGTTACACATCACATGAGGTTTGTATAGTTTTGTAATGTGAGCATAGACGAATGGAAGGTATTTAGGCTTGAATTTCAGCTGTGGGCGTCGAATGTGAGCTTATTGACAGATTCGTTAGCGCCTTTAAAATCATGGTTATCGACAGTTGAAACGCAAACAGAACCACAGCTCAGAAGACGGGGTGCATGCAAATGAATAGACCCAAGTCGGAAGTCTTCTGATGAGTTTTATTTGAGAATATTTGTCATCTGGTATTCAGAAACTATTGGTAGATGTTCTGTCAAACAAGAAGTGGAAGTGCATTGATTCGAAAATTGAACGACGTATGTACGAGTACATATTTCACGCACCTGATTCAGTTTACAAGTTGGTCGAAACCACCGCAAAGCTCTCCTAGTTACGAGTATAGTAAACGTTTTTATAGTTTTTGTCCATTTCAACTTCGTTTACAGTTTGAGATTAGTTTAAAATTTTGTGAGAATGGATAGAAGAAAAATTGACATGAATTTCAACGGCGCCAGGTCAGCTGGTATAGAGAAACGACTCTACAATCGCCACTTGAGAACGTTGAAATTTCCCTCTAGAAAGGTAGACAATCACGCTCCAACGTTGGCCGTTGCAAGCTACTACAATGCCGCCCGTTTGACATCCGAAAAAGCGCGGTTGACTGAAATTGAAATGGAAAACAGATTGTTATTGAAAATCATCAATGAAATATACAGAACTCATGGCAAAGTGGACACGGCACCACCAAATCTAAAGAAGTCCACTAATTACTACGAACGGTTTCTCAATAATAGGCTAATCGAGAAACAAAACGTGAAAATTTACCGATTATTAAGTAAAGCGCGGACTTCTTATTCAAAAGGCGCAGCTTGATAGAGATTACAAGCAAGCTTTGAGGACTATGATGTTTCAATCGCGTCATACTGAATATTACTCGTCTTTGGTGCCCGAACTTGAGAAATGGGATATTTGTCCGCCGGACTGGGTGGATTCCCAATGTTGCAACATCAAACAAAGGGTCCTATGTTTTATGGACGTGGCGATTGACGACGCTAGAACTTCTCCCGGTAGATTGATAAAACTCGGGCGCCTTATATGGAGATTTATCGAGATTTTGCGCCGATTGCTGCTGATAGCTTTTTGAGTTTTATCAAAGGTCAAAGTGGGAAGTCTTACAAAGGTACAGCGCACTTATTTCGCCAATGTGTCATCCTCAATCTTGTTTCTTATTAGTCTAATTTTCTCTCTCGTATATAGCATATTAACCTCACATTTGAGCTTTTCTATTTCAAATTGTTTGGTGTTACACGTCAATTTGGAGGATGACAGTAAGAATGAACAGATTTCTCAAAGTTAGTCTCCCCTGATGCTATAAGAGTTTTGAGAATGAGGAGAATTAACAAGCACCTTCAAAAGAATCGCATTTGGAAGGGATGGATCAAATGTCTTCTTCATGTTGTGTTGCACGGAGTAGGTATTTTCAGAATCCACTCGAGCTAGTGTTGCGGCGTGAAAGGAACTGATGTGAAAAAAACTATTTCCGTTAACCTCCAATTTGACATGAAAATGCTATAAAGCAACTTGTTGCTAACGGCACCAATTAGAGACTTCAGAATGAGGCGAATTAACAGGCACCTTCATAAGAATGGCATTTGGAAGGGATGGATCGAATGTCTTCTTCATGTTGTGTTGCACGGAGTAGGTATTTTCAGAATCTACGCGTGCTAGTGTTAAGGCGTGAAAGGAACTGATGTGAAAAAAACCATTTCCGTCAACCTCCAATTTGACATGAAAATGCTATAAAGCAAGTCGTTACTAACGGCAGCAATTAGAGACTTGAGAGTGAGGCGGAAACAGGCACCTTCATAAGAACGGCATTTGGAAGAGAGTCTTCGTCATGTTGTGTTGCACGGAGTAGGTATTTTCAGAATCCACAATTTCTTTCCGTCAACCTGCAATTTGATGTTAAAAAACCTTACAATTTGACGCGAAAATGATACAGATTAACATGTATTCCTCCATTACTACCTGATTTTTTACAGTTGAGTGTGGATGTTCCACTTCCGAATTCATTCAACCAAATGACATGTTAGGATTCTGCTGTTAATCGCCGCATCTGGCATTGACTAATTCTACTCCTCGCTATTGCTCTGAAATTATCTTTGCGAGCTTTTACATGGTTCGGTTTTACACGACTAATTTTCCCGCTTTGTCGCAGGCACCCAGTTCTTCAGAATCCGTAAGTCCATCGGTTGCATTGGAGGTGACGTTGAAAACAACGACGGAGGTGGATATTACAGCTTAGGAGGGAAATGCTTTCCTGACGAAAACCATCTTCTCCGATTCAACGGCCCAGGCGTCATTTCCACTTTCACCTCGTTTCCCAATCACAATCATTCTCATTTTTTTATTTCATTCCGCAAATTGGAAGCACTCAACGGAAAGTTCGTCGTATTTGGTCGCCTTATTAAGACTCTTGGAGCCTTAGAACGCATTGAAGAGTGTGGAACGCTCAGTGGCGTCCCAAAACAGAAAGTCGTCGTCTCCAATTGCGGTTTTATTCGTAAAGCGAATTTTCCTGTTATGGAATCGCCTATAAACTCCTCTGATGGTCAGGAGACTGGTACTGAAGCGTCGGCGCCCGCTAGCCAGAAGAATTCCGTTGCTGCTGATGAAGAAGACACTACAAATAGCGCATTGCCAACAAATCAAACGGCCACTGACAATATTGTGAGCGTGCCTCCGAACTTTCAGAATACTGAAATAATATGAAAATAAAGCCTGCATAACTTCCAGACTTTACGCTGATGTTTTTCTATTGTTGACATTAATGATGGTAAGATACCCCAGATCACGTGCTAAATACCGTTGTTGAGGAAAAAAAAAAACTGATCGAAAAATCGAGGGTGGAGATCAAGCTGTTAGACGTGGCTACAATGGTAGAGTACCTCTGGATGTCCTGTAAGCAAGGAACCAGAGGTATGAGTCCATCCTGGATGAGTCTGCAAGGTTCTGTATCCAACCCTGTTAGGGCGAAGAATTGGAAACCCCAGCTTTGCTTTCAACATGTAAATGAGGAAGACTGCCGAACTTACCGGAAGACGTCAAATTTGAGGAGATGAGCGAAGGTGTTGATTGAATATTGAAACCCACACCATGATGATGTATTATGTTGATGATATTTGACAACATTCTGCACAGATTTGGTTACAAAAGGCCTCAACGACGACTGGAGTTTACGAAGAGCAACCCACGCCATTCAGCAGCAGCTGGACATGAGCACACAGGCGTCTGAAGAGACCGAGATAAGCGAGACCCCGACGGCCAGAGAAAATAATTGAAACGAACACAAACTTCTCTCATTCAGAACAACTGTGGCTTTATAGATCATACAAACGCTTGACGGTATCTCTGCTTATGTGTCTTATAAACTAGATTGTCCTCTTGCTTAGCTTGATGGAAAATATTAAATATGTATGAATTATAGGAAAAAAACTTTACTTCACCACACTGAGTAGGATGCTCCCCTGCACTAAGAGAAAGTCCACCCTTGCAGGCGATACCTGTACAAACATTCGGAAAGCATCTTCTGACCATACCTGCCTTCCTCTCTCAGCTGGTTAGGTGCTCTGACCGTTTCTGGTGTTGTATGTAATGTGACGGTGAGATAGTACTAGTACGAGCCTCAGCCAAATGAGGATTTCACTGTTAAACGAAGAGTATAAGGTCTGCCTTCTCCTTCTGTTGTAAAGGTAAGGTGTCCACGTTTGGTTGATGCTACCAGTGTTCAGCTACTTGAGAGCACCCTCTCTTAACTTGGAGATTCAGTTAACAAGTGTAAAGGTGATCCATATCCACCATAAGTGTTTGAGTATCTTCTCAAAGTCAGAGTAGGCTAAAAGTGGCAATCTCCAACTCTACATTCCCACTTGACTACCGTCTCAATACGCATGTAATGCTGGATTCATTCAAATCCATCTATTTTCACAGCAAATTGGAGATTGTTGCACGGAAATGGTTAGTTTCGCCTCAACACTAGCTCGCGTGGATTCAGACAGTACCTACTCGGTGCAAGACACCATAAAGAAGACATTCCATCCATCCCTTCCAAACGCTATTCTTTTGAAAGTGCTTGTTGATTGTTGATTTTGATTCGCCTCATTCTAAAGTCTCAAATGCATCAGCAATACAACAATTGCTTTCCCAGAATTAAATGATGTATTTCTGCCATCCTCCAAGCGTACGTGTAAAACCCAACAATTTGAAATGGAAAAGCCTACTCCATGCAACACAACATGAAGAAGACATTCCATCCATCCCTTCCAAATGCCATTCCTTCTTTTCTGTGATGTCCCAACTTCCCTAAACCTCGCGTTGTACCGGCGTCTGTATAAATTTTCTACAAGTTTTCTTTTTCAATGATAATTTTTTTAAAAACTGTTGGATATCTAACATTATGGATATACATCATCTCATAGCTGTACTTAGAAGCGGAAACATGATCGTCAATGTCAAATCTCGATGCTCAGTAATCAAACGTTCCCATTTTGACAAAAACAGTCGAGTTGCAACCTAGGTGTACTCGTATAGATTATTTTCAACTATTGAATTCACATTTTCTTTTGAGAGATGTTGAACAAGCTGTGACCAACCTGCCCCAACCTTCAGGACCCTTTCCCCTTGGAAACTCCGGCTATTTGAGTCTTGAATGCACACAAGAGAGACAAGCAATGTACAGCCAGCTAGTCAGGAGTTATAAGTGGACTGACAAGGTTCGTTTACCCGTTCGTTTCTCGTTCTATGAAGTCGTCAAAAAATGAGTTCGCACGTTATTTCACAACATACTTTTAAATTTTCAGATTCACGAGTACAGCACATTGGCCACTCAACTGTTGGTGCAGAATTCTCTTAAAAGATCTTACATCGTGAGCGGCACCAACAAGGGACGTCGAGCTCAGACGAGTTCTCATAACGTTCCGATGCAGCAAGTTGACCAATTGATTTCCGCTATCGACCGGCAGTATTCCGACATGAGTTTCACCGTATCCAGGCCATTCATAACCAACGCTGTTCTCCAGGTTGTGTTTCGTATTACGTCCACATTTTGTTTTTATGATTTTCAACCAATTCTGGTCGAAGATTTGATGAGGGCTGTTGAAGACGGTGGTGGAGAGGCTTTTCTCACTAAGGCAATGAACTTAACACCACTTTCCTGCCGATCAGTTCCTATTGTTATGGTCACGTTGAAAGCAAATTAGCAGCAAAACAAGACTTCCAACGTGGGTACAGCTTAAGCCAAGAAAGAAGTCCGACGTATGCGCTACCTCACGACGAAGATCCTCATATTCAAAACGTTGCAAATTCTTCACACGGTTGGTATTCCTCGGACCGGGCGCATGGGGACTCATATGGGGAAAATGAGGGAAACAGTAAGTGTGGCGGTCCTAGACACATTCCAACCGATTAAGCGTCCAAAATTTAGTGGAAAATGATACCCCACACGCCTAGGTACCAGAAATCTCGAGAAAGCACATTCGAAATGGTACCCATTTTGACCCATAACCTCATCCAGAGGGCACTAATCGTCCCGGGACCCATTCCATTACATTCAGCGTCCGAAATTTAGTGGAAAATGATACCCCACACGCTTAGGTGCCAGAAATCTCCAAAATCCATTTATCAAAATACACATTTTGACCCCTACTCCACCAAAATTAAGTCCGATCCAAGGACCAACAAGAGCCATGAACGGACCCCTGACCAAAATTTCAGATTTTTAGAAAATTTTCTACTACCAAAGTCGGCGTGGACGGCGGACGGAAATTTGCTAATTTTGATCTAGACACCTTGAAACGTCCAGAAATTTTTTTTTTTTTTTGGCGAATCGGACTTTTTGCGTGAAAACATATATAACCAAAACACTGCTAATTCTTTTACAATGATTCCTTTAGCAAGATCACGGCGAAAACTGTGTGTCCAGGGCCCATTCCAATAGGTAGGTGGGCACCCTACCTACCTCCAATGGCGCCAATCTGACCGGGACCCTCAATAATGATGCCCCAAATGCCCAAAAAATTCCCGAAATTGACTTTTAAAAAACAAATGTTACCCTAGCCTTCCCCAAACTTGAGCAGATCGGGCTGAAATGTTGCAAGGACTAGTTTCTGATCATGATGTCAAATTTAAAAAAGTGTTCTATAACTAAGTCGGATTTAGGTACAGTACAGAGTATAGCGAGTATAGAATTCACAATTATTCACTATTATAATAGGCAATAATTATGTTTAGAGAGGCCTAAAGGTCAGAGACCAGTCCAGGCCACATCCATCCAATTCATTTGTGTTCAGCGCCTACTCGTTAAAAATTCTTAAACTGGAATAATTATACACTTACGCTAATAATGCTACGAACTATGAAGTATGGTAGGAGGTAGATGTATAAGTTACGTTTATGATTTGAATTTCCTGACGATTCAATTTATCTCATTACTGATCAACATTTCATATTTTTAGCAATTTTTATGCTACTAAAAACAGTGGAGGATGGGTGGACATTTTGGTTTTGGCGTATTATTCCTTGATTAATCAACCTATGATTCATGTGAGGGGTCCTTCCGTTCGATCAAAAAAGGAAAAATCTCCGTCCGCCGTGTTAGTAGTAAAAAAATTGCAAATTTGAAATTTGAACAGGGACCTCAATTTACTTTAGTTGGTCCTCAAAACGTTGAATCCTTTCGGGGGAAAATGGATTTTTGGCGATTTAGGCTAACTGACCACCAAATCATCCTTCAGTTTATACACATGCTGTTTTCCATTGTATGATCATTATAGATTTGTCAATACCAATTTATGATCAAAATTTAGCGAAAGAAAAATCATCAAAATGTATTTTTGAGATTTTGGCGATCTAGGCGTGTGGGTATCATTTTAGGCTAAATTTTGGACGCTGAATCCAATGAGACGGGTCCCGGGGAGGATTGGCGCCCACCGGAAGAGGTTTCGGGTCAAAATGGGTTCCTATCAACCTATTTCGAAAGTGGGTTTCGTGATTTCTGGCCCTAGGCAAGTGGGGTATCATAATCGACTAAATTTTGGACACTGAATCCAATGGGACGGGTCCCAGAAGGATTGGTGCACACAGGAAGAAATCGTGGGTCAAATGAGTATCTATCTACCTATTTTCAAGAAGGTTTTTGAGTTTTCTGGTACCTAGGCATATGATATATCATTTTCCATTAAATTTTGGACGCTGAATCGATTGGAATAGGTCCGGGATTCTTTACACACTGTGTGCCCCACACCTGCTCCAAGGAAGAACCATTGATGAAGAATCTGCAGAGTTTTCTAAATAAATATACATTACTCAATGAAAAAGGCAATCCACTATCGTCCAATGCGTCCAACCTGCGTGAGACAAGGGTGGCGTCAGGCGTCAACGCTCATTTCTGTACAATATTAGTACTTTGTGATGATATGTATTCAAATTAATTATTTCTATTTTTTCCAGGTTACTTTGGGTAAGGTATTGCAAGCCGTGGTCGCTTTTAAAGGGTTGATGATCGAATGGGTCGTCATCAAGGGTCACGGAGAAACCCTGGATTTATGGACCGAGTCTCGCTATAAAGTTTTTAGAAAAATCACCGAAAACTCTCACGCCGCCATGCTGCATTTTTCTTCTCCTACGTTGCCCGATTTGGCCGTTCGATCTTTTATGGTGAGTGGTTTTTTGAAGCGGAAACAACAATCATTTTTGAGTGCTTATGTGTTGAAAGTAGATCGTAATCCTTCGCATTAAAACAAGAAAGTCAAGGACACACTTCAATCAGTATTATTATATTTAACCAAATTGCTCCCGTAATTTTGTTTGGTTATTCCTCGGATAATCAACCAATGTTTTTATGCAATAATTCGGCATCTCCTTAGTTTTTTCTGGGCGTTTCAAGGTGTCTAGAACAAAATAGGCGATAGTCCGTCCGCCGTACCCCGTCTTTGGTAGTAGAAAATTTTCTAAAAAATTGAAACTTAGGTATGGGACCTATTACCGGCTCTAGTTGGTCCTCAAAACTTTTTAGGCTGATCAGACCAAATGGGGGGGGGGGGGGGGTTGAGATTTCTGGTGCCTAGGCGTGAGGGGTATCATTTTACACTTAATGTAGGACCCATGTAGTTACTCATACACATACATCGTTAATGCTTCGCTTCGAGCAAAACAGAATTAAGGTGCAAAATAATGGGGCGCAGCAAAAAAGATGCCAACGGCACGCGGTGTTCCCAAGCGGTCACCCATCCAAGTACTAACCACGCCCGATGCTGCTTAACTTCGGTGATCGGACGAGAACCGGTGTATTCAGCATGGTATGGCCGTTGGCGAAATTCTACGTGCTCTTAACAGTTTCTCGACTCGTCTTTTTCTGTCACAGGCGACAAAAATAATATTTTAACATTTTTCTTGTGTTCTTTACTAAATGACATGAACGTTGCTGCAATGCGATTCTCTTACAACTCCCCATCTTGCTTGTAGGCAAGGGTAGAAGGATTCAGAATGAATGTATAAAGATGTTTATTTCAACGTAATCATGCATCAAATTGAAAATAATTTATGCAACAACCTCACTTAGTGGCAATGGTTACACCGTCTGCCAAGGGTTTCAAATTTTTTATGCAGACATCTTCCGTTTCCTATTACTAATCTTAAATTTAGTAATTGCAAAAAACAGGTTCTTTTATGATTTATATCTTTAAGTTATATCACAATTCTCACTTAACATACAAAGGTTTGCACATAAATGATTGACGAGTATTTAAACAACAGTGCCTTCTACTTGGGTTCCTAGAAATAATTGAATTGTTCAATGAGGTACTTTCTGTGAACACCTGCCGCTGTGATGTATCGACTTGGAGCTGTTCTGAGAAGTTCTTTCCATTCAAAAAGGCAATAAGCTTAATCCTGCTTAGCCTTGGCTTCCTGAAATATCGGACCCTATACTCTGCTATAACAGGGCATGTCGCGTGGAAATGTTCCACGTTCTCTGGGGCCATCATATTGCACATGGAGCAACTGTATTGCCTATCTGCCCTGCACGGCATGGTGTTCAAGTTGAGCATTTCGCTCCTAGCCCTCGTGATGTTGCTTACCACAAACTGATCGCCTGAATCCAGATTCAAACAAGATAACTTGTTTGGTCATGGTCAAAGGCTGCGTACAGACAGTGATGGGCCGAGTTCCTCGCTCGCTCAGCAATTTGCTCCTTCTCATAACTTTCCATTTTGTCTAGGAGTGTATCGCCGCACTGCACAATTTCCTCTAACGTTGAGAAATTCGCGTTTTCATCCATAACTTGCCCCACAGTCCGGCCCATGCCCTCACTCATCCCACCCCAGTCCTGCACACCTCCTTCGCAACGACATTAGGTAGTCTTTCTGGGCTCATATTGGCAACTTTTTTCAAGTACCGAAGGATGAAGACCAAACGTGTGTACAAATATCTTGTTTAGGCCTAGCTCTCGGTACACAAAATAGTCTTGCGTGTTCATTGGTATTCTCATTGTTCTTTTGACAAAATATTTTAACAGCTTTTCCATTTGCTCAAACTGCTGATAACCCCAAGGAAGGATTCACAAAGTTAATATATCATATA
Organism: Cyrtorhinus lividipennis; assembly: GCA_019603395.1. NCBI lineage: Eukaryota > Metazoa > Arthropoda > Insecta > Hemiptera > Miridae > Cyrtorhinus > Cyrtorhinus lividipennis. Next base: position 25,123,190 of record CM034001.1, on the reverse strand, counting down.
TAATAACGAGGAATTATTAGAAGTGGAATTCAAGATCTACCTCAAATGAGAAAATATTAATCTCATTTTCACTGCAGTCCACAGTCCTCATTCTACCGGTATCGATGCAAGGCGAAACTAGGCATTACTCAATTAAATATCTGCGTTGTAAAATGAACATGACCGTACTGCTTGATCTCGGGTAGCAGAAGAATGTGTACCTACAAGATTATAACTTTACAGATCACCTAGTCAGTGCGTATTCAGTTTAGAATACTTTGTATTTGGCCTATTCCGTTCAATAGTTCCTACATTTGGAATAGCAACAAGATCTTGCTTGGGATAGAGAGCTGCCTTATAACCTTATGACTAACCTTAACCTCAATATTAAGAACCACAGATACAACAATCGACTGTACAATAAGAAAAGAAAATACCAAATGATACCCCACACGCCTAGGTTGCCAATAACATCAATTTTTCGAAATAGGTATATATTTTGACAAAAATTTTGGTCAGAGGCCCGTTTCTGGCTGTAGTTAGTCCTCAAAACTTTTCACCAAATTTGGTGAAAAATTAATTTTTGAGATTTTCGGCTATCAATACGTGTAGGGTATCATTTCCCACTAAATTTTGGGCGCTGAATGCAATAGTTTGGGACAATTGGCACCCACCGGAAGAGGTTATGGACGCTGAATTGATTGAAATGTTGTCTCCATGCGCCTGGTCCGAGGAATAACCCACCCCTGTGATATAATTTGCAGCGTTTTACCTTTACATACTCTGTTAATTTTTACATTTATTTTCAGACGTGGCTTCACAGTTACATAACACTGTTTAGTGAACCTTGCAAACGCTGTGGAAATCATCTGCACAGTGCCTTACCCCCAACTTGGAGAGACTTCCGCTTGCTCGAAGCCTACCACGAAGAGTGTAAAGTGTAAATAATTTACTTATTTATAAGAAATGTGTCTTTACGTTGTCATTGTATTCGTAAAGATAACGCCATTATTGCTAATCTGTCATCAAAAATAATAATTTATTGTGTGATGTAAAGAGGGCAAGATAAATGAGGACATTTATATGCCATTGTACATAATATTGAGAAAACAGTCGAAATGTCTATTGACGGTTAGTGTATACAAAGATTCAACTTGATGAGGCGTATGGCAAAGCTGACCGTACACGATGTTTTTCCTTCCCTTTATATTGATATTTATTGTGCTGGACTATAAAGCTATGACCCATAAAAGTTCGACAAAAAGTGAAGATACTCAAGGAATGGATGAGAATGAGAGGAATCTCAGGATTTTTATTCCGTCAATAAACACCAAACTTATTTTGAAAACAAACAATTTCGTTAAAATATATGATAAGTGTTCTTTTGTGTGAACTTTTTGAGTCTATAACAATATCAGGCCCATTTCAAAGGCCATTTTTCAGGGTCTATTCAAGCTATTCTGGGGTCATAATGACATAATCTGCTTTCCAGTTAATTTTGGAGGATGTATCGACCGTTAGTACTGAATGAATTGTGAACTCGATAAATAAATTACTTGTATTTCAGAATATTTGTCTTGTCATTGTTACATACATTTAATTTCTTCATTAATAGGAATATTTTTCAACCTGTAGTTTCCCCTCATAAGTATCAGACTGATTCTGTTGCTCCAATTCCTCTTGTGGTTTCGCCTAAAATGAAAATCGCACATAGTTATAATCATATCACATATTTAGGCAAACATTTGACCTCTGAAGGCAATGCACGGGAGCAGGCCTCTGACTTGGGGTTTTTAAAACTTGAATTTGTAGAGTTTGTCGACTAACAGAAGATTCATACTAATGAAAGTGTAACCATATCTTTGGGGTAATACGTTCCCAAAAGCTAAATATGAACTTTTAGTTTTATATTATTTAACACGTTCGCTGCGGAATTGTTGAGCTCGTTTGAGCAGCTGTGCGGGAGTCATCTGAAACAGGAACGCGCCAGGTGAGTGCGCCGCATGTGGAATGAGATTCGAGGCGAGCTCCTTACCCAGTGCGGCTATAGTATGAGATATTTACCTTGGAGTAAACTACTTGCACCGAAGTATTTCGTGTACTAAAGCAAAGCACTGAAAGAAATCTTGAGGCGGGAACACTGAAAACGATGCAAAATGGAAAGAAAATTCCAAACCAGTCCCCTATTTCGGACATATTTTTTGCATCTTAGCAACGCCCCAGCTGACTTTGACGTTTACAGTACCTTCAGAAGGTTCAAAGCTGGCGCGGGAAGTGGAAATATATTCCATTTGACTTTCTGGTATACTGGAGGAGCGATCTGAAATGAAGGCTGCCTTCACGCGCCAGGCGCGTGCGACGACAGATTGGAACATAGCTCACGCGCTGAGCGCGTGACCCGCAGCGAACGTGTTGAAAATGAAATAGAATTGGCCTGATGCGTGCTCGTTAATATCTTTTAAGCCTTCTACTGCCATGTTTCTCGTTTTGTTGCATTAAAATGGGTCATCCTACCATCATTTTCGAGGGACATGGTGGAAGTTCTAATTTCCCTACGAGGTCGCTGATGGTTTGAGCTTTTTCGAGTTCATTTTGCTTCAGTAGCTCACACAAAAGTGCAGTTAGTTGCTCTTTTCTCTCTTCTTTGACAAATAAATTCGCTTTGGCTTCAGCGAAGTCTTTTTCAGATTGTCGGAGTCGTTTTCTGTAATACAAAATCGAAAAATCAGTTTCTACAGATGAGAAATTTATCGTGAAAAATGTATTTGCTTGAAGAGATTTTGGCAGGCGATTTGCGAGAAACCTGATAATAATGTCTGATAAAAACGTCAATTTTGTTTTATCACTCGTCGGAAATTGGTTCTGAGCAAATAAGATCTAACTTGGTTTATTTACTTTTGATTTGAGGTGGCAGATTGACAATGTTGGAACACCTTGGGCTACATAAGACGGTAGGCTTTCTACCATCTAGCACTTCTTGATGGTGATTCTTATATATTGCCCTTATGAAAACATTGGAGGGGTTTCTACTAATCAATGCTTTGGAACATTATCTGAGTAGCTACGGCAAACAGAAGACCTTCTGCCAAGTGCCTATAACCCATGTCTCCGGTCTCATGCTTATAATCTACATTGCTGACTGCCCTTTTGAGCTTCCAGCTTGGTGAGAACATTGCCTCCTCCCTTCGTTGCACTAAGTTCCTGATATACGCAGATGACCTGATGATCTTCAAATCCATTGGTGACCCCAAGGACTGCCTTCTCCTCCAGCGGAACCTTGACACCAGGTCTCTACGATGTGACCACACTGGTCTGGCTCTGAACACAAACCATTCCACCTATCTCACTCTCCAGTTGACCACCCCTACTAGATCAACAGAGTGATTCTATCCTGCAAGCTGGGCATTGTCGACTTCGGCGTGCACCCGGCTTCCCGGCTCTCTTTCTCAGATCACATTGCGCAGGTGGCATCCCGCGATATGCGCGTGCTGGGATTTGTAAAGAGGAGCATCAGAAAACTTTCTCAAGCATCAGCCATAGTGCCGCTCTGCAAGACTCTCGTTCAGCCCATCCTGGAGTACGCGTCAGTGATCTGCAGCCCTCACTATGACTGCCACAAATCGAGCGAGTCTTCAGAGCGTTCCTCCGTCTCCTGCCTAAAAAGCATTTCATTCCCTACGAGAACCTGGACTACGACCCCAGGATAGTTGCATCTGTTCCGACATCTCATTCCTCCATGGCTTGCTCTCAGGGTTTATTCACCAGAACTCCTCGCTCTTGTTGGCTTCCTTGTGCCTCGTCCCGCTTCACGTTCTGCCACAACTTTTGCCATCCCCTTCTCTGCTTCCAACTACCTTTACAATCGTCCAATGTGCCCCATCCCTCGCCATGTGAACTACTTCTCTACGTCTCCTCCTTTCATTGATATTTTGTCCTCGCCCCTCTCTTCTGTAAAAACTGCTTTCTTCCGACTTCTCTTTTCTAAACACGATCGTACTTAGCTCTTTGTGTCGCATTTCTGTTTTGTAGTCCACTGATTTTTCCTCAGCTGTTTATTTCTGAAATATTTGTATTCTAATCTTCAATTGGATTTGAATGAACTTACTGGGCTTCGGTTATATCCAAACTGGCCAATTCTATTTGTGCTCTCAACGTGGCGACATCTGTGCTCAGGGCTTCTTCGCGTTTCTTGAGCTCGGAAATAATTCCTGAAAACGGACTTTGTTCCTTAGCCGATTTGTTCCTGTAAAAGACAAACGATGATGTTGAATCATTGTAAATGGCCAAATACTCGCGCAAATATTCAAGACCAAGGATTATTTTTAGCGAACTTTTGGGAAGTGACCTAACTTTTTAACCCTAACAACACAAAATGGGGTGCCCGGATACCCCATGGCTCCATTTTGTTTGATAGAGGGGGGCAACCATTGCCAAAAATCATGGACCTCAGTAGCCTCCTTTTCAGTTGTCCCTGGGTGGTCGACGGCGCTAAATCTCTTAAGTAACATTTTCCAAGTTTCTTAGTTTCCAGAAAAACCTGGTAGGGGTGCGCCAACGGTTATTCAAGCAATATTTTTTCTTTCTCGATGTTCTGGGGTAGGTATTCAGTTTGTTTCGGTGCACTTTTTTCTAGATGGTGAAAACGTCAAACTATTTTTGGGGTGATAAAGACATCATGGATGAACTGGACCGCCTAGGAAGAGAGGGAGAACCAATTTTATACAAAGAAGAGGAGAGTGAGAATGAAGTGGATATGCAGCAATTCGATCGGAACGCGACAAAGTACTACTGCAAACTATTAGATCAAGAACTAAAAATACGAAAACCTAGTTTTAATAGAGAATGAAAAATTCGCTAACTCAGCTGACCACAAATTATGCGATAAGTACCTTTGAAGCGAAGACAACGAAAGATAACCTTTCCGACAACGGAGCATAAAGAAGATATGCGGCGTTCACGAAACACGAAGAAGGGATTAGTTTTCCACTAAGTGTAATTAGTGGGGAGTGTCGTGAACTTATTCCAATCGATTCAGCGTCCAAAGTTCAGTGTAAAATTGTACCCCAAGCGTCTATGTACCCAAAAATCCAGAAACACTTTAGAAATGGGTAAATAAGCACCTAACTTGACTTGTACCCATTGGTTCGGGACCCATTTCAATTGATTAAGCGCATACCCCGAACGTCTAAATCGCCAAAAATCTCAATTTTTTTCAAAAAACATCCCTCCCTTCTCAAGAGTTTTTGAGTAAGTTTATTGAACTTTACCGCAGTTTGCCTTGTTTATGGCTTGTAGGGAACAAAACATGTTACGACAGAAATAAAAAAGACAGTTTATTATTGAGCTCGTCGAAAATACCGAGTTGAATCCATCGCATACATTTTTTTGGCTCAAAATTTTTGGGCGTTTCAAGGTGTCTAGATCAAATCCTCGGACCAGGCGCATGGAGACTCATTTCTTCAAAAAGTCAAATGTCCGTCCGCCGTCCGCGCCGTTTTTGGCAGTAGAAAAGTTTCTAAAAATCTGAAATATTTTTCAGGGACCCGTTTCCGGCTCTAATTGGTCCTCGAAACTTTTCAACCCGATCGGACCAAATTTTGGCAGAGTAGGGGTCAAAATGTGTTTTTTGAAAAATGGATTTTTGATATTATGGGCGATCCAGGGGAAGTGGGGTGTCATTTTCCGTTAAATTTTGGACGCCGAATCCAATGAAATTGGTCACAGAACGATTGGCACTCACTGGAAGAAGTTATTGGTCAAATTGGGTATCTATCTACCCATTTCGAATGTGTTTTTGGAATTTCTGGTACCCAGGCGTGTGGGGTATCATTTTCCACTATATTTTGGACGCTGAATCCAATGAAATGGGTCCCGGATCGATTGGCGCTTTCTGGATGAGTGTATGGGTCAAGGTGGGTGCCTATCTACCCATTTCGAATGTGTGTTTTCGAGATTCCTGGAACCTAGGCGTGTGAGGTATTTTCCACTAAACTTTGTACCCTGAATCGATTGGAATGGGTCCGGGACCCACCACACCCACTGTTTCCCCCATTTTCCCCACGTTGAAGAAATGAGTCTCCATGCGCCTGGTCGGAGGAATAACCAACCCGTGCGTAAAATTTGCAGCGTTTTTCACCAAACATCCGACAAGCGTCGACATCAAACAGCAGCTTTTCTCATGTGGTCAATACCTGATGACTCAAGGAATCGCTACGATTTATCAAAGCGTGTGGTCAGTACTCCACTACATCGATTTGTCGGGACAATTTAGATCTCAATCTCAACGCCGAGAAACCGCTATTATACGTATATCGGAGCGTGTTTATCGGAGTTTTTATGTTACTGGCTCGGATTAAAGCTGCTGCTGAAGCTTCAATTCGCCCTGTCATCCACAAGTCGCTCTTACCGGTGTCATCGTTCAAACAAAAATAAAATAGTTTTGGGAAATATTGCGACTTGTATTATGTGAAGTCGGTTAATATCGACACCCTTCTCAGGATCTCACTTTTCTCAACTCCACTTTACTTTCGAGCGCTTCTCAAACCAGCTAGGAACCCGTGAAATATTTATTGCGACTTAGCAACAACGCCGTTAACTTGAGAGTGATCTCACTTTCGCGAGAGTGTTTGACTCCAGTAGGAACTCGCGGTTAGTTCTATTACTCCAAGACAAACAATCAAAGAGTTGAAACTAACTTTGTAATTGAATGAACTCCGTACACGAAGGATCTCTGCATTGTGTTCATGATTCCTAGTAAAACACCAACGAAATTCCCGCGTACGAATCGAATCTTCCTACCGCACTCAGCACTTCTTTTAACTGTTCGAGATCCTCTCCCATTTTCTGAATTTGTGACGATAATCGTCTTGCCGCTTCTCAGAAATTTATGACAATTAAAACGAGGATTTATGAGGGTGGTGATGTGTCCTCTCCAAAGACTCAGTTCAACCGCGAGATTATTCTGGTAATCTCATCACGTTGTAAAGTAAATCAAAATTTTTCTGGAAAGAATTTTGACAAATATTTACGACGTAAACAACCTCGTTTGGTAGCAAACAGGTCGCAGCTACCAGAACAGTGTTTGATAAGTACGCTCTGGATTAATAATGACACAACTATCCATCCTATCGATTTCCGAAGATTATCTACTCAACTGAATTGAGGTTCATTAGTTTAGCCGAAATAGTTCAGATGTCGATCGATTCATTTATGTTTTGTCTTAGCTGCTTCTTTGTCAGGCGGACGGCGTACGGACATTTAGGTTATTCCTTGGACCAGGCGTATGGAGACTCATTTCTTCAACATGGGGAAAATTGGGAAAACAGTGGGTGTGGCGGGTCCCGGACCCATTCCAATCGATTCAGTGTCCATGATTTAGTGGAAAATGATACCCCACACGCCCAGGTACCAGAAAACCCGAAAACACATATTACAAATGGGTAATATACACCCAATTTGACCCATAACTTCTTCCAGTGGGTGCCAATCATTCTGGTACCCATTTCATTCGATTCAGCGTCCAAAAATTTAGTGGAAAATGATACCCTACTCGCCTAGATCGCCCAAAATCTCGAAAATCCATTTTTCAAAAAACAAATTTTGACCCCTACCCCCCCCCCCTCAAATTTGGTCCGATCGGGCTGAAAAGTTTCGAGGACCCGTATCGGCCGGGAACAGACCCATGACGCAAATTTCAGATTTGTAGAAAATTTTCTACTACCAAAAACGGCGCGGACAATGGACGGCGGACGGACATTGACCTTTTTTGATCCAGACACCATGAAACGTCCAGAAAAAATTTTTGAGCCGAATCGGAGAGGTTGACCATTATCATGAAAACATAGGTTGATTATTCAAGGAATAACCAAACAAAAAGGACAATGTCCGTCCGCCGTCCGCCGTCCATTGTCCGCGCCGTTTTTTCTAAAAAAAAAAAAAAAAAATTTTTCTAAAAATCTGAAATTTGGGTCAGAGGTCTGTTCTCGACCTTGGACGGTCCTCCAAACTTTTCAGCCCGATCGGACCAAGTTTGGGCGGGATAGGGGTCAAAATGTGTTTTTTGAAAAATGGATTTTTCGAGATTTTTGGGTGATCTAGGCGAGTAGGGTATAATTTTCCACTAAATTTTGGACGCTAAATCCAATAAAATGGGTCCCAGAATGATTGGCACCTACTGGAAGAAGTTATGGGTGAAATTGGGTATAAATTAACCATTTTGAATATGTGTTTTCGGGATTTCTGGTACCTAGGCGTGTGGGGTATCATTTTCCACTAAATTTTGGACCCTGAATCGATTGGAATGGGTCCGGGACCCGCCACACCCACTGTTTTCTCCATTTCCCCATATTGATGAAATGAGTCTCTTTGAGCCTGGTCCGAGGTTCAAATTAGGCTCCTTGCGCCTGGTTCGAGGAATATTTGTGAACTATGTTTCTAGTTCGCCTGACACCGAAATAGATTAATGTAATACATGATCTATATGCTTGTTGCAGTGGGCCGCGATAGGCCCAAAAATGTACAGATTTGTAGATAAATCCGTCAGTCAGTCGACTGTCGGTACAAATACTCTTCAATAATGTGGTGATAAAACGTCCCTCATAATACCACGTGTCAAATTTCTTTCGAAAAGCCTCATTTTGGGATTATGGGCTAATTTATAAATATCAGAGCAAGAAAAGGGATCTTTCTTTTGTAAACATGTCCATTATGGCCGTATTCCGGGCTCAAGTTACGACCCCTTCGAGTACCCGCGTTTCAATTGCCGTGCACGATCAGCCCTAATCCTGGCAAAACGTGAAAAGAGCCATTCGACCCTGGCTAAGTCCGTGAGGTTCAGTAAATGGGAAACTAGCAGAGCTCGGATGGTGGGCCTCCAAAGAGGTTAGGTTCTTCAAACCACAGACTGCGTATTGAACCTTTCAACCCTGGGAAAGAGACCCAACCCTTCCACATGTGCTTGAAGGTATTTCAGAGATAGACCGAGTCGTAATTCCTCATCTCTCGGAGGGTGTTCGTAGAACCTGGGAAAAGAAGGTGGAAAGACAATGGCGCATATATTATTTTATAGAAAGGCTTCTGACGCAGTACATTTTGAAGATCGCTCACGTCGGCTGTCAGCTCGCACGATATTCTTCACGCGGGATGGAAAGGAGGAAAACCATATTTTTCCGTGTTTATCAATTCTCTTTCTGCAAAGCGTTTCACTCTGAGCGAGCAATTCACTGAAAATACCGATGTTGATTCGGTAATATACGCAAACCGCATGCGGGGGTGCGGAAAAATTGCTCGTTTGGAACAAACGCAGTCGGTGGAACAAATTCGTGTAGAGATTGGTGACAGAAAGCTCGATAAATGAGGAAGAAAATCACCTTGGGTGTGTCAGGGTGCGCTGACGAAGAAGGAATCACTCTTGCCAATCGGGGACGATCGCTTGGCAATATCAGTTCAGATACTCTGGTAAAATATTACCTACGAGGTCTGTTTTTCAAGGTCATAACAATCACGTGGAGTTCTCATTATTTATTAGAAGCCCCCCTGGTTTCAACCGTTTAAATGGCTCACTTCATCTATTCCACCGGCATTATCGAGCAGGGCCAAAGTACTTAGGACAAATCATGAATCATTTCATGAGATTCAATATTAATTAGGCTCTAAGTATGCGATTGATTCTGGTTCAGGTGCCATTTCAAATGTACAATCTGAAGATGCACTTGCAAATAAAACAATCATGGCAAGATGATGAGCTTCTCTAATAAATGCCAAAGTGAAATGATAAATCAATATTGTTCTCCTTACGTTGTTCGCAGTAATAAGCCATTATCTACAATTGTACCTCAAATTTTCTGTTGGTTTTCTTGAAATAATAACTTACGCAATCATGCCCAAGGTCATAAGGGTTGATCATCTCCGATTGGCCCCAAAATTGTTTTTCTAGATATTTCATGATGTCTAGAATAAAACCTCGTTCAGAACCAAGGAGACTCATTCGAATCAATTCAGCGTCCAAAATTTAGTGAAAAATGATACCCCACACGCCTAGGTACCAGAAATCTCGAAAACACATTCGAAATAGGTAGATAAATACCCATTTTGACCCATAACATCTTCCGGTGGGCGTCAATCGTTCCGGGACCCAACTCGTTGGATTCAGCGTCCAAAATTTAGTCGAAAATGATATCCTACACGCATAGAAAAGGTACAGTGTCCGTCCGCCAAAATTTGAAATGATCTAGGATCTCTTTCCGGATCTAGTTGTTGTTCGAAACTTTTCAGCCCGATCAGACCAAACTCGGGGGTTGGATTTTCGATATTTTCGGCGATCTAGGCTTGTGGAGTATTATTTTCGACTAAATTTTGGACGCTGAATCCGATGAGACGGGTGCTGGGGTGATTGGCGTCCAACAGTAGAGGTTATGGATCAAAATACGCACTTATCTACCTATTTTGAACTTGGATTTTCGAGATTTATGATACCTAGGCGTGTGGGGTATAATTTTCTACTAAATTTTGGACGCTGAATCGATTGGAATGAGCCTCCATGCTCCTGGTCCGAGGAATAACAGACTATGATTGTGGATTCCAAGAACCCAGATTGGCGAGACGTTCATTAGACCTAGGTAAATTTCAATATTAAGCCCAGTAGAGAATAGTAGTTCACCCAAAAGAATAGAGGTGAAGGAAAGACAGGCGAAATATTCTCTTTTCCGACCAATCGGATGAGAATACTCACAAAATTCTTGAACAAAGTTTCAGCTCCGAGGAAGAAAATTCGAAAGATGAGGAATCCATTAAAAGCCGTGTTTTGTCAGGACAGAAGAACAGAGCAAGGACGGAATATACGAGCAACATCAGAAATTTCGGAGCACGGCAGTAAAGGAAGGAGTTCTTGCGGGTTTGCATACCTTGGTCTATAACCCCTGACGGGTGTCTTGTCTTCGAATTTCTTAAATAAATACTTTCGCTTGCCTTCTCACTCAATGATGCCAAAAGCGCAAAAACTCCGTCAGAGGGTTTGTATAAGATTAATCTCCCACACCGAATGTGTTAAATAACATGCAGCATAACAGTGGTAGAAACACTTTTAAAAATTTGTGTCGACACAACCTTCCCAGCGCAATGTCGTTGGTTCTGTTGGTTTTATTCCTGGCTATTAAATAGAGAATCAGAAGTATTTCACTTCTAAATTGGCACACATTGTTTCACTGTTTGACATGATGAATTCATGATCGTCCCAAGATATCAAGGCACTGGGTATTTATGACAATAGGCAATAAGGCAATAATACAGCATATATTATAGATCTTATCTATATATAGCTTTTCCAGGTCAAATTAAGAATATTCCAAACCAATTTGAGATTTTTCCAATCCAAGAAACGTTCACTTTAAAAATAGAAGAGGGAATAGTTTCAAAAATGAATTGACAAGTTTTTAAGGCAGTTCAAGACTAGTGTTGCGAGATTACACCTGCACCAGTATCCTGGGCAACCAGTGTTACAAGGTCAATGACACATGGAGGGCTAAGGGTTACTCTCGAACATTTGTGCATCATATCAAATTGGCTGGAACCTTCCCCTTTGCTCCACACAACGTGGAGTTCCCAGAACCAGGGAAGACTCAAGAAGGTTCTTGGCCAAGGGAGCGAGCATAAAAGGGACCGAGGAATGCCGCAGAATTCAGTTCTGGAGTCCAAATATCCCTGGCTTCCTGTTATAAATTAGTGCGACAACCGCCTTACAACTGTGTATTGTGCTTTGTGATTGTGTAAGTGTGTGAATGAGGACAGTGTATTTGAGTAAGCAATTGTAATAAATTATTTACAAAGAACAAAAATCATTACACTATTATTGGAAGTAACATTCGCAGAAAGTCAATCTTTACGATTTGCCAAAAATATTTTTCTAAGGGTTTCAAGGTTTCTAGAACAAAATAAGCAATGTTGGTAGTAAAAAAATTTCTAAAAATCTGAGGGGGATCTAGGGGGTACCATTTTCCACTAAATTTTGGCCGCTGAATCGATTTGAATGAGCCTCCATGCTCCTAGTCCGAGAAATAATAACCCCTGTGAAAGAATCTGCAGCGCCTTTAAAAACAAATTAATATCGAAATAAAAATACAAAATGAACGACTTCAATAATGTGTTATCAAAAATTAGGCCCTCGTTTAGGAACAAACTCAATGAAAGAGCAGTATCCGCTGGTCCGCTGCGGTATTTTTAAAGCGGTATTCTGTCATTTTGTTTCAGTTATTCTATTTCCCAATAAATGTCTTGAATTGCTATAAAACTTTGGTGATTTGGTTTGGAAAACTTGCTCTTCATTTTTAGTCGTGAATGTTTCATAAATTGGGAAATTCTCAAATTTGTTTGGAAAAATCTCAGTCGACTTGGAAAAGCTGTATGAAGCTGATATGTTCTCTCAATTTCGTTGAAATGAAAGATAGATTGAGTAATCTCTTCACTCGCGGCATGAAAAAGCTCTCAGTGCAAACATGATGAATAAATGATAACAACAACTTGAATTATTGTGTTAACCGCCTCTTATTGGAATCGGCTCATCGAGGGTTCACCACTCCGACGCGGCGACGGCGTCACGACCCGCCCTCCCCACTCCCCCTCCTCCGCCTCTTCTCGCTCCGTCGCCCTTCCCCCGTCCGCCGTAACCTTCCCGACTGAATTATTCACTTTACCCCCACCCCTCGTCATCGGCCCTAACTCTACAACCCCGCTTGTTCAAGGGCCTCTTCACTTTATCGCGGGTTATAGGTTTTCTCTTTTCACGTCGTCGCGTGTCAGTGGAGCGAGTGGAAATTCGCTCTCATGTTCCACAGAATTTAGTTGATGGTAGGTGTTCGTCAAAGTAATATGATCCAAATTTGATTACCATCGCTACTCACTCCGCGGGTACCTAGTTGTTTCACATCCCACATAAGTGGTTCTACGTAATCATTCGTCGTTTTTCAACAGTTGACTCAAATCGGTAAGCATTCCTCTTCTTAAGTTGAATTTCGAGCAAAGACGCGATATCTAACCGATCTTTTACCAAAATTCAACCTTTCAAATGCTAACTTATTTACATTTAAATACATAAGAGGCACGCTCTAAAAGAGGGGCGACCCAGACTGAACACGAGGGTCGTCTTGACGCAACTGGTGGGTCCCTCTTGCCGAGCCATATTTTCCAGACCTAACATGTCAATCGTCTTAACTACTTCGTTTCTATTCTTTCAAGTAGCTCAAGTACGTATTTTCTATAAGGAGATTTCAATGCCACATCCTTATATTGACTCAGGCTGTAATTCAAGACGAGGGGCACAATTTTCATCAAGTTTTTGTTATTATTCGGCCGTCACCGAATCGAGTTTTGTGACCACCAGGCTGTCACAATTGTATGAGTGTATATCACCCTTCGTTTATACCACAGTGAATGATCCCACCAAGTAGGTATACATGGAAATGTAGCCGCTACACGCTTTGTTGACAGCCGTCAAGGGGTAGATTTTACTACTCATTTGCAACAAAGGACTTTTCTTTTTAAAGGCTTTGATTTAGAGTTATTCAGGATTTAGTTATTGGTTGGTTATTCCTTGAATAATCCCAAATAAGCGCAAAATATTTTTCTGGAGGTTTCAAGGTGTCTAGATCAAAATAAGCAAATGTCAGCCCACCGTCTTGCCAGATTTTCGAGATTTCCGGCAAACTAGGCGTGTGGGTTATCATTTTCGACTAAATTTAGGGCGCTGAATCCAATCGGACCGGTCTCGGAACTGGCGCCCACAGAAAGAGATTATGTGGCAAAAACTCTAGAAAATCTATCAACCTGTTTCGAAAGTGTTTTCGAGATTTCTGGTACCTAGGCTCGAGGGGTATCATTTTCCACTAAACGTTGGACGCTGAATCGATTGGAATGAGCCTCCATGCGCCTGGACAGATGAATAACCAACCCAAATGAAAGAATTTGCTGCGTTTTTCTTGTGTTTTCGACCTGACGTCACTAAAACGGCCAGGACGCCCGTAATTTGCAAGAGGTTCTGAAATCTAAGTGCTTCATTGGGTAAAGTGCGTCAAATTTCCCTTCTGATGAACCCCTAAACGTCTCCAGTAATTGAGTACTGGTATTCAAAATTCAGGCTAAAGCTAGTAAATTAATGAAAACGCAAAACCTCGTGAACTTTCAGCCGGGCAAAAGAATAATTTTCCCAAAAAAAGTATCGCGTTCATTGGAGGAAAAACTACCCCAGAATATCAGCTTTCCAATGGTATATTCAGATGAATTCTTGTAAAAATAATCAAAGGGTGAAAATGACGTTTTAAGTTGAAAGAAATCACCGTGGTCTGGGCTGTCGGAAAAAACCGCTTGTGCATGGCACGCTGATCTCTGCTGGGCCTGTGATTCAAGAGGCGCCTTATAGATTGTTGCAAGAGGACGCTGCCAAACTAACTGGAATTGAGACATAAACAGGTGCTATTGATATTCATAGCCAAGTGCTCACTATCAAGAAGGTATACTGCGAGGAAAGAAGAGTTTCGCCTGCTGGAAAACCCGCCAAGGGTTCAAAACTGTAAGTGAGTGGGGATACCCAAAATGGGTCCAGGACTGTTGAATATGCCTGACGGGTCTGAGGCTAAAGCAACAGGTGTTGTGGTCCAGCGCTCCTGTTAATTTCTGCTCAGTAAAGTGAATATGAACGACAGACAAACAAAAGTTGTTGCTGCTCCTGGTGGTGTTTGGGCTGCCAGCCAGCTCGTGCGGATGCAGGACAGAAGGCAGTGGGAGGAGCAATGGATTTTGCTTTTGGAGGAAGGAGGCCAGCCATATAGATCTCCTTCTGGAACTGAGAATGGATAGGCCTGAAGAATTGAATTCTCGAATTGAACGCAGGAAACACTAATCGAGACATGACAGCGCAAACAGCAGAAATCTGAAGGTTCGACTACAACTCAAGACTGTGCGTATGTGGCGGAATTTCACAAGGTGCTCATGTTTCTCCCAAGGAACACCCCAGATCACTTTGTGCGAACGGAGTGCTACCTGAGTCTTACAAGAAACGAGGTTCTCAATGTGGGTATTGCTTGGTGGATGAAGCTGGTGGAGATAAGCCCAGAGAGCATTTGCATCCAGCATCTACTGGATCTCCACTGACGTGACTCGGATCCGAGGTATAATTGGGTGTCGCAGCTTTCAGCTGTGTTCAGGGACGTGGGTTGGACGGATGTATGGAGCACTCAAGACTTCGCTCGGCTATGAAAGGAAAAACCTGTGGTGATTGAGGATGCCTTCGAGAATGGTGGACGAAGAAAGAGTGCGGATCTGCTTATACAGCCTGCCGGTCTTGGGAGCGCACTGTATCTTTGCCTGGACACTAAACTGCAGATGAGGAGATTGGTGGCCCAGATTAGACTTGGAGGAGAGAAGTTTGCTTGCCTAAGCATCCCTAAAAGCTCTGTCACCAAAACTGCCCCCTGTGCAACCTGTTGGAAGCTGACACCATTGTGCACCCCTTTTGTGTACGTCCCATGATACAGGAAGAAATGCAGAAATTAAGCCCCTGCTGTGATTCCTCCTAAACCATACAGCTAGTTATCCCTGCACTTCTGAAACCCTAGGATAAGAGTGAAGGAATACCATGGCAGATATTTTGGGTCATCCCTTTAGTTTGCTTGTTTTTGGTGGTGTTTCTGTGTTTTAGCAGATCGTTTTTACCAGCAGTCCAATCTACGTTGCAGCATGTGGACTTTACTTTGTCTCAATTGTTCATCTACCCTGGCAAGCCAGCCTTTGAATTCAGACATACACAGCCATTCATTCACAAACTGCGTTTTCGCCAGGTCTTGCATACGCTTCTGGATAACTCACCTCATAGCTGTCGTTTCTTCTTGAATGTAGACTAACTGTCAGCACTTTCCATGGTAAAGTTTGGATCTAAAAAGCATTCAAAGGAGAACCAGAGAGTCACTTATTGCACTAATGCACGTGTTAGCACTTATCACTTGTGAGGAGTCAGGTCAAAGGGAATGTGGTGGCAGTATGATATGAGTCTTACAGTGAGATGGCACCACCTCAGAATGTATCTAGCAACATCAACTCTCGCACAAGCATTGATTCCTGGATATAAAACTCTTGCGGCACACATAATCCATCCCAAACGCGTACCCATAACAATAATTTGGGATGGTTTGGCGAATAGGCCACACAAATCTCTACGTTTTGGGAGTTTTTGGTCACTTTCCTACAGGACCCAGGAATTCCTCCCTACGTCTGGCAACACTGGTGGTGGTAAGCAACACTTCACTTCCGAACCCTTGGGGGATATTGACTACCTCCACAGACTACTCCACAGGCCAGATTTGGTTTCAAGAAAACCCGCCGGAAAAACCGCTCGTATATGGCAAGCTAATGTTATATCGATTGGAGCTCTTAGGCCACCACCAGCACAAATGATATACATATTACTATACTCTCTAGTACTGTTACTAACGATGCCCTCACAGCTGAAATCGTCTTAACATTGCTTTCGTGTAGGGCCTGCCCTGACAGCTATTAAAGGTTATACTTTTGGCAGGGGCTAAGATGTGTTTTTCGAAAAATGGATTTTCAATCTTTTCGGCAATCCAGGCTAGTGGGGTATCATTTTCCACTAAATTTTGGACGTTGAATCCAATTTTATGGACCCGGGAACGGTTGGCGCCCTCTGGAAGAGGTTATGGGTCAAAATGGGTATCTACCTATCCATTTTGAATGTATGTTTTCGAGATTTCCGATATCTAGACGTGTGGGGTATCGTTTTTGACTAAATTTTGGACGCTGAATCGATTGAAATGTGTCCAGGACACGCCAAACCCACTGTTTTCCTCATTTTCCCCACGTTTGATATTTTTGGCGATTTAGGCGTGTGGGGTATTGTTTTCCACTAATTTTTGGACGCTGAATCAAATGGAATGAGTCTCCATGGTCCTGTTCAAAGGAATCACCAACCCCGATTTATTAATTTTATTTAGGGTTATTCTGAATCCCAATTATAACATTTATCTATAAAATAAGGATTTCAGAAAAAGGTGAACTGGTCCACGCTTGATTAAATAAAATTGTATTTACATCGACTTTTCACATTATTGCCTCAGTTAACTTCTTCATGTTTTTAAAGTACAATTTTCATGTTAGTGATTTCCTAACCACTCAGACTCATGCATGCATTGCGTTTCGGAATGTTCCTGTTTTTTTTTTATTGTTAGCTTATTGTGTTACTTTTCGGATAAATTATGAAAGAGCAACACGATTTTCAATATCAATAATTGATGTTACATTACCTGGTGGTATCAAACGGATAAGAACGCGGCCCTTGCCTTTCTAGTGAAATTCGATAAAAATAAACCCTCATATTTCGTATCTATTCGATCAAAATTATTGACGTCCTTTGATACGGATCATAGGTGCCTAACCTTTGTACTACTTTTAGAAGAATAGCCTATTCACAGAGAACAAGGTCGAGGAGACAATTCGTATCTTTCACCCTCTCACGTTGTCGTTCGGAAATATAAATGGCAAAGGTTGGATCGTTATATTAAACAATTCACATCTATCGATCTCTTCTCGTCTCTATATTGCTGCGGGTTGGAAAGAAACGTCTGATGCAACGATAACCGTGCATTTCTATACGTGAAATGATTATAAGAATGGAATAGGGAACTTCCGACTACATAAAGCATGAGTTTAAAATTGAATTTAATTCGGGATATTGCGGATATACGGGAGGTACGAAATTAATGATTTTTTGTAATTATTCCAAAAATAACGAAATTAAAAGTATATTTTTGGTATAATTTTGTAGAATTATTAAATAACAGATACGCAGGTACATAACACGCTCAGATTAGCCTCTTCTCATACCACTCTCTTTTGTACGAGTCTGATCTGAAGCTTCCCCCCAAGGTTAAGTGAATACAGATACAAAGTTCAATTTCTCATAGAGTTCACCCTAATCACACATTTGGGCCAATTAATAATTCTGGATAGGAAGAACTTCAACATTAATTTACTGTAGAGGGGATAGATCACCTATCGCAGTACTTATTCTGCATATTACCTAGGTATTTTAATTTGATCTTATTTCAGAAAGATATGTAATAGGTTGGCACCTTATTTCAACTTTAGTGTGAATTAGAACTAATTAGAAATTACTGATGAAAGATGGAAGAGTCATATACGTATCCCTTCCCAAGAAAGAGAAAAAAAACTCTGGCAAATCTTTCCCAGGGTTTGGTTATCCCTTGGACCGGTAGCATGGGGAAAATGGAGAAAACAGTGGGTGCGAAATGTTCTGGGCTGGTTCCAATCAATTCAGCGTCCAAAATTAGGTGGAAAATGATACCCCATACGCTTAGGTACCCAAAAATCTCAAAACCCACTTTCGGAATAGGTCAGTAGGTACCCATTTGCCCCTTACCCACTTATGGTGGGCGTCAATCGGTTCGGGACCCATGTCAATAGGTTTAGCGTCCCAAATTTATTAGAAAATGATACCCCACAAGCCTCGTATTTAAAATAGTGGAAAATATTACCCTCACGCCTAGTTACCCAAAACTATAAGTAGGTAGGTACCTCACGCCTAGGTAAAAAACCCACTTTTGACAATGGTAGATAGGTACCCATGGTGACCCATACTCACTTCTGAAGGGCGTCAATCGGTCAGGGATCCATCTCAATGGGTTCAGCGTCCAAAGCTTAGTGGAAAATGGAACCCCACACGCCTAGTACCAAAATTATCAAAAATCTATTTTTCAAAAAACACATTTTCTAACGCATTCTATGACTGCGCAGGTAGAGAAGGCTTGCTGAGGAATACCTTTCGTTGATTAGTTAATTTAACTGTAAATTGTTGTAATACACACATCTTTTCTACAGGCAGCTGAATAATTTAGTATACTCATCGTCTCCCTCACTAATAATTACTTTTAAGAATCAGATAAGAGTCGTTATTTGATGGAAATGTTGATCGGAACAGGAAAATACAAACCACCCACTGCGGAAAATTATTTGGTTAATAGGCCAAATTGGTTCTATCAGAGTTGATGGTCATATTATTATGTGATTAGGCTCACTTCCCTCCGCACTTGGAATTCAAGATAATAAGTAATTTACGTGAAATAGTAGAATGAATAGTTAGCTCAGGATTATATCTCGACGAGTAAATTCAAAAATGTTCTGTTTCAGGTTTCGATGACACAACGGATCAATCCAGTGAACCCTATTAACAACATAGAATTGCAAAACAACCTCAATGGAAACCGCCGGGAAAAAATCATCGGAGGTATGTTTCGAACAGACTTTTTGTTTAGGGAGGTAGCGTTTTCATATGTATGAGAGAGAGCGAAAAAGAAAATACATTTATTTGAAATTCAGGAGGCACAAATGATTCTCAATGTTAATGATAAGGTAGCTTGTTTGATAGCAATGCCTGTAGTGACGAGAGTTTGCGTATTGAAGTTTATGAGTACTCTGGTGACAAGCACTAGCCTCAGCCCACACACAAAAATTGTACAAAACCTACTGTAACTATTACTGTTAAAGAAACAATCTCTTCAACTTGGAGATAGATCTGGAAAATCTTTGTAAAATGTCTGGTGGAACACCTCACTAAGACCTGGTCATGTGGGGATGATGGATTTTACAATAAAAAAACCTACCCTCTGAACAGTGACGTCATAACCAGCATGGAGCGAAATGACAGCTACATTTGAGACAAAAGCTACCTCAGCAGTCCTTGCATTGGAAAGTGCTGCACTCTAGCAGGCAACTACAGACACCTGAAAGTTTCCTTCCCTTGATCTCGTTATCATAGTAAACAAACCAATGATGGTGCAAACTCAGAAATCATAGTGGTTTAAAAGTTTAAAATATTGCAAAAATAGACTCTGTCTGGGTCAGAAAGTGATCTTCTGCCCATTATATTTGCTTGTAGCACAACGGGGTGTACCCATGGATCTGGAAATTGGTCAAGTTTTGGTCTCCAATGATGTTTTTCACAACTATGAAAGCGGAAAAAGGTGTCAGATACATCAGAAATAGCGTGGATGATCGAATTATCATAAATGCTACCTGCTGACTGGTGATGTTGCAATGTCACAATTCAAAAAGTGAGATGATGCTACACTTGAGACAAAAAAACGGCAAGAACTACCACAGCAGTCCTTGCCTATGAGGGTGCTGCGCTCTAGCTGGCAACTGCATGTTTCCTCCCCTTGGTTGTGCTACTGTTGTAAGCAAACCTTTATAAACAAGAAGCATCGAACATAGGTCACTCCAGATAAAATACTGACCAAAGTGCAGCCACAGGCGTTTTTGAAACCAATGATAATGATAACTCTCAAATCAAGGTGGTCCTTACTTGGGTTGTCTCAACAAGGGCAGGAAAGGAAACGCTAAACGGTGATGTCACAGAATTTTCATTGATTTTTTGGTACTTGTCAATTAGACCCCCTCCCGAGGGTAACCAACTATCCCAAACATGGCGTGATGAATCGATTTTCTATATATCGATCTATATATAACCTCCACGTTAGCGGTTAATTTTAGTTTATGCTACCACGCTGTTGTCAGTTGTCAATTGTGCGAATCGCTTTTCGTAACCTCTTTCGGGTTCTGAACTGAAAATGTTTATATCCTCTTCATAAATGGTTATTACCGTTGAAATAAATAAATAATTCTGAAATATGTTAAAGTCAGTGCAGGCTACGTTGCGATATATCGTATATATCGCTGTGCGATATATCGCTGTCCAACGGGAAGGTTACGGTGCTAGTAAACAGGTCACCCTCGGGAGGGGTTCTAATTGACAAGTACCGATTTTTTTTTAATTAACTATTTTGATTTCATGCGAATGTGTGCCCTGCGCTTGAGCAAAAGTAATCTTGTAACAGTTTTGTATAATTTAAATCAACACAAATACTTATTGTTGATTACAATGATAATTTTGAAGTGTGTTGGTGTTCTCTCACCAGCCAAAAATCCATAAACAATAACAGTTTTATTGAAAAATTGAGTTGCCACATAACTAGAGCCAAATACATTAACTTTAAAACTTGAATGTAATAAAATGATGCCAGAAAGCTAGAGACACATAACCCAAGTAGAAGTTAAGAAAGGGTATCGATTAATCGAAATGATCGATTAAATTGTATTTGTAATCGATGTTAAATAACTTTGATTAATAACAACATTGATTATTTTATAACAATTCTCTCTCCAATTGGTTGATTACAACATTTTACAGGATCTAGGGACATGATTAAGTGAATAATCTAGTTTTCAACATTTTTTAAGCTCTCAAGATCATTTATGAAATTATAATGTAGTTTTTCTATGTATTATATGTTTTTATCCTTACCATTTTCTGGGTTCTTGACAAATTCTGCCTAAGAAAACCCTTTGGCGTAGGTTGGTCAACCTGCGAAGATGGAGTTTTGTTTACAAGACACGACCAATGGTCAGATATGATCTTTTGATCACAGCTCTTATTGATCAAGTCCAAGGACAAGACAAAAGCTGTGATTGGCCCATGATAACGCGATCAGGCCTAGTAGAAGTTTCAGAACGTTCAAATCACAGGATGTTGTGTCTTAGTGGAAGTCTCACTAGAGCGCGCGCCGATCGATAGTTTATGGCGGGCTATCACAAAACCAACCAACTTTCGATCACGCTTATTGCAACGGTACAAATGGGTCCGGGAACGATTGGTGCCCTCTGGATGAGATTATGTGTCAAAATGGGTGCCTATCTACCCATTTCGAATGTGTGTTTTGGAGATTTCTGGTACCTAGGCGTGTGGGGTATCATTATCCATTAAATTCTGGACCCTGAATCGATTTGAATGGGTCCAGGACCCACCACACCCACTGTTTCCCCCATTTTTCCCATGTTGAAGAAATGAGCCTCCACGCACCTGGTCCGAGGAATAACCACCCTCTGTGAAAGAATTTGCAGCGTTTTTTAATTAGTGATTGTCCGTTATAAGATGTTGACCCAACTCGCAGTCACCGTCACGATCATCTGATGCTGATCCAGTCTTGGATTGGCAGTGAGAGAAGGCGTTCTATTGAATTATTGAGATGCTCTTGCCCTTTGAGCGGAATAAGGTGGGATGTAGGTATCATGTGTACGTCAGACGAGATAAGAAGAAACGAGGCCAACCAACATTGTGACGCAAAAGCACCCGGTGAGCTCGGTTATGGGAAAGGAATCCTCCAGTTCCAGACGTGGATGTTCTTGGGAGCAATATAATATCTTATACTCTAGCTTGCTTCCCTTTTGCCTTGAATAAGCTCCAGCATTCGAGCCTCTCCATTTCCTTGATGCGCTTCGGAAAAGTCGTCTTCCATTTCTTTTTGTTTCTTGTCTTGCTTTCGCTACGTATACGCTCCTGTCATGACGCGGAAGCTCTTGCCATGCAACTTTAATTTAGTTTTTTTTCGTTACCTCCCGCATATTAAATATTCACTACTCTTCGAATCGTAACTTGGGATTAATTTATAAGAAACTTTCTATAACTCCATCGTTTTAGTGGGGTTCCTTCAGATTTTCGTGGCGCTGTCATCAGGGTCTAGCATGGGACCAGCATAGCCTACTTAAAAATACTTTTTTGCTTTTTGATAATACCGAACTTTTTAGTTCAGTTTTCGACGACTTAGGCGTGGGCGTATCGTTTTCCACTAAATTGTGGAGACTGAATCCAAAAATATGGGTCCCGGAACGATTGGCGCCCACTGGATGAGGTTATGGGTCAAAATGGGTACCTATCTACCCATTTTGAATGTGCATTTTCGAGATTTCTGGTACCTAGGCGAGTGGGGTATCATTTTCAGCTAAATTTTGGACGCTGAATCGATTGGAATGAGTCTCCACGCTCTTGGTTCGAGGAATAGCCAACCCTGAAAGTATTCGCAGCGTTTTAACTTCTATAAGTCTTGTCGAAAAATGACGTTTTTTTTTTTTTTTTTTTTTTGACTGCTAAATGTTTCAAATCACTGCCAACGTCTTGCTGTTTGCAAATCCGAACCATAAATAGAGCAGTTTAATCTACAAAAAGGGAGGTAGTCAGTAAAATAGGTCGACCACCACCACAGAAAGAAGACTGGAAGAATCAGTTAGGAAATTACTTGAAGCTATTTTGTTAGATGATGGTGTATCAAGCTGACCTAGATTAGTGTTTCAAATGGTCTATAAAGATTTGCGTCAAAATAAATAAAAGAGGAGGAGAAAAACTGTTTTTCTTCCAAGTCAGATATACTGATTGATGTAAGGTAGAATTTGTACTGCTGCGCGTTGTTTACCCACACATAGAGAAGAGATACCGTAGATGACCCAAACACAGAGAAGAGATACCGTAGATGATCCTTACACAGAGAAGAGATACACCGAGGGAAAGAGGTTGCTATCCCACCTTCATGACAGACGAGTCTTGAAGGTTAGGTATAACCAAGCTGATCGAGACGCCAGGATGCTGGCCACCGGATGAGGTTATGGATCAAAATGGGTATCCATCTACCTATTTTGAATGTATGTTTTTGTGATTTCTGGTACCTAGGCTTGTAAGGTATCATTTTCCACTAAACTTTGCACGCTGACGTCTCTAAACGTCCGCCATCTCGGCTATTGATCTCATCTTACCGGTGACCTTTCACTCGATGAAAGGAAAAACGGTTAATGAATTACAGAGAGAAGGAATGAGCATATATGTACTGAAGTTGGGGTTCCCTAACTAAATGCTTCAGTGAAAGCATGTCAAAGGACGGCTTGTGAGCTGCGCTCTAGCGGACGGCTCGAGACATGCTCAGTGTTGAACTTGTTGAGTCAGAATGGTAGACTGAACATGGAAATGTCAATTGTGTGTACCTAGCAGTTTGGAGTGAAGAAGGCAATTGTTTGATCGATAGAATAAAAACCGTATATAAGAAATGTGATACAAAAATGTAGAATCCCCGTCTTGGAAGGGAATCTTTTCTTTCTTCTCATTTATCTTATCTTCCTATTACAAGAATGAATCACCCCTTGAGTGATTATGCTTTTACTAGTCACACACACATGAAGAAACTACTACGAATCAGTGCTGGTAATTTTGTGTGAATCGCTTGTATTTGAAGAACTCTCTGAGAATTCCAATGGATTTGCTCATTGGTTCCGAGTATATCTTCCTTGTTGTTCTTTTATAAGCCGAAAATCTCCTCTAATTCTGTACTGAATAATGAATAATTCAAACAAAGAGAGGGCTGCATAAATTACTATCCCAAGTCAAGTCCTCCATCTACTGACATCAAAGACGAAGAGAAAGATTTTCTTTCGTCAATTTGATAAATGTAACGCGAATTTGTCAATATTAGCTTGTTTGAAAATGTCGTATGCACCAAATTATCGGCGTTTTTCCACTGAATTTCATACACATGAAACAAACCACTTCTTATTTACCTATTGATCTATGAATATGGATAATATTGGATTTGATAATTGAACAACACTTCATCACTTGAAGCATTATAATCTTGGTTCTCAACAAGCTCACAACCACAACAGGAAGACGCCAAGCGTCAGAAGAGAGAGAACAAGATGGCCTTGCAGTGTTGACAACTGCAAGGTGAACTTCATTATTTTGATATGACATTATAAATTAGTATTGCTTGTTGTTTATGTGAGAGTAATATTTCTTATATATTTTCATGAGGTTTTTCTTCTATCAAGACAGGTAGATCATATCTCAATGAAGTAAGGATTTGACTGGTTCAGGTAGTTGATCCTCCTCCCGCTAGGTAGGTAGTTGGTGCAGGGAGCAATTGAGCTGTCCCGAGTGGTCAAATATTTAACAATACGTATTGTGATAGTTTTATTGTGATGACCAAGTCTTCACTTTCATCTTCGAGCTCGCCAAAGGGATGTACTGATGACTGATGTGAGCTAAACTTGGATTTGCGTGGTCACGAGCTTTCGTGCCTCATGAAGACCGTTGAAAATGTTTTTTCTGCCCGCTCACATCACGCGAAGCTACAGGTTGGTGTCCTTTATTTTTAGGGGCGCAGTTCTAGTGGTTTTCACTATCTCCAATGCTACGGGGGAACCCCCCAGTGAAATCAACACGAACCCAACACGCGTGACCACGAAGTTGGGGAGAAAAATAATGACGATGTAATTAACAATGCGGGCGTCCGTTCGATTCGGCGTCTCACTGACTGGAGGTGGAGCGATTTTCTTAAGTTCGAGACATTAAAGAAAGGTCATGCAACTCGGCCATAAACAGTTTTTGCCGTGAAAGTCAGTAGTAAGGTGGTCGTCGCTGCGGTCGATGCGCGTGTCTCTGTGGCTCGCCAATGTGGTCACAATGAACGCCAGAGCAGAAGTGCCCAAAATTTTAGTCCTTCCGCCCACAGCTTCGGATGAATTGGGTGAGAAAACTCAAATTTGAATTCGTAAATCTGATAATTCGTCGGGAGGGTGTCGTAGCGGTGTGTTGGTAGATAACTCTGCTCTTACTGAGGTGGAAGAGAGGGCCACTAGGCCCTAACCTTCCCTGATGGTTAAATAAAACAAATCAATTAATTAATCTGAGCTCTTCACGTCTATCATATGGCAACCGTCTCATCTCAGTAACTCGGTCCTAATTATTTTAATAAACCTTGCCACGCGAGCAAAACAAAAGTATTTCGGGGAAACAAAGAATAATAAATCTCATAATATATCTACTGTTTATTTTTATTGCGATTGAGCCTGTCACGTACTAATATCAGATTGGCCTCTCCATCATGTGAAAAAGCAAGATTGTACTTTATAATCCGAAAAGCGAAAATTCGGTATTATCTAGGGGGAGTCTAGGAGCAAAAACGCTGCAAATTCATTCATAGGGGTTGTTTATTCCTCGGACAAGGAGCATGTTGACTCATTCAAATCGATTTAGCGAATAAAATTTAGTGGAAAATGATACCCCACACGCCTGGGTACCAGAAATCTCGAAAACACATTCGAAATGGGTAGATAGAAACCCGTTTTGACCCATAACCTCTTCTGGTGGGGGCCAACCGTTCCGGGTCCCGTTTCTTTGGATTCAGCGTTCAAAATGTAGTCGAGAATGATACCCCACACGCTTAGATCACCAAAGATCCATCTTTCGGAAGTCACTGTTCGACCCCTACACCCTCCAAAGGCCCCTGACCAAAATTTTAGATTTTTAGAAAATGTTCTACTACTAAAATCGGCGTGGATGGCGGACGGCCATTTTCTTTTATTGACACCTTGAAACGCCCAGAAAAAATGTATGGGCCGAATCGGAGAGATTGACTTTTTGCATGAAAACTTTAGGTTGATTATCCATGGAATAACATAATTTAACATTCGTTGACGTAGCTGACTTCACATTAACCAATAAGAACCGGAGAAGCGAAGACGACGCGAGATAACATGGCCGAGAACGGAGCATAGAGAAGAGATGCGGCGTTCCCTATACATGAAGAAGGGATCATTATTTAACCACTGAATTTTTGACTCTGAATCCATAGTGTTGGACCTCAGACCGATTGGTGCCATCTATAAGGTTGTAGGAGTTAAGACAAAAATACCAACATTATCTCGGAAGTGGTTTTTTGGGATTTGCGAGTACCTTTGGACCTGGAGCATTGGAAAAACTGTGAGAGTAGTGTCCCCCTCCACTCCCTCCCACCCACTCATTCCGATCGATTCAGCGTCCAACTTTTAGTGAAAAAATTATACCCCACATGCCTAGGACCTCATTGAAAATATCGGAAACCCTCTTTCAGAACATGTAGGTGGATACTTATTCTGACCTATATCGATCATAACAGGGAGCCCAACAACAAGCTCTACTCCGTTTTTGGTAGCAGAACATTTTCAAAAAAATTGGAATTTTGATTTAAGTCTCCTTTCTGGTTCAGGATAGTTATTGAAACTTTTCAGCCCGATCGGCCTAAATTTGTGTCATCAGCTTGTGTTTTGACAACAATTTTCAAGGATAGGGTTTTTTTTTTTTTTTTTTTTTTGAAAAATGCATGTGAGGCATTTTTTATGACATTTGGAACGCTGAATCGATTAGAATGATTCCTGAACACTCCACACTCACTGTTTTCTTAACACTTTTGCTCTAGGAATAATAGACCACTGTGGGAGAATTTCATAGCAGGAACGCGAAATTTTGAATTAGGAGTCGTGGCTGAATTCTACTACTGATATGCTCTTATAAAATAAACCCTGCATGATAAAGCACTTTTGAGTTAGGTTGGTACCCATTTCGACCCATACCCACCACTAGAGGAGGCCAATCGTCCCGGGACTCGTCTCATTTGATTCAGCGTCAAAAATTTAGTGGAAAATGGTACCCCACATGCCCCTCCCACTCTACAGTGGGTACCAAGCAATCCGGGTCAAACCAAATTTGGGGAGTATATGGCTGAAAATGTATTTTTGGAAACTGTTTTTGAGATCAAGGCGCGTTGGGTATCATTTTCCAATAAATTTTGGACTGTGAATTCCATTCAAATGTGCCCGGGACACTCCACATTGAATATTTCCCCCATAATCTTGCTTAATGGAATAATCAATCATGATGTGGGATGGACGATACTAATCGATATCGAGACGGTATAGATACTTTTCTTCCGAAACCTATCATTTTGGTATCGATACTTTGCTTTTGATTGCGATACTGGTATCGGTAAAAATAATTGGGATCGAAAAAAGTATCGAACAATAACAGTATGTACCTCAAATTTTTGTTAAAAATTACCAATTAAGAATCATGAAGGCCCTCTGCTAAAGGTTGCTACACTTGTTTCGGCCAGAACGAGTATATACTTCGGGTATATACCATGGACTAAGGTATATACTCGAAGGACCAGAAGCTTTGGAGACAGATCCCACTTCCCTGCTTTGGCTAGGGGCGAAGAAGAATGCCTTGCTATCATATCAGTGATAAGACAGCGTTAAATGAGTTATTTTGTTATGTGGTCACTTTGTTGTTAGTTGTGTCTGTTCATTGGTAAAGTGATTTACATAAGCATGTACGCGGTAATTATTTATAAGGTTCTGATTTAGTGGGAGGAAAGTGGCAAAATTGCGTGAAAAGCGTCAGTAAAACACATGCTGTGTTTCAATAATTTCGTCTGAAGCATGTAAATAGTGGTAACCGGGGGCAAGCCCCCTGGCGAGACGCGGAGGCCGAGTTTTGATTCGATACCGATATTGGTTGGTATCGATACTTTTGATTTGATACTTGCTTGGTATTGATACCATTCTTTTGATACCGATATTAGTATCGATCCTCCCCCGGTATCGATCATTCCTAATCATGATGAGGGAATTAGCAATTAGCAGTGTTTCATTTCACATCTCTTCAACTGATCGCAGGGCCCATGGAATAAGTAGGCACTTATTAGGTACTTAGGGCCCCTCATTTTCATGTCACTCCTATTGTCCGTTGTCCCACCAAGATGGGTTCAACTCGGGCTGGGTATTTTGACTCTAGTGCTGTTTCCAAGCTTTGAAACAAGCGGAAGGACACGAGTCATGCGCGGACCTCGTGAAGGGTTAAAGGGCGAAGACAGTTCACTGGGTTAGTCAAGACCGGGTTGGCGGCCGCCACGTATCCCCTCACCCTCCAACGCTGCCATGGGGGAGAACCCAGCAGCAGGTGAGCGCTTCGACCACGCGAGTACGTACACAAATCATCCCTTAACGTGATCCTTACCCTTTGAGCATCTTTTTTGTTTACTATGATGAAAAATGTCGTCTTGTAAAAAAATCAGGCTTGTTACGTGCTTTTTAAATGAAATAACAAGCATTTACAACGAGTTTTTCACCTTGAAATGAATGTATTAAATTTTTTGTTAATGATGAAATGGGTCCACGAGATGGAATATCCCATCAACATCACACCTTCCTATTTCGCTCCGCTACCAAATTAATCATTAAGAGTTTCTTAAAGGAAACTCAAGTCTTTTTCCATGAAAACCCACGCTCTTCCATTTCAAAAAATGTATTAAAAACACTCCTGAGGGGTTGGATTCTTTCACAGGGGTTGGTTATTCCTCGGACCAGGAGCATAGAGGCTCATTCCAATCGATTCAGCGTCCAAAATTTAGTGGAAAATGATAGCCCACACGCCTAGGTACGCTGAAATCTCGAAAACACACATTCGAAAAAGGTGGATACCCATTTTGACCTATAATATCTTCCGGTGAGTGACAATCGTTGTGGGAACCGTCTCATTGAATTCAGCGTCCAAAATTTAGTCAAAAATAATACCGCACACGCCTAGATCGCCGAAAATCTCGAAAGTATATTTTTCGAAATACATATTTGGACTCGCCCTCCCAAACTCTTATTGGTCTTCGAAACTTTTCTGCCCGTTCAGATCAAATAGGGGGTGAGGGAGTGGGGTCATAATGTCTATTTCGAAAAATGGATTATCGAAATTTTTGGCGATCTAGGCGTGTGGGGTATCATTTTCCAATGAATCCAATGAAACGGGTCTCGAAACGATTAAAGCCCACCGGAAGAGGTTATGGGTCAAAATGGGTATCCATCTACCTAATTCGAAAGTGGGTCTTCGAGATTTCTGGTTTGAGACGTCATTTTCCACTAAATTTTGGACCCTGAATCGATTGAAATGGGTCCAGGACACGCATCATCCCCTATTTCCCCCATGTTTCCCCCATGGGAATCAGCGTCCGAAATTTTGTCGAAAATGATACCCCACACGCCTAAATCGCCAAAAATTTTGAAAATCTATTTTTCACAGTATACATTTTGACCTCCCCCCCCCCCCCCCAATTGGTCTAATTAGGTCGAAAAGTATCGAAGTTTCCAGGACCAAATAGACCGGAATCAGCCCCTGACCAAAATTTCATATTCTAAAATAATTTCTGTTTATAGATGGATTATTCAAGGAATAACCAACCAAAAGTTAATAGCATAAGTTGTTTTCCTAGTGACGATACTTGTATGGTACGTTTTTCGCTAAAGGGCATTAGATGACGGAAAGTTCTTGGGATGGGTCAAACTGAGTTCTTTGATCCGTTTTCATCCACTTTTGTCGGGAAAACCTAAATGATTACTTGCCATTTCTTTGGAAATCACATCAATCATCGAATTGATCTGAACACTATATTGAAATGGATCGTACCCACTTTTCTTTTTTCGGAATTTCGAATAGGAAGTATTTGTCCACCTTTAAAAATAAAATAAAAAGTCTACATTTTCTCTCAGACCGCGCTCGTTGGATAACAATACATTGAAAATAACGGATTCCCGGAGTTGGCTATGACTTTTCATTTAAATAGATACCTACCATTATTGAGGAAAATGGAACCATTGTTGAATAATTTGTAGTTTAATAGATTCTAGTGGTTATCTCCACGATCTACCACAACGTTATTACCCATTGATCCATCCTCATATTGATTCGTGAGTAGTTAATTTGTGAATTTATCGTTGTCTTTGATCGTTGACTCAAACAACAAGCTCGAAACTTGTCAATATTCTCGTTATATTCAGCATTATTCTGTAGGAACGTTTTGGGATATGAAGCACTACTCACGTTTTCAACGCAATATATTAGCAGTTTATTATCCTTTAAATCCAACATTATTCACATATATATCCACATCATATCCTGTTAATTTTCTAAAAACGCTGCAAATTCATTCTCAGGGGTTGGTTATTCCTCGGACTAGGCGCGAGATGACTCATTCCAATCGATTCAGCGTACAAAATTTAGTGGAAAATGATACCCCACAAGACTAGGTGCCAGAAATTTTGGAAACTCACATTCGAAATAGGTAGATAGATACACTTTTTGACTTATAACCTTTTCCGATGGGCACCAATCGTTCCAGAATCCGTTTCATTGGATTCAGATTCTAAAATTTATCCGAAAATGATACACCACACTCCCAGATTGGCGAAAATCTTGGAAATCTATTATAAGAAATTTCTAAATGTGTATTTATACACAATTTGTCCACTTTGGTAATAGAAAATTTTCTAAAAATCTGAAATTTAGGTCAGGGGTCCGTTCCTGGTTTTAGTTGGTCCTCAACTATTTTCAGCCCGATCGGACCAAATTTGGGCGGGGTAGGGGTCAAAATGTGTATTTCGATAAAAGGAATTTCGAGAATTGTGGCGATCCAGGAGTGTGGGGTATCATTTTCCACTAAATTTTGGAAGCTGAATCCAATGAAACGGGTCCCAGGAATTGGTCTGAGACCCACCACATCCACTGTTTCCCCATTTTCCCCATGTTGAAGAAATGAGTCTCCATGCGCCTGGTCCTAGAAATAACCAACCCCTGTGATAAAATTTGCAGCGTTTTCCCATTGGTTACATGATGTGATGCTCCCGATGTGCCTACATAATGAGGAAATGGTCTTGTATTCATCCTAATTTCATAATATAATAATAAATAAATAGGTTCGAACACTGAGTTCTCAAATCGTTTCAAAACGAACCAACGCGAGAGCTTCAGAGTTGATAGAAACTGTCAACAAATGTATCTAGATGTAATTGATTTATATAGATGCACATCACTCGATTTAACACCCGCGCTAATAACTACACGGGCATTGTCAGTTCGGATGTTGGAGAGGTGGTAGGTATCGTGTAATATCGCTATACGCTTCCTACGCAATTCACTGTAATTGCGCCCGTAATTACATCATCGTAATTACTTGCACGAAGGAAACACTCAACCGATTTACCGAGCTAAGCTATCCGCTGTGCATTAATTAGCTTCTTTTGAAGTTATTGGTGAACCTAAATTACACTATGTTGGTTATTAAACGAGCATCAAAAGGAAAAGTAACGGGTATCGTGCTCGATTTCGGCCAAATGTTGGTCAACAACTAATTACCTAATGGTTAATTATAACCAAAATAGCGTTTCATGGTATTCATAGATGGATAAGGGCTCCTTACGACAACGAATTCAACGAGTTCAGTTATCAGCATCCGATTTGATTTAGATTTTTAATAGAATCAAAATGCGCATTTCGAAAAATGGATTTTCGAGATTTTTGGCGTGTGGGGTATCATTTTCGACTAAATTTTGGACGCAGAATCCAATTAAATGGGTCCGGGAACGATTCGCGCTCTCTGGATGCGGTTATGGGTCCAAATGGGTATCTATTTACCTATTTCGAAAGTGGGTTTCGAGATATCTGGTACCTAGGCGTGTGGGGTATCATTTTCCACTAAATTTTGGACGCTGAATCGATTGGAACGAGTCTCCGTGCTGCTGGTCCGAGGAATAACCAACTTCGCGAATAAATTTGCAGCGTTTTTCATAATATAACCTCCAATCTACTTACCTAAAACCATACCAACTTCATCAGTCATACAACGTAGAAATCCACTGCTTACCCCGATACGTACCCTTTGCAATTACTCTCAAGAAGCGGAATCATTAATTCAGTCGTATTAGAAATCAACCCAAGAACTTGTGTAGTACTTAACCGTCGTGCTTGGCTATGGAGAAATTGATCGATGAATGCGTAAAACGAGACAAATTCACGTTTTCTGTTCACGATTTTTGAAAATAATTTTCATATTCACTGAAATCAAAACGGTTCAACATACGTTTGCTAAAGCAACTATCACGTTTTAGCCGTCAAATGTCAAAATTTAGGTTTTGGTGGGTTATTTCTCGGATATTCAACCTATGAAACGATGCCTGAAGTCAACCTCTCCGATTGGGCCCCAAATTTGACAGTACACGTTTCATGATGTCTAAATCATTTTAAAAGAATGTGTTTCTGGCTCTAGTTGGTTTGCGAAACATTCCAGCCTGACCGGCTCAAATTTGAGGAGCGTATTCATAAACTTGTGTTTTTTGGAACTCAATTTTCGGGATTTTTTGGGAACTAGGCATGTGAGGTATCATTAGATTATCACTAGATTTTTTGAATCCATTGGGTTGGGTCCCAGACCAAATGGTGCCCACTGGAGGTGGGTTTGGGAGTTCTTGAGATTTTCGAGTACCTGGGCCTTTGAGGCATCATTTTCCACTTGGTGTGTGTGGTGTGTCCACTGTTTTCCTCATACACTCGCTCAAAGGAATCATCAACCATTTTCCTTTGCCCAGAATACGTGACGGGGCTAGCCTACGTACGTTGAGTTTTCAGCAAATCGTGTCGTAAATGGTGAAGCTCAATTAAAAATAAATAAACACGGACTGTAGAGAGTATTTTTTGGCGTGGAGCCGGAACAAAATTCCTTTCTCTGGTTCCTTCTGAAACCAGAGAAAAATAACCTACATAAAATAATACATTACTGTACTCACAATCATCATCCTTTTCCTGTAAAGGAGAGGACTAAGACCAAAGCGCGTTTACACTAATACTCTCACGACACAAACAATTGCTCCACAAACCATCAGAACTACACGTTTGCGGGCAAATGTACAGCTACAGCCTTTCCATTGCTCTCAAAATAATTTTCCAGTTGTTGACACGCAACTTGCACATGCCTCATTACAGTTTTTGTTACCCCCTCCCCCTCTTCACTCTTGTTCGTCGAAACCCAACTCACTTTCATTAGAGCAACAGAGCGCTTTGGGGTCAAAAGGGCGTGTGCCAACCCCTCACCCTCCATCAGTTGCCACTCAATGCCACCCCCCCCCCCCCCCTTAAATTCCCCAACAACTACGTAACTCGCCTAATTAGGGTTCGATACGTGTTTAATCTCATATTGAGTCCGCTAATGACTCAACGAACTTCATTTGGTGGTGCTGTTATTGAGCGAGATCAAACTGTTTTAAGCCCAATTTAGGTGATTAGAAACACCAAGTTTCAGAAACGTGTATTTTATTAAGAATAAAGACAAGAGCAACAGAATATCAAATCCCTTGTTTTTCATCATAAACAAAACGAATCGTCTCTGATATGATAAGACATGAAGGTCGCCTCAGTCCTCCTTCAACAAGCGACAGTGGCGACACCTTCAGGCGGACCCCTCAACAAAAACCAAAACATTAACCCAATGCTCACTAGCGAAGGAATTTTCGCCCGCAGATGTTCGCAGCCCTGATCAAACATCTTTAATCGCCTTTATACTTTTCCTACCCCTTCTCATAAAACTGCAGAACAGGTTGGGACGGTCTTTGTGGACGTTGGCATCATTGTGCATTATGGGAAACAGTTGAAAAACGTGTTTGGGTCACCACTGACCCACCATAATGATTAATGAGATTGGTTTTTACACATGTGTATGACCCACCCCTGTGAAAGAATTGGCAGCAATTTCACCATACGAATCATGTGTCTTCCCCCTAGCTTGACAGCGGGGCCCTAAATGGTCGCATGTAAACAAACCAGAGGGCAATAACCTCTCTGATTGGCGCCTTAATTTGAAATTATACGGATTTTCATGATGTCTAGATCAAATAAATCAAAACGTCCGTCCACCGTACGCCGTCCGCGCCGTTTTTGGTAAAGAACAATTTCTCAGAATTTTAAATTTTGATCAGGGAGCGTTTTTTTGGTCTTAGTTGGTTCTCAAAACTTTTCAGCCTGGAAATTGGAATTTGGAAGTTGGAATTGGGAGTTGGAAATTGGACCGAAAAATTGAGAAAAGTAGAAGTACAAATTTGTAAAAAAAAAAAAAAAAAACTTTGGATTGAGATTTCTGTCGATCTAGGCGGGTGAAGTATGCTGTTTCCACTACATCTTGAACACCGGGGGTGTATATGGGTCAATATAGGTACCTACCTACTTATTTCGAAGGTGGGGTTTCAAGATTTCCGGGTACTTAGGCGTGTGGTGTATCATTTTCCACTAAATGATGGATGCTGAATCGATTTGAATGAATCTGGGACACTCCACACTCACTGTTTTTACCTCAACTTTTGCTTCAAAACAACAATTTTTCAACAATTGTGGAAGAATATACGGCTTTTTATCATTTTTATTAGCGTGTCTGCTGTATAAAGAGATTAGAATCCGCATGAACACTCCGATGTTCAACACGATTCTCACTACCGAATTCCCTTTGACGTCAAAAATGAACGCGACCCAGTTGTCCGAGTCACAACCCGATCAATGTCCAAGCTGGGCATAAACCCAGTCGATACGAGTATACCTTAAACGAGCTAGCGCAAGTACATCACAGAATTGGCCTTTATACTTTCGCTTCGATCGACACCAACAGTTAACGCAGCGTATTTAGTGACGAATCGATAGCGATGAATCGATTTCTTGGTAAAGCAGTCACGCACTGGTGCAAATGTATTCATTTGAGGACTAAAATGGCAACAATATGAAAGGGATTAGTGATTTGGTCCTGAATCCATCATAGTTAATTCACACCTGGATTGCCTAACGCGTATATTTTATGCAAATAAAAACCCTAAAATCACGATTAATGAGTGACAAATTGAATCATTTGGTTTCAATCTGTCGCACTTATGAGTTAGTTTTGCTACCAAACATTGAAAGTATTCTTCTGTAGTATGAAGATTGATTTCAAACGAGTGGGAATTTGTTACAGTGCGCTAAGTGGTCATAGCTAGCCATACACGAGCAGATATCTGCGGCAGATTTAGCGTTTTCAAACGATATCGGCCGGATAGATTTGTGCGTTAGTGGGCGTAAAAAATATGAAAGATGTGTCAAATCGAGCGATATCTGCGAGGGTTGAAAGGTTGAAATCGGGCAAGCGGTAGTCCGGGCCTCCCCCCCCCCCCCCTCACAAATCTACCGATTTCTCAGAAGCGATGTCTGTGAAACGCAGAACATACGACAAAAACTAAATTGCATTAGGTATATTTAGCTGTGTTACCAAGTAGTGCCAGGATGGGTAAAAAGGAGGCCGAACGAGGTGGTTGAGATGATGATTGATATGTACAAAGACCGACCTTGCCTTTGGAAACTCAACCATCCTGATTATATTGTTGTGAGCTGGCACCTGCGCCCATCAAATGGGCTGCTGGCGTCGCAGGGTCAACGACCTGTGGAAGCTGGTGTTAAGGGTCGCTCTGAAGATTTGTGGGTCGTATCGAATTGGCTGGAACCTTCCCGTTCGCTCGAGACAACACATGTCGAGTTCCCAGAACCAGGGAAGGTTTGAGAAGGTTCTCGGCCAAGGCAGCCAGTATAAAAGTGACCCAGGGAACGCTGCTGCAGTCAGTTCAGTTCAGTTTGGAGTCTGCATATAGACGTGTGTTATAAATTGTGCCGTGTTATAAATAGTGTCATAAATAGTGCGACAATCGCTACAACCATGAATTGTGACTGTGTCATTGTGTAAGTGCGCAAATGTGAACAGTGTATCCAAGTGAACGATTGTAATAAATTATTTACGAAGAATATAAATCGTTACAATATGAACAAAATTGCGAAAAACAACGTGTACGACGAGATTGTGACTGAAGGGAGGAAGGTAATCCCCAAAGTGGACCGTGTTGTGCTGAAAAGTAAATATCAGAACCTCAGGACGTGTTTCAGAAAGGAGTTGAAGAAGGTGGAAGCCTCAGAACGCTGTGGAACAGGAACTGAAGATGTCTATGAACCAGTATTGTGGTTCATCCGACATCCAAGACTTCTCCCAAATTCCCCTCTTCTTTTTGATGATTCTCCTTTTTTCACGGGTCCTTAGGACGACCATTCCTGCCGCTAAAGCGGCTAATTTGCGCTTGTTTGTAAGCGCGGACACCAACCCCATCACTTCAACTTTTCGAACTGAGCCTCATATCTGCCGACGATCTCGGAAAAATTTCGGTTCGGGCCGATAACTCGAACATGCCAGACGACCTGGCAGGTGACGGTGACAGACCTGATCTGCCAGATTTCATCCCACTAACGAGCAGATGAGATCGGGGACAGACCGAGTGGCAGATCTCGGGGCTGGGAGGTCTGCAGATAAGTTTTTCACGTTAATATAAGTCCCGACAAATCCTTGGGCAAAAAGATTGATTTACTTGTTGGATATAAAGACCTACATTCTACTCATCCTAGAGGCCGTAGACGATTCCTCAGGGATAGAAAGCTAAAAGCAGCAAAAGTATTAGTATTGACGTGGTATCAAAGGACGAGGCTTTATCAAAGATCGGATAATAATGTTTCCCTGGTGTAATATCGCGTAGCTGTCTACACTAGACGAATCTCTTTCGAACGAGACCCGAGGTCTACCTACCTGCTCACCGAAAAAAAAGGAAAGGTCGGCTCGGGATACGAGGATATTGAAACCAGGTTTAATAGACGAGGGCCAAAGGGTTGGAATTGCAATGGAATTTCCTTTCCTGACGTCGCATCCTTCTCGATCCTCGAGAGCACCGTTTCCCGCTTTCTATTCCTTTCTACAATGAAGTCCAAGCGTTCGCTTCATTCCTAAGTGAAACTTCATTTGGAGCAGACCACGACATTGCCAGGAAACAAGGAGGTTATGGGGGATCGTCCATTTTGACACAAACAAACCGCCGCTTCCTTCGATGCAGGTAACGTATGCATTAAAGCATGTGCCACGCTTGGGGCTGGAAAAAGTGTACATATGTACGTATTCCTATTTTCAATGTGAGTTTTTGAAATTTCTGATACTTAGGCGTTGGCGTATAATTTTCCACTAAACTTTGGACGCTGAATCGATTGGAACGAGTCTCCATGCGCTTCGTCCGAGGAATTAACAACCCCTGTAAAAGAATTTGCAGCGTTTTGTCTGATCCTGAAATCTTGAAACCGCAAACTGTCAAATTTCGGGAGAAATCGATGTGAACGATTTCTCGCATTAAAACGTACATTATTCAAGGAAAAATAAAGCAAAATTAAGTAAGTGTCCATTGCGCCTACTTCAGTGTAAGTATTTTCCCCTGAATATCACTCAAGAAACTTTGATGAGTGGATGAGCAGACCTAGCGGCCACCCTGTTAGTACCAGTCTACAAACTTGACTCATTTTTGAACTCCTGAGCTTGACGTCAAGGCTTGTTACAGCCAGACCTGACCGCCCCGTTCGAACAAGTTTAAATTCTGATATCGGATCGTCAAACCTGACAGGGGATTTATCTGGCAACTGCTCGTGCTCGATTGAAATTGATTAGCTTACACGACCAGATATCTGCAGCAGATTTGGTCGGCCGACCTCATCTGGCTGATGTCGCTCACAATTTGGAGTGACAGATAAGATCGCTCGTCGTCCCTTAAATGGGTTACTATAGCTTATTGATAATGAAAAGAATACATAGGAGTCGCTACCTGGCGGAGAAGAGGCACACTAAAGCCAAGTCCTTGGAAGAAGGAGGAAATTGTTATTGTTGCGTTGGCAACACTGGTTCGCCATTTGTTTACTATCTAGCATCGAGATTTTCGTATTTGTGCGTTCAATTTTGATTGTTAACTGTCGTTTTCATTATGTGTCCCCGTGGTATTCAAAGAGAAGTTTTGTTGTTTAATTTTGAGGTTATGAAACCACCAGTTACTCCGGGGACTTCTTGAGTGGGGACAAGTGGGAAGACACTTTGGTCGCAGGCGAGAGAAACTGTTTTTAACAGGTACCTGAAAGGGTTGAAAGAAGAAAATAATTTTGGGAAGACTGTAGGGGTATGAGAGGAAACCGCCAAAACAACATCAAATGAAATAGGAATTATACCATGGGGCCATATTACCATAGAGAGTTAATCTACTATCAGAGCAGTGCTTATCAATTCATTCACAGGGGTCAGTTGTTTCTCCAACCAGGGGTATGAAGACTCATTTCAATTGATTCAGTGTTTAAAATTTAGTGGAAATGATACCCCACACTTCAAGGTATTAGAAATCTCAAAATGCACATTTGAAATGTAGTTAGTTATACCTTTTTGACCCATAACCTCTCCCAATGGGTGCCAATCGTTCCAGGACCCATTTCATTGGATTCAGCGTCCAAAATTTAGTGGAAAATGATACCCCACACGCCAATAATCTCAATGATCCATTTTTCAAAGTACACATTTTGACATTGATTGATTTGTTGATTGATGTTGGGTGATAAAGGCTTCAGAAATTTGTCTTTCATGCTGGAACCTAGTTTTTCTTGTTATGTTGGTAACAATGTCATGGAGGCTGCGGACATGACGTCAGAAGCGGGCTTCTATCAGTTAGCTGATGATTGTGTGATCTCCCATTTTCTCCCTACTCATTTACAAAAGGCTGATTACAAAATATTTGTTCTTTCTTATGGCACACTAAAAAATTCATCAACCCAACTGGAAATAGCTTCACTATTGATTAGGTAATACTTTCTTCATTACGATTGGCTGGTTTCCCACAAGGGTGCTCCAAAGTCGCCTACTTTCAAAAATTGATTCATCGATTTCCCCTCAACCTTTTTTGTCATTTTTGTCTATTAGGTCGCTTATTTCCCGAAATGAAGTCTCAAGGGACTAAGTGAAAATTACGTTCCTGCTTAATTAACATCACGACAACATTTAAGGCTTTGATTGGGATGTAATGAAATGTAATTTGCAAGCCACTTTACTATAATTGCTTGAAATTTCTCTTAATATTTCGATTATCACTTCACGAATTACTTCTGACTGTGAAAACAAATCGCGATACAAGCGTGTACCGAGCTTTAGAGCGAAACGAGGTTAATAATAACTATTTCTATAAAGGTGTGCCAATGTAATGAATTCCCTAAATATACAACAACATCAAGTGCAGACCCAATTATAAATCACGTAGAACGAACACATATTACGAAATTGAATATATGCTCGTTCGTACATTTGTCGCATTGTAGTATTACAGAAGAATTAATTCGGCCAACGAACGGTGTTGAAATAAATGAAATATGAGATGTAGATATTCTATGAGTATTTTGTTCGAAATATATTTCATATAAAATTCACCTCAATTTCTCCGCTAGAAATAATATTTTCACAAAATACGTTCCAAGAAGCTCTTCGAATAAAGGTATTTTCGAGCTCGGCTTAGGACTTAATGCGAGGGGGGCTTTTCATCTTGACGTGAAACCACGTTGGTTAGACTAAGAGCCTGGAGAAACAAAGTTGAGTGGTTCTTCTTTTTGTTCGTTCGCGAAAACAGATTGACGGCTTGATATTCATTTCGAGGAAACGAGCGGGAAGTCTCTCGGCAAACTCATGAGGGAAGATTGGATTTTGTGGAAAACAGCTAGCGTGTAGCGGCTTTTTTTCCCCTCTCCTTTTCTAAAGTTGAATGAGAAAAAGAGAAAGAGAGTAGCGCTTCTCTTTTGGAGTATACACGGCATTGGGAATAGAAACCCAACACGTATACGTGGACCTCTTCTGCACCAAAAAAATCTGCAAATTCTTGCACACGGGTTGGTTATTCCTCGAATGGGGGAAACAGTGGGTGTGGCGGGTCCCGGACCCATTCCAATCGATTCAGGGTCCAAAATTTAGTGGAAAATAATACCCCACATGCCTAGATCGCGAAAAATCTCGAAAATCAAAACACATCGCCAAACTATCAGTGTTTCTTCACTGAATTTCATACACATGAAAGAACCAGTTTGTATTTACATATTGATCTATGAATATGGATAATACTGGATTTGATAATTGAACAACACTTCATCACTTGAACGCATTATATTCTTGGTTCTCAACAAGCTCACAACCACAAGGGGAAGATGCCAAGCATCAGAAGAGAGAGAACAAGATGGCCTCGCAGTGTTGACAACTGCCAGGTGAACTTCCTTATTTTGATATAACATTATAAATCAGTGTTGCTTGTTGTTTATGTGAGAGTAATATTTCTTATATATTTTCTTGAGGTTTTTCTTCTATCAAGATAGGTAGATCATATCTCAATGAAGTAAGGATTTGACTGGTTTGGTAGTTGATCCTCCTCCCGCTAGGTAGGCAGTTGGTGCAGGGAGCAATTGAGCTGTCCCCAGTGGTTAAATATTTAATGCACATTTTTTGACCCCTAACCACCGAAGTTTTGAGGACCAAAAACAAAAACTGGTCCCTGATTCAGATTTTTTAAAAATTTCTACTACCAAAATTGATGTGGTTGGCGGACGCACACCTGCTTATTTTGATCTAGACACCCTGAAACGCCCAGAAAAAATTTTTGGGCCGAGTTGGAGGGATTGACGTTTTGCATGAAAACTATAAATGATTAATCAAGGTAGGTATAATCAACCAAAAACAATGAAATGAGGCGCCTCATGTCTATCCGCGTTTCTGTAATAAATTCTCTTTTGTCTTCTCCGAAAACCTGAATATTTGACGCGTTGCTAAGTGCCCGTTCTATTTATTACACCCTCTCAACCAATTCATGTCACCGTCGTTAGTCATCTTGTGGTTACCCTCGGGGGTTGCCGTGTGGTACCCCCACTTCGACATGATACCAAGACCGGCTTGAGGAGAGTCCCAGCTGGCTCGTATACGTAATTCATAACGTTAACTGCGTTACTGGGAAACTTGAGCCCAAAAGGCTAGGGCTTCCCCACGGTGTATCAACTTATTCATAACCTATTCCAGCATAAGTTATTCAATAACTATGGCCGGTCTTCACATTCCTGATAATAAGGGTCGGCAGGACAAAAGGGCTCAACGCTCTCGAGAAAACTTTGGGCTCGGGAGGAGAAAAAGGGCAGCTGGAAAAAAAAGGATGAAGAAATTAAGTATTTTGGAAGAAACCATCTTTTGTTGAAACGTTTTCACACGCTTGTCCACAACAGTAGCGACAAAGTAAACCCTTGACAGGGGCTTTACGTTTTTCAACGGGAAATCTTCAAAAAATGAACAGTCCGTGGAATATTTTACAGTCTTCTTCTGCTTATTCATTTTGACAGGCTCTCGCTGGCTATCATTCTGTGGATTTCTTCTACCCAGTTTTTCTCTTTATGCAGAATTGAACAAATTTTCAAGGAAACGACTATAACCACTCACCAATAGCGCACATCAAAAATTCCTCAATGTTTTTGTTAAGCAACTTTCCGGCAGTTTCAATGCGTAACAAATTTATTCATCAGCACCCTTCCTGAGAGTGAAAGTCAAGTTTATTATTAATGCCCATATTATTTAGAACGCGCTCTATCTAGAACAAAAGTAAGCACAACACTTGAAATCTATATAACAATTTTCACGTCCAGTGGATTCCTATTCACTAATTTTGGTTGATTATTCCTTGAATAATCAACTTCACGTTTTCATGCCCAAAGTCACGGGGAAGGGGAGGGGTCTGTATGAGGTAATGGGTCAAAATGGGTACCTATCTACCCATTTCAAATGGTTTTTGGAGATTTTTGGTACCTAGGCATGTGGGGTACCATTTTCGACAAATTTATGACGCTGAATCCAATAAAACGGGTCCTGGAACGATTGGCGCCGACTGGAAGAGGTTATAGGTCAAAATAGGTATCTATCTACTTATTTCGAACTTGTATTTTCGAGATTTTAGCTGTTTCTTCGTTTGGAGGTGCGGTCCCTCTTGAGCGTATATTATTTCATTCAGTGAAAATTAATATTTCAAATATTAACGTAAGCCAGCGTATAAATGTAAATATTTCCATAGGCCTTAGCTTAGTTTAGAAATCTGATTACCTAATTCAACTTACTATGTTCATTCGTATTCTCCCTCAGCGGTTACAACGTGCGGTTGTTTTTCCCTCCTAAAGTCGATTATTACCGTCTAGTACCCCTTGTGTACTCATTTTGGTTGGTTACTCCTTGAATAATCAACCTATGTTTTCATGCAGAAAGTCAATCTTTCCGATTTGCCCAAAAAATTTCTTTCTGGACGTTTCAAGGTGTCTGAATCAAAATGAGCAAATGTCGCCATCCGCAATCCAAACGGTTTTTGGTAATAGAAAATTTTTTTAAATCTGTAACTTTGGTCGTGAACTCATTCTTGGTGCTAGTTGGTCCTCCATACAATCAGCCCGATCGGTCCAAATTTTGAGGGGGGGGGGGGGGGGATAGTGTTTTTTGAAAAAAGGATTTTCGATATTTTTGGCGATCTACGCGACTGGAGTATCACTTTCCACTAAATTTTGGACGCTGAATCTAATGAAATGGGTCCCGGAACGATTGAAATTCACCGGAAGAAGCTATGGGTCAAAATGGTTATCAATCTACCCATTTTGAATATGTGTTTTCGAGATTTCTGGTACCTAAGCGTATGGGGTATCATTTCCCACTAATTTTTGAACGCTGAATCCAATGAAATGAGTCCCGGAACGATTGGTGCCTTTGGATGCGGTTACGAGTCAAAATGGGTTCCTATCTACCCATTTCGAATGTCTGTTTTTGAGATCTCTAGTACCTAGGTGTGTGGAGTATCATTTTCCACTAAATATTGGACCCTGAATCGATTGGAATGTGCCACCATGCTCCGTTCCGAAGAATTTGCAGCGTTTTTATATTGAAATTTAACCGGATGCCACTGATCAAACATGAAGTTTCATCTAATTCACTTTGTACTTAATCAAGGTACTGACAGACTTCCCTTTGACGAGATCTTTCTTCTCCGTTCTCCTGGAGCAAAGGTCTCCTTCGACGTTGCTTTTCGGCAAACTTTTTTCCGAAGGAGCGAAATAATCCAGAGGATAACAGTGAAGGCTTGTCCCTTCGTTTCATACTCCTCGCGGTTTCCCGTTGATCCTATGAAAAAGGAAAAGATGGGACGAAAGAAATGAAAAAGAAGGGGGAATCGAACGCGAGTGACTCTCTTTTTTCTCGCTCCTCATTTTTTCTCGCGCGAATAAGATGTTTCTCATTCTTTTCTGGTCGCCGGGGTAAATCCAAAGTCAGTGGATAATCTCACATCTGAAAGGTTTCCACTGAACCTCTTCGAAGTACTAGACGATCCGCGGTTAGCCCGAAGTATGTTGCTACCACTGAAACAACCCCATTTCACCTCAGGCCACGTACCGACATTCCCCGCGAGAGAATCTCGCCTTGTTTCCCGTCTATCTTTTCTGGTTCAACAATGTTCTCCCGACGTTCAAGTCACAGAGCGGAACAAGTTGTTGGAAGGAAATCCGAACACAAATTTATTTAGTGCCTACAAGTGTCGATAATATGTTCGTTCGAGTGCGATTCTCTCAAACAACGCGCAGTTCACACTAATATACAGAATTCCTAGAATAATCAACCTATGTTTTCATGCAAAAAGTAAATCTCTCCAATTCGGTCCAAAAGTTTTATCTGGACGTTTCAAGGTGTCTAGATCAAAACGCTGCAGATTCTTTCACAGGGATTGGTTATTTCTTGGACCAGGCGCATGGAGACCCATTTCTTCAACATGGGGGGAACAGTGGGAGTGGCAGGTCCCGAACCCATTCCATTTGATTCGGAGTCCAAAATTTAGTGGAAAATGATACCCCACATGCCCAGGTACCAGAAAAACACATATTCAAAATGGATTGGTAGATACCCATTTTGACCCATAACATCCTCCGGTGCGTTCCAATGGTTCTAGGACCCTTTTTATTAGATTCAGCGTCCAAAACTTAGTGGAAAATGATGCCCCACACGCCTAGATCGCCAAAAATCTCGAAAATCCATTTTTGAAATATACATTTTTACACCTACCCCGCCCAAATTTGGTCCGATCGGGCTGAAAAGTTTCGAGGACCAACTACAACCGAGAGGCACCGCTATCACGGAGGCCGTGTACGTCAGAGGGGGGCATGACGGCAGAGAGAAGGGGCAAATTTTAAAA
The DNA here is from genome assembly GCA_019603395.1 of Cyrtorhinus lividipennis. Classification (NCBI taxonomy): domain Eukaryota; kingdom Metazoa; phylum Arthropoda; class Insecta; order Hemiptera; family Miridae; genus Cyrtorhinus; species Cyrtorhinus lividipennis. The sequence goes on along the minus strand of CM034001.1, from coordinate 25,078,547 downwards.
ATTACCGCGAAAATACCTACCTCGTGAGTTCACCTTGCAAACTAAAACCTTGATTCGTCCTGTTACGTTGGCAGTGCTATCACGTAGGCCGTGGACGTGGGCGTGACGATAGAGAGGGGAGCTCTTATCTGACAGCTGATACATCAAAGAGGAGCATGACATCAGAGGGGCTCTTATCAGCTAGCTGATGATAGGCAGAACATACAATTTCTCACTACTACCAAGAATGGACCTTTGAAAAAAAATTCAGATTTTTAAAAAATTTTCCATTACCAAAAACGGCGTAGACGGCGGACGGCGTACAGACATTTTTTGATCGAGACACCTTGAATCGCCCAGAAAAATTTTTTGGGCCGAATCTGAGAGTTGACCTTTTGCGTGAAAACAGGTTGATTATTCAAGGAATAACCAAACAAAAGTCTCCACGAACCTATAAACGTCATTGATCCATAGCCTGGGTAACAGCAATGAGGCACCTGTTGTTTGCAAAGCCTAGTTGGCAGCCTTCTCACGTCTACTACCTTCTTCAAATCTGATTGTCGTCTATAAATTCTCAGATCGATGTGGGAGCGATTTCGGGTGTCCAAATATCCATCCTTGGGCCACTTGTACTGCAACCGCGTTCGAGAAAAGGCTATAATTTTTGCAAATTATTCCACAATTGTTGATTATTTTAGTAGAGGGGAAACCGAGAGTCCGATATTTAGTGGAAAATGATACCCCACACGCCTAATTCACCAAAACGCTGCTAATTCTTTCACAGGGGTTGGTTATTCTTCGGACCAGGCGCAAGGACACTCATTTATTCAACATGGGGAAACAGTGGGTGTGACGGTTCCCGGACCCATTCCAATCGATTGAGGGTCCAAAATTTAGTGGAAAATGATACCCACACGCCTAGGTACCAGAAATCTCGAAAACACATTATTCTAAATGGGTAGATAGATACCCATTGTGACCCATAACCTCTTCCAGTGGGTGCTAATGGTTCTGAGACCCGTCTCATTGGATTCAGCGTCCAAAATGATACCCCACCCGCCAAAAATCTCGAAAATCCATTTTTCGAAATACACATTTTGACCCCTACCCCGCCTAAATTTGGTCCGATCGAGCTGAAACGTTTTGAAGATCAACGAGAGTCAATGGGATCCCTGGCCAAAATTTCACATTTTTGGAAAATTCTCTACTACCGAAAACTGCCTGGACGGCGGACGTACTTTTTGGTTTTGGCAAGGAATACCCAACCAAAACAAATAAATGCAAAATCCCGGTTGACCTTCGTCACCTACCGTATTTTGTACCGTACCTGCGTATTTTGTCGCCTCTCGGTGTTGGTGAAAAATCAAAAGTACCTCATGATTTATTCTGTGTAAACTTTCCATCTCAGCGTCCCGTAGCTGAAGTTATAATTGCCCAGGTGCCTTAACGTCTAATTCAAATATAATATTCAAATGTCAGAAGTGAAGTTTTCTGCGATGTTTTTAGAGGGAAAGGTCTAAGCGAATACATTTACAAAGGTTTTTAGGTCGAGCGGTAGTTGATAACGTTAGGTGTATCCTACATTGGATTCATTGATTTCTCTCGGAACCACCGCCCGTCATTAGAGAGTAATTAGAGCCGGATTCGTATCGTGAAAAAGCTTTGATTTTTTAAAGCGAGATCGCAAAAATAAACTCCTCTTCGTTTGAAAAATGATAAAAACGAATAAAAGCTTTTCAGAAAGTTTTTTGAGCACCCAATTGAGGACTGTTTTCAGTTTTGTCGGGAAATTATTTGATTTTAACATTTTGACGGTCCTTTTTTGAGTATCCGAGAAAAGTCTCAAATGTGCTACCTGATATCATTAAGGTATAATTGATATAAGATTCGTCAAATCAGAGACCTTCGATCAATGATAAATCAATCATGTGGTGAAAACTTGACCTCGACCTACGCATCTTGTGGTTCTTCATCGCTTCGTAAAGCAACAAGTGCCGTGAAGGCGCCGAACCCTTTACTCTGAGAGCCTTTTTCTCTGATGGAGTCATAAAGGGAAGACGCTTAACCTCTCCCCGGGAGGTTCTCAGCGCAGAAATTCCCCTCTAAATAGTGATGGAAAGCATTCAATACCCGCTGAACGAGCATTTTCGTGAAAGCGCTTTTACTTCGTTACTTTACCTCCATATAAAATAAAAATGCGAATACACGCTATGTACAGGAATCACTTCAAAATTGAATGAAAATACACCAGCGCCATAAGACGAACATTGCTGTGGACAGTATAGAATACGCGTACTGTTTAATTGACGTGAACAAATCAAGAGAGGACTTATTCAAAGTTGCCAGCATGCGAGAAAATATCACAAAAGAGCTCGCTATTAGTGACATGCTTGGAATAGTTTGACCTATATGTACCCATTCAGACTATGGAAGGCTGCAAAATGGTTCTATTATTATCAGGTGGATCTTGTCCGTGTTAATTCTTTCACAGGGGTTGGTTATTCCTCGGACCAGGAGCATGAAGACTCCATTTTCTTCAACATGGAGGAAATGGTTGAAAACCAAGTGGGTGCGGCGGTCCCCATACCCATTCCAATCGATTAAAATCGAAAATTTAGCGACAATGATACCACCCATACGCCCTAGTACCAGAAGTCTCAAGAACACATTCAAATGGTAATTCACAACAATTTTGACCCATAACTTCTTTCGGTGGATCCCCATCGTTCCGGGACCCATTTCATTGGATTCAGCGTCCAAAATTTAGTGGAAAGTGATACCCCACACGCATACATCGCCCAAAATCTCGAAAATCCACCAATCCATCCCATCACTTTTTGACCCCCCCCCCCCCCCCCCCCAAACCAAAATCGACATACCGTTCACATTTACGTTACGCAGTTCGCTACAGGTAAAACGATAGATCTATTTTGATGTTGAAATCAAATAATATTTATTTGCTTTGAAAGAAATTATAATAAATCTCAACATATTATATAAAATAGTTATCCGCTTCAGCTTCCATCGAGGAAGGATCGAGCTGAGGTAGCAGGAGACGCTGGTCTACGTCGACGTCCTCGTCATCATCTGGGCTGAACAGAAAATTGGTCAATGCAGCGCAGATGGGGAAGAGAAGATGGCCGAGGTCGACGTATTCTGGTGGAATCGCGTGGAGGATTCTGTAGAGAGATATTCTACGAGCGGCATCCACCAGGAGTTGATGCCCTTCGCATTTCAGCAAGTTTGTAGAGGTCTGTGAACAAGGTCGAGGTTTATTGAATCAGCAACTGAGGCAAGATGGGCAGAACGCAAGGGGAGCACTTGTACTATAATGTGCTGAAACCAGCAGACTTGTGAGTCCTCCTCCCCCTTCTAATCAATATTGAAGAGAATAGCAGGGTTGTCTTACCTTCATGTGGGCCATTGCACGCCTGTGCTCTTGATTGGCAGAAACAATGTCATCAATCTCCAACGTCTTTTCAAGACCACTGCGTTTAAGGCAAACCTCGTCTGGCACGTTTTTATTGAAAATCCCACTCGCGAAAGTCACAAATCCATCGCCTCGCACGCAGAGGACTGCTTTCCTTGGGTCGTGGGACTTCCTGAACTGCCTTACGTTGTCTGGGGTTTCCGCACATACCTTCCAAAAAGCAAAACAGGCAAAAGAATCACGTTGGAATGATGTACTGATGTACCAACTATGGATTTTCACAGGGTTAATGAGCATTAATCAACATCACAGTAGTCGTCAATTTGGTGTCGCGAAGTAAGCGCACAGCGAAAAAAGCGCACAGCGAAGAAAGCGCACAGGAAACCCTTTTGGCGTTCCATAATGAATATGTCCCCTATCTTCTTAGAAATAAGGAATGATACACACACAGAAAACTAAAGATGAATTAATCTTTATCCAGGCTTTGGTCGTCCAAGAAGATTATTGATTTTATACTGCCAACCTTCCACAGCGTTCGTTGTTCGGTGTCGCTTGCCGTAGCAATTCCACAATTCAAAGGGGATTTCGTCATTATGCAGCCACTGTTCGATGAAGTAGTCGAGGAAGCGAGTTAATTTTGGGTTTGCAGGAGCCTGTGAGTGAATTTCAACCCATCCGTCTTGGACATCTTCAGTTTTTAAGAAGGCTAACGCAGCACACATTTGAGTGGACAGTCTGATCTCTTCATTTTCTCTGTATTCACATGTCAATCCAATTTCTTGTATTTTTCTCCACAAACATTTTTTAAAATGAAAGTAACACCCCTGGATTTCAACTGATGGCAGAACTTCTCTAATTGCAGCTATTGCACTCGCCTCGAAGTCAACGTGGATATGACTTGGATTCCATTCTGGGACTTCTTGCAGCACATGACGAAAAAAACGGACGTATTCGCGGCGTATTCATTCAGAAATCGTTTCTCACTTATTTTGGTCAAAAAATGAGTTACGTTGTTGCTTCTTAAGCGACGATAGCTGACGAGCAGAAACCCAACACCGAAATGACGCTTACGCTTTCTGCAGTCATTGTCGAAGATGAGGATGACTGACGACAAATTTAAAATTTGTTCGTTTAGGGATGGAAACGGCCGATAGATACTGTTCTTACAGAGCAGAAGTTTGAAGTGAGGAAATACAGTGACCGAGTACGCACCTGACCTATTGTATTGCGTGATGACTCACCACAACCAGCCCCAAGTATTTATTTCCTAGTAACGTAGGGTTTCCTGTGAACTTTCTTCGCACATTTCTACATGTGCGCTTTTTTCGCTGTGCGCTTATTTCGCATATTCGTCAATTTGACGTCAGCTTTCAGAGATTCCCTTCCCGCCCCTGTTGAGACAACCCAAGTGAGGTCCACTTGGAGTGGCCTCACCATCTAGAGTGCTTTTTTTCTTCTTGTTTACCAAGGTTTGATTACTACAATAACAAATCAAGGGGAGAAAACTGTCAGTTGTCTGATGGGGTGCAGCGCCCTAGAAGGCAACGACTTCTGTTGTTCTGTTGTCTCCCAAATGTAGCAGCCATTTCACTTGTCAATGTCACTGTTCAGTGGGTAGCTTCTTTGAAAATCTCACCACACTGTTTTTGATGTATCTGACACCTTCTACCCCTTCCATAGTTATAGACAATATCATTGGAAAACTGATGATGATCAATGTCAGATCCATGAGTACACCCCGAATCATTTTGGGAGCTACAAAGCGAGGTCAGGCGGTTGCTGAAATGGGCCCACACTTTCAGATGCAAGGTTTTGCAGTAGCCAAATGAGATGATACTCCAACGAAATGGTAAATTAAAGAAAAATATTGGGTTGAGCTGAGTAAAATGATTCGTGGTGCGCGTGAGGGAGTTGACTTAGCCCAAAGAGAGTCTCTGACACGCATCCGCTCCATTTTGCCAGGTTACACTTTGTCTATTCTTTTGTCGCAGTTTGTTCAAAGGTGGTTGTGATTTTCTTTAAAATCTATTTACCTCCACAACGTCCACCGCTTTCATGAACATTCCGGTTGGATGACGAACACGAGTGCATGTGCGTTCGTTGTATTTATAAACGCCGTCGTACATGGCCGGTATCCAGGTGCGTATCGTCATGCTCACGACGTACTTTGGAATCCCAAATCGTTCGGCCAATTCGTCGTCGGACATGTTCAGGCGGAGCTTCATCATAACAAGCATAGAATGGTTCAGGAACCCTTGCTGCAACGAAGGCAAACCACTTGTTAGTTCCATTGGAACATTAGAACAGTTTGCCACCTTATTGGTGGGCATCTGGAGTAGACTCTATGTGGCATTGTCGGGTAAATAATGAACGAACCTTCTCTTTGACGTCCCAATGTATGTAGGATCTGAAGACCTCACGTTGAATGAGGTTGCCGACGACGTAAAATTGATTAGCGTTCGCCAAGCCGGTGAACATCCCCACCAGAGCGTCGTTATGTTGAATGACGGGTATACCGAAATATTTTTCTCGAATGTTGACAATCTCTGCGTCGAGAAGTTCGCCTTTCTCTTCAGTAACAAAAGCTACCAGTTCCGAAAAACTCATACAGTTGAAGCGTCTCTTTTCATTTTTCCACTCAGCTTTCAATAATACGAGCTTGTCAACAGGCCTGGAACAGAACATTGAATAACAAAATTACAGACAAGGCAAGCCACTTGCAAAGATTGCTGTCAATGAACTGATTTACACCCTTCTAGAAGGAGGGGACGCAAATTGCCTGCTTCGAGTCCACCGAAACCAGTGGTTTAGCACCCTCAAAAATTACATGCTAACGGACTGGATTAACTTGTGTTTCTGTCTTCTCTTGCCTCCCAAGACCCCCCTTCCCCCTTTTTCCTGCTTATAAGTATTTGTTAGCTCCGAATTCAGGCCCCTCTAAGGGTAATGTGACCTCGGAAAACCTTGTTTACAACCCCCTGTGCTGTAATCGAGCTCGATATCCATGAAAGGAATTACAAAGACCAGAAGAGCTTACTACCAAAGGCCATTGAAAAGAAATCAATGCATGTACTTACAAAGGGGGACGATAAGCGCAGATGGTCTCTCGGAACCTTTTACAGCCCGGGGGTCCCTCCAGGGTGCTGTAAAAAAACAAATATGACGCAAAACTAAATCCGAAATTGTTCCTGAATGTGATATTACACCTCGTCTTGTACGAATCTTTGGATTCACGATCCATGTCGCTTTGGGTTAACGCTAAACTGGTCGTGATTCGCCATAAACAAGAACTGCAGCAGCGATAAGTATTAGTAGATGCATGAATGAGCTGATAAACTCTTTCTCAACCATTTTTATGCAGGTAACATCATTTTCAAAAAGATGAATCGGTTAAACAAAAATTGTGTGGTGGAATCAATTGTGGTTAGGTACACATATATTGGACCAAAACAAGAAATAGAAAAAAATGTTCCTACTACCAAGTTCTCTATGTCCTCGCTTACTTAGGGCATGGTTAACATACAGAGTGGAGCGGAGAGCAAAGATCAAAGCGTAGAAATCAAACACTAGCCGAGGATGGCAGGTAAACAGAGTGAAGCGTGATCCGAAGGTCGAGCAGAGCGTGCTTTGCAGAAGACAACCCATAAGTAATTTTTGCAAGTTTTATTGCCTTTTTCTTCAGCTTAAAGCATTTAGCAATCATTAATGTATTCTATATTGTTGGAGCACACAAAGCTCTTAAAAACATCCCAGACGAAAGCCGCAGTATGGGCTGGTCTATTGTCTCTCCCTCCACTTCTGACCCAACAAGGAAACAATTTGGTCTTCTTAGGGCTGTTGATTCCTTCCCTATCGATAATCATATTATGCAAAACACATACGCATTTTATGAACTGTATGTAGGTACACTGTGGGGAAAGATTTCAAGCGTCACTCCTTGCTCTCTGCTCCACTCTGGATGTACCCTTAGATAGCGCATGTAGGACCTAAAGAATGTAGGTACCTACATAACCCTCGAGTTGATATCTTAGGGGTGACTCGTTGCCAAAATCCAAATCAAATCGACAAATGAAAAGAGTCACATAAGGACAAATTAACATAAAAAAAGAGGTACTACCTGAGATACATTGCGCTTAGTTCGTTCAGTATATTGATATAATAGGCATCCATTCTTCCCCTTTGTTGAGAATTGCAACACAGTGAATCGAGGACTACACGCTACCTGAAGCAAGTTTCTGAAAACACTGACTAGTCGGGCCTGGAAAAGGTATATATAGGCAGAACCATGTGAGGCGCAGGAGTGGGGAGCAGTGAAAGTGATGAGTTGACCCATGAGGGTTGTCAGGTAGCAAATTCAGCTTTTATGTTGTTGAATGTCAGCTTGGTTCTTGGTTTAAAGCTTTGTAAAATGTAAATGCTCTGTAAAATGAACCAAAAGATGTGTTTGAGAGCAATTCAGCAATAGGGAATTATTAGAATGGTTAGCATCCTTTTGCTCTCTGAAGACTGAGTAGGTAGGGATATCTCCCTCACCCCCTCTCTTTTCCCGAATAAACAGTTCCATGCAAGATGACAATGTGAGCGGATGGCAGTGCCTCCAAATCTTTATTTCTCCCTCACTAATCCGCTTTAACTAATTTCATAGCTAATAGGAATAATAATTGAGCTATAGTCATATTGCTTGGGGTCAAGTTGGGTATACATTACTCATTTTAAATATGTGTTTATGAGATTTCTGGTACCTGGGCGTGTGGGGTATCATTTTCCACTAAATCGTGGACACTGAATCGATTGGAATGGGTCTGGGACCCGCCGCACCCACCGTTTTCCCCATTTCCCCCATGTTTTTAAATAAGTTTCCATGCGCCTGGTCTGACGAATAACCAACCCCTGTGTAAGAATTTGCAGCGTTTTGATCTAGACACCATGAAACGTCCAGAAAAAAAAAATTTTGAGCCGATTCGGAGAGGTTGACCTTTTGCATGATATTCAAGGAATAACCAACCAAAAGTCTCCACCAACCTATAAACGTCATTGATCCATAGCCTGGGTAACAGCAATGAGGCACCTGTTGTTTGCTAAGCCTAGTTGGCAGCCTTCTCACGTCTACTACCTTTTTCAAATCTGATTGCCTTCTATAAATTCTCAGATCGATGGAGGAGCGATTTCGGGTGTTCAAATATCCATCCTTGTGCCACTTGTACTGCAACCGCGTTCGAGAAAAGGCTAAAAATTTCGCAAATTATTCCACAATTGATTATTTTAGTAGCAAGGGTATGGGGGTAACCGTGAGTCCGATATTTAGTGGAAAATGATACCCCACAGGTCTAAATCACCAAAACGCTGCTTATTCTTTCACAGGGTTGGTTATTCTTCGGACCAGGCGCAAGGAGACTAATTTCTTCAACATGGGCAAAATAGGGGAGGAAACAGTGGGTGTGGCGGGTCCCAAACCCATTCCAATCGATTCAGGGTTCACAATTTAGTGGAAAATGATACCCCACACGCCTGAGACCAGAAATCTTGAAAACACACATTACAACCCATTTTGACCCATAACCTGGGTCAAGGGACCTGGGTCGTTACAACGAGGGTGCCAATCGTTTCGGGACCCATTTCATTGGATTTAGTGTCCAAAATTTAGTAGATAATGAATGATAACCCACACACCTAAGTACCGGAAATCTCAAAAATACATGTTGAATTAGAAAATAAACGATGTTCGCCATGATGTGTCTAGGCGTAGTCAAAAAGGAAAAGGAAGTGCGCTCCTGTTATCTTTCCCTGGTTATGTTTTCCAAATCTTAATTTTCTGTTCGCTCTCGTTGAATGTGCCTCTAAGAAACTTTCTTTTGATATAAAGTTGATTCCATTTGTGTAGTTCTTTTAATTACTCACCCAGCTACACCTGGATAAACAATTTTATCAGGTTATGTCGCCCAGTATGCTGATTATTAGGGGTAGCTGAGTGAGGTCGGTTCTGTTAAAGTGATTGTAGGCCGTTGTGAGTGGCGTGCGTCGTTTTTTTTTTTTTTCAAAAATCCGCGGTGGTGTTTTGGTGAACCATGGAACTGTCGAAAGTGTCTTTCATTGACAAATTGAGGGGCAATCCAATTGGGTAGATTGGAAGTTCCAGGTGAAAATCCAACTACTGATGAAAGCAGTTGAGGGTAAACTAGAATATCCGGAACCTGTGGAGGAGATTGGAGAAGGTACGAGTACATCGGCAAGTAAGGCGTCTGGATCGTATAACAGAGCACTTGCAGCTGCAGAGAAATTGGAATACATGGCTCAGAATATTATTGTGACATCTTTGTCGTCCCAGGTAAGGCAATTAGTGAATATGTGTACTAATACTAAGGAAATGTGGGACAAGCTTCACACAGTTTTTGAGCAACGAACTGAGCAAAGGCAGGATAGATTGTTCAATGAATTTTTTAGTATCAAGGAATCAGATAGTGTAGCCAAGCATATAGCTAAATTGGAAAAGCTATGAGTTGAGCTCCAGGACGAAACCTGGAAAGAAGACAAGGTGAGGTTACCTGATTCTTTGTTCCTAAATAGGGTACTCAACACAATGCCGGCTGGTTACTATGAATTTATACGTAAATGCATGGGAGTCTGTACCAAAAGAAAAATCTGCAAATTCTTACACACGGGTTGGTTATTCCTCGAATGGGGGAAACAGTGGGTGTGGCGGGTCCCAGACCCATTCCAATCGATTCAGGGTCCAAAATTTAGTGGAATATGATACCCCACACGCCTAGGCACCAGAAATCCTGACACATACAAAATGGGTGGATACCAAAATACCCATTTTGATCCATAACTTCTTCCGGTGGGTGCCAATTGATCTGGGACCAATTTTATTGGATTCAGCGTCCAAACTTTAGTGGAAAACTATACCCCACACGCCTAGGTAGCAGAAATCCCGAAAACACATATTCAAAATGGGTAATAAATACCCAATTTGACCCATTACTTCTTCCAGTGGGTGCCAATCGTTCTGGGACCCGTTTCATGGGATTCAGCGTCCAAAATTTAGTGGAAAATGACACCCTACTCGCCTAGATCGCCCAAAATCCCAAAAATCCATTTTTCAAAAAACACATTTTGACCTCCCCCCCCTCCAAATTTGGTCCGATCGGGCTGAAAAGTTTCGAGGACCCGTCTCGGCCGGGAACAGACCCCTGACCCAAATTTTATATTTTTAGAAAATTTTCTACTACCAAAAACGGCGTGGACAATGGCAGTGTATGGCATATGGCTATGGCGGATGGACATCGACCTTTTTTGATCAGGACATCATGAAACGTCCAGAAAAAAATTTTGAGCCGAATCAGAGAGGTTGACCTTTATTATGAAAACATAGATTGATTATTCAAGGAATAACAACCAAAATGGAAAATTGAACATCTGAGAGAATGACTTTGCATTGTTGAAATGAGGATGTCTGAAAGAGGGAAGGCTAATGATGTATGTGACCAAGTTGCGTATTATGCCAATCAGAAAGCCAATAATGTGACTTCAAAGAAAGTAAACAATGAGACAAAGAAGAAGCAGAAAAATGTTGATAAGTTCAAATGTTACCGGTGTTTTGAGTATGGTCATTTCAAGAGCGAATGCAAGAATGAAAAGAAAAGTCAAAATAAGCCGGAAAATGCTGGAAATTCAGCATTTATGGGTGAAAGCTTTTCTGAAAAATGCCCTGAAAACATATGGATTGCTGATTCTGGTGCAACTCAGCACACATGTAAGAATAGGGAGTGGTTCTCTGTATTTGAGAGGTTTGAGACTGAGAAAAACATCAAAATAGGTAACTGCCAGACTATGAATGCTCTGGAAAAGGGGACTATCAATGTGGAAATGCTTGTAAAAGGGAAATGGGCGCCTGATCATTTGCAGAATGTCTGGTTTGTTCCTCAAGTGGAAAAGAATTTGTTTTCCTTGAGTGCTGTGTTGGACAAAGGTTACACATCCGTTCTGAGTGATGGTAAATGTTGCTTGCCCAACAATGGAATTCTGAAAGCAGAATCAAGAAGGGTTAATGGTTTGTTTGTAATGAACATGAGAGTTATTCCCCTTGTATGTGGTGAAAATCACATTGCAGTGGAGAAAAATCTGCAAGTATGGCACGAACGAATGGTTCATCAGAAAAAAAGGCATATTCAGAAATTCCTAAGAATGAATGGTGTTGATGTGACCGGAAATGACGAGAATGAGCTCTGTGATGCATGTGTGGTAGGAAAAATGCATCGTCTAAGCTTTGGGACGAGGACAGAAAATGTGAAGTTACCTGGCAATCGAATCAACTCTGATGTCTGTGGTCCTATGCCAGTCAAATCACCAGCAGGAAGCCGTTATTTTGTGATATTTAAGGACGAATTTACCAAATATTGTACGGTGTATTGCCTAAAAGAAAAGTCAGAAGTTGCTGGGCAATTGAAGCAATTTTTAGCTGAAGTCAAGAATGTTGGTCATGTGGTGTTGAAGCTACTGACAAACAATGGAAAAGAGTTTATCAATAAGGAAGTTCAACAGATAACTCAGGAAAATGGACTCCAACATCGAACTTCAATGCCGTACACACCTGAGCAAAATGGCGCAGCAGAGAGAGAAAATAGAACGCTCGTGGAATCAGCTAGAACTATGCTGCACGCAGCCAACCTTCGAGAGACGTTGTGGGCAGAGGCGGTGATGACGTCTGCCTATGTTCTTAATCGAACAGGCCCATCTCCAGTGGAAGGAAAGTCGCCATTTGAATTCTGGTTCGGGAAAAGAGCAAGTATTAAACATCTCAAGGTTTTTGGTACAGTATATTTTGTACATGTACCAAAAGAGAAGCGCCGGAAGTTTGACAAAAAGGCTCAGAAAGGTTTTCTTGTTGGGTACTGCGGTAATCAAGATGGCTATCGGGTATGGATTCCTGAATTATCCAGCGTCATTGTTTCAAGGGATGTTGTCTTCAAAGAAGAAAAGACGTCTTCTGCCACCTTCATGTATCAACTTGAGGAACCTGAAAACTCTGTGAAAGAAAATGTAGCCGGCATTTTAGAGGGGACAAACAAGGTGACATCGTGTGAAGAGAAAGAAGGGAAGATTCAGAATGAAACGGGTGATGTTCAAGGGGAAGCCAATGAAACTGACTCAAGCCAGGAAGAGGAGTCTGCAAATACACAGCAAGAGAAGTATGCTTTGCGTGACCGTTCAAAATTGAAGCATCCAGTTTGGAAGGTTATGCAATGTTGGCACAAATAGAAGAACCGTCATCTTATTCTGAAGCTGTCAGCGGAATCTGGACACTGGCTTCAGGCAATGGAAGAAGAAATGCAAGCTCTCAAGGAGAATCAGACACGGGAGCTGGTGCAAAAACCACAAGAAGGACATGTCATTGCTTGCCGGTGGGTATATAAGGTAAAATACAAGGCCAATGACTCTGTTGATCGTTTTAAGGCACGCCTGGTTGCTAAAGGGTTCTTACAGAAACAGGGTGTCGATTTTACAGAGACCTTTAGTCCTACAGTGCGTTGGGACACAGTAAGGACCTTGTTAAGTGTCTGTGCCCTAGAAGGACTTGATATGGTCCAATTTTATGTAAAAAGTGCTTTTTTGTGTGGAGACTTAGATACTGTACTGTACTCTGAGTCAACCCGAAGGTTTTGAAGATGGAACAAATAGAGTTTGTCGACTAATTAAAAGCATTTATGGGCTAAAGCAATCGCCCAGGTGCTGGATTAAGAAATTTGCAGATTTTCTCAAAAAGTCAAAACTGGCTCAGAGTGAAAATGATCCGTGTCTATTTGTGAATATTGAGAGAACGCTCATTTAAACTCTACATGTTGATGATGGACTGGTTATCTCCAGGAATAAGGCTCATCTATCTGAATTTATGGAAACCTTAAGAAAAACATTCAAGGTAAAAGTAAGTGAAGCAAATTACTACCTTGGGCTGGAGATACATCAGTTGAAGGACAAATCGATCTTCATTCATCAGGGGGCTTATGCTCGAAAAATCTTGAATCGTTTTGGAATGTCGGAGGCAGTGGCAGTTGCAACACCTATTGAAAAAGGTGCATAGGCGGAATTCGTGTCTGCAAGTTGTGCGGTGGCAGAGGCAGTGTGGAAGAGTTCTCGAGGAAATCAACATTCCTAAGTTGGTGCCAGTCTTGAGGATTGACAACTACAGCGTAGTTCAGCTTCTGAAGAATCCCATGTTCCACAGCAGAACAAAACGTTAGGTGTATCCTACATTGGATTCATTGATTTCTCTCGGAACCACCACCCGTCATTAGAGAGTAATTAGAGCCGGATTCGTATCGTGAAAAAGCTTTGATTTTTTAAAGCGAGATCGCAAAAATAAACTCCTCTTCGTTTGAAAAATGATAAAAACGAATAGAAGGTTTTCAGAAAGTTTTTCGAGCACCCAATTGAGGACTGTTTTCAGTTTTGTCGGGAAATTATTTGATTTTAACATTTTGACGGTCCTTTTTTTGAGTATCCGAGAGTATTCAAAGACATTTGAGACTCAAAACTTTCCAATCCGACAGTTTTTACGTTCAAAGTGGAGTATTCCGACCCCTCAAAGTCCCTTAAAATAGTATAATGTAGAAATTCATTTCAAGCCAAGACTGCCAATCATCATTAAGGTATAATTGATATAAGATTCGTCAAATCAGAGACCTTCGATCAATGTTAAATTAATCATGTGGTGAAAACTTGACCTCGACCTACGCATCTTGTGGTTCTTCATCGCTTCGTAAAGCAACAAGTGCCGTGAAGGCGCCGAACCCTTTACTCTGGGAGCCTTTTTCTCTGATGGAGTCATAAAGGGAAGACGCTTAACCTCTCCCCGGGAGGTTCTCAGCACAGAAATTCCCCTCTAAATAGTGATGGAAAGCATTCAATACCCGCTGAACGAGCATTTTCGTGAAAGCGCTTTTACTTCGTTACTTTACCTCCATATAAAAGAAAAATGCGAATACTCGCAATGTACAGGAATCACTTTAAAATTGAAAATGAAAATGAAAATGAAAATTCACCAACGCCAAGAGTCGAACATGGAGGGCTGTGGACTGTACAGAGTCTACTGTCTAATTGACGTGAACAAATCAAGAGTGAGGACTTATTCAAAGTTGTCAGCATGCGAGATAATATCACAAGAGCTCGCTATTAGTGACATAGGGACCTAAAGATGGCTGCAAAATGGTTTTATTATTATAACGTGGATCTTGCTAATTCTTTCGCAGGGGTTGATTATTCCTCGGACCAGGAGCAAGAAGACTCATTTCAATCGAATTGATACCCCTCACGCCTAGGTACTAGAAATGGATAGATAGATACCCATTTTGACCCACGACCTCTTTCTGTGGGTGCCAATCGTTCAGGGACCTATCTCATTGAATTCCGCGTCCAAAATTTAATGGGAAGTGATACCCTACACGCCTATATTGCCATATCGAAATTTCAAAATACACATTTTGACCCCAAATTCAATCTAATATAAGTGGATGAACCATCGCTTTCTTATTGAACACATCATGTATCAAAATCGACATACCGTTCACATTTACGTTACATTTTATTCACATTCGCAGTTTGCTACAGGTAAAACGATAGATCTGTTTTGTTGTTGAAATCAAATTATGTTTATTTGCTTTGGAAGAAATTATAATAAATCTCAACATATTATATAAAATAATTATTTTCTTCAGCTTCCATCGAGGAAGAACATTTTCAAAAGAAATGACTACCTTTCATTGTATAGTAATCACATCCACATAACCTCAAGCATTACGTTACACCTAGGATTCCTCAGTCAAGAAATTTTGAAATTTGAGTAATGAACTTGAACCAGCAAGTTTAAAAACAGAAATCAGTCTTGCGGGTCATCTGGAATAGGATCGAGCTGAGGTGGCAGGAGAAGCTGGTGTACGTCGACGTCCTCGTCATCATCTGCGTTGAACAGGAAATTGGTCAATGCAGCGCAGACGGGGAAGAGAAAATGGCCGAGGTCGACGTATTCTGGTGGAATCGCGTGGAGAATTCTGTAGAGAGATATTCTACGAGCGGCATCCACCAGGAGTTGATGCCCTTCGCATTTTAGCGAGTTTGTAGAGGTCTGTGAACAAGGTCGAGGTTTATTGAATCAACAACTGAGGCAAGGTGGGCTGAACGCAAGGGGAGCAAACTTGTACTATAATGTGCTGAAACCAGCAGACTTGTGAGTCCTCCTCCCCCTTCTAATCAATATTGAAGAGAATAGCAGCGTTGTCTTACCATCATGTGGGCTATTGCACGCCTGTGCTCTTGATTGGCAGAAACAATGTCATCATATTCCAACGTCTTGTCAAGTCCACTGCGTTTAAGGCAAACCTCGTCTGGAACGTTTTTATTGAAAATCCCACTCGCGAAAGTCACAAATCCATCGCCTCGCACGCAGAGGACTGCTTTCCTTGGGTCGTGGGACTTCCTGAACTGCCTTACGTTGTCTGGGGTTTCCGCACATACCTGCCAAAAAGCAAGGTTTAGTCAAAAGAATCACGTTGGAATGAAGTACTGATGTACCAACTATGGATTTTTACAGGGTTAATGAGCATCAACATCACAGTAGTTTGACGTCAGCTTTCAGCGATTCCCTTCCCGCCCTTGTTGAGACAACCCAGGTGAGGTCCACCTAAATTTCATATCAACTCCCATTGCTGCGCATCAGTCAGTATTTTATCTAGAATGACCATGATCGTTGCTTCTTGTTAACAAAGGTTTGATTACTACAATAACAAATCAAGGGGAGAAAACTGTCAGTTGTCTGATGGGGTGCAGCGCCCTAGAAGGCAACGACTTCAGTTGTAGTTGTGTCCCACATGCAGCAGCCATCTCACTTGTCAATGTCACTGTTCAGCGGGTAGCTTTTTTGAAAATCTTCAAGTTGAGAACCACACTGTTTCTGATGTATCTGACACCTTCTACCCCTTCCATAGTTATAGGCAACATCATTGGAAAACTGGTGATGATCAATGTCAGATCCATGAGTACACCCCTAGCAGCAGTCCTAGGGGAGCTACAAAGACACTTATAGAAGTGAGGTTAGACGGATGCTGAAATGGGCCCACATTCAGATGCAAAGCATGGCAGTGGCTGAAAACCACACCTCTAGAAGCAAGGTTTAGCAGTGGCCAAAACGGCCTGCTGTTTTCAA
The DNA here is from genome assembly GCA_019603395.1 of Cyrtorhinus lividipennis. Lineage (NCBI taxonomy): Eukaryota > Metazoa > Arthropoda > Insecta > Hemiptera > Miridae > Cyrtorhinus > Cyrtorhinus lividipennis. The sequence continues at coordinate 25,061,943 of CM034001.1, read as the reverse complement.
ACGCAGTCAAAGCAATCAAAGAGGAGATAGCAAGGCGTGCACTTATCGTGAGGGTGCTGTAACCAACCACTAGTGGCAAAATGGAAGCGGTGGACCATAATGAGTCTTGAGCAGATGATCAAGGCAATTGATTTGACTATTCCAAGGCACATGCCCATCCCATATAGCTGTGGCAAAGGAAAGTCTTCCCGAGCACAACAGTTTGTCTCAGTCTGATACTCCAAGGAAGTGGTAAATTTATGAAAAATAATGGGTTGAGCTGAGTAAAATGATGATGATCACAGTACTTCGTGGTGCGCTTGAGGGAGTTGACTAAGCCCAAAGAGAGTCTCTGATACGTATCCCCTCCATTTTGCCAGGTCACACTAGCTATAGGTCTTGTTCAAAGGCGGTTGTGATTTTCTTTAAAAACCATTTCAACTTACCTCCACAACGTCCACCGCTTTCGTGAACGCTTCGTTTGGATGACGAACACGCGTGGTGCATGTGCGTTCGTTGTATTTATAAACGCCGTTGTACATTGCCGGTATCCAGGTGCGTATCGTCATGCTCACGACGTACTTTGGAATCCCAAATCGTTCGGCCAATTCGTCGTCGGACATGTTCAGGCGGAGCTTCATCATAACAAGCATAGAATGGTTCAGGAACCCTTGCTGCAAAGGCAAAACACTAGTTAGTTCCATTGGAACAACAGTTTGCCACCTTATTGGTGGCCATCTGGAGTAGACTCCACGTGGCAATGTCGGTGGGTAAATAACGCGGTAATGAACGAACCTTCTCTTTGACGTCCCAATGTATGTAGGATCTGAAGATCTCACGTTGAATGAGGTTGCTGACGACGTAAAATTGATTAGCGTTCGCCAAGCCGGTGAACATCCCCACCAGAGCGTTGTTATGTTGAATGACAGGTATACCGAAATATTTTACTCGAATGCTGACAATCTCTGCATCGAGAAGTTCGCCTTTCTCTTCAGTAACAAAAGCTACCAGTTCCGAAAAACTCATACAGTTGAAGCGTCTCTTTTCATTTTTCCACTCAGCTTTGAATAATACGAGCTTGTCAACAGACCTGGAACAGAACATTGAATAACAAAATTATAGACAAGGCAAGCCACTTGCAACGACTGCTGTCAATGAACTGGCGATGTTGCCTGCTACGAGTCCTTCCACCGAAACCAGTGGTTTAGCACCCTCAAAAATTACATGCTAACGGACTGGATTAACTTGTGTTTCTGTCCTCTCTTGCCGTCCAAGACCCCCTCCCCCTTTTTCCTGCTTATAAGTATTTGTTGGCTCCGAATTCAGGCCCCTGAAAGGGTCGATATGACCTTGTTGAAAACCTTGTTTACAACCCCCTGTGCTGTAATCGAGCTCGATATCCATGAAAGGAATTACAAAGACCAGGAAGAGCTTACTACCAAAGGCCATTGAAAAGAAATCAATGCATGTACTTACAAAGGGGGACGATAAGCGCAGATGGTCTCTCGGCACCTTTTAGAATAGCAGGGGGGTCCCTCCAGGCCGCTGTAACAAAAAACAAATGACGCAAAATTAAATCCAAAATTATTCCTGAATGTAATAATCACACCTCATCCACAGACAACATATATTGGACCAAAACAAGAAATAGAAAAAAATGTTCCTACTTCCAAGTTCTCAATGTCCTCGCTTCCTTAGGGCATGGTTAAGGTATGTACAGAGTAGAGTGGAGAGCAAAGATCAAAGCATAGAAATCAAAACACTAGCCACGAGAATGGCAGGTAAACAGAGTGAAGCGTGATCCGAGGTCGAGCAAAGCGTTGCTTTGCAAGAAGGCACAACCCATAAGTAATTTTTGCAAGTTTTTACTTGCATTTTTCTTCAAGCCTTAAAGCATTTAGCAATCATTAAGTATTCTATTTTCGTTGGAAGCACACAAAGCTCTTAAACAGCATTCCCGACGAAGCCGCAGTATGGGTGGTCTATTGTCTCTCCCTCCATTTTCTGACAACAACAAGGAAACAATTTGGTCTTCTTAGGGCTGTCGATTTCATGATCCGATTTTATGAACTGTATGAACCACTGTTGGGAATGATTTCACAGCGTCACTACCTTGCTCTTCTGCTCCACTCTGTATGTACCCTTACGATAGCGACATGTAGGACCTAAAGAATGTAGGTACCTACATAACCCTCAAGTTGATATCTTAGGGGAGACTCGTTGCCAAAATCCAAATCAAATCGACAAATGAAAGAGTCACATAAGGACAAATTAACATAAAAAAAAAAGTGGTACTACCTGCGTAACATTGCGCTTAGTTCGTTCACCATAATGAGACAAGCGGCATTCATTCCACTTTGTTGAGAATTGCAAACGGTGATTCGAGGACTACACGCGACCTGAAGCAAGTTCCTAAAAAGACTGACTAGACTGTCCTGGAAAAGGTATATATAGGCAGAACCACGTGAGGCGCAGGAGTGGGGAGCAGTGAAAGTGACGTGTTGACCGGCGAGGGTCGTATTATTGAAATACTAATTATAAAGATTAATTTCCCCAGCAAGTAAAACATGCCATTTCATTTATGTACCTACATTTTGCTGTATTGAACAGCAAAAGCTTCGTTCAGAAAATGAAGAAAAATATTGAAATTTTCAATTTTAGATAACTGATATTGGTAACACTATTGCTTCACCTCTAACCGAGTAGTAGTTTTTTTACGCTTGACGGCCATTATTTTATAATAGTGCTCGGTTTTGGTGTTTAGAGGATGCCTCCTAAATGTGAGTGGTGGGTGGGGTTTTTCCGCGAAGGAGTCGAATGGCATGGATATAAGCCATATAAGCAGTACCTACAATGTGCATAGGATTTCCTTTTTGTTACATATAAAACATGAAATTAAGCTAAACAGATTTTGAGAAACAAGAATAAATTGGCAGACAACATCGATGTTTAGTCGTTGAAAACATGAAGTGTGCCCCCATTAGATTTTTGGTTTTGGTTGGGAAACTTAGTGGGAAACTATACCCCACACGCCTAGATACCAGAAATCCCGAAAACACATATTCAAAATGGGTAATAAATACCCAATTTGACCCATAATTTCTTCCAGTGGGTGCCAATCGTTCTGGGACCCGTTTCATTGGATTCAGCGTCCAAAATTTAGTGGAAAATGACACCCTATTCGGCTAGATCGCCCAAAATCTCGAAAATCCATTTTTCAAAAATACATTTTGACCCCTACCCCCCCAAATTTGGTCCGATCGGGCTGAAAAGTTTCGAGGACCTGTCTCGGCTGGGAACAGACCCCTGACCCAAATTTCAGATTTTTAGAAAATTGTCTACTACCAAAAACGGCGCGTACGGCGGACGGACATTGACCTTTTTTGATCAGGACATCATGAAACGTCCAGAAAAAAAATTTGAGCCGAATCGGAGAGGGTGACCTTTTGCATGAAAACATAGGTTGATTATTCAAGGAATAACCAACCAAAAAGGTCAATGTCCGTCCGCCGTCCATTGTCCGCGCCGTTTTCGGTAGTAGAAAATTTTCTAAAAATCTGAAATTTGGGTCAGGGGTCTGTTCCAGGCCTAGAATGGTCCTCAAATCTTTTCAGCCCGACCGGACCAAATTTGGGCGGAGTAGGGGTCAAAATATTTTTGAAAAATGTATTTTTCGAGATTTTGGGCGATCTAGGCGAGTGGGGTATCATTTTCCACTGAATTTTGGACCCTGAATCGATTGGAATGGGTCTGGGACCCGCCACACCCGCTGTTTCTCCCATTCAAGGAATAACCAACCAAAACCAAAAATCTAATGGGTTCGATGAGACAAACCTTCGAATTGAATACCTATCAGTGAAATTGGGGGAATGAAAAAAATCTATGCAGCGTGAAGCAAAAATGTACTACCTTATGATGCAGGTAAACAGTACAGCTGAAAACACCTAATTCGTCGAATGTCCTATAGCAGATAGAATCGTTCTTCGTTCTCCATCAGTTTCTCGAATTCAATCTTCCTGTAAATGAATAGAGCGCTAATATTAATAACTTCTGAATGAAAAATACTTTTAGCTTGTGTAAGGTAGGTTTAGTATACTTTAGGCACCTACTTGTTGTTCAGCTGCAGCACTAGAATATTCAATGAATAAACGGCGTGCTCCCAAAACTCGTTTAGTACTGCAAGTTTCCGTGTATTTCTTCTTGAAAGATGTACCGATCCTAGGCAATGGAAGAAACATAGGTGTAGTTGAATATGAAATACTTGAATGAAGCTGTTGTCAGTTGTGATAAAAGCGATAAGTGGATGGTACTTGCCTTCTCACGTCAGAAATGGCGTTGTGTGTGATCGTTCCTTCTAAACAGCACAGGCAGCTTGAACCCTTACCCATCATGTTTACGATATCTTCTTTGCACTCCAAAACAACTGCCTTTGTTGTTCCCAAGTCCATTGTACCTATTCCTATCAAACCATTAAGCCCTTCACATCACGCGAATCCTCAATTTCGTGACCCAAAGAAACGAAAATAGAAGACATCGCAAGCACACAAGGAATACTGATGTCAGCAATTGATAAATCTCACTATGGAGTAAATTTTCACCTGTGAACCCCCTTCCAGGCACATCAGAGCTCCTCATACCACATCAAATCCTCTCACAAATCCAATGAAATGAAACTGGGATATTTTTCCGACGCCACTACCACTCTCAGAAAAAAACTTGGCTCCTCCAAGTCCATGTTCAAAAACAATCGCCAAGTGTCGCCCCAGAATCGAATCTTTTAACTTCCAAGTTAGCTTTTATATTGAAAAGATAACTTTTTTGTTGTTTCGTTTGACAATAAGCGGAAGTTTTAGACAAAAGTGATTCTGCTGAGATTCATCCACGGGAACTAACTTCATCGGGGCATTCCACCCCCCCCCCCCCCACCAGATTAATTTCTTTGAAGATTAATCGATTAATCGATTAATTAATAATACGGCGGTGATCCGTTAGAAAATGAACTCAAAACATCTGACAAAATAAAGGAAATTTTCTGTTGAATCCCACATTAGGTTGATTAGAATTTTCCAAAAATCTGAAATTTTGATCAGGGACTCCATTTCTACACCCTCTGTTATCCTCATTTCCCCCTCGTTCAAGATTTTTGGCGACTTAGGCATGTGGGTATCATTTTCTACTAAATTTTGGATGCTGAATCGATTGGAACGAGTCCGTACACGCCACACTCACCTTTTTCCCTATTTTCTCTATGCTCCTGATCCGAGGAATAACCCCCGTGAAGGAATTTGCGTTTTTCCTACAATAATTGTAATCTATGCGGTCAGTGTGTCTAAAAAAATCCTGCTAATACTTCCACAGTGTTTGGTTATTCTGCGGAGATGGATCATGGGAGAAACAGTGAGTGTAGAGGGTCCCGAACTCATTACAATCGATTCAGCGCCCAACGTTTGGTGGAAAATGATACCCTACACGCCTAGGTACCCAAAAATATCAAAAATCAACTTTCAAAATAGGCAGGTATGTTCCCATTTTGACCCATAAGCTCTTCCAGTTGGCACCAATTGGTCTGGGACCCATTGCATTGTATTCAGCGTCCGAAATTTAGTGAAAAATGATACCCCACACGCCTATATTGCCAAAAATCCATTTTTCAAAAAAAAAAAAAAAAAAAAAAAAAAAAAAAAAAAAAAAAAAAAAAAAAAAAAACATTTACCCGCGGATGGACGTATTACCTTTTTTAAACCTAGACTACATCTTAAAACGTATAAATAAATGAAGAAAAAGCCAATTGGAGAGGTTAATTTCTTATGACAGCTCCATGATTATAAATGTTGAGTGTTCATAGAATAACGCCGAATATTATTCCACAATGGTTCACAGTTCTAGATAGATAGTCCTCATATGGGAATGAGTACCTTTGGGGTGTTCAGTGCATGTATGCTCAACAACATTGATCGTGCACTAAAAACAGTGTACATAAGTGAAATATGCTAAGCCGTACTCATACATTATCAGTATGTAGAAAACATTATCCACGTGAATCAGTTCGTTTCAGGAATGTTGGGATTTCAATCATAAATAACTAATATGGCACTAAGCTTTGCAAATTGTGCGATTTTTTGAGTCATGATTAAAATTGAAAAACGCTTGCAAATTCATTCACAGAGGTTGCTTATTCCTCGGATCAGGAGCATGGAGACTCATTCCAATCGATTCACCGTCCAACATTTGGTCGAAAATGATACCCCACATCAAAATTGGACAAAAATCTCGAAAAATACAATATTTAAATTACACATTTTGACCCCTACTCCCTCCAAATTTGGCCCGAGCGGGCTGACAAGTGTTGAGGACCAACTAAAGCCAGAAACGAGTCTCTGACCCGAATTTCAAATTTTTAGGAAAATTGTCTATTACCAAAATCGGCGTAGAAGGCGTGCTGGGTGTCAGCAATTCCAATATTCAAGTGCTCCATGCAAATATTAAATATTTTTCCCCAAACGCGTTGTTCCCTCAGACGCGTCGTGTTTTCTTTTTACCCATGACGTATTGCTCCCATGCACACATATTTTGATTACCTACATGACACATACATTTCTGACGTGGCCACTTTTCCTCCAGAAATGTGGACCTTAAGTGCAGTTACTTGCATAAAATTGGGGGATTGCCAGGAAAATCTCACTTGGATATCTCTTAAAACGTATTGCGCCCCAAACCGCAGTCTGTTTAATGTAAAAAGCACTTTTAATTAGTCCAAAAGGTCGTCCCCATGTGGGTAACGGCCGATAACGGTTTTTTTGGAAATGGGTTTTTTGGGAGATTGAGGGCTGGTTTTGTTGACAAGAGAGGCGTCATGTGGACACAATGTCCATGTAGGTAGCAAGAGTGGCAGGGCCAGGTACAGTGCACCTGTACCTTCATTAGTGAAAGGATGAAAAAGTAAAAGTTACCATGCCCTTAATTAAACCATCACCTGGCCCGAGGGAGAATTGACCTCAAATAACAACACCGTTTCAATAGAAAAATACCCGTTTTGGTGATAGGGTGACACGTAAGGATTCTCCTGTTGGCAGAATCGTAAAAACTGGCGAAAATCCTCGGTCACTGTTGTTGTAAACATCTTCTGGTCCTTATCGTTTACACTCACGATACCTAAATCTTGGACACAGCAAGTTTTCGTGCAATTATGCGGGCTGCTAGGTCTAACGGCACATCCATGTCCACAACAAAGCCTCATCATTTCAATGCCATACCAAGGCAAATTTTTAATTCACGTTATCCAAACCATTACCACTTCACTGGCCATTTGTTCACCATGCAGAGACAGGCACATAGGTGATAATAACATAATGCTCCAAATTCCACGACCTCTGTAAGACCGAAAAATGGACTTTTGAGATTTTCGGCAATATTGGCATGTGGGGTATCATTTTCCACTAAATTTAGGCCGCTGATTCCAATGAGACGGGTCCCGGAACGATTGGTGCCCTCTGGATGAGGTCATTGGTCAAAATGGGTACCTATCTACCTATTTCGAATGTGTTTTCGAGATTTCCGGTATCTAGGCGTGTGGGGTATCATTTTCCACTATTTTGAACGCTGAATCCCTTAAGACGGGAGAAAATTGTCGAAGAAGATTTGTCGCCTCGACCCTAAACCCATTGGATTTTCGGTTTTGGTTGGTTATTCCTTGAATAATCAACCCGTTTTCATGCAAAAAGTCACCGACACCAAGCTCCATCCACGCCGATTTTGGTAGTAGAAGAATTTCTAAAAATCTGAAATTTGGGCCAGGGACCCAATGCCGGCTTCAGTTCTCTCTCACAGTAATCGCATTTCCTCTCTCTGACTAGAATATTTTGCTTAGATTGGGACATTCGTTTGGTTTATTACATTTCTGAATAATCAATCAATGTTTTCATGTCAACGCTCTCCAATTTGCCCCTAAATTTGCGTTTGAGAAGTCAGGATCACATATTGGAAAAACAATGAGTGTGAAGTGTCCTGGGCTCATATTCGAGTCAGCGCCCAAAATTGAAAGAAAATGACACAATATGTCTAGATACCAAAAATATCAAAAAGCCACTTTCAAAATGGGTAGGATGGTCCCCACTATGACCCATATCCTCTTCTAGTGGAGGCCAATCGTTTCGGGACCCGTCTCATAGAATTCAGCGCCAAAATTTAGTGGAAAATCATACCCCACACGCCTACTCGCCAAAAATCACGAATATCCATTTTTTTCCAAAATGGTCTACCGTCTACGCGGTTTGTTGGTAGTAGAAAATTATTTTTAAAAAATTAAATTTTTTCAGGTTTTTCCAGCTCTAGTTAGCCCTCAAAACGTTTCAGTCCTCTCAGCGAAATTCGGGGAGAGTATGAATCAAAAAGTGTCTTTTGGAAATGGGTTTTTAAGATGAGTGTATATTTTTCCATTAAATTTTGGACGCTGCATCGATTAGAATGAGTTTCCATGTGCCTGATCTGAGGAATAACCAACACCTGTGAAAGAATTTGCAGCGTTTTTTCCTTGTCAAAATGTGGATTTTGAAAAATTGATTTTGAGATTTTCGGCAATCTAGGCGTGTGGGGTATCATTTTCCACTAAATTTTGGACGCTGAATTCAATGAAATGGGTCCCGGAACGATTGGCGCCCTCTGTATGAGGCTATGGATCAAAATGGGTATCTATTTACCCATTTTGAATGTTTTTTTAATATTTCTGGTACCTAGCGTGTGGGGTATCATTTTCCACTGAATTTCGAACGCTGAATTCAATAAGACGGGACCCGGAATGGTTGACGCCCACCGTAAGAGGTTATGGATGCTGAATCGATTGAAATGAGTCCCCATGCCTCTGGTCCAAAGAATAACCAACCCCTGTGAAAGAATTTGCAGTGTTTTAGAATAATAATACAATGATATGACTTGACCGCACGACACCCACTCACATGACCGACCACAAACTGAGAAAAGAATGTGTAAATGTGAACTCTCGAGAGGGAAAAAGGTTTGTCGAACGGGGTTCACTGTTCACATAAACAACTCAGTTCGACAACACGTTGTCCATGCGCCAACCTTAGCTAATATGAAAAGAGGGGTCTCAGGCGACTTGCGTGTCAAACCAAATAAACATATCAGCCGGGGGTTGTTCCTGAGTATTGACATCTGGGAAGGCATTTTACTACCCTCTCACGGGTTGATTTCGTGAAATGGCGTGTTCCTTCACGAATACTCGAAGCGACCAAAATTTAGTGGAAAATTATACCCCCACGCCTAGGTACCAGAAATCTCGATCATCGAAATAGACAGATAGATACCCATTTTGACCCATAACCTCTTCCGGTGGGCACCAATCGTCCTAGGACCCGTCTCACTGGAGTCATCGGGACCCATTTTATTGGATTCAACGTCCAAGATTTAGCGGAAAATGATACCCCACTCGCCTAGGTACCAGATATCTCGAAAACATATCTTCAAAATGGGTAGATAGATTCCAACTTTGACCCATAACTTCTTCCGATGGGTATCAATCGTTCTGGGACCCATCACATAGGATTCAGCGTCCAAAATTTAGTGGAAAATGATACCCCACACACCTAGATTGCCAAAAATCTCAAAAATCCATTTTTCGAAATACACACATTTGACCCGTACCCCACCCCAATTAGGTCCTTGACCCCACCCCAGACGCTTTGACCGCCAAAAAATTCGAAAATTCATTTTTTTAAAAACATTTTGAACTTTTTCCGCCCCCCCCCCCCTCCCAGTGGGCCCCTAAAATTCCCCCCCCCCCACACACACACAATTTCAGAATAAAAAAATTGTCTACTGCCAAAATCGGCGTGGTTGGCGGACGGACATGTATTCATTTTGATCTAGACACCTTGAAATGTCAAAAAAAAAACTTTGGGGCAAATTGGAGAGATTGAATTTTTGCATGAAACGATAGGTCGATCATTCAAGGAATTACCAACCAAAACATTTCCCCCAAGGTGTCCGAGTGTTTTCCCGTAACGTGCTGCGGCCAGAGTAGCGACCTTCGGTTAAACTGTCGATGCCATTTTTCCGGGAAATGTGGGTGGGGGGTAGTGGAACTTTTTTAATTATGTTCTTCATCAGGTTTCCCGAAGTTGACGAAAAACTTGGGTTTTTGGTTTGAGGAGAAAAAAAAGCGTTACGAGCAGTGAGAAACTTCAACCGCAAGCGTTTCCCTTCTGAAAAGGCTTGTCAATTACGATAAGGTGGGAAGTCTGGATTCTCGGAGACCTTATCACAAAGTTTGTTGGGTTTTAGTTGAAAGAGAACGGTGACATGGACGTCATAGCGGAGCATAAGTACACAAATCAACGTCTTTATGCTCTGACGGGTTCTGTTCGTCTTCTCTGTGAGCAGGTACAAATTTGGAGGGGGCAATCACCGTCAGGTGCACACGGAATGCATCTAATTTGGATTCCGATTTCAATCACATGAGCCTCGGTGGGAAAATTGAGAGGTTCTCATTCCCACGAATGGAAAAATACGAGTGTTAAGAAGCAGATATTGTACTTTTGGTTGGTTATTCCACGTATAGTTAACCTGAAAATTGTCTAAAATTCTGAATTTACGGCTCTAGTTGGTCATCTAAATTTTTCATCCCGATCGGACCCAATTTGAGGGAGGTGGGAAGGGGGGGGGGAGCAGTAAATGTGTATTCCAAAAAATATATTTTCGGAATTTTCAGCGATGTAGGCGCGTGGGGCATCATTTTCGAGTAAATTTTTGGGGAGACGGATTCCGGAACGATTGGCACCCACCCGATGAAATTATGGGTCAAAATGGGTACCCACATACCTATTTCGAAACTGGGTTTCCGAGGTTTCTGGTACTTGGGCGTGTGAGGTATGATTTTCCACTAAATTTTGGATCCTGAATTGATAGGAATGGGTTCGAGACACGCCATGCCCACTGTTTTCCCCATTTTTGATATTATTAAAAAATCTTAAATTTAAATCAGGGGTCCGTTCATGGCTCTAGTTGGTCCTCGAAGCTTTTCAACCCGATCGGATCAAAATGTGAATTTTGAAAACTGGATTTTTGAGATTTTTGGCAACCTAGGTGTGTGGGGTATCATTTTCCACTAAATTCTGGACGCTGAATCCAATGTGATGGGTCCCAGAACGATTGGCACCCGTTGGTTATGGGTCAAAATGGGTATCTATTAGCCATTTTGAATATGTGTTTTTGAGATTTCTGGTACCTAGGCGTGTGGGGTATGATTTTCCACTAAATTTTGGACCCTGGATCGATTGAAATGGGTCCGGGACCCGTCACACCCACTGATTCCCCCATTTTCCCCATGTTTTAACATGTATTTTTGAGATTTCTGATATCAAGGCGTGTTGGGTATGATTTTCCACTAATTTTTTGGCGCTGAATCCTATGAGACGGGTCCCGGAACGATTGACGCCCTCTGGATGAGGCTATGGGTCAAAATGGGTACCTATCCACCCATTTCGATGATTATTCAAGGAATAACCAACCAAAAGGATTTTCGAGATTTTTCGAGGCAATCTAGGCATATGAGGTATCATTTTCCACTGAATTTTGGACGCTGAATCCAATTAAATTGGTCCCAGAACGATTGGCACCCACTGGAAGAAGGTATTGGTCAATTTATGGGTCAAAAAAACTTAATCAGAAAACAAAAAAAATTCGCTCCCGGGGTGGGGCTCGAACCAACAACCTTTCGATTTCTGCCAAAGGCGCTAGCCATTTGCGCCATGGTTTGATCTAGGCTAGAATGAATGGCGTGTGGGGTATCATTTTCCACTAAGTTTTGGACCCTGAATCGATTGGAATGGGTCCGGGACCCGCCACATTCACTGTTTCCCCCATTCGAGGAATGTTCAACCCGTGTGTAAGAATTTGCAGCGTTTTTTCAATTGTTGTCAATTTGTCAAAACGTTAGCAGGATGTTTAATGGTACGTTTGCTAAAATAAATACATATGCACAAAAAAGTATGTTTGCGCTAACTAAATTACTCACCTTTCTGTAAAAATTTTTCGTAATGCTCCACATTACCGCGTTTCTCCCTCCTTTGTAGTACAGCATGATGTCCCGATTTTCTTGGTATTGAGACCAACAGTTAACCAGAAATTTGACATTCTTAGCCAGATGTTTTCGAAGAGTTTGTGTAGCTTTTATAGATGGACTTGATTTTTAGGTCCGATTGCTTGGATAGCCCCTGAAGTTCTAAGTGCATCGTGTGAGATTGCTGGTCGAAATCTGCGTGATACGTTTCTGCCAATTCGTAGGGATGATGGTGGATCTGCCCAAATATTCAGCGGAAAAGAACAGCTTTCCTGTCCAAACTGAATATATGACTGAATGACATTCCTGCAGCATTATAGTTGTGAACGCATCGTACATACTACTGGGATGTATATGACAGCAGTTGCAACAGACATCAAGGATCAGAGTTCACGCAAACCGGTTACCGGTTAGGTTAGACGTACAAATCGTCAGACACACAGAATAAAGAAAAATATTTTTGAAAAAACTATCAGCAAAGCTTTGTCCACGCCCACGCGAACATTGATTTTGGACGATGTTACTTCTCGTGATGAATAACGTGTGTAGATTTGACAATATGCAAAGCTGTTGAAAGACAAATTTTTAACCCCACATTCTCTTCAAGAACAAACATTTGCTGATAGCTGTTTCAGAAGTCAGCCTGAAAGCTTATTCTAAAACACTGCAGCGCCAAAAAATGTCAGGGTTAAGTTTATAAGTGGGAAAATTGTGTTTGGGTAGTTTGGTGTGTCTAACGTCCATCCCCCATAACAGACTGTTGGCCCTGCAAACGTGCTACACTCAGCCACTGTGCGAAGTATGAACGGACAGTGATCTACCTAAAAATTGATTAAATGAATTGAAATAGGTAGATTGGATGCATTTGCAGCGTTTTACTTGAAAATGGAGTGCACTTATGTGGACAGCAAGTGAAAACCCGTTGTCAAGGGGCTAGGGAGGTGTCACAGTTCTATTTATGTAACAAAAAGGGGAAGCCGAAAAACGTGCGCCATGAACCAACCACATCAAGAAGACAGCCAGCTACCGGGACGACGTTCCAGGATAATCGGACTGACACGTTGCGATTCGCACCTGCTGGTCTGTTCTCATCCCAGAAAAAGTACTTGGACTTGGCACCCTCCAAGCGAATGTGAGCGTCGTCTTCTCGCATTATAATCTTGTCCCAGACAATCTGCTGAATGACAGGTTCGCTTTTCGTTGCGTGTTCAGCTGTGACGTAGACGAAAAGCTCGCGGACGTTCCAGTTGAAAACCGGCCTCAAGTCTGCGTCCAGGTCGAGCGTGAGAATGCCCAGGTGGGCCCTATGGTCGGGGGCTTGTCGAAGTGTTACTTTGCTGACGACGACGTTGTAGTCCGCGACGTAGGTATGAGTCAGGGACTCGAGGGCCATGATGGAGATGATGATTGCCACCAGAGGAAGGCCAACCGCTAGCAGGTTGTTACCTCTGTGAAATACGCTCCACATCCCAGCAACGTGATCGGCCTGAAAATGAATCACGTCTTAATTGACATAAACCTTGAATCAATGAGCCAACTTTCAATATTTTCGTTTCTTCTCAAAACCACAGTTCATCCGAGCGTCCACTGAAAGTCTCGAGAAAGAGGGAAACAACCTAATTGATTCATTTTTCAAACAGTTGTGCCAGTGGCATTAAGGAGCATATGAGGACCTTGAAATTGTCATTAGCCTAATGGTGAGAAAGGGTTGGGGTCTACAGTAAAAGATAAGGCCCCTTTGAACCATCGCTCCTAACATGTGCGCCCATTTAATCAGTTGTATTTACGAGCAAGGAGGTGACGATCCTTATTTAATATAAGTTTGTTGAAAATTTCAAGTTCCCAAGTACCTACTGTGCACAGGAGGGGGGGTCTGTGAGTCACAGGTACCTTCACTTTCTGCCCTGGATTGTACACAGTTCACGTTCACGTAAGGTTCTGCGGACGCTGAGTTTGGCAATTTTTCTTTTCGGAATTCCCTAATCCCTTACATTTCCAAAATCTTGCAACTCCTTGCATTGCCAGCCCCTTTGCGTTACCCAAATCCAAAGGGCCCAAACCCCTTACGTTCTTCAAATCCGATGGGTCTAAACCCCTTGCATTGCTGCCCCAAACCCCCCTGTTTCTCAAATCCAATGGGCACCAACCCCTTGCATTGCCGGCCCGAACCCCTTGCGTTTTCCTATTCAAACGGGCCCAAACCCCTTACGTTTCTCAAATCCAATGTGCCCAAACCCCTTGCACTGCCGGTCCAAACCCCTTGCGTTTTCCTAATCCAATGGGCCCAAACCCCCTTATGTTTCTCAAATCCAATGGACACAAACCCCTTACGTTTCTCAAATCCGATTCCCAAACCGCTTACATTGCTGGCCCAAAACCCCCTATGTTTCTCAAATCCGATGGGCCCAAAGTCTTTGCATTGCTGGACCAAACTCCTTACATTTTCCAAATCTAATGGGCCCAAACAGCTTGCATTGCTGGCCCAGACCCCCTATGTTTCTCAAATCCAATGGACACAAACCCCTTACGTTTCTCAAATCCGATTCCCAAACCGCTTACATTGCTGGCCCAAATCCCTTGCGTTAACTAAATACAATGGGCCCAAACCCTCATGTTTCTCAAATCCGATGGGCCCGAACAGCTTGCATTGCTGGCTCTAACCCCCTATGTTTTTCAAATCCAATGGGCCCGAACCTCCCTATGTTTCTCAAATCAAATATATTCAAACCGCTTGCATTGCTGGCCCAAATCCCTTGCGTTTTTCTAATCCACTGGGCCCAAACCTCCCTATGTTTCTCAAATCCAATGGGCACCAACCCCTTGCAATGCCGGCCTTAATCCCTTGCTTTTTTCAAATCTAATCCCCCCCCCCCCCCCACTTGTTCATTGCCATCCCAAACCCTTTGTGTTTCTCAAATCCAATGGGCCCAAGCCTTCCATTGCCGGCCCGAACCCCTTACGTTTTCCAAATCTTATGGGCACAATCCCTTGCTTTGCCAACCTAAACCCCCTGTTTTCAGCCCTGCCATCCCAAACCTGGAACCCACAGCCTAATGCCCGGGAGAGACACCATTTCCTTGTCAACTTCAACACAACTTCTCCTGATGCTAATTCACATTTGTTTGAACGTGCATGACAATGCTCGTCCTGTTTCGAATACCCATCGATTTAATAACTTGTGCCCGTCAACGGTTTTGAATGCTTTCGCTTGGTCGCCGAATGGGTGACAACTCACACGCACCAACACATTGGACATGACAGTATCAACACCTCCCCGATTTCCTTTTGGGGGGCGGGATTTCGAATTCGCCCTTCCGAGTTCGGTGAACACACTATAGGCTTGAACGTAACAGAAATATTCCACTCAAAATGTAATGCTTGAGGTGTCATCCTTGAGGGTAGTACGGATTTCTTTTGATTATGTTGTTTTTGTGGGTTTGATAGTAATTATTTAATGACCGATCCAAGTTTTGACCTCAAAAAGCTACAAGTACGGGTACGATTTAACATGATGAGAGTTTTCAAATGAATAGTTCAGGCGATTTGCGGCCGTTCATCTCCAACTCGAACGAATACAGGTAAAAACCATTGACCTTGACAACTACCGTTAGTCTCAGAGGAAGGGTGACGCCCATGTGACCCCCCCCCCTTCCCCCCTCGATTGAGATTGAAATGAACCGTTTTCCCCCCGACCTTGGAGACATGAGTGATAGAAAGAGGCCTATAATCACAAGAGGATGATTGCCCCCAACAAGGTCTAACCACCCTAACATAATGTACAAATTTGGTGGAGGCAATCACCTCCAGGATCACTACGAATGCATCTAATTTGGATTCCGAATTCAATCACATTTCCATAAACCTCAGGGGGAAAATCGAGAGGTTCTTATTTCCACAAATGGGAAAATACGAGTGTTAAGAAGCAAATATTGTACTTTTTCTCAATGAAGTGCTTTGAAATTAGAGTAGCGTTCTTTGGTTGGTTATTCCTTGAATATTAATAAATAAAAGTATATTTTCGTGCAATTAGTAAATCGGTCCGATTTGCCCAAAAATGATTTCTGAACATTTCAAGGTGTCTAGATCAAAATAAACATTTGTACGCCCGCCGTCGATGCCGATTTTGGTAATAGAAATTTGGGTCAAGGACCAGTTTCCGGCTCTAATAGGACCTTAAAACGTTTCGTCCAGGTCGAACCGAATTTGGGGGGTGTAAGGGGTGGAAATGTGTTTTTGCGAAAAATGGATTTTCGGCAATCTAGGCGTGTGGGGTATTATTTTCGACTAAATTTTGGGCGCTGAATCGATTGGAATGAGTCCCCATGCTCTTGGTTAGTGGAGTAACCAACCCCTGTGAAGTAATTAGCAGCGTTATTGCTGTACAAAATGAAATGTATGGCTACGTCAATGAGCCATGTCTGAGGCTGATTGACCTAAGAAATCCTTGAGAAGAATAGGCCAGTTGCTATCAAGAACAATTGACAAATATGACAATAAATCCATTTCACTTTTCACTTACTTGAAGAGGGTTTCAAGGTGTTATCGACCCCTTCCCTTGACGCGCTTGTTTTATACCAGCATACATTATTGTGATTATAATTATATACAAGAGAGATTAGGTAAACTGGAAATGAAGGACATTTTGTGACATGAGTCTGGCCATACGTACACAACGGAGAGCAAAATGAAAAGCTGTGAGAGGGAGCAAATTGCTGAACGAGCGAGAAACTCGGCCCATCACGTTCTCTACGCAGCCCTTGACCATGACCAAACAAGTTACCTGGATATAGGCGATCAGGTGATGGTAGGCAACATCATGAGGGCCAGGAGCGAAATGCTCAACCTAAATACCATGCCCTGTAGGACAGACAGGCAATACAGCTGCTCCATGTGCCGTATGATGGCCCCGGAGAATGTTGAACATTTTATCGCAACGTGCCCAGTTTTAGCGGAGTATAGGGTTCGATATCTCAGGAAGCCAAGGCTAAGCAGGATTGAGCTTATTGCCTGGTTAAATGGAAAGAACTGGACAGCTTTAAGTCGATACATCACCGTGGCGGGCGCGTACAGAAAGTACCTCATTGAACAATTTAATTATTTCTAGCGACCCAAGTTACCATCTTTAGTTACCAAGCCATAGTAGAAAGCGCTGTTGCTTCAAATACTCGTCAACCATTTATGTGTAAATATGTGTAATTTAAGTGTAAACCTTTGTATTTTAAGTGAGAATTGTGCTAGCTTATAGATAAAAATTATGAAAGAACCTGTTTTTTTTTTATTTATTTTTTTTTTTTTTTGCAGTTACTAAATTAGTAGCAGTTAATTTATTAGTATTAGGAAACGGAGGATGTTTGCATAAAAAAAAAAAAATAAATAAATAAAAAAAGAAAAATTAAAATTAAAACCCGTGGCAGACGGTGTAACCATTGCCCACTAAGTGATGTTGTTGCATAAATTATTTTTCAAGTGTGATGCATGACTGAGCTTGAATAAACATCTTCATTCATTCATTCATTCACAACGGAGAGCAGCATATGTGGACAATCAACTTTTTTCAATTCTATTTATGCTTTATATACTGTAGGAGCAATGTGTCCTCTGAGTAGCAAAGGACCTCTGGTCTTGAAGGGAAAGGGGAGGGGATGTCCATCGGGTGGCACATGACTATCGACGATAGGAGGGTAAATCGTCCAATTTTTTCCCCCACTTTAGGTAACATGGGCAACTCACCACAGGAATATAAAGATTCCCAACAGAATTGCGTCCAATGAGTTACATTAGATCAAATTAAACCTGGTTTGAGGTCGTTAGAAGGCACGTGGAGGCTCTCAAGTGGGTACAAAAGCAAGGGCAGTGTTAATACCCATAAAGGCTGGACTGGAGGCCAAGGGTGCGAAATTGAGGAGTGAGCTGAAGACCAGGACTGAGAACTTACTAAGAAATTACAAATCTGAATTTTGCTCATTCATAACAAATCTTTCAGCTACATATTACATTGCTTCGGAACGTGCCACACTGGGTATATGTTCCTTAGTTTCCACGAGCATTAATTTTAATAAACTCTCCGCCATCAAAACCGGTGCTTTACGTTTCGACAAATACGTTGGAACAAGTCTGAGTAGTCGTTTCGCCAATGAAATTCCCTTCGCGATCAGTATGTTTCGACAAAATTGTTGAAGAGCAATCTGTGCAGAGTATAGGCCAATTGTACATGATTGTGTATGAAAGAAAAAATGATATTGTACTGGACGGAGAGCAATTTTGTTTCGTCAAAAATGAAAGCAATATCCCTATGCTTACACTTTTCTCGAAATATACTGCTTCTGGCAGAAAGTGATCACGTACTGGCTGATGGAACGTTCACTCATGCTCCAAAATTACTTCAGCAGCTGTACATTTTCCATGTCGTGAAAAATGGTTTCAACGTTTCCGTTGCCTACCCTTTTTTGCAGTCAAAGTCGAAGGAAGCTTCGCTTGAAAAAGATATGCCGAAGATTGAACGAACAAAAATTTGGATATGAACATCGAAATACTTCTCATTGATTTTGACAAATCAGCTCATTTAGCTCATTTTCGCAGCTGTTTGCCAAATATTCGGCTGTCATTTCCACTTGTTACAATCGTGGCTTAGATGAATCCCTAACCTTTTAAAACATTATAGAAAACGAACCTTTTGGGTTGGTTCATTTGTAGAAACTCACTCTTTTCATGAGAATAACAACTGTTGTCGAAACGTATTTCAATCACACTCCTATCTATCCGAAAGTAAAGTCCCCATTGAAACATGCTTACCTTACACTCAATGTGTTGAAAAAAGGATTTTTCCTCCTTCAGTAATCCTGAGTCTACATACACAAACCAAAGGAGACAGAGAGGAAGAACGTCACAAGTAAAAGAGCGATAAAAGATAGGAAGACCCTCGAATTTCCGATTGAAGAAAGCAGTCACGGTCCATATGTGATGAGCAATAAAAACGTAGAAATGTATAATAATGATCTGGGGAAAACCCTGATCGAAAGTCATCTGCTTCCTGAGGTAACAGGCATATTTCAGGGATGCGAAAATGTTATCAAATTACGTATGATTGATTACCTTTTGTACACGAGTGACCTAGCACTCCCCCTAAAGCCATCGTTCCATTGCCACACAGAGCTCACTTTACCCCTACAGGGAGAGTAAATAGAATTGATATTTCCTTGAAACCCATTTGAAAAGTAAAATGGATTTGTTGTTATAAGCCAGTAAAACGTAATTTTCACCTATTTTGGACCCCACATGGAAATAATGTTCGGTAAGCTGGAAATAGTTTTATTTGCTTTGTTTGGCATTTAAATGAAGTATTTTTCAGTAAATGGGTAGGGTTTTTGGTTGGCTATTTCTTGTTTCAAAAATGCTGCAAATTCCTTTACAGGGGTTGGTTATTCCTCGGACCAGGGGCATGGAGACTCATTTCAATCGATTCAGCATCCATAACCTCATCCAGAGGGTGTCAATCGTTTCGGGACCCGTCTCATTGAATTCAGCGTCCGAAATTTAGTGGAAAATAATACCCCACACGCCTATGTAGCAGAAATCTCGAAAACACATATTCAAACTGGATATATATATTGGCACTTCTTCCGATGGGTGCCGATCGTTCTGGGACCCATTTCATTCAGGCCTAGATCGCCAAAAATCTCGAAAATCCATTTTTCGAAGTACACATTTTGACCCCTACCCTGCCCAAATTTGGTCCGATCAGTCTGAAAATTTTCGAGGACCAACTAGAGCTAAATGCGGGTCCCTGACCAAAATTCCAGATTTTCAGAAAATTTTCTACTACCAAAATCGGCGTGGACATATCATCCTTTAGGGAATTGGAGACCTGGTTGCCGGAACGATCCCCGATAATGCCTGGCAAGGAACTGGCGAAACGTCGGAATAAAGATGGGACATATGCTAACAGTGCGAACTTTTTGAAAAAAGTAACCCTACCCACCGTCTGAAAGATTATGGAAGGTCAACCCAATACAACTAAATGAAATATCCCAGTTTTGCACGGGCTCTTAGCCCCAGGGAGTTCAAAAACCGCAAAATTGTTGGACTTTTTTCAGTTTTTCGCTTGTGACTTCTAAACAGTACATCCTAGCAAAAAGTGCACTATTATCTCAAAGAAAGAGCGTAAAATTCTGCGTCAAATAAGCTTCTTGAACATTAGTTTTGACTATGTGGTATGGCCTCCATCCATGGTCGAAAAACGACAATTTTCTCAACCTCGCCATAAACCCAAAAAATGTCTTTTACTTTTGTGTAGCTGAGGAACGGCTATTTATAGGCCCACATGCATGAAATGATAGTTGTAGGATATCCAATTGTGCGTTTTGCGAGTACCAAATTTTCTAATTTTGACCAAATAGCTAACTGTAGCACATGTTACTACGTAGGTAGATATAGCGTACACGACGTAAAATATTCCTACGATGAGAGCTTTAAAGGCTCTATTTTCCTAACCAAGCACATTTTCAAGACAGCCTGGAGTCGAACAATATTCCAAACGCAAATACATTCAAAATTTTTCCAGTTGTTGTGGTCATTTTGATGATTCTATCATGTTTGTTTGTGGTGTGCTTTCAGCTGAAGATGCGGAAACTGGAGATTCGGGAATTTGCGGTCAAATTCTCACTGGTCTTTCGTGGTTCGTCGTCATTTGTACGATGCCCTTCAGTTTGTTCGTTTGTTTCAAGGTAAACTAACTGGATTTATCCATTCATTATCTCATAATTTGAAGTACCTATTTACAATGTACCTATATCTACAGACGGGGTCTAGAGATTAAATGGTTGATTGATTTATTTTGCGATGGATAAAACCCGCTCTGACCCTTACGAAACCTTTGTGTGTTCAATCAACAAACAGTATAAATTACCCCTTCGAGATAATAATAACTAAATTCATAAATTATGGTCAATATTTGAGCTCAGCAAAGGCACACATCGACTATGGACCTTCTTATTTTCAGTCTATATGGGTAGGAACGTTTAATATTTATTCTCCAACATTTTTAAAATTTGTCCATGAATACATTCTTCTTCAAAATCGAGTTGAACAGGTTCAAATTCTCATTTTAGATGTTTACCCGTTGAGGGCCATATGCAACTCCGTGCTCGGAGGGTCGAGTAGAAATTCAATGTGGCTTAGGTTAGATAAGCCAAAGATAACGGGTCAAAGTTGGCCGCGACGAACCCAAAATGAACTGCTCGCCCCAGAATTCAGAAACTTTTTTTCATCGAAGGAAGTTGAGGAAATCTTTTTAAGATATCGGGGGGAACCGCAACCAAAGACCAGGGCATGTGGAGATTTTTACGCTTTATAAACATCCTTTTTCCATGTTGAGGCCCAGCCCTGAACTGTTTGGCGCATTGCTTCAAGCTGGGGTCCAATTTTTGCCTGGTAGCCGGTCCTGTTTGCCTGCAGTTGCCGTTGCAGGGCCCTTTCCTCGACCAGCTAGCCATCCAGGATATTTGGGATGTACCCTGCCACGGCATTCCACGTTGACTGGCTCTCTAGCATCCTGGTTATTATCTCCTCAGGCCTGGTCATTTTCCTTGCAATCAGCCAAAGCTCTCGCTCCCACCTTTCGCATTCAAAGAATGCGCGTAGAACGCTGTACTTTTCGCTGGTGCAGTGCAGGCATTCTGGGGATTCTACAATACGCATCCTATGAAGGCACTGATAGAACTGCCCCTGGCCCGAGAGGAACTGCGTTGTATGATAATCAAATCCCCCAAGTTTCCTCTCTAGCCAAGGATGTTTACTGGGCACCAGTCGAGCTGTCCATCTTCCTCTTGTTTCTGTTTCCCAGATTTCCTGCCAGGAGTTGAGTGCGTGTTCACGCTCTTGTCTGGTAAATCCTTTTGTATCTATGTATTGGTATCATTCCTGCCAGGGTGGGCACGGCTGGCACTGATATTTTCTTATAGCCACTCACAGTGCGTCCCCCTTCTCTGCACCTTGAGCATCCGTTTTTGGTGGTCTCAGTGACCTTGAACCTGGTATATTTATGCTAAGGTATCACTCAGGAGGATTGGAGCATTCAAAGAAATTGATCAATTTAAAACGCAGTTCACATGCCATAAAAAGCCCGTTACTTTACGTTCAGTAGTGTGGTTTGCAGTTTGGAGTCAGCGCTAAATATGTGTAGATGTGTTTGCGGGTCTGCCGGCGATTGCCCCGGGAATACTGCCAGCAAAAAGGGAGTTTCGTTTGTGATCTGCATGAATCAACAACCCATTCGTTATAATAGTCCATTTTCCTCGAGTCAATCGTAAGTAAATCACGTGGTGCCAAACGTCGTTATAAATTAATCGTGAAACGTCAGTGGCTCGAATCTCGAAAGCCGCGACCGAAATGTGTGCTATCTTCCACATATCGCGCTTTGCAATATGTTTGTATATTGGGCTTTTCATCGAAAAAATAAACCAGGCATCACACCTTCCGGCAAATTGAGTAGAGTGGGAGCGGAAAAACATGTTTCGTGTCTCTCCAATACCTCGTCCCAGCTGCGTCCTCTGCGTGACCTCATCAATTAACGATGATGGGTCCGCTGTGACACGAACGTCCTCCATAGCTGCACAGGTTCGGTGGGGGTCCTAATTCCGATACAACGTCTGGGCAAGCTCGACTTCGAGTTTATTGATGAATTCCGCTTGTATAGCCTGGTGTACACCGGTGCAGAGGCGCAGGTAACGAGGTTATTGGGGCGATCCGTCCAAACCGCGGACACAAATGTGAGGAGACCGCAGATTCGTGTTCGAACTCTCGTCCGTACGTGAAATTTTGAGTTTCCAACCAACTGAACAGCTCTGCGAAGGAATATTGAAATCCTGCGATCCGACGTTCAAGTGGCCTTCGCGTTTTATTTATTTATTTATTCATGTTACACGGGAATGAGCCCAGTTTACAATATATTGGTCGAATCAACATTGGTTTAAGATAATAAGAATTAGAAGATGCGCAATGAATAATCACAGGGAGTTCGAAAGTTAGTGAAAGACCGGAGTTGCATTGTCAACGGGGAGTAACGAGTAAGTACAGCATCTAGCAAGCGTCTCTTGAGGATGGAAGGGGGAGGGGGCAGATCCACATCAGCAGCAGCGAGCAGATGGTTGGCAGTGCAGGGCAGACGGCTGAGGGGGTGGTGCAGCATATAATTGGTTGAAGTGAAGGGGACCCAAAAGAGGTCACGCAGGTCTTGGGATGCGGAGACCAACCTGGCCAGGAGAGACGGGGTACATACGCCCAGAGAACAGACCTCTGAGGAAAACAATATCCGCGATGGTGCGTCGGTCAGCAGAACAGGAGAGGCGATACTGCGCACAAAGTGCGCCATAGTCAATGCTGTCACGATGAACGCCTGACTTGAAGGCAAGGTAACTGAGAACGCCTAGTGCAGCTGATCAATCAGGTCAATGTGGCAGCCATGAAACGGGCTCCAGACGACTAAGGCGTACTCGAAGCATGGCTGAACAATGGCACGATACAGTGCGATGAGGGCTGGGATGTGAATGAATTCCCGGGTATTCCAATGAGACCGTTCCTGGAACAATTGGCGTCCACCAGAAGAGGTTATGGGTCAGAACGAGTAATCTTGAAAGTGGGCTTCGAGATTTCTGGTAACTGCGTGTGGGGTACCATTTTCCAATAAATTTTCTGCATGCTGAAGTAACCGATCCTGTGAAAAAATTTGCAGTGTTTTTACTCCGTTACCGTTTGGCTCGTTATAACACTCCCCCCTCTCCAATCCACGTCATCCCTCAATGGGGTGTGCTTGTGGGTCCGAAATTGGTCTGTTTTTGTTTTCCAATGAACTAAGATAGAGGGGAAAATGAGTCAAATACATCAAAAATAGTGGGGATGATTTTTCAAAAAAAGCTACCCGCTGAACGATGACGTCACAACCAGCTTGAAAAAGTGAAATGGCGGCTACATTACAGTCATACGTCCATTATTTGTAGCGCTTCACACACAGCGTCGTAATCATAAACTTCATCAAGTAAAATCTGATCTTTGTCAAGCAGACACCCCCAACGATAAGTTATGAAGATGCTTAAGGTGGTGGTGGTTTTTTAGAAACAACAATTCCAGGAAAAAGAGAATGCCAGGAAAAAATGACTTGATAAAACGGCGAGTGGTTACAAAAGTTATTATAAAATATACTTCCACATTGCTAATCGTTCGTCAACGCCGTGACTTAAGGTCACCATTTGCTGGCGTAAGCTTCAAGTTTGATCCCACTCAACTCACAAACGTGAAGACTTGATCTAGGCGTTGGGGTATCATTTGTCACTACATTTTGGACGCTGAATCCAATGCGACGGGTCTTCGAACGATTGACGGCCATCGGAAGAGGTTATGGGTCAAATTGGGTATATATTACCCATTTTGAATATGTGTTTTTGAGATTTCTGGCACCTAGGCGTGTGGGGTATCATTATCCACTACATTTTGGATCCTGAATAGACTGGAATGGGTCCAGGACCACCACACCCACTGTTTCCCCCATTTTCCCCATGTTGAAGAAATGAGTCTCCATCCGACTGGTTCGAGGAACCAAACTCTGTGAAAGAATTTGCTGCGTTTTTCACGGGGGAGTCTTTCCAGAGGATTTTATTTTCCATTATCTGTATTTTTATAACGTTGCTGTGGATTTAAAGTAAGATGTTTTAGCAAGGGTTTTCGGGGGAATATCAACGCGCACCACTAAAACAGGTTGTCCACACTCATTTCCCCTGTTTTATACTGATATTCCGGCACTTTACTCATGAGACGGGCCTTTTATTGGCCAAAACTATAAAAACAATAAATAAAAAGTTCAAATTTGCCTAACGGGGGTGAGTATCAGCGGAAGTGCTTTTCAGGATGTAAACGGTGGGAAATGTCACCATTAAGCCCCTCAAGAGGAAAATAACAGCGGCAAATACCCGTAAATGGGTCGCTGTTATTTTACCGTCTTCGGTCCCTTGTTTTTCCTACATTTCACCTGCGAGGAGCGTGGACGGAAAGAGCCTTTGAATCGTGAAGTTAACTCACGTTCCTGCTTCAGTTGAGGAACAACAGTTCTTTGAAAATATGAGAAAATGTTGTCACAAATCCAATCAAATAAAAATATACCCAGCTGATTTCGTTTTGATCTGAAGCTCATTTGTCCAAAAAACCCATCTGAGACCAGATTGATGAATGATCATCATTATTTTTAGTTCTCTGCCTTTGAATGTCGTGTACAATCATTTTGAATAATCGCTCTCAGGGGTACCTTAGGTAGCTATTACCCCTGAAAAAAAATTATAAGAAGAAGAAAACAAGTGAGTACCTACACAAAGAATCAAAATACAAAAAGTTGACTTTGGGAGCGTTCTTACAGGTTCAATAAGAAATCACATTCATTTTTTCTTCATAGTAGGTTCTAATTGGGGTTCAATGACTTTTTGAAACGATACATCAATGATTGATAAAGGTTAGTATCCATGGAAGGAGAAAATGAGAGGGCTTAACGACTCGCGTCCGGCTATAGTTGGTCCTCGAAACTTTTCAGCTCGATCGAACCAAATTTGGGTCAAAATGTGTATTTCGAAAAATGGATTTTCGAGATTTTTGGCGATCCAGGCGTGTGGGGTATTATTTTTGATTAAATTTTGAGTGCTGAATCCAATGAGACGGGTCCCTGAACGATTGGCACCCTTCGAAAGAGGTTATGTGTTAACCTAGTCACCTACATCAAAAACCGCTTATCGAGATTTCGGACACCTAGGCGTGTGGGGTATCATTTTCCACAAAATTATGGACGCTGAATCGATTGGAATGAGTCATCATGCTCCTGCTGCGAGGGATAACCGACCCCTATGAATGAATTTGCAGCGCTTTTCATTACGCACATCTGTATGTCGATAATAACCCCTCATTCGCCTTTTTGAATATAACGATCTGTCGATTTTCAATCCAAAGTTGCAATGAAGCCCGGTGGGGACTTTTGAAAAAGATCGATTTTGGCGTATGAATCAACATTTGAACGTTGTGCCTTTCATCATAAGATATTACTTCTGTTTTTTTTTTTTTTTTTTTCGTATCAATTTCAATAAATCTTCATTTTAATTCTCCCCGATAGTTTGATTATTGATATAAGAGCGTCAATTTCCCATAATCTCAGTTTTTCTCGCTGAGAGATGCCACCCTAGGAAGTCCATAAAAACTATTCTAGGGGTTGTGAACATCAAAATGATTATATAAATCAATTCAAAATTTAATGTAATTCTCAAAAACCCAATTTTTGACAGCCACGCTACGCTTCTGATTGCTATACGTACACAATTCTCGGGATATTTACCTTCTTTCAAACTGAAATTAATCTTTTTTCAACAGGTAGTGCAAGAATATGAGCGAGCTGTCATCTTCAGGTTGGGAAGACTGGTGTCCGGAGGTGCAAAAGGCCCTGGTAAGTTTCCTTACTGTATTTTCTCTAGACAAAGAAAATATATTTTTTGTTTTTAGGCAAACTCTTTTGGTTATAGCTCATCAAAACCGATATTACCTTGTGTCCATTTTTGTTGGTTATTTCTGGAATAATTAACCTGTTTTCATTCAAAAAGTCAAAATGTGGATTTCGAAAAATGGATTCTTTTGGCGATCTAGGCGTGTGGGGTATCATTTTCGACTAAAATTTGGACGCTGAATCCAATGAAATGGGGCCCCGGAACTCTTGGCGCCCTCTAGATGAGGTTATGGGTCAAAATGGATATCTATCGAATGTGTGTTTTCAAGATTTCTGGAATCATTTTTCCACTAACAAATTATTATTTGAGGGAATCTCGTAACCTTCAGATCCCTTTATCGCTCTTAGGTTCATCCAACCCACTTCATCGCGCCCTATCGGAGGAATCAATAAGTGGACTTCGGTCTCATTGGAAGTCCACGAGGGTCCTTCAAAGCTCCTTGCCATTCACTATGACGACGATAAGAGGGAACTCAGGATAAAAGGCGGCCCTAGATGGCGCCCGTGACCACGTCGGCTTGAGATTTTCCTGTTAGGTTATGATGCGAACCAAGGGGTGAAGGAGTGAAACACGAGCCTATCAGTGAGTCCACTTTTAACCCCTGATCATGAATGGAAGATGAGACATCGTACAGTAATCTCTCGGAATGAGGCTTTGTCAAACAGTGTACGTTGGTGATAGGGAGTACCTGATCTATTCTCAAAGGTCAAGCATTAGGCCATCAAAGAGGTTTTTCCCGTAATTGGAGGTTACTTCAACATGGACTCATTTCTTCAACATGGGGAAAATGGGGGAAACAGTGAGTGTGGTGAGTCCCGGACCCATTCCAATCGATTCAGCGACCAAAATTTATTAGAAAATGATACCACACACGGCTAGGTACCAGAAATCTCGAAAACACACACTTGAGATGGGTAGATAGATACCCATTTTGACCCATAACTTTTTTTGGTGGGTGCCATTCGTTTTGGGACCCATTCAAAATGTGTTTTTCGAAAAATGGTTTTTCAGAATTTTTCGCGATCTAGGCGTGTGGGGTATCATTTTCCACTAAATTTTGGACACTAAATCGATTGGAATGGGTCCGGGACCCACCACAACCACTGTTTCCCCCATTTTCCCCATGTTGAACAAAGATGAGTCCCCCATGAGTCTCCATGCGCCTAGGTCCAAGGGGTAACCAACCCCTTGTGAGAGAATTTGCAGCGTTTTTTACAAGGGAATCTGGTGATATGAAGGATGAAATGTCATTGAATTTTCCAATTGAGTAGTCATTGTCCGAATTGAAACACGTCACACACTAGATAAAGAGCTCTTAATAAATTATAACCACGTTTTTATCGGTGCCCCAACATGCATGGATGAAGTTGTTGATAAGTTGAATGAAGGAATCAATATCTGCCAGAGAAAGGAACATCAGTGAAGAAAATCTCCTTTTCAACGTTCGCGACTCAGGAAAGTCGAAAAGAGAATTGTGAGATATAAGAACGAGGGAAAATGCCAAGAGTAATAAATTTACATTGTCATGCTTCCTCGAAAAAAATGTAATTATCCTAATGTTTTCCTTTCCAGCCTTATATACGCCTATTCAACTTTTCAGTAATTCATCTCCTTTTCAAAGATGTCGTGGAGGCGTTTCACTCCGGTCGAAATGTGTAACAAACCTTGCGTCTTCGTCTTCATTCTTCCACTTCCTTTGGGGTTTTGTTTAGTCCCTCTCCCCTGGTTGGCATTGCTGCATTGCAGGCACTGCTATTTATGTTTGTGGTTGAGGATTATTCAATTCCGCGCGCCGTAATGGTCGAAGCAGAGGTAACCTCTGTACAACCCCTGCCAGGTTTCTTGTTTCTAGTTTAGCAAGGTTCCTTCGTCCTTAGTTTGCACCATTCTGCAGCTCATCCTCTGCCTCCTTTCTGCTTGCTTTTGAAGGTTACATATTAGTGGTTGCTTGCTGTGTAGTCTTCTATCTTCCAGTTTTTGGGCTCAGACAAAGGGTCTCTGTCACTATAGTGATGTCTGGTAATGTTCCAAACAGCTATCTGGTGGAAGGTTGAGGTACTCCTAGAATTTAGGACTTTCAGAGCCACCCCTGAGACGATTCCCACTATTAATCACCCTAGCCAATCCTACAGCTTGGTTACAGTGGATGGAACCCTTGCTTGCCACTGACAGTGCTTGTTGATGGTAGATGGTAGATGGTAAAAAGACACCTAGAGGAGGGGTTATGGGGGGCCCCAAGCGCGGAAGCCTGGTGGCTTGTTGTGCTTCTCTTAGGTGTCCCATTCCTTTAGTCCACAAACAGCCCTAGTCCCCTGATGAGGGTTGTTAGGTTGTGAACTAACTTATTGCAGGGTACGGTTCTCA
Organism: Cyrtorhinus lividipennis; assembly: GCA_019603395.1. Classification (NCBI taxonomy): domain Eukaryota; kingdom Metazoa; phylum Arthropoda; class Insecta; order Hemiptera; family Miridae; genus Cyrtorhinus; species Cyrtorhinus lividipennis. The sequence continues at coordinate 25,033,002 of CM034001.1, read as the reverse complement.
TTGGGGTTTGTGTCCCAAAGGTGTATCCTCGGGATGTGAGTGCTGAGCACTCAAAGATTATGTGAGTTGCAGTTTCGTCTGCTTCCTCACAGAATCTGCATAGAGTTGTTGGTTGTGTTACCCCTATGCGGTTCAGATGAAAACGCAGAGGAGCAAAGCCGGTAAGTAGGCCAACTATCGCTCTTAGGTCGCCGCGTTTAAGACTGAGTAGGTCCTTGGTGAGTGATAGATGGGGTTCTGCCACCATACGCTTACTGTGGACATGTCCCTCAATATTCCGCCGTCTGTCGGTGTGTTTCATGTACGTCCACTCCTTGATGGCAGCTCTGAAGGAGCTTTTGGGCAAACCTACAGCCGGCTCTGGGCCCACAAAGGGGGTTTTGGAGCCCCTCCTGGCCAGCTCATCGGCTTATTCGTTGCCCTCAATTCCCCTGTGCCCCGCCACCCACTCAAGGGACACTGTATTGCGGGCTGCTAGAGCACAGAGAGTCTGTTCACAGTCCTTCACCACCTTTGATGAGATGTTGGGTGCTGTGAGTGCTTTAATCGACGCCTGGCTGTTGGATAGAATGCGGAGGTGTGCATTAGTATGTCCTCTCCCTAGACTCTCCAGGGCACATGCATTGATTGCCAGAATTTCGGCCTGGAAAACGGAGGTGTATTTCCCTAGTGGTGTGGAGTATTGCCACCTGGGTTTGGCTCCATACACCCCAGCACCTGTCCCTACTTGTTGATGACGTGGTGATGTTCGACGCAGGAGGTTTGTGTCTGAAATCTGTATCAGAGATGACTATTAAGGATGGGTGGTGAGGAGACATGGCGGGGACGGCGTTTTGGATACAATTCGAGCTTCTCAGAAGTTGTCTGTAAACGTTTATGGTGTGCTATCACTCTGCGAGAGTATGTCTGGTGCATAGGCCCAGCGAATCAGGTAACATTGTCTGAGCTATGAACGACATGAGCATTTTAACAGGCAATATGAATATTGAAGGACCTCTTATTCTGGCAGATGCTAATAGTAACAACCAAGTTATCTTCTGCGGCGCTGCTGCTTATTCGGTCTTCACGAACGACGGCATCCTACGAGTAAAGCAGCATTGGGAGACTCCCCTCTGGGAGATCCACCAGGATCGAACACCTTAGCATACTGACGTGGACCAGACAAGTGTCAGACAACGTCCACATGTACACTGCAGTTGCCAATTTCGTGCATAATTTCGTTTGCTACTGATGAATCCATTTGGATACTTACAGACCCGTGGTTGATACTTGTTACACAATTTATCTTCGGAAAGGAATATAGAGGCGACCAACGATGGCTTGCACACATCCTCAATGTTAATCTGTTGACTCTACGCTCCTCCTCCAAACCGTCCATAGGCAAAAATAGAGTACCAACAAGTTGCTTAATAGGATCTTCCGATATCACGCAAACCTGCACCGTCTTGGTTCTGGTTATAACCAGTCCAAGCAATACGTTTACGGTTCAGCATAGAACAAGATGAGCTACGTGATGTTTGAAACAGGGCTCCAGTTTAGTTCAATTCGGTTTGCCGTCCAAACACGAACCTGGACGTACATCGAACGGTGGTTGGTTGTCCGCAACAAGGATCTCGGTTTCGATTCAATATAATCCCCATTCCAATTAATCTTTCTTTCGTAAACAATTACTGTTCCCTGATTGTGTTCTATTTCACCGTCGATGGCTATCAAGACCGGTTATTTTGTTCAACCAATATGTGGTTGTAGAATAATTATTTGTTCGTACAAAAGCAGTCATTTGTGAGCCAGCCCAAAATGCATTTCCATGAAGTTTAATACCTAGTTTGGCTCATATTGGTTGGTTATTCCTTGAATAATCAACCTATGCTTTCATGCGAAAGGTCAACCTCTCCGATTCAGCCAAAAAAATTTTACTTTCAAGGTGTCTAGATCAAAAAAGTCAAATGTCCGTCCGCCGTAAGCCGTCTTTCATCTTGCCTATTCCTTCGCCTATTGGCTCTTAAAGGGGGGACCGTAAGCCGTCTACCGACCACGCCGTTATTGGTAGTAGACATTTTTCTAAAAATTTGAAATTTGGGTCAGGGGTCTGTTCCTGGCTTTATTTGGTCCTCGAAACTTTTCAGACCGATCGGACCAAATTTGTGCGGGGTAGGGGTCAAAATGTGTTTTTTGAAAAATGGATTTTCGAGATTTTTGGAGATCTAGGGGTGTGGGATACCATTTTCCACTAAATTCTGGACGCTGAATCCAAAGAAATGGGTCCCAAAACGATTGGCACCCAGTGGAAGATGTAATGGGTCAAAATGAGTATCTATTACCCATTTTGAATGTGTGTTTTCGAGATTTCTGGTACCTAGGCGTGTTGGGTATCATTTTCGACCAAATTTTGGACCCTGAATCGATTAGAATGGGTCCGGGACACGCCACCCCCACTGTTTCCATTTTCTCCATGTTGAAGAAATGAGTCTTCATGCGCCTGGTCCGAGGAATAACCAACCCGTGTTTATGAATTTGCAGCGTTCTTTCATGATATCCAAATTGGACCTTGACACCTTCATTCCACTTGTGCTTGCGAGTACCTAAAGTGTTCATGTTACCGATCGAGGAACCTAATAGATTCGTCTCACTTGCAAACAGACTAAGTTCTCTCGTGTGGAAAGCGGTTTCTGCCCCGATTTCGTCCCACGGAGGGGTTGATAGCGTTATCCACTGAGGCAACCCAGACGTGATTATCCTTAAGCCCCAGTGACCGAGCAAAGACGCGATTACAGGTGAACCGGCGCCCGTTATTATAGCGATAACATTCTTCACAAGTTCAGATAAACTAAGATGAATCGATAATACGTGGTTTGTAAAGCTGGGACGCCTCGCGGGGCACACGACAGGCTATTCGTCACAAGAAAGCCCTATCTTCCTGCTCTTACAAGACTACGTCGATATACGTCTTGCCTCGGCAGAACAAACGTTCAATAATCAATTACTGAAGGCCCTATATTCCTGATTGTCGCGGATGATTGCGCTAAATAGGTTTCGATTTATATAAAATGTTCTCAAAGCCGTTCTACGCACCGTAATCGGCTTACAAGTCCACTTGGGGGAGCAGAACTAGGCCTGGAAATGTCAGTATTTCCCACCAGGGGCTCTTTCCGTTATTCATCTTATTGAGTGAAGAGCGTCTCGCAAAAGGGTTCCTCTCGAGACCTCTAATTGGATTACTGCAGAAATAGTTGTAAACCCCTTTCCTATTACTCTTTCACGCTGTCTCTCTTGATTATTAATCCCTTTGATTTAGAAGTTACCATTTAGAACGACCATCGGTCTGAAAGTATACTTCATGGTCTCTAAAGGCTTGATATCCTTCCGTGCGTGAGCATTTGAGGGTCCCGCAAATGGGAAAACAAAGGCTATAAAATACGGTGAAGCAAGAATTGAATTTCCAGTGAAAAATCTAGATTTATTTGAATAGCCCCAGGAAATCCCCGAGGATTGAAATTGTTTGATATCGAGTTCCGATTCCGGTGAATTCCCCATTGATAAAAAGGGTGATTTAACCGAGTTGGTGGTTAATGAAATTATAGAGAGAACTGTATTTTGATATTATCATGAGCAGGATACGACGAGACTTAGTTTGGTTTTAAACAACATCATTTTCACAAGAAAAAAGAAAGAAATTCAGAACGAATCCCTTCCCTTCGTTTTCCAGAAATATGTGACCTGAATCATTACTGACATGTCACTCAAAACGTCCGCAGGATTTTGTAGTTTCGGTTGGTTATTACTTGAATAATCAACCTATTTTTGGCCCATCATTTTTTCTGGGTGTTTCAAGATCATACATATTCAATTCGCAGGGACTGGTTATTACTCGGATAAGGTGAAAATGAGGTAAAAAAGTGAGTTTGGAGTTTCCCGGACTCATTCGAATCGATTCAGCGTCCAACATTTAGTGGAAAATGATACCCCACACGCCTAGGTAGCAGAAATCTCGAAAACACACTTTTGAAATTGGTAGAAAGGTACACATTTTGACCCATAACCTCATCCAGAGGGCGCCAATCGTTCTGGGACCCGTCATATTGGATTCGGCGTCGGAAATTTACTCGAAAATGGTCCTCCACACGTCAAGATCGCCGAAAATCTCGAAAATCCATTCTTCGAATACATTTTAACCCCTACCTCTCCCAAATTCGGTCCGATGGGGCTGAAAAGTGTGAAAAGCGATCTATGTGTATTTTTTGAAAAATGGATTTTCGAAATTTTGGGCGATCTAGGCTAGTGGGGTATCATTTTCCACTAAATTTTGGACGCTGAATCCAATATGACGGATCCTAGGACGATTGACGCCCTCTGGATGAGGTTATGGGTCAGAATGGGTACCTGTCTACCCAATTCGAATGTGTGTTTTGGGGATTTCTGCTACCTAGGCGTGTGGGGTATAATTTTCCACTAAATTTTGGACGTTGAAATCAATGAAATGGGCCCTGGAAGGATTGGCGCCCTCTGGATGAGGTTATGGGTCAAAATGTGTTTTTTGAAAAATGGATTTTCGAGATTTTTGGAGATCTAGGCGTGTGGGATACCATTTTCCACTGAATTTTGGACGCTGAATCCAATATGACGGATCCTAGGACGATTGACGCCCTCTGGATGAGGTTATGGGTCAGAATGGGTACCTGTCTACCCAATTCGAATGTGTCTTTTGGGGATTTCTGGTACCTAGACGTGTGGGGTATCATTTTCCACTAAATTTTGGACGCTGAATCGATTGGAATGGGTCCGGGACTCGCGACACCCACTGTTTTCCCCATGTTGAAGAAATGACTCTCCATGCGCCTGGTCCGAGGAATAACCAACCACTGTGTAAGAATTTGCACCGTTTTTTGGTGTAAGCTTTGTTTACTATTAGTGAGCACTGTCTGTTTTCTTCCTACCTCCCCCACGGCCTGTCGATAAGGATTCATAAGGATGTGTTGTTCATTACCTTATAAACTAACACATTTCCCCGTACAGTTCCCCAATGAGCAACAGGTGATCGGTATGGTCTGAGATTCACGAGTATTGAGCCTGTAAAAATCACCATCATTGTTTCCATGATTGTTAAATTTTCTTTTTTTTATGCGCAGGTATATTCTTCATCCTGCCATGTATCGACAACTACGCCAGAGTCGACCTGCGAACAAGAACATACGACGTTCCGCCACAAGAAGTGAGTACAGTTCCTTCAATTCTCGCGGCGATGATGTAGAGTTTCCACAATTAGCAATCCTTACACTTTCCGCGTGTGGAAGTGGAAGTGTATTGTTCTAAACTCCGTTGGTTGAATCACGCTTCCTGCAAATCTAACGAATGGAAGATGAAGAGGGGCGAACGAAAGTGGAGTTTCAATTTGAAACAACAGCCGTCGACTTGCAAAGGGCTTGTAGATGCTTTCGCAATTGAAATGTGAGTGATGTGAGCAACAAAAGTACAGAATGCACAGAGCGACAACTTGCTGAATAATTACCACGAACGCTTTCAGCCTCTAGTACAAAAATTTAGCATTCGTAAATTAATTACCAATGTTTTATGGTGAACGTGGACGTGTTTTCCACCTCTCGTTTCCTATATCGCTCTTGAAATTAATTTAATCTGGCAATATAGCTTCGGGCGATGCCCAACTCTGAGCTAACGTAATCAAATTACCTGTTTAATCCCCCGCACAGAGATGCAGCATATCAGTTAATCGACTCAGCCTGAAAACCACGATTTATTTATTTATATTTAGTTATACAGTGCAGGCAATATGAAAAATAAGGACAGTATTTTGAGTGTAGTTACACATTATAATACCGACTAACTGCTGATGCAGCACCCCCACTTTATATAAGGCCTTATCCGGCCAATCTTAGTTTAGTCTCGATTTTTCTGTACAGCTTTTCCAGGCAATGAAAGTATTTCATTTTAAAAAGCTTCCCACGGAGTACAAACCCTTAACTTGTACCTACAATTAAGCACATTCTATTTAACACGTTAACTACCTGTTGCTAGGCGTAGGCTTACAGAAGTGACAACCAGCAAGAATCGCTGTCGGTACAGCACCAACGTACGTTGAAAAACAATTTTACAAGTTTACACTTAACTGACCAGTATACAGTTCATAATTACAGTACGTTACAGACCACAACATATGAACTACGAATAATAGGTGTCATTAGCGATCATCCTATCACTACCGTCGATTTCTAGTGTATACCAAGGGACATCAGGATCGGGGACTTTAGGTCAGAAGCCACTGCACGATGCAGGAAATAAATAATAAACGCTGCAAATTCCTACACAGGGGTTGGTTATTCCTCGGACCAGGCGCATGGAGACTCATTTCTTCAACATGGGGGAAATGGGGAAAACAGTGGGTGTGGCGGGTCCCAGACCCATTCCAATCGATTCAGGATCGAAAATTTAGTGGAAAATGATACCCCACACGCCCAGGTACCAGAAATCTCAAAAACACATATTCAAAATGGGTAATATATACCCAATTTGACCCATAACTTCTTCCAGTGGGTGCCAATCGTTCTGAGACCCACTTCGTTGGATCCAGCCTCCAAAATTTAGTGGAAAATGATACCTCACACGCCTAAGTACCAGAAATCTCGAAAACACGATTGGCACCCACTGGAAAAAGTTATGGGTCAAATTGGGTATATATTACCCATTTTGAATATGTGTTTTCGAGATTTCCGGAACCTGGGCGTGTGGGGTATCATTTTCCACTAAATTTTGGATCCTGAATCGATTGGAATGGGTCTAGGACACGCCGCACGCACTGTTTTCCCCATTTACCCCATGATGAAGAAATGAGTCTCCATGCGCCTGGTCCGAGGTTTCAATACCAATCAGGTCGTAGCCTGAATACTAAAACGAACGAACTTTTTTGATGAAATGGCAAACCTCTGCACTGCTTGAAGTTAATCTCTTGAACGTTAAAACCGTAAAACTCTCCCAAAAGAACATTATTCTGGACGTCCGAATAATAAACTTTGAGAAAGAGCGAAGAAAGCGTCAGAAGGATCCCTAAACGAGTTACGTTCGTCTCTAACTAATTAAGCGGGAAAGAGAAAGGTAATACGATAAAAGGATTGTCGGAAATCGGTTTTAAAGGGCTTAATCGGTCTTAACGCTAAAAATTGTCTAGTGGCAGTGAATCATTCTGATCGCTAAATCAATTCAATTTTCGAAGAGAAGAGGTTTGAACTTGTTGGACGTTTACTTCATACCTGCTCTCTTCAAATTTAATTTGATTCAGATGTCTTTGGTGGATTGAAAGCAAACCTGGGATTTTTGGTTGGTGATTCCTTGAATAAACTGGCTCTAGTTGGTCCTCAAAACTCTTCAGCCCGATCGGACCAAATTTGGGGGAGGTAGGGGTCAATATGTGGGCTATACCACTGAATTTTTGGTGCTGATTCCTGACCGTTTGGTGCCCTCTGGAGGTAGCTATTGGTCAAGGTGGGTACCTACCTACATTATCTCAAATGTGGGTTTTGGGTACTGTTAGTCGGAGGAGGAGGGGGGGAGTCAAAATGTGTTTTTCAAAATGGATTATCAAGATTTCAGGTACCTATGTAAGCCCCCAGGCTAGCTGCCTCCAGAAGGCCAGAAGGGAGGGAGCATGCGCCAGGAAGCGCGCGCAGCTCCTGCCCAGACTTCGCATTTTGGGGAGAGGCCCAGCGCTCACTCCTTGCAAAGGCGTCCAACATGTTGGAGTTATATATTTTTGTAATCCTGTCGTGCAAGTGCGACTCACTCAGTCCATCCTGGCTTTGTCCTGTGCTCGCTCTGAAGTGAACTCTGCTATTGTGCTGAAGTCGACCGAAGCTGTAATATTGTGTTCCCCATGAGATAAAGGACTCAAGTTAATAAGCCTCACTGTGTACCTGCGGGACAGCGTGCCCCCTCCGCCGTTTTGTCAGCCGGTATTGTTGCACTTGCTCATTAAATTGTATTTCATGTATATCATAATTTCATGTGTCTTGTATTAATTGTATTTTATGCTCCACATGTCGTCTAATTTACTTTGTCTTGTATCAGTTCTAGCCCAGGTTGAGGCATATTATTCTCCTTTGCAATGAGTCCTTGTTTTCAATTATAATTCAGTTTGTATCAATGTATTTTATGTTTATCCTTGGTATCCCTAGTTGCTCAGTCGTAAGTCTTGGACTTACATCCCGTATCCTCTCGCTAGGTCCCTTCCAAATTCTCCGAAGAAACCCGAATTAAATTATAGTAAATTCAAACACATTTTAATTCGAGAGAGGCTTACACCTAGGCGTGTGGGATATCATTTTTGACTAAAGTTTGGACGCTGAAACCAATGAGATGGGTCCCAAAACGATCAGCGCCCTCCGGAAGAGGTTATGGGTTATAAAGGGTAGCTATCTACCTTTTCTGAAAGTGGGTTTCCGAGATTTCTGGTACCTAGGTATGAGGGGTATCATTTTCGACTAAATTTTGGGCGTTGAATCCAATAGGACATGTCCCAGAACGATCAACACCCTCCGGAGAGGTTATGGGTTAACAAGGGTATCTATCCACCTTTTTTGAAAGTGGATTTTTGAAATTTCCGGTACCGAGATGTGTGGGGTATCATTTTCCACTAAATATTGGTAGCTGAATCGATTGGAATGAGTCTCCATAGTCCTGGTCCGATGAATAACCAACCCTTGCGAACGAATTTGCAACGTCGTCCGTTGGCTGGCGGTAATCCTTGCAGGTTGAGTTCACCCTGGTTTTCATATCTCTTTGCTTCTTGAGGAAATAGAATTCTGAATTGTACAGATGATTATTTTGTACGTTCAAGTATTACAACAGATGCATTTGAATCATTTTATTCAACGAATGGATGGCTCGTTCCAATTTGTTATTTCAAGCCATGAAGATGAAGTGCTTGTCATTTCTTGAGCTCGCTGGCTTAGCCTCCCTCCCATTAGAACCTCTGTTGTGTTTGCCTTTATATAATCTCCATTTCGCGGGTGCTCGTCCGGCCTGGGCTTCAAGACAGGAAAACGTTATTGTGACATGGGCTTTATACGAGAAAATTGGGTTCCATCAGTTTTCATTGGAATATATTCACATAAACATAAGTTAGATTAAGAAGATGTTCAATGTGTTTACATACATCGATTACTTTAAGAATGTGATATTTTCAGGTTCTGACAAAGGACAGCGTGACTGTATCAGTAGACGCGGTCGTGTACTATCGAGTATCAAATGCAACTGTGTCCATCGCAAATGTAGCCAACGCTCACCATTCGACGCGGTTGCTTGCTCAGACGACACTGAGGAACGTCCTTGGTACGAGGCCGCTCCACGAGATCCTCAGCGACCGGGAAGCCATCTCCCAAACGATGCAGGTGAGCTGTGGAAAATAAATGTTGAGCTAAGTTCAGGAATAAATTCGAGAAGCCGTACTTGGGTGAGGAGGCGCTGCTGTGCCATACGTTTCACATACATGTTCATCACACACAAACTGCAATTGCTTTCTCTCAATGACATGTTGTACCTCCCAAGACCGCTCCTTGGGCCGCAAAACCCATCACTGTCCTTACTTCACTGTCTTCTAGCCACAAAATACACACGGGACTCGGTCGGAAGGTTCACATGATTGTCTATATCCACTGTCGGGCAAGACAGGATGGGAAACTAAGGTTCTAAGGTTGGTAGACATGTTGGTAGAGAGGGAAGGAGTGGGGAGCCCCAGTTGTCTTCCAACCTCCGTCGAGGAAGCTGTTCTTTAGCTCAGACTGTTAATAAACAAACATTCACGTGATGGTGCAGTGCTGGCCGTGCCCCTGAAATTGTGAAACTCGCTGACATGGTACCCATTGCAAAATGGATCAACTCACGGAAATTGCTTTCTCTCCATAACACGTTGTACCTCCCAAGACTGCTCCTTGTTGTCCATTCGTTATTGTCCTTACTTCACTGTCTTAAGTGTCTTCTAGCCACAAAATACACAAGGGACTCAGTCGGAAGGTTCACATGATTGTCTATTTCCGCTGTCGGGCAAGACTGGATGGGAAACTAAGGTTCTAAGGTTGGTAGACATGTCGGTAGAGAGGGAAGGAGTGGGGAGCCCCAGTTGTCTTCCAACCTCCGTCGAGGAAGGTGTTCTTTAGCTGGGACTGTTTACAAACAAACATTCAGCACAAAAGTGATTACATGATGGTGCGGTGCTGGCCATGCCCCTGAAATCGTGAAACTCGCTGACATGGTACCCATTGCAAAATGGATCAACTCATTGCTGAAAAAAGGCTTTGGATGGCTTGGACCCCATTGTCTCAACCTGTTCCAGGTCAGTCTGCTGAAGTGTACAGCAACTTCCTCCGTGAGGAAGTTAATCAATGTAAAAATTGCCTCAGCTTATTGGACCAGCACTTGTTGGATGCAGTCTCTCAAATGAAGGAGGATCAGAAAATTATTGCTGAACTCTTATCAATGATTGAAGTGATGTGGGGAGCACAGCAGAGAAGAGTAAAAGGCAGTGAGTTCATGTTTGGACACATGGCAAGAGAGTCCTTGGGTGTATTGTGTCTACTGCATAAGTCTTGGCAAAAATGGTGAGCTGTTGTATTTATTCTTTTGGATTGCTGGTAGGTATACAAGTGTCCCACCTGATCTCTTGTTTGGGTGTTGCTCTCTTACTTGATTTTACTGACATCTATTGGGTCTAATCTAATATAAGTGTGGCCATCCACCATACAATGACTTGAGCATTGGCATGCTGTAAGCAGTATATGGTGGCTGTGAGACTTCTTGGGCTGCATAAAATGGTTGGCAACTCCCAATTACCAATATAAACAGGATAATGAATGGTGCAGTATGAAGAGAGAACATAAATTATTAGGAGAATAATTTTCCTATGTCTGCCGTTGCTCATCCATTCCATTCAATTGACCCCGCTGTTAACAGAAAGCGTTTGTGAAAGCCAGCAATATATAACTAGAAACAAATACATCCTATTTATTTATGTACCTGCTCACCTGAGCTCGAACAACACAAGGTAGTTAGCACCGAACAGACCTGGTTGAATTATGTAAGTTAATAGAAGGGGTCCGAAGGATCGGAGGATTTGCTTTTCGTTATCGCAAAACGCATTAGAACGCCCTCATGCCCGTATCTGAACGCTTTGTTCCTTTTCAGACCCCGCAGTGAGATAATATACCACCTCATTAAGTTCTGTTAGTGGGGGCCCCCCTCATTTTCCTCAGAAGGTCCTACCGTCTGACTTGAAAGCTCCTTATCGTCAATACGGATCGGTTTGACTGTCAGGATGGAGCTAATTCCGGTTATCGGACCTTAGAGTCGTTCACAAGTTTCCACCAGGTTGGCCCCAGATAAGTTGGCTCTAGCCTTCAATATTCTGGATCATTTCGCGATCGTTCCAAACTCTTGGGTGGCAAATGTAATTTGCAAAGCAGCTCATTTGGTGGTAGTCATCATAGTGGTTCCACGGGAGATGTCCAAAATGAGTGACAATCGTAACACATTCCTGTGGACAGGAGCCAATCGATTGTACCTCTTGACAGCACCTGGTGTGGTTACTGTATGGATGGGAACCTGTGGTGAGTGAGCCAGCCGCCCAAGAGGTTTGCACGCTGCCTGTAGGCTGAAGGAGAGCCTTTTAGTTGGTTATTCCTTGAATAATCAACCCATGTTTTCATGCAAAATGCCAATTCGACCCAAAATTTCCTTCCGCCGGACGCCGTCCACACCGACTTTGGTAGTAGAAAATTATCTATAAATCTGAAATTTGGGTCAGGGGTCCAGGTCTAGTTGGTCCTCAAAACTTTCAGCCCGATTGGACCAAATTTGGGCAGGGTAGGGGTCAAGATGTGTATTTCGAAAAATGGATTTTCGAGATTTTTGGTACCTAGGCATGTGGGGTATCATCTTCGACTAAATTTTGGAGGCTGAATCCAATGAAATGGGTACCAGAACGGTTGGCGCCCACCGGAAGAGTTTATGGGTCAAAATGGGTATCTGTCTTCCCATTTTGAATGTGTTTTCGAGATTTTTGGTACCTAGGCATGTGTGGTATTATTTTCGACTAAATTTTGGACGCTGAATCCAATGACACGGGTTTCAAAATGATTGGTGCCGACCGGAAGAGGTTATGGACGCTGAATCGATTTAATGATTCTCCATGCGTCTGGTTCGAGGAATAACCAACCCCTGTAAGATAATTTGCAGTGTTTTTCCTCCGAGGTGAATGTGGAAAATTTTTATAAGCTGTCAGGGGGGACCGCACCCATGTTGATATTTCTACCCAAAAGAATTGGTCCTAAGACCGAACCCTGAGCCGCATCTGCTGTGATTTGTTTCTCTCATTGTCCTTGAACGATGCCATAAACTGCAGGTACTCATAGCAGATAAGGTGGTTCATAAAACACCCCCTGTGGTGATTCAAACGTTTATATCCTGCCATCTGTCTGAGTTGAATGCATTCTTTACACCCTGTCATTAAACGAATCCACATCTTGTGTGGCGGCGTCATTAGCTTTGTGTCAGCCATCTTGGCCTCAAAGCATGGAATTTCCTTACCTGGGATCGACTGCAAATTCAAACAGGCCGACTAAAGGACAGCCAAGGGGCTATTTTGATATCAGGTCATGTAACTAGGTAGCTCAGGAGATTTGTTGGTTCAAATTGCGTCAGCTCTTAGGGTGATGCTCCATTGGGCTAGTTTATTACTCTCGTTCGATAGGGAAGTACGTACTATACGTATCAATTATGTTCCAACAGAAAACCCGTTCTACGGCTATTCCTTGGAGACGAGGGTATCGTAAATACTTGATGCATAATAGATGTACCACGCTTACCCCTCACGAATCAACGTATTTTGTTAGTCCGCCAGAAAGTCCCCCTGTGATTGATTGAACCGGAGCGAGAAATAACGCGTCGAATGAACGGCATTTGCAGAAGTGATGTGACATTTCACTTGAACAGGTGGGAGTTCAGCAGTTGAGTTCAACTCAAAGGTTAGTGGAAAATCGACCTAACCGTCACCACAAGTCCTCCATAGGATGGTAGTTAATAGCAGTTCCAAGTTACGTGCGCTCAGTTTCGAGAGTTGGAATGATGAAACTGATTTGCATTTTCTCTTCAAATAGTTAGTATTAAAGGGATCCGACTTAGTTTGATTGATGAGTTGAGTCCTTCTTCGATCACAACTGAATCTAGGGTCGTGTTAAGGGGTGTCCGGGGGTAGTATGAATTTTAATGAATTTCAATGTGCCTTACTTCATTTTCTCCGATACTACTGAATGAATTTGAACACGAGTTTTTACTTTCGCACATCTACATGTTGATAATAATCCCACATTTGGCCTTTTTCGATATTCAGCGATTTTCAATTCAAAGTTGAAGTGAAGCCATGTTGGGACTTTTGAAATGTTCACATTCGATGGCCACAACAACGTTAGGAAGCAAACTTTTGAGAAAAAAACGAATTTCTGGTTCTTCCTACATTAGCGGGGAACAGATTAAAATCACAGGGGTTGGTTATTCCTTGAATCAGGCGCATGGAGACTCATTTAAACCGATTCAGCGTGCCAAGTTTAGAGGAAAATGATACCCCACATACCTAGGTACCAAGGTTGCAGTTAGAAACCTTATTGCTGCATGCACCTCGCAGGATTTTCAATAAACGCAGACATTTCAAAGCATCACAGTATCTGAATGGAGCACAGCACAACCCTATTAACACGGCTAGATGCTGACTGAGTTGCGAAACAGTATGACCCCAAGATGGCCACGCTTGCCCCGCCCCTAGCGGACACAGACGAAAACATAATCTACTTTCTGGATAGCCCTCATAGGTAGATGGATACCCATTTTGACCTGTAACCTCTTCCGGTGGCTGCCAGTCGTTCCGGGACCCATCTTAATGAATTCAGCGTTCAAAATTTAGTCAAAAATGATACCTCACCCGCCTAGATAGCCAAAAACCTTGAAAATCCATTTTTCAAAATACATATTTTGACCCCTTCTCCCCCCAAATTTGGTCCGATCTGACTGAAATGTTTTGAGGATCAACTAGAGCCGGGAATGGGTCCCTGACCAAAATTTCAGATTTTTAGAAAAATGTCCAATATCAAAATCAGGGTGGACGGCGGACGGAAAATTTTCTTATTTTGATCTTAGACACTTTGAAACGCCCAGAGAAAAATTTTGTTCCGAATCGGAGAGATTGCCCTTTTGCATGAAAACATAGGTTGATCATTCAAGGAATAACCAATCAAAAGAACGTAGATATATCTCATTTACTTCTGGAGAAAAGGGACATGAACAGTCATTAAATCGATTTTCCTAAAACAGTTCGATTTTGGCGCGTGAATCAATTTTTCATCATTGTTTCCTTCACCCCTTGGCTCGGGACATAGAAAAAGGTATTCATTTTGGACGCTTCTTGGTTCAATTTGAATAAAACAGCATTTCTATTTTCCCAGAATGTTTGATTCTGGATGATAAGAGCGACGATTTCCAAAATCTCAGCTTTTCCCACTGAGGAATGTCATCTTTGGAAGTCAATAAATACTATTCTAGGGTTGTAAACATCAAAACTATCATATGAATCGATTCAAAATTGAATTTAGATGTCAAAAATCCATTCTGAAATCACAAGGGTTGATTATTCCTCGTACCTGGAGCATGGAGACTCATTCCAATCGATTCAGCGTCCATAATTTATTGATAAATGGCACCCCTTGGTACCATAAATCCTGGCCACAAAAACGTCAGGAAGCTAAATTTTGATTAAAAAAAAACTAATGTCCGCTTCTTCCTACATTATTTGGGAACAGATAAAGAAAAGAACGTAGAAATATTTCATTTACTTCTGAAGAAAAGGAACATGAACAGTCATAAAATCGATTTTCCTGAAAGTATCGATTTTGGCGTGTGACTCAATTTTTAAAAATTGTCTTTTTCATCCCTTGACTCGGGACATAGAATCAGATGTTTCTTCTAGGAGCTTCTTGTTTCAATTTTAATAAAACTTCATTCTTATTTTCTAGATTGTTTGATTCTGGACAAAAGAGCGACAATTTTGCAAAATCGCAGCTCTTCTCGCTGAGAGTTGTCATCTTTGGAAGTCAATAAATACTTTTCTAGGGGTTGTAAACATCGAAATCATTATATCAATCGATTCAAAATTGAATTTAGATGTCAAAAATCTAATTTTAAAAAATTTGCAAAATTCGTCCTTTAAGGGGGTACTAAAATATCGATGCCACGAAGTACTCGAAATCATACTCAGCATTCGGGATTCGATAAATGGCGCGTCGAAGTTGTATAACTGTATTCACGATCATACTGGTGGTTTATTAACCCTCGAAAACAATGAAGCACTGGCCCCTTGTCTAAACAGGCTGTTTATATAACTGAATTATCGTCCTCGCAGCACCCGTTCACAATGTTGAGGGTTTTACCAATGGAATTGGTTTGGGTCGGTGACCTGTCCTCCATTGCAGATCTTTCACGGATCCTTATTATTCCTATAATGTAGCGCTATTCGATAAGGGTAGCGTTGAGTAAACTCTACTCATTACCCGAAAATACATCTTTCATTTACTTTTCAGTTGAATATCACAACAACTAGATCAACATGACTCGAAACCACATCTCCTATTGTCTTTTCATTGAAAATTTCCGAGAAACTAAGTATAGAAACATTTCAATAATTACTTTAAATCACATTTTATACTAACTTTTCAGTATATTCTGTAAAAATATGAAAGCAAGGGTATCAACTCCGCATTAATTACTCTGAAAATCACATTTGAAGCTCTTTTTCTAGTCTTTTCAGAAAAATAGCAAAGCAACTGTAGTACCACATACCAATGTAAATGCCATGCGAGGTAGGGGTCAAAATGTGTATTTCGAAAAATGGATTTTTGACATTTTTAGCAATCTAAGAGTGTGGGGGTATCATTTTCCACTAAATTTTGGACGCTGAATCCAATGAAATTGGTCCCAGAACGATTGGGACCCACTGGATGAGTTTATGGGTCAAAATGGCTATCAATGACCCATTTTGAATATGTGTTTTCGAGATTTCTGGTACCTAGGCGTGTGGGGTATCGTTTTCCACTAAATTTTGGACGCTGAATCCAATTAAAAGGGTTCCAGAACGATTGGCACCCACTAGAAGAGGTTATGGGTCAAAATGGCTATCTATGACCCATTTTGAATATGTGTTTTCGAGACTTCTGGTACCTAGGCGTGTGGGGTATCATTTTGGACCCTGAATCGATTGGAATGTGTCTGGGACCCACTACACCCACTGTTTCCCCCATGTTGAAGAAATGAGTCTCCATGCGCCTGGTCCGAGGTTTTGTTTTTGTTTACTGTATAATAGAACATAGATAGATTAGATCAATTTAAACCCTTGTTCATTTTAAAAACCCCAAAGCCTTCTCCTGGAGAACAAGTCTCATACATAACATAATCTCCAGAAATACTAGTTGAATCAAGTGTTTCTGACCATTACAATTCAGGTCTCTCTCACTATCCATGTCAGTTTTGTTGGCGTATAACACGACTAGCGTCATGTATGATATCGTATGATATTTATTCATAATCAAGAAGGATACTGTACATTTTAGTAACCTAAAATTTAGGTTTAGGAACGGGAAGGTTTTTAGGTTTAGCAAGGGCGAGACTTTGCTGATAGCTTGGTCGAATAGTTATCATGTTTGCTGCCAACAACATTGAGACATTTTTCTTGGGGCCTGACGATGCAAAATCATCGTATAATTTTCACCACTAGGATCTCCCTCCCTTGCCAGCTGAGAGGGAGAGTTATGTTATTGCCAAAGTTGTAAGCCGAGTGAGATCATCTTACTTGGAAGACTCCCCGAATGGGGTGACGACGCGACAACTAAATTCAAATAGGGTCGGGGTAAAAACCCCGGAGTCGGTTTTCCTGTGACCTACCGACCTTCCGTGGCTTATCAAGGTAGTTTTCATTTTCACCCTCGTCGAGGGCTCCCCTTTTCTTTTGCCTTTCATTTTACATAACTTGAGGGAAACCGCTCCCTTTACACAGTGAAACCCTTACGGTTCCGTTCCTTCTGCTTCGTACCGACGACTCGGCAGAAAGACACATTTATCTTTTAGTCTCATGACTACGTTTGCTTTGTTGGTATTCTGAGTCATCCCCTCCCTTTCTCTACCGTATTTTTCATTGGAAAAAAATCCACAGTGCGCGGGCCTTTGCCGCTAAGTTTCCTTTTGTTTCCCTTGAGGCATGTATTTGCAGATGGTGGGCATACTCGAGTTTTTTGCCTCCACGTTCTGCCCACTCTGAAATGGAAACTTGAAACCATTAGGGAATTTCAGAGTTCACGTTTGAAACACAAGTATGACCCACTCTATCGACACAAGCTTGGAAACATTTGCGGAGGATTGTTGAAAAACCTCAAGCATCGCCCTCCATAGTTCATCAATTTATTTCAACAAATTTTATTTATTCATTAGAGTCGATTATATACACCAATTTTCAATTAGAAGAATCGTTTCTAAGCTAACACAAACCGATTAAGTTTTAAGTTTATAATTTTTATTTTTTCCAATCTACACCCTAAATATACAGGGTGCGGCAGCACAACTTTCTTTTTTCAAATCTTGATAAAACACATTGTACGAATCAGAAAATGTTCATTTTTTACTTATATTATAGGTACAAACATAAAGTTTTGTTCAACTTGGTCTTGAATTTCAAATCAGTTAGGTGACGCCCCCCATGGGGGGGGCATGGGATGCACAATCTCAATTACGGGGCGACTTGGAATGGCTGGCCCAATCCCGCAATTTTCCCCCCTTTTGATTCCATTCTATTGGGTTTTTTGACTTTTCTATTGA
Source organism: Cyrtorhinus lividipennis (assembly GCA_019603395.1). NCBI lineage: Eukaryota > Metazoa > Arthropoda > Insecta > Hemiptera > Miridae > Cyrtorhinus > Cyrtorhinus lividipennis. The sequence continues at coordinate 25,015,095 of CM034001.1, read as the reverse complement.
TTTTTTGGAATTTGAAAAACCAAAGGCCCTGATAGATTTGAAGAACAACATACAGGATGGAATTTTCAACATATTGCCTGCTATGCTGGTAAAAATTATGACAAATGCCAGAAGATCGGTTTTTGGGCCGAATTGGAGAGATTGACTATTTGCATGAAAACTTTTTGCATGATTATTCAAGGAATAACCAACCAAAAACGGAGAGAGGAGGACAGAAATTGGATTCACCTGAGAAAGATTTATTTTATAAGCCACATTATGTTCAAAATCACTTCATTATACAATGAAAATGTTAAAACAATAAATAAAGTCAGGATGAATTTATTTGTAACGTCCATAAATTAAAAAGTCTTCAAAAAAGTCCTTGTTACTCAGAAGGCCATTCCTGGATGCAGTAGTAATCCTGATCACAAGCACTCTTCATGGGCTATGGTGTGCTCTTCTCAGGTGGCTTTTCAGGGTCCCTGCCCGTGCAGCTCTGTAGTCGCACTGATCACAAGCATATGGTTTGGCACCTGAGTGAGTACTCATGTGCCTTTTCAGGTCCCCTGCCCGTGAAGCTCTGTGGTCGCACTGATCACAAGCATATGGTTTGTTACCTGTGTGAGTACTCATGTGCCTTTTCAGGTCCCCTGCCCGTGAAGCTCTGTGGTCGCACTGATCACAAGCATATGGTTTGGCACCTGTGTGAGTACTCATGTGGCATTTCAGGCCCCCTGCCCATGCAGATCTGTAATCGCACTGATCACAAGCATATGGTTTGGCACCTGTGTGAGTACTCATGTGGCTTCTCAGACCCCTTGCCCGTGCAGCTCTGTAGTCGCACTGGTCACAAGCATATGGTTTGGCACCTGTGTGAGTACTCATGTGGCTTTTCAGGCCCCCTGCCCGTGCAGCTCTGTAGTCGCACTGGTCACAAGCATATGGTTTGGCACCTGTGTGAGTACTCATGTGGCTTTTCAGGCTCCCTGCCAGTGCGGCTCTGTAGTCACACTGATCACAAGCATATGGTTTGTTACCTGTGTGAGTGAACATGTGTATTCCTAAGGTCCATTTCCTTGTTGCTCTGTAGCCACAATGATAACATGTATATGGTTTTGCAGTTGTGGACATTTTCCTGCTTCTCCTTTCCTCCATATAGCCAGAAAGGTAGATTTTGACTTGGCCTTGGCTTCAGAACTCCAGTCTAAATATAAACAGGATACACCCATCTTATGTTCTAAAATGATCAGCATTAATGATGTGAAATGAATAAACTTCTGAAAGTGCAAAACATTACCTCAAGAATTTAGGTTCTTAGGAGAGTCCAATGAAGATAGCATCAATCAACATGGGCGTCTTCACCAGAAATGTTGGGTCAACTGCATGGAAGGGTTCCACAGGCTGAACTGATTCGTAAGTGACCCTCCACTTATGAGCTGCATGTTTGAGGGAGGGAGAACCGTTATGAGAGCTTGACGTTGATGCGGGGTGGGGGTCAGGTCAGGTACCTGAGGCCCTTCAACTGTTTGCCAGGTCGGATGTTTACAAGATTAGTTAGTTTTTACAAGAAAAAATTAGAGTAGAAGGTTTCTCTACGAATTCCTACGTTTTTCGGTGTGCTGAACCCGAATATGAAGTTTGCCAAATGCAAATTCTTACACACGGGTTGGTTATTCCTCGAATGGGGGAAACAGTGGATGTGGTGGGTTTCGAACCCATTCTAATCGATTCAGGGTCCAAAATTTAGTGGAAACTGATACCCCACACGACTACGCACCAGAAATCTTGACACATACAAAATGGGTGGATACATACCCATTTTCACCCATAACTCCTTCCGGTGGGTGCCAATCGTTTTCGGTAGTAGAAAAATGTCTAAAATCTGAAATTTGGGTCAGGGGTCTGTTCCCGGCTTAGGACAATCCTCCAAACTTCTCAGCCTGATTGGACTAAATTTGGGTAGGGGTCAAAATGTGTTTTTTGAAAAATGGATTCTTCGAGATTTTGGACGATCTAGGCGAGTAGGGTATCATTTTCCACTAAATTTTGGACCCTGAATCGATTGGTGATGGGTCCGGGACCCACCACACCCACCGTTTCCCCCATTTTCTCCATGTTGAGGAAATGAGTCTCCATACGACTGGTTCGAGGAATAACCAACCAAAACGCTGCAAATTCTTACACATGGGTTGGTTATTCCTCGGACCAGGCGCATGGAGATTCAACATTGGGAAAATAGGGGAAACAGTGGGTGTGGTGGGTCCCGGACCCATCACCAATCGATTCAGCGTCCTAAATTTAGTAGAAAATGGTTTTTTTTTTTTTTTTTTTTTTTTGAAAAATTGCTTTTATTTATAAAACTGTGTACATTGTAAGACATACAAAAATAATACATTTGCTACTCCCCACTTGAAGTCACAAGACTTGTGCTGTGGGGAAGGAGTTTCATATTCTACTCTCTTCTCTTATGAATACATTCATCGGGAAATTCATGAAGGGTAATAATATTTACTTAATGTACACGTGGTGAACGATTGAAACCACTGGATTGACCTATGATTTGTTCTTTACTCCTACATAGGCCTTGAGCTCCATTTTGAAGGATTCAAGTTTGCCTATCCTTCTAATGTTGTATGGCAGAGCGTTAAACAATTTGGCACCTCTGTAGTCATATGCCTGTTGTAAGGTTTTCCGAAAAGGGATTTTTAGTAAGTGTTGTTCCCGTATTCTGGTGCATCCTTCTTCCAGGAATTGCAGCTCATTTCTCTGAGCATCCCTGAAAGTTTTTATGATGGTGGCTGTGTCTCGGAGATCTCTGAACTTCATCACCTTGAATTCTTCGAAGAGAGCTGCTGTTGAGTACCGAGTTGGCTTCTTCAGCAGGACTTTGATGAGAAGTTTTTGCGCGAGGTACACTGCCGTGAGGTATACTCCTAGGTACCAGAAATCTCGAAAACACACATTCAGAATGGGTAGATAGATACCCATACCTATCCGATCCAATACCCATCCGGTGGACGCCAATCATTCCGGGACCTATCTCAATGGATTTAGTGTTCATAATTTAGTAGGAAATGATACCCCACAGGACTACTTCACAAAAAGACCCGAAATCTAGTCTCAAAAACAAATTTTAATTGGGTTTTTTAATTTCCTATATTCTGATTGCGAGCATCACGCTGTAAGAATAAGGACGTTTACAGAATTTCAAATAGGTAGAAAAATACGGCAGAAATGAACACCACAGAAATGTCGGTACAAATAAACTTTAATTTGGCAACCTTGTCCTGGTTCTTAGAAATCCATTGTCATCTTGTGGTATTCAACCGATAGCTCCAAAGTATCTCAGCGCCAAAACAGCTCCAAGTGTGTTGTGAACCATGTAAAACGTAAAAGTGGGAAAACTCAGACGCCAAAAGAGCACAAAAACGAAAAATACCAGCGTCCACGCAGCAATGTACCAAGGCCCGTCTTGCAATGGCCTGGGCAGCAATTCCCTCATCGTGTCTCTGGCTGCCTCTTCCATTGTGTACGGTTTCTGTTCACCAGCACGCGCATGCTTCACCACCTTCATGCCGACTAATTCTATAAATGGATGGATTTTCGAAACGAGAAAAAGCACATGACGCTTCAACAAAATCCATGAAGTTTCAAAACCTCGCAACCTTGTTGGGTATTGGAGTGAAAATCTACCAACATTTCATATTCAATTGATCACATTTCCAGTTTACTGAACCACATGATGAAATCTTTGATTAATTTAGACATCCTCCAACAACTTTAACACAGTCCGTTGAATTAGAAGAGAATCGCCTTTACGGGTAGGAAAATGTTTACCGTTCGTGAATTAGATTAACTTGCTTGACGAGATAACTACCTAAGTGCTAAACGATTCCTTCTAAAAATCAATAAAATACATACGCTAACTTAATTCGATGTTTAATCCTTGAAATAAGAAGAATAATTGTCCAAAACATAATTTCATCTGAGAGACTAGAGAAGATGTTTCCTGCAGCCCCTTCTCACTAAATTTGCAGCTTCAAGTATTATGTAGGGATGGGTCAAGAAACGAAACTAGTTTGAAATAACTGGTTCAGAAGAAAACCGTTATAGACGTTTGATAATTTGAAGAAAAAAAAAACTAGTTAAAGAAAGAACGGAACAAGTAGGAACCTAGTTTGTTATCGATATGGATAGTCTGGCGCCCTATCGATAGTGATGAAAAGTAACTAGTTCCCTTGGGCCGGTTTGTGACTGTCTACCAGGCAGAGGTCCTTGCCGTTGCTGCCTGTGCGCAGGAGATCCTCCGACGGGGGCTCACCTGCGCCAGGATCACCATACTCTCAGACAGCCAATCAGCACTGAAGGCTATTGCAGCCTTCATGTTCACCTCAAAGCTGGCGTGGGAGTGCCTCCAGTAGTCCAGTCCCTGAAGAGGCTCGCGAGGAGGAATGCGGTGACACTCCTCTGGGTACCGGGTCATCGGGGTATTCAAGAAAACGAGGAAGCCGACCTCCTTGCCAAGCAGCGGTCGGCGTCCTCTCCTATTGGTTCTGAACCTTGGGACCTCCATTTTCCACCTGAACCAGCAGGTCAGCTTGTGGGAGCGCTCACAAGTGGCTACCTACTGGCAGAGGCAACCTGGCCTCAGGCAGTCCAAGCTCCTTATCTCACCAAACTCAAAGAGGGCAAAGATCCTCCTCACATTGAGTAGGAGGGAGTTCAGAATCCTCACCTCGATGTACACTGGTCACTGCCCTCAAAGGTACCACCTGGGCATGCTGAGCAAATCAGAGTCAGTAGACTGCCGCTGGGGTGCTGAAGAGGCTGAGACAGCTGTGCACGCGATATGCGAGTGCCCTGCTTTTGCCGCCACTCGGTAGCAGATCTTTAGTAAAGGGTTTTTCAGCCCGATTGACATAGCAAAGATGGCCTGACGGGATCCTCCGCTACCTCAGGGAGGCGAGGATCTCGCTGGTGCCTTGAATAATCAATTCATGCATTTGTCAAAAGTCAATCTCTCCATTTTGGCCAAAAAATGTTAAACAAAAAGATCAAAATTAGCAAGTGTCTGAAATCTAAAATTTGGGTCAGGCAACCGTTTCCGGCACTAATTAGTCCTCTTACTGTCCAATCAGACCAAATTTGGGTGAGGGGAGGGGAGTCAAAATGTGTTTCGATAAATGGATTTTCGAGATTTTTGGCAATCGAGGCGTGTGGGGTATCATTTCCACTAAATTATGGACGCTGAATCGATTGGAATGGGTCTACATGCTCCTGGTTCAAGGAATAACCAGCCCCCGTGAAAGAATTATCAGTATTTTTTGTTTTAGGTCTGGGATCTATCTTAATGAATTCAGCGTTAAAAATTTTGTAGGAAGCGATACCCCACATGCCTACTTCACAATATGTACCGAAAATTGAGTCTCAAAAACTCATTCTTACCCCCACCCTCCTCAATTTCGGGTCGAGAATGTGAGCTGACAATTTCTTCTTTTTTTTCTGCCCTCAAAAGTGCTTTTTCAGTTCTCAATCCTACAGTTAACCAATAGTTGTGGTGGGCATTTCCCCATTTGTGCTTCCCCCAATGTGAAGCAAAACAACACTAATCTAAATACACTATCTGGATCAATGCCAAACATTTAAACACAGCGTTTTATAGGCCGTCCCCCTATCTTGAGATATCCCCCCCCCCCTCCTCACTGTGGCAGTAGATTGTAGTGGGGGGTCCCCACTCCGCCATCTGAGGGTTTTTCCAGAACACACAACACCATCTTCACAATTTGTTTGTTACCCCAATTAGGGCCTAACTAGAACATGGGTTATCCACTGGTCAGCTGAACTTTGGTTAACTCCTAACCCATCTGTTATCAGTGGAGCATAACTAGAAAATATCAGGGTTATCAACGAGGTTAACTCCTGGATGGTCGCAGTGTTGCCATCAATCTGCTAACCTGAAGCTACCCCAGCTTAACACATGTACATTTTTGTTGTTGTGTTGGTAGCTCTTCAACTCCTGACGTGAACGGTTAACGCTAATATGGCGGCCCTGGCCCTGGCCCCCATTTTTTTCTTTTGCTGGTGCAATCAGTCAACATGTTCTTTTTTGAGATGATTAGGCAAGCACCATACTTCTCAGCAGAAGAGGAGAGTTTGTTGGTCAATGTCATGTAGTGGACAATATATGGTTGGCCTGGGAGATGGCCATCGTTCCAAGCAATGTCCCTGGTTGTTAAGGTCATTTCATACAAAACCATCATGAACCAACCTTTTGTTTCAGAATAACCTCGATGAGGCGACGGATGCTTGGGGCATCAAAGTTGAACGAGTCGAAATGTGAGTACTTACTGAATTATAATCACTTTACGACACCCTGACTTGTCTGAGCTTTTGGTTAATACTGAATAATAGTCTAGAGACTAGACCTAATTCATTGTGTTCATTGTTTTGTATAATTCTTTGTGTCGTTGCTTCCAAATTGGACGGGTTTCCCTTTTTGTTGGAATGGATGTGTTTAATTTGTTTTCTTTGGAGTGTTTGTGGCATGAGCGACTGGAAAGAGTGATTGAGATTTGTATGGATCTGGGAATGATTGTGCGAGTGTATGTGTGTCCTGAATGTGGGAAGAATATGTCTCTCAGACCATGTCCTTCAAAGCAAGATAGGTTAGAGTGGGTCTGCAGGACGAAAGCTGCTCCTTCCCATCGAGTGAAAAGGATGTTTGTTCGGGATCTTATTTCGAGCATAGCAGGATGTCAATTCCTGATATCCTGCAACTGGCTCATTTGTTGATTAACCGAGTCGAACACTCTTTTATTATACGTGATATGAGTGTGTCTTCCCATACGGTGTGTGATTGGCATAGTTATGTCAGAGGAGTATGTTTGGAGGAGTGTTTGGGAATGAATGAGCGTATAGGTGGACCTGGCGTGATTGTTGAGATAGATGAGAGCAAGTTTGGGAAAAACTTTTGATTATCTCGCTTGACAGAACATATCGATGTATTAGGGCGCCATGACAGGGGCCCCCGACAGTGCATATTTACCAAATAATCTAATTCGTAGCCTATTTCATCGTGACATTTTTTTCAATCTTTTTAGAGATCTTTCCGTACTTTTACTTTATCATTGAACCCCTATGAAATACTTCGAGTCGTTTCCTCTAATACAAACTATATACTTCTCTTGCAAGGAGCCCTAACCAATCTTCAAATAAGAACTTGCTTACGTTTGTACTGACTGTCGATATATTATTAATGGTGAGAAGTGACTCATACTGCTCCTGCTGAGGAAATTACATCTTTCTGTTTGGGAATCTTCCGTATACATTTATGAACCTCAATACATTCAAAGGAATTTATAGGGATGCAATAAGTCATTGACCTGACTGTGGGGTGACCTTTCTATACCTCGAGGTTGGAGTAGTTATCCTCCTCAGACGTTAGCAAACAATATCGTTGTCACGCGATCATTTTGGAATCGTTTTCTTATTCACGACAGTCGTGATTCAATTCAAAGATGGGAAAAGAGATTTACTCTTACTAAATCAATGAGAGAAGATGACCTGAATTGACTTATTCCTTGAATAATCAACTTATCAATTTATGGTCCAACTCAGGTATGTTCATCAGGGGAATCAAAGAAACGCCTCAAAAATAACTGAAGATTCTTCAACTTTTCGTTCAAAACCCAAATAAACGCCCTTTTCTGGCTTTCACGACCTGTGACCCGTCTACTGGGTACTTGGAGCGGTAATAAAACCCAAAATGGTCTCGCCGTTATTACAACTCGTTTCGAGAAATTTTTATTAATTCCTCCCAGGCCCATTCGATTACGGAAAACGTTCTCGCTTTATCGTGATGGTTTGTAGAAAGTAGAACCTTCCAACTTGCGTTTAAGATTTAACCGGCATCTTCCATAGTGAAGAGGGATGAAAGTGCCGCGATTAATAATTGATACGGGCAGAGCTCTTCGGCAAGCGGTCGATGCCTCGTTTAGTTTATAATTGAAGCGTTTGAGCGAGGGCATGATTCAAATCGACTATATCTCTTTGGTGAGTAGTCGCTTGTCCAGTGTAATACTCACCTTTAAATAACAAACTAGCAATTTTTTTTTTTTTTTTTTTTTTTTTTGGAACAAATTTATTTGGAATTGTAATGGATGAGGGGTAAATTGTAGAATAGTACAAATCTGATGATAATTTCGTGCAGGCTGTGAAGTGAATAAGGGATGAAAGGCGTAATTATCGTGTTCCCAAATAGTCCATAAAAAAAAAAAAAAAAAAAAAAAATCACCTTCTAAATAGACCACGCTGAATATAGAAAACATGCTAACATGTAGCATTTTCAAAATGAAGAGGGAAAAAACATCAAATAACCGTATTTGTGAACGCTAAAGAGCCTCCACAGTTCCCTTCTATGAGACTGGTTAGACTATAGACTAGTTATCCTATTAGCGACGCAGAGGCATTGTTGGTGCTCAATGACGCCGACAAAAGCTACATTTACGCCTAGTGACTCCGCATATTGACGCCGGCAAGGACCCGCAAATTACCTCTGTTACCTTGTGAGCTACGCCACAAAGGCATTGTTGGTGCTCAACGACGCCGACAAAAGCTACATTTACGCCCAGTGAATCCGCATATTGACGCCGGCAAGGACCCGCAAATTACCTCTGTTAGCTTGTTAGCTACGCCACAAAGGCATTGTTGGTGCTCAACGACGCCGACAAAAGCTACATTTACGCCTAGTGACTCCGCATATTGACGCCGGCAAGGACCCGCAAATTACCTCTGTTAGCTTGTTAGCTACGCCACAAAGGCATTGTTGGTGCTCAACGACGCCGACAAAAGCTACATTTACGCCTAGTGACTCCGCATATTGACGCCGGAAAGGACCCGCAAATTACCTCTGTTACCTTGTTAGCTACGTCACAAAGGCATTGTTGGTTCACTTTCAAGTTGCCAAAGCTCCGCAATTATCCCGAGTGACGCTCTATGTAACAGAGTTTGTCCCAGTCCCCGCAAATATACGCCGACAAGGGCCTGCAAATTCCCTCCTCTCTAGACTTGTTAGCTACGCCACCAAGGCAATGTTGGTACACAATGACGCCAAGCTCCGCCTTTACCCCAGAAACGTTCCAAATAGGAGAAATCACCCGGTCTCCGCAAATTGACGCCGGCAAGATCCCGCGATTTTTCCAGAGACTAGTTACCTTGTTAGCAACGCTGCGGAGGCATTGTTGGGTTTCAGTGACGCCGACAAAAGCTCTACATTATTTTATCCCGAGCGACGCTCGGGGTGGGGGAGTATGCCTTAATATCCACAGATTGGCGCCAGTAGGACCTGAATTTCTTTCTTTGGAGACTAGTTCCTCTTTAAGCGATGCTGCAGAGGCATTGTTGGGCCACAATGTCGTCGACAAAAGCTTCGCTAATCCCAGCCATGCTCACCGTAGGAGAGTTCACCCAATCTCCGCAAATTGACGCTGGCAAGGACCCACAATTTTCCTCTACCGGAAACTAGTTAACCCATGAGTGACGCTGCGGAGACCTTGCTGGTGTACAATGATGCTGTTTTAGCTCCGCATTTACCCCGGCAACGTTCCAAATAGGAGAGTTCACTCGGTCTCCGCAAACTGAAGCCGGCAAGAACCCGCGATATTCCACAGACTAGCTACCTTGTTAGCAACGCTGCGGAGGCATTGTTAGGATTCAGTGACGCCGACAAAAGCTTCGCTAATCCCAGCCATGCTCTACGTAGGGGAGTTCACCCAATCTCCGCAAATTGAAGATGGCAAGGACCCGCAATTTCCCTTTACCGGAAACTAGTTACCCTATGAGCGACGCTGCAGAGGCATTGTTGGTGCACAATGACGCCGACAAATGCTCCCCATTTAAGCCCAGTGACACTTCACAAGGGGGAGTTATCCCTGGACTCGGCAATGACGATTTGACCCGGGCATGGACCCGCAAATTCCCTCCTATGACTTGTTACCTTGTTAGCTACGCCCTAAAGGCATTGTTGGTGCACAATGACGCCACGATTTACCCCAGAAACGCTCCAAATAGGGGAGTTTACCCAATCTCCGCAAATTGACGCTGGCAAGAAATCATTTGGAAACCAATTGCACTATTTTCAACTCTGCGGAGGCATTGTTGAGTCACAGTGATTTCGACAAAAGTTCCTCATTAAATCCTAGGATGGAGAAGTTAAGCCCCGGTCTCCACAATTGACGCCTTCAACAACCCGCAATGTCACTTTTCCACTGACTAGTTACCCTGTTAGCAACGTTGCAATGGCATTGTTGACGCTGGCAAAAGCTCCACATTTAACCCCAGCGACACTCTGCAATCTACTCTTTCAAGAGAATGGCACTCCAAATCGTGCAACTGGTCAGGGAGAGAGTTGATTGATCATAAAAATGTGTGAGAGTGACTAACTTTGAAGACGATTTCAAATTAAACCCGCACAGCACGACTGAGTATTGTTTTCCACTAAATTTTGGATCCCTTTTGGAATGAATCTGGGACACATGCTGTTTTCTCATACTCTTCGAGAATTTTTTCACATTTTTTCTGGCTATTCCACCAATGTTGTGTAATAATTGAACGGAAATTGATGTTTTGGAAATGTAGTTTTTCAATTACAAAAATGTCAAGTTGTAAAGCACCGCTCATTGGCGTCCGGCTGTCGAGTTTAGTGAATCTGGTCACCATCAACGAAAGTGATGACGGAACCGTTCTCATTAGTATGATCGCTATCGGCAGCTTCCACAGGTTAGAAACCGCTGACAAATGGATCGTTAACTCCGCCTTCCTCCCGTACGCTTGATCAACTTATTGACAGCTTATTGATGCCATGTGCGGATGTGTAAAAAAGTCACATCCCACGATTAAAAATTTCGAGAGGTTTTCCTCGGCATTCACGAGCTCTGACAAAGGCAGCCTGGAAATACCGGACACTCGCTGTTCCTCGACCCACACGGCGTGCCCAACTGAAAGGTGAAATGGCCTGATTGATTTGGAGGATTTATTTCCGCTGACATTTCCTATTTTCGGGAATTTATCGCCGAATCCCGTTTAGAAGAGTGCGGCTTCGGTGAGGACAATTAAGTGACCGAATGAAGGTGAAGCACAATCCAAAGTCCATTGTTGTCCACAAACTCAAAGGCTTTGGCTACAACATCTCCTGGGATAACTAAAAACGTTCCAATATTATCGATATTTAAAAATATCGATAATTTAGTTCAATAACCGGTTATTTGCTTAAATATTATCCTGATATCGGTATTGTTGCGAGATTACACTTGCACCAGTCTCCTGGGCAACCATGGGGGATAAGGGTCACTCTCAAACATCAAATAGGGATGTATCGAATTGGCTTGAACCTTCCTGCTTGCTTGAGACAACATGTTGAGTTCCCAGAACCAGGGAAGACTCAAGAAGGTTCTCAGCCAAGGGAGCGAGCATAAAAGGGACGGAGGAAAGCCAAGGGAGGGAGCATAAAAGGGACCAAGGAACGCCGCATAGTTCAGTCATGAAATAAGGATATTCCTCCTCCTTATTCCATGGTTCAGTTCAGTTTGGAGTCCAAATATAGATGCTTAGCTGTGCCCAGTTATAAATTAGTGCAACAACCGCATTACAATGGTGTATTGTGCCTTGCGATTGTGTATGTGAATGAGGACAGTGTATTTGAGTGAACAATTGTAATAAATTATTTACTTAGAACATAAATCTTCACTGTATTTTTAACCTGACAATCTGATTCTAATTTTTGATGGAATTCTTCAAGCTGGATGGGTCTTTGAAAAATTGTCACCAGTGTTCATTCATTCATTCAGCAAGGCTGCAATGACCTCAACATGGTGTGGATGTCTTCATATATATCCCCATTGATTTTGCTGTACGTAGTTCACTTGTATGGACCGACATTTTGTGAATTATCTCTAATGACGTCGACGTTTTTGTGTTCACAGAAAAGACGTGAGGCTCCCTGTCCAACTGCAGAGAGCCATGGCTGCAGAAGCAGAAGCCGCCAGAGAGGCTAGAGCCAAGGTGAGTGTTTTTCAAACAGCCGATGCCTAAAAATATGTCATTTTCGTTCCTATGGATTATTCCTTGAATAATCGACCTGTGCTTCCATGCTCAAGCAGGGAGTTGAACAATTTTCTCTGGACCTTTCATGATGTCTATAACAAAACGCTGCAAATTATTTCAGAAGGGTGGTTATTCCTCAGACCAGGAACATGAGGAAAATAAGAAAACAGAGGATGTAGGGTGTCCGAGACTCATTCCAAACATGGGGGAATATGGGGAAAACAGTGGGTGTGACGAGTCCCTGACCCATCCCAATCAATTTGGCGTCCAACATTTAGTGAAAAATGATATCCCACACGCCTAGGTACCTACTAGAAATCTCAAAAACTCATTTTAAATGGGTAGAAAAAAAAACCGTTTTGACCCATAACCTCTCTTGGAAGGCGCCAACCATTCCAAGACCCTTCTTATTGGATTCAGCATCCACAATTTAGTGTAAAATTATACCCCACACCGCAAAAATATCAAAATACACACTTCAACTTCCTCACTATTGGTCCAATTGGAAGAGGTTTTGGGTCAAAATGGGTATCTATTTCAAATTGGGTTTTCAAGAATTTGGATACCTAGGCGTGTGGGGTATCATTTTCCACTAAATTTTGGATCCTGAATCGATTGAAATGGGTCTGGGACCCGCTACACCCACTGCTTTCCCCATATTCCCCCTGTTCGATTTTTTTTACGATTTAGGCGTGTGGGGTATCATTTTCCACTAATTTTCGGACGCCGAATCAATTTGAAAGTGTCCGAGACACTCCACACTCACTGTTTTCCCGCATTCCTCCATAGTTTCTCTCTTCACAAAACTAAGGAACTCCCGATTCTATTGGAAAGTATCTCTTTCCAGAGCGACATTGAACACATCTTGTCTCAGCTCAGGTTCTCATTCGGGAGTTTCTCCCGCGGGTGCATTTGATGTTATCACAGCTAATGGATTCCATTTCGAAATCCAATCAATTCCAAGCTGATGAGGTTGAGACAACGTAGTAATTCCCTTCGAGGGAACGGGAAGCCACTGAACAGGCTGATAGATGGTAAATGGGATTGAATAAACTACCAACTCAACAGGTGCCCGTGCTAGACTCAGCTTTCCTGGCTTTCCTATCGTTTTGTTGAAGGGGTAATCCTCTTCAAGTTGTGAAAGCTGGAAATTAAAATGCAAAACAGTCAACACTGCCTCAAAAAAAGCAAACATTCTACTTTGGTTTGTGAAAAATGACGTATTCTATGCCTGTAACCGAAGGAACAGTTGGGATACTGGGAGCAATATTCAAACACAGTTGAGAAGTGGTCAGACATTGGAGAATTTGATGCCCGTTGAGGGTACATTTAGTTGGAAGCTTTTTATCCGCAAACATACGAAACCACTAGAAGCACGGAATTGAGTCAGACTTACCACTATCAAAAACACTGCTAATTCTTTCACACGGGTTGGTTATTCCTCGGACCAGGTGTATGGAGACTCATTTCTTCAACATGGGGAAATGGGGGAAACAGTGGGTGTAGTGGGTCCTGGACCCATTCCAATCGATTCAGCGTCCTAAATTTAGTGGAAAATGATACCCCACACGCCTAAATACCAGAAATATCAAAAACACGTTCGAAACGAGTAGATAGGCACCCATTTTGACCCATAACCTCATCCGGAGGACGTCAATCCTTCCGGGACCCATTTCATGGATTTCAACGTCCAAAATTTAGTAAAAAATTATACTCCTAGCGCCTAGAACAGTTGGTCTATCTCCAATAGAGATTCATTTCATTCACCATACCTAGGAATCATCTCAGGGCTAATAAATCTGTCGTGAGATCATTTTACCGAAGACTTACGTATATTGCTCTACTCATTTGCAGCCCTAACTCCCCTAACGGAGGCAAATTAAGGGTAGAAGTGTGGTTTTTCGATATTTTCGGTAACATAGAGGGTGGCGTGATGTTTAACGCGGCATTTCAAATGCTAAATTGATTCAGAGGATGGTATGTGAGCATCAAAATGTTTATTTTGAAAAATGGATTTTAGACATTTTTTCGCGGTCTAAGCGTGTGGGGTATCATTTTCGACTAAAATTTGGACGCTGAATCCAATGAGATGGGTTCCAGAACGATTGGCGCCCACCGGAAGAGGTTAGGATTCAAAATGGGCACCTATCCACCTATTTCAAAAGTGGGTTTTCGATATTTCTGGTACCTAAGCGTTTATGGTATCATTTTCCACTTAATTTTGGATGCTGATTTGATTGAAACGACTCTCCATGCTCCTGGTCAAAGAACCAAGAATTACCAACCCCTGTGAACAAATTTGCTACGTTTTTTTCCATTTCCCATAATAATGTGCTCAACCCCAAACGAGATCCACCTAAGATAATAAAACATTTTGGAATTATTTCCAGAGTGATATAAAATGTGGTGCAGAAGTAGTGCTAATTTGACTCGTCATGTCTTTTTGGTTATTTTCTGACCCTAAAAGTTTCTCCTTTCAATCATTTACCTTTGATTTTCTCGGAAACTTTGGAAAAAAGGCTTGAAACTCAGTTTGAAAGTTCACGTTGTGGTTAATCAGCTCAATTCATTTTCTTCTGGGGTGAGACAGTTCATTGATTTGATCTCAAGCGTAATTAGTTAGGTATTAGGGAGAACTAACTCAATTTAATTACGAGTTCACAGGTCGATTAGAGTTACATTGGTTAATAGAGGCATTGAGGCTTGGTAATGACTTTGAATTCCGACGTGAACAAAATGTTGGGTGTAACCAGATATGTCAGAAAAGGCTCAGGACATTCTCGTTTTGGGTACAAGTTCATTTCCACAATGTGAAAGCTCCGTATGAATAGTGTGCATGATAAATGTTCGAATAAATCAACATTCTTGCTATTCCAAATGACGAATATTGTCTGAATTTGAAAGAATCCTACGATCCCTGCGGCTACACCCTTATTTCCCATGTATTCCAATTTGTAATTTACATTATCAATACCACGCATGGCCATTTTCATTATTCAATTCTCTCACGAGGGCTTATTACGTTGGATTGGTCGTTATTTTCAAATGGAACTAAGTTGAACTGTTGAAAAGAGAACGTAACGATGTGGCCCACGGGGATAATCAATTCCCG
The DNA here is from genome assembly GCA_019603395.1 of Cyrtorhinus lividipennis. Lineage (NCBI taxonomy): Eukaryota > Metazoa > Arthropoda > Insecta > Hemiptera > Miridae > Cyrtorhinus > Cyrtorhinus lividipennis. The sequence goes on along the minus strand of CM034001.1, from coordinate 24,999,902 downwards.
AGCGTCCCATCTCTTGAGAGCAGACAGACGGATCACCTATCCAATTACTCGTAGGTAACTGCTGGAGGGATGTACGGACGTCAGAAATAACTCAGGTCTCTTTTCTGCTCTTGACTATAAATTGACGCGTCAAAAACATCCGCAATTTGGCTCAGATGAGGCTCTAACCACTCCTCAAAGCCGCAAAATGTTCTCGATCTCTCACCCAACGTCATGTATACCTGCTTCAGTTGTTTTCAAAGCTTTGCTCTGCTTGCAGGTTATTGCTGCTGAAGGTGAACAGAAAGCTTCTCGAGCGCTACGCGAAGCGTCTGAAGTCATTGGAGATTCTCCAGCGGCTCTTCAACTCAGATATCTTCAGGTGAGTGATTGTCTAACAGCATGCCGTCTACCCAGTATTTAACACTTTGAACGGATTGTTATTTTGATTCGTGTATGAAGGAACATCTGCCTGTAAGGCATGTACTAAATCAACCCCTGAGCGGAACATATGCGTTTCGGGCAGGTACCCTATGGTTAAGCTCGTTACTCCCTCTTGAAGGAACATCTGCCTGTCTGGCATATACTAAATCAACCCCTGAGAGGAACATATGCGTTTTGGGCAGGTACCCTATGGTTAAGCTACTTACTCTTGAAGGAACACCTGCCTGTCTGGCATGTACTAAATCAACCCCTGAGCAGAACATATGCGTTTTGGGCAGGTACCCTATGGTTAAGCTACTTACTCTTGAAGGAACACCTGCCTGTCTGGCATGTACTAAATCAACCCCTGAGCAGAACATATGCGTTTTGGGCAGGTACCCTTGGGTTAAGCTACATACTCTTGAAGGAACACCTGCCTGTCTGGCATGTACTAAATCAACCCCTGAGCAGAACATATGCGTTTTGGGCAGGTACCCTATGGTTAAGCTACTTACTCTTGAAGGAACATCTGCCTGTCTGGCATGTACTAAATCAACCCCTGAGCAGAACATATGCGTTTTGGGCAGGTACCCTTTGCTTAAGCTACTTACTCTTGAAGGAACATCTGCCTGTCTGGCATGTACTAAATCAACCCCTGAGCAGGACATATGCGTTTTGGGCAGGTACCCTATGGTTAAGCTACATACTCTTGAAGGAACATCTGCCTGTCTGGCATGTACTAAATCAACCCCTGAGCAGAACATATGCGTTTTGGGCAGGTACCCTATGGTTAAGCTACCTACTCTTGAATGAACATCTGCCTGTTTGGCATATACTAAATCAACCCCTGAGCAGGACATATGCGTTTTGGGCAGGTACCCTATAGTTAAGCTACCTACTCTTGAAGAAACATCTGATTGTCTGGCAAATACTAAATCAACCCCTGAGCGGAACATATGCGTTTTGGGCAGGTACCCTATGGTTAAGCTACCTACTCTTGAAGGAACATCTGCCTGTCTGGCATGTACTAAATCAACCCCTGAGCAGGACATATGCGTTTTGGGCAGGTACCTTACGGTTAAGCAATGTACTCATGAAGGAACATCTGCCTGTCTGGCATGTACTAAATCAACCCCTGAGCGGAACATATGCGTTTTGGGCAGGTACCCTATGGTTAAGCTACATACTCTTGAAGGAACATCTGCCTGTCTGGCATGTATTAAATCAACCCCTGAGCGGAACATATGCGTTTCGGGCAGGTAGCCTATGGTTAAGCTACATACTCTTGAAGGAACACCTGTCCGTAAGGCATGTACTAAGTAACCCCTGAGCAGAACATATATGCGTTTTGGGCAGGTACCCTATGCTTGAGTAGCTATGTACTCTTGAAGGAACATCTGCCATTTTGCCAGAATTTCTGGAATATAGATTTCTGAGCTCTAAATTATCTCCAGCAAACTACGAGTTCTCGGTTATTCAACAGTATCATCAATCATTATTTATGTGTAGGTCCCGCAAGTTGGATTATCAAATGCTGCGCACTTCCCATTGGTTCTGTTCTTCTCATAAGGGCAAAATGGCACTGTTTCCTTTTCTCCAGTCGGTCAGATCTCTCTTTACCCTTGCAATGGATTCTCCCTCGATTCCTGCAACTTCCCTGATGATTTTCTTCTGCGTGGGAGGGAGGGTGGGAATCTGCAGCCTCATTTGAGTGTGCTTGTTGGCCAAACTCTTGGCCAGAGATGTTTCACGAATTCAAATCATGATTTTTTCTCTGTGTCCGGATCCAACTGATGGAGACAGTAGGCGTTTGATGAGCAAGCTGTCGTTTTATTATAAAATATAGCAAGATTCTGTGGACCTCCATCCAGTCGTCGTCTGATGAAGAGTACTCATCTGTAGAAATTATGAGATCGTCCTCATCAGGAATATAGGAGTCCTCTATGTCAACTGCCGTAAAGTCAACCCTTAAGGGCCTTTTTTTTCGATTTCTCTGGAAAACGATTAATTTTCTTGACCATTTCCTATTGGGAGGAACAGAAAAAAAAGTATCATGACTTCTTCGAATCCGTTACGAACCCACTTAGCAGAACATTTGCGTTTTAGGCAGGAAAATATTACCTACTCATGCAGGAACCCATGCCTTTTCAACATCAAACTCCCCTTGAGGAGAATATATGCTAAAAAAGCAAGTAATATGAACACCACTCAGGGGAACCTAAGCCTAACAGGCAGGAAATCTACATGCACACAGAGGAACATATGCCAAAAAGCAGGGTAACCTCCAGGAAGAGAGTACCAACTTCGAAAGTGTGGCCATGATCTCATAGGAGACAACACCACTACCAGGGCCAAAAGGCCATGGCCATGGCTGGTGCCTAGTGTCAAATATGTGAAACAAACATGCCTAATAAGCATATGTTCCGTCCGAAGTGTTAGTTAGATTAATTACACAGGGGTAGACTGCAGTGTCCACCCCCCCGCATCTAGGCCTAGTGGCCCATTGTGCTAGCCCATGGTTGGTCACAAAGCAAGCCAGACTACAAAGACAAACACGCATGTTGTGATATGCCCCCCGACAACCACTTTGGATCCTTACTGCCAGTACTAAATTGGCCCCACGACATCGAGTAAACGCCGGGGGTGCTGGATTTGAACCAGCAGCCTCGAAACTTTGACCACAGAAGTCTCGAGCCCTTAGAGACTGACGCCTTAACGACCTCGGGCCTTAACGACCTGGGCCAACTCGGCCCCCGAAGTGTTAAAAATGAATGATGAATTTGGGAGAAACGAGTCGTCTTGTTTTGGGAGACTGTGCGATGCCAATTCCTGCATAAACCTGCATGATGCGTTCCCTAGACTCCCTAAATGACAGAACTTCTTAGAAAACCCCTAAAATCAACTTCGTTCGTACCCTCCACTCTTTCTTAATTGGCTTCAGCCCTCATTGCAGTACCATAGCAGGAATTTACAGCAGCAATAACTATTCCCATGAAATGAGGAGGCCTTAGTCTTATAAAAAAGTAAATGTTTGGCCACAATTTCGACTCTTGTTTTTCTTTTTTTCCAGACCCTCAACACAATATCAGCTGAGAAAAATTCAACGATTGTTTTCCCTCTACCTATCGACATGCTCACGTATTTCGTCAGAGCCAAGGAAGCGGCGACGAACTCCTAAGTACGCTTCTGCTTTTGAGATTCTGGGCATTTTTTCCGTAATATTGGCTCCTTACTCTCTCCGAAAAAGGGTAGAGTGGGAAGACGCGTCAGCTCAGATGGAATTGATAAGGAACATTTCACAAAAAGAAGTGAATCTTGCTTCAAGGAATCAGCTTTTTCTAGAAGGTCCTTTACATTGAGGCAAACACAATCTTAACTTTATCAACAACCAATTTATTGGTTTTAATTGAGGGCCAGTTTTCTGAACAGCGGTTATTAGGGCAATGAGCAACCACAGAATCAATATGGGGTGATATAGATCTTTACAAAGAGCCCGAACACAACTGTCATAATATCATCTCAACTGGCCAAATTGTTGGTCCACCCCCCAAAACTCGCTTTTTTGAGGATTCAATTATTGGAATCAATATTCACGTGACATTGATTTACAGTGATTTAGAAATCTACAGTAGAAAATATCAATTTACTTATCTTTGGGGTTAATCTTGCATACTGGAACCTTGTTTTTCTTGTTACGTTGATAACACTGTCATGGAGGCTGTGGACGTGACGTCAGAGAGAGGCCTGTTATCAGTCAGCTGACATTGGGTTGAACTCCCATGTTCTCTCTCATGAGTGCCAAGAGCTCAGCATCAGTAAAAATTTGTTTTTTGTCTATTGTAAAGCAACTGTGAGCCCCAGGCTTACTGGTTGGCGGCAAGGCTGGTGCCAATGACCAAGATGGCCATCTATGAGTCCAGAGGAAAGGATTTTCCAGCCTCCAAAGGGCTAGAAGAGAGGGAGACATCACAAGGGGACTCTTATCAATCAACTGATGCTAGGTTGAACTCTGTTCTCCCTACTTACCAGGGGCCAGGCACTCTCATCTGTAGAGCATTGAAGAAAACCACTCAAGCAATTGTGCAGTTACTACTGTGAGGTTCCATGCATATGCAACTCCATCTTGGAGGGTGTTGCTGATGTTGGTGTTGCAGTTCTGTTGAAATGCGGGTTTTACTTACCAACCTTAGATCATTGTTACAGAATTTCTCATTCTGAAGCCCTGAAGTCCCTGGGGTCAATAGTGAAGAATTGCTCTGTATTGAATTCAAAATGGACGCATTTGCGCGCATGTAAAACAAAGCGTGGATGGAGATGGTTTATCCAGAAGACCCCAAGACGACAAATTCATTTGTTCAGCCCATTTATAATCGCTGAACGGCGGGTGGTTGCTACCTGCTGATGACCGGTGTTCTAGAAGCTCATGCCGCAACCGCTGTTCTAGAAGCTCATGCCGCAACCGCTGTTCTAAAAGCTCATGCCGCGACCGCTGTTCTAGAAGCTCATACCGCAACCGCTGTTCTAGAAGCTCATGCCGCAACCACTGTTCTAGAAGCTCATACCGCAACCGCTGTTCTAGAAGCTCATGCCGCAACCGCTGTTCTAGAAGCTCATGCCGCAACCGCTGTTCTAGAAGCTCATGCCGTACCGCTGTTCTAGAAGCTCATGCCGCAACCGCTGTTCTAGAAGCTCATGCCGCAACCGCTGTTCTAGAAGCTCATGCCGCAACCGCTGTTCTAGAAGCTCATGCCGCCACCGCTGTTCTAGAAGCTCATGCCGCCACCGCTGTTCTAGAAGCTCATGCCGCAACCGCTGTTCTAAAAGCTCATGCAGCAACCGCTGTTCTAGAAGCTCATGCCGCCACCGCTGTTCTAGAAGCTCATGCCGTACCGCTGTTCTAGAAGCTCATGCAGCAACCGCTGTTCTAGAAGCTCATGCCGCCTCCGCTGTTCTAGAAGCTCATGCCGCAACCGCTGTTCTAGAAGCTCATGCAGCAGCCGCTGTTCTAGAAGCTCATGCAGCAACCGCTGTTCTAGAAGCTCATGCCGCCTCCGCTGTTCTAGAAGCTCATGCCGCAACCGCTGTTCTAGAAGCTCTAGAACCGCTGTTCCAATTGAAAACGAATCATAAATCTAAAATATTCAAGTTTCACCTATAATTTCAGCAGAAGACTTTTCTTCTTTCTACCATTATCTGAGCTCACTCGTGTACTTCTCTACTCTTCTAGTCCGAATTAATGTTAACCACTGTGAGCGGGTCAACAACAAACTCATAAATTATTTTACGTATTCGAACGAGGTCTCTTAATTGAACTGCGAAATTTTACGCTAACGAAAATCCAAATCTAATTATTAATATTAATCTGGAGGAATTCAATTCTCAATTATCTTCTACTACAAAATTTTTTTCCTGAGAGTAATTTTTCTAAAACCCCCCCAAATACTCAACATAGATTATCATCATAATTATTATCAAGAAAATTATCATGCTATGAATGAAACAAACAATTATCATCGAACTTTATCAGTGTCTATATAATGAAAGTTACTATACTCGTACAATGGACAGAACTCATTTTCTTGAAATATAAAATATTTTGCTTTTGATCGGAAAATTCATTTTGTAAAAGTTGTTGTATTTTCGAATTCTATTCTCACTTTCTGAAAAAAATGCTCAATGTACCTCCAGTTTGCATCGATTGAATTTATTGCAGTTGGAAGTTTTTACAAAAAAAAAATTAAATTATAATCGTATTCGGATAGTTTTTTTTTTAACTTTTGCATTTTTGCAATCACCTGGCATGTAAAATAGAGTACACTCTGTTCTTTGGTGGATTTGAGCAGTTCTACAAGTCGGATACAAGTAAAACCACATACGTTTGCCGTAGGTAACTGATTGGTGTACTTTATGAGAAAGGATCCATTTTTGATACACGGTTTGTTGTTTTATTACGGTATTTTAATACAATTCATAAGATGGAGTTTTCCCTCACTTGAAAGCACTAATAGGCTAATTATTGTCATTTAAGGTACGAAATGTTTTTACTAGGCAATTTTTACACATTTTTTGGGTCCACATATTCGAGAAGATGGAATATTTTTCAATTTTGAATTATTATGCTACACCTGTATAATTAGGGTACGTACAAATTGAGTCTTTATCGTTGGGCCCTTGGTAAGTATATGTGAATGATTGTATATGATTTGTTCAGTGATTTCCACAGACCTCATTAATGCTGGATTATTCAAGTCAACAATTTGTTCAGCAAATTACCATCTGCTAGCAGTTAGAAGTCATTGATATAGCCCAATCAACATGTACAGGGTGTGTCCTGATAGTAGTAGGACTGAGTCTAGAACAAAACATTCATTTCTCATACTGCAAAGTAGCCCATTTGGGCATTGACACATGCTGCCAGAATGTTTCCCATGCAGCATACGTTTCCTGGAAGTCTGACTCTAGGATGTCCTGCAGAACATCTGTCAGGCCTTTTGGAGAGCTTCCATCAACCCATGGTGACGCCCTAGAGGGGTCATGAGCGTTTGAAAGAGAAAAAAGTCATCTCCAGTAACTACCTAGTCTTCAGCCACAAGGTCAAAATTGTCATGTGCAGGTAGCGCTGCTCCAGTAAACATTCGACAGGCATTGTGACAAGGCATAGGTCTGGAAGGAACACATTGCACACTCCACAAGAGCTCAGAGTCAAAAGCCACGTGCTTGCAGCACCTTGTCACCCCCACCAGCAAGCTGTTGGACTACTTGCACATGCAGAAAACAAATCAGTCCTACTACTTTCAGGACACACCCTGTATAACTCGTGCGTTGAAGACCTAAAGCATATTACACAACAAGAAATGGTCGCTGTAGAGAGTTTTTGCAAGCTAATGGCCAACAACATACAGTACGTTGACCTCACAACCCTCACAGACCCAGCAACTACAAGGGTGACTATAAAACATACTTTTTTTAAATTTATATTAATTTTGAACGAATCTCCTGACTTGGAAACACATTTTTCCCAGCGGATAGCTAGCTTTCCAATTCCTTCCATGTAGAAAGATGCAGGTCTTGTCTGCAGCCATTTGCGCACATGGGCTTCAACCTCACCGTCACTGTCGAATCTTTGGCCTCCTAAAGCTCCCTTGAGAGGGACACATGAAAGTCACAGTGTGATAGGTCTGGACTGTAAGGAGGGTGTGCCAGTGTCTCCCACTTCAGTTGCTCCAATTTTTCTCGGGGGCGAGCATTGTCATGAAGAAGGACCACGTCTTTTGCTGCGATATGCAAGTCAGACGTCACTCAAAATGTCACAGTAGTAGGATGCATTAATTGTCCTGCAAACCACGCTGGTCAAAAAACGGTATCCAAAACCTTGCCTGCTGACAATTCTGACTTGGCTTTCACTGGATAAGTTTCTCCTTGTTTTCTCCACACCATACTTGCTTGTTTACACTCTGGAGTGTAGTAGTGCACCCATGTTTCATCACAGGTGATAATGTGAGTGAGAAATGGATCTCCTTGTTCCCAAAATCGTGCAAGAAGATGCTCACACTCCTGAAAAGGATACAATTTCTGGTCAGCAAGGCGAGGAACCCTCCTGGCTCACATCTTAGGCCCGTTTCACACGGGGATTATGGTACCCTAGCTCCTCTGTGGTTATGGAGTAAGTGCTCCCATAACTTTTCCCGACGTCATTTGCAATCACAGCTGTGGTAAGACGCCAGTCACCTTCAATAAGCAGTCAAACACTGAAAAATTTATGTTGTTTGCAGTAATGCTGGTGCAGGGTCTCCAATCTTGGCTCTCATTTTCAACATGATAACTTTCCCAGAACTGTGCAGTCAATCTTCTCAAGATTTTGGCCGGTTTTACGCCTTCCGGGTACTCTTGCTCCAACATCCTCATGGTGGACTCTGAGACGGTCGAGGTGGCAAGATCCCATGCTTCCCCTACTCCTGACTAACCTACCCAACAACAAAATGCAGAGAACATTCTCCCACTGTGCCCAAAAGGCAAAAAGTCTCGTTTATATTTGGTTCACCCTCGTACATAAAAGAGCGAGGGCAGGAAAAGCCAATTAAAGATGAGAAAGCTGAACCTGATTCTCCTTGAACATGACTGACTGGCACCAATTGAAGTTTCTAAAATCAAATCCACTTTTGGTCCTCTAAAAATGATAGATGATCTGAAAAATAAGGTTCATGAACTAATGTTTGAAATAAGAAATATGAAATTTTCCAAGCCGGTTACCAAAAAGGACGAAAAACGCGAATCATCCAAGCAAAAGTGACTTGACGCTAAATGGAGGAAACAACCCCATTAATGGACAGTGCCTCCTCTTCCCCTCCCCTCCTCTCTTCGTTCATGTATTAACTATGCACCTCAGTAAAAAAAATTATCATTCAGTTCTTTCAAATCGCTTGAATCTGCCATAATGCGTACCAGCAAATGATCTTTTTTCAAATAGCATTAGGAAGCTCTCGCTATGAACAAATTTTTTCATTTTTCCAACCTAGAAAGCTCACAAGTGTACCACGTTTCATTTTCTCAACTAAATTTTCTACACAAGTGTACACTTAAGGTATTTTTCTTTGCTTTATCACCCCTACTACAGGGGTCTTTTGGAGAAAATGCGTATTGGTGGTATGAGCTTTATAAACCAAACGGGTTAAGTAGCGTAAGTTGAAGTTAAGGTTAGTATTTTAGGTTAAGTTTAGAATCGATTATAACCTTAGATGTATCTACGGAATTATAACAATAATGGTTTGTTTTATTTAACCAGTTGAGTGTCACGGCTGTAGACACTGAGTCAATAAACCTCCCTCCTATGACTGTTTCTTGTTTTCCTCATCTTTAGGAAACTTTCCTTTAGAGGCTAAATGCATTGCTTTTCACATTTTTACTTCTCTCTGTGGATAACACCCCATGAAGATGCAGTCTTAATTTATTAGAAAATTTATTAGTGTCAGGTTAGTGTAGACACCTGCTTTTATATCAACAAGACGGGGTAAATAGTTCCTAGTGTTTTGCAATATCATTTCCTTATAGTGCTGTATATCTCTCTAATTGATAAGTTTTTAGTGGCAGTTTGATAAGCAGGGGTATGGTCGTCAATTGAATACCAATTAGACTATCTAAATTTCTTTATCGATATAGATTTTTAGCTTCAATACAGAGTATGGATTACTTATTGAAAATAAAGCAGCAGCAGCTCCTGGGCAAAATGTTCAAGTTTACAGACATTTAGATATTTAGAAATGAAAATTGTAGAAGTTTAGGGTTAAAAAAATCTATTTTATACTTAGAATAAGAAGGTCATTCGTACACCCCAATAGTGTCAAATGAATTGAACAAACGAAGCAAACATTTTTGCAATTTAATAAGCCAGACTGTTTCTAGCAACAAAAGTTCATCACGTTTTTCTTCTTGCTGGAAAAGAATCGTAAAAAGAATGAATCAAAAAAGCGCAGGATAACAAGCTACAAACGTGCACACCAAAAAGCGCTTAGTTGACGGCGCTACAGGATGCTACCAACAATTTCCAATGTGGGACAGTGGTTGGACAATGTTGATGGCTGGCAGCATCGTGTAGCCGACCAGCGTCCAACGGCCAGCGTCCCATGTTGGAGTTGGAGGGCGATCTTTGCACAAAATTCAAAGGAAAGAAGGGTCCAAAAAGGGTCTCCTTCCAAGAGAAAGGGTCCAACGTTGGAGGTTCGTTTCTTCAAACATGGAGGCTTCGTCACCCTTCACACTTTCAAACGGCTCGACCTGGATCGCACTGCACATTTGACAACACCGTGTAGCTGGGGTTTTGCTCAAGTTACTCGTCGTGGGGTCTAGTGCGGTTTGGCCCAACGAAAGGCCTCGCCTAAAGTGTCAGCAAACTGCAAGTTGAATGAACAAAGGCCTACATCACCCCCATGGGTGAAGCCATGGTTGCCCAGGTGGATTTGGCAGAGCTAAGTGTACCAGTGGCACATTGTCACAAGTTGTTCAAGTCCAGCTTGATGGTACCCAAAAGGAAGGAGGGAGGCCCTGCAGGCAAGAAGGTTCAATGTCTGTGAGACATCAAAACCAGCTGGTGCGCTGCATCCTCTGGCAGAACCCGGCATTGTTGCACGACCATGACTGAGGAGCAGTGGAAGACTGGTCTGATGCCCCAGTTCCAGGAGGGATTGCGATCACAGCATCTGAGCGTGCTCTGCATCTGTGCTAGTTAGAGCTGCTTCTCCTGAAGTCTGGGGCGTTGAACTTCCACTTTGACAGGTGCCGAAAGGAGGATTTCATTAGGCCTGTGGGCACACTTGGCGATAGACTCAGGCAGTACAGAGTGCTGATTGAGCAATTCAACCTCACCAGGACCAGCCTCGTTGGTTGACGCTCTGAGTTATAAGATCCCGGTGAGAAGGTTCATGCAGGAAGTGTACTCACCATGACAGGGCTGTTGCTGCAAAATGACAAGCTCATGCAATTGGCGGGACAGTTGAACTGGGACGTACCCGTCATCCAGGAGCACATACAAGGAACGGCAAGCTGCCAGACCTGTGTGCTATTAGTGTTTGCTGTCTCATCAACCCCACGGCTTGCAGGAAGGAATTAGCACAGCCCTTGGGGCGAGCCCTCCTTCAATTGTGGCTCATTTTCCTTGCGCTGGGGTGATGAACACATGGGACATTGCTTGAAGCTCATCTCGGCCGGTTAAACACGAAATTAATTTAAAGACCTTCTTTGAATCTGCTTTCCCTACAGACAAGCCGCTCTTCGGCCCAAATATTCGTTTTAACATTAGTTCGTTTTCCTTTTCGCTTGCTTCTTCATTATTAAAAGTACCTCGCATAAAATGCATAAGTTGTGGTGCACATGTTTGTTACATTTTAATGGGTTTGAAATCATTCCCACTTAAAAAGTAAAACCAACTCTTCATAAATAAACATCTCGTGTGCCTGCATAACATAGAATAAAAGAGAAAAAGCGGGTTTAGAAGTGAAGGTTCATGTTTATAAATTTATCTAGATATTATTCACACATCAGAAATGAATAACGACTCGTTTCTCTTCCACCAACATTCTTAATATTGCGGATACAACGAATATTCAGATATTTACTACTCACAAAATATTCTCATAAATTGCCAACAACAAAATCGACCATCCAAACCTTACTACTTTATAACCTGGCAGTATCAAAATCGTACAAAGTACAAGGGCCTTGATTTTAACTGAGGCCAGAAAGTAGTTAGAAACGGAAATAATTTACCACGTACTCTACATTTTCCGCAAGCTCGGTGTTATGGAATAAATTAAATATTTACTCGTGAATATCATATTATGTAGTTATAACCTGTTCATTTCTATAGCCCTGCAAATTCATATTAACCAGTTACGGTAGATTTTTCTTTAAATCGTTCATTGTAAGAGGGTGCTCACACAAAGCTTTCGAATATTTGATGCAGTTTGGAACGGTTGGGTGAATTTTATACACCTTGAATAATTTCCATTTTGATTTCAACATATTACATGATTTCGCGGATGAATATTATTTGGCTATAAAGGGAGAATATTTCAAATAAGGAAGATTTTTCGTTTAATTTCGCATCTGTTGGCAGTAAATTTCGATAGAAAGGCTTTTTAAGTAAAGTCTGTGATATATCTATTACGATATTTAACCAAATACGTGTTTGTAGTTTCGTAGCTATCACACAATGATGTTAGGTAATTAGTGAATTTAGTAGGGTGTGGATAAGTTCTCCACGTTGACTATTATCTTCAGTACACTTCAATATAAAGACACAGTCAATAAGTTCTACCTAGTAATTAGATATCTCTTCATGGCTGTTCAAACTGTATTCATATTGAGGCGGGAGCAGGTAAATGGGCCAAAATGGCGTCCAAAACTTTCCACTCATTCCTGTAAAAACCTTTGATTTCCCGCCTTTTCGCTTAAAATTTGTGTCTTAGGTGACTTTTTGGCAAATAGCAATATTTCAGGCGCTAATAATATTCATTGTTTTAATTGAGCCCAACAAAAACTGCTACATGGACATCCAATGTGTGCCCAATGGTGCACCATTGCGAAGACATCACTTGATTTGTGATCAAATTCGCTCTTTTGCCACGCTCCCTATTGCGCTTGCGCGTACTAGAAGGGTGTTTGATGAGCTACAAAGTTCTTGTCAAGATATTTCTCTCGCCAAGGTGAAAGAACAGGTTTGGGATAGTGTCCCACACTAATAAAACCTGTATCGATACCAAAAGTATCGATACCAAGGGAGTATTGAATGAAAAGTATCATACCAATCGGTATCGAATCGTAAAATTCTCGATATGTAGTTCTATTTGACGATTACGACCATCTTACAACTTACGAAAGTATAATATAAACTACTTTTCTAATAAATATGTAATATAGGTACTATTTAAAAGGGAGGCAATGCAAAAGTAGGTATCGAAGGTATACAGAAAAGTGTAAATACAGCATTTTTCATTTACTTAATTAAATCGTCCGGCAAGTCATTTTCAACATCGCTCAGGAATACATTTTTACCCTATTCTTTATTGTCCAATACCAGTATCGATATTGGATGAAAAGTATCGACACCATATCAGTATCGATCAATATCTTTCATCTCTACATGCGCGGACATTCTGCGCAAAATACCTAATTGTTCTGAGCTAACGGAATATAACACTCCGTTTGAATTTTCATTTTATTTTCCAACGCATATTCTCTTCTGAAGAAGTAACATAACATAGAGAGCCTAGAAACATAATATAATCTACCTAGCTGATAAAGTTCCGAAATTAGAATATAGTATTCTTGTACAAACTACTTTAATAGATCACGACGCATCTAAGTATCTTTATATTAGCTTTGATTTAATCCATAATTTATTTTATTTAGTTTTAGAATGTAGAAAAAACGGTAGGTAACTAATTTTTACTCATCCTCGGTAGGTAGGGATGAACGATACTGATCGATATCAAGATGGTATCGATATTTTTCTTTCGATACCAATCATTTTGGTATCGATACTCTGCTTTCAATATTGGTATAGGTAAAAATAATCGGGATCGAACAATAACAGTACCTCAAATTCTTGTTAAAAATTACCAATTTAGAATCAAGAAGGCCCTCTCCTAAAGGTTGCTACACTTGTTTCGGCCAGAACTTTGAGTATATACTTCAGGTGTATACCATAGACTAAGGTATAATATACTCGAAGGGCCAGAAGCTTTGGAGAGAGATCCCACTTCCCTGCTTAGGCTAGGGATCATTATCATATCATATCAGTGATAAGACAGCGTTAAATGTGTTATTTTGTTCTATGGCCACTATGTTTTAAGTTGTGTATGTATCAATAATTTCATCTGATATGTAAATAGTGGTAACTGGGGACAAGCCCCCTGGCGAGCGGAGCGCCAAGTTTTGATTCGATACCAATATTTGTTGGTATCGATACTTGTTCGGTATCAATACCATTTTATATATCGATATTAGTACTCATATCGATCTTCCCCGGTATCGATCATCCCTATCGGTAGGTACTTTTGGTTCTATGTTCTAATAATAAATAAGGATATTTACTTTTTGTCTTCAATTTATGATTCTGGTTCATATAGCACACTAAAATAGCTGTCCTACCTAGTTAACTCTTCAATCTTGTATGTCTTTCATTAAATAACGTAAGGGTGAGAATTACGGGGACCAACTGTTTCGTTGGCGAATCTACTGCAAATTAGTGGAATTGATGTTACTCGCTAGACTTTTTCAGGGAAATTTATAAAAAAAATCAACGTATTTTTATCGTTAGCTGGTTATCATTGTGAATTATTGGTACTTGAGTATTAAACGGAGGCCACCTAACCTACAGAAATATTTCGTACGGGATACCATAAATAACTACATAATTGGAAAGAACACACTTTAATAGATTAACAGGTGAAGTTTAGTTTTATTTACATATTGCGTACTAGCCCCAGTGTCAGGGTCCACGAAGTTGTATTTGTGGTTTACCGTGAAATGTGTGAAGCCGGCGTTTTCTAGTTCCTCAGACTTGTAACCTTTCCAACAGTCTGAAATTATCGTACTTCCCGGTTCAATATGGTTCAATATTTCAGTAAGCAATGTATCTGCCCCACGGTTCGGCACTTTTACTAAAAACCTCTGTCCTGTTTCGCGGCACAGACCTCCGAACACCCACTGCTGTGGTAGCACTCTCCCGGCGTTATTTTTACGCTTGGTAAACAAACTCTCGTCAATTTCGACAATTTTACCTTCGCCACCAATTTTTCCACTATTCTTGTTTTCAACACTGAATACACAAACCTCCCTCATATAATGGTATCCCGTACGAAATATTTCTGTAGGTTAGGTGGCCTCTGTTTAATACTCAAGTACCGAATTATTTCAATCAATAGCCCGGCTCGGGGGTTTCAGTACGTAGAGCGTTGCATTATAAATGATTCGGGTGCATAATCAATACCTGGGCTTATATTGTGGGGAGCAATTGAACGGAGGGGAAGGGGTGTTATTAATTTGGACAATCTAGTTATAGGGGTAATTCAATGTCATTCTTCAATCTAATTTTTCAATTTGAATGCGTGATTTCAATTGAAGTCGTTGCCACCTCCAATTTATAACCTACGTATTCAAACAAGCAAATTGAATAGCTTTGAACCACTATGTCTTAACATGGGGGAAAAATGAAGAAAAATCTCATACTTAGAACTATTTCTAAAGATCTTCTATCTACACATATTTTTATCCTCCATCCATCCCAAGTTTCACCAAACTGCAAGTAGCAGTGAAAATTCAAACGCAATTTTTGAACAAACCCGCCAATATTCTGCTCTAGGACCCGCCTTTGATAAGACGTGACGTCACAGTACCGTCTTCGCACACCCTTTTATTAGTTTGTAAACTGATTTGATGGGCGCCAAATTATCAGTGTTTCTTCACTGAATTTCATACACATGAAACGAACCACTTCTTATTTACCTATAATACTGGATTTGATAATTGAACAACACTATCACTTGAATGCATTATAATCTTGGTTCTCAACAAGCTCACAACCACAGCCGGAAAGACGCCAAGCATTAGAAGAGAGAAAACAAAATGGCCTCGCAGTGTTGACAACTGCAAGGTGAACTTCATTATTTTTATATGACATTATAAATTAGTTCTGCTTGTTGTTCATGTGAGAGTAATACCTATTTCTTCTATATTTTCTTGGGGTTTATCTTCTATCAAGACAGATAGATCATATCTCAATGAAGTAAGGATTTGACTGGTTCAGTAGTTGATCCTCCTCCCACTAGGGGTAGTTGGTGCAGGGAGCAATTGAGTTGACCCGAGTGGTCAAATATTTAACGATGGGTTACACTAACCAAAACCACATTCAATTACAATAATACTGATGACTTGAAGGTTGGTAGACGTACTGTATGTAGGCATTCAAAAATACCAGTATGCAGTAAAGTATACAAACGCTGATGAGTATTATGTGGTGTCTTCTTCGCACGCTACAAGCTGTGGCTTTTCCCACCAATTGCTGTATTAACTGCCTACAAATAATGATTTCAAATAACTAAGCCCATATTCGGTATCACTTGAACCTGGGACTTATTGACTATAAACTAACTCTAACCTGTATGATTACCGTGCCCGTTCAATGATACTTGCATTACACTACGTATCGCCTCCTATTCACATATGACGCTATTACCGGTGTTCATAACGTGCATTTGAATACCAGTTTTGTTCACAATTCGCCAATTGAAATTTTGTGCCATTTGTAATTGAAAATTATGACTTATCGGAATAAAACAAAATGAAACAATTATCGTAGTTAAGGCCTATATTTATGACGACAATTCAAATTATTCTCTATTTGACGATCGGATTAATGAATATTGGACGCTATGAACAATTAATGCGTTGAGTTATATCTCTATAAAGAGTCGTGGATTGTTTCTATTAAAAAAAAAAAGAAAAGGGATATGGTGTTCTACGATAGATCATAAAAATACCTACCTAATTTATCGTGTAAATAAAATAGTATTTGAAGTGACGGTGGTGTGTTTATATATCTTGACTCCATTTTTATTTTTTCAGAGTGAATAAGATACGGTTCTTGAGTAAATAAATTATACCCGTGACATAAAATATACAATATAGAGTAATTTCTCGAACCAGGCGCTTGGAGACTCATTTCTTTAGCATGGGGAAAATGGAGGAAACAGTGGGTGTGGTGGATCCCAGACCCATTCCAATCGATTGAGGGCCCAAAATTTAGTGGAAAATGATACCCCACACGCCTAGGTACCAAAAATCTTGAAAACAGAATTCGAAATGGGTAGATAGGAGACCCATTTTGACCCATAACTTCTTCCGGTGGGTGCCACTCGTTCTGGGGTCCGTCTGATTGGTTTTAGCGTCCAAAATTTAGTGGAAAATGATACCCCACATGCCTAGGTACCACAAGTCTCGAGAACATATATGCCATCAATGGACACACATAACCTTCCATAGCGTAGGTCCACATGGAAGCTTTTTATTAGCATTTCCCAATATCAGCAATTTAACATTTCTTCACAAGACTTTTCACTCCATTTCAATTTCAGGAAATCCTTAAAATTTACTCTTAATTTGTCATACTTGATGCATTTTTTATAATAAAAATAAAACGGAGTCCTCTGCCGATATTGGGAAGACGGTGGAGGTCGGAGTAGATAACCGTTATCACTCGTACTGCGTCATTCCTACTCAATGCGTGTACACTCACACTCGTCAGACACTTGACTATCCGCATGTCTTCTCGATGGACCTTTGAAAAAAGATGTCTACTATTTCTAGTCAGTATGTCCTCAAAATTTCGTTTCTCTTTGTGAAGGGCGATAAAGCATTTTTCAAAGAAGAGGAATTACATCTTGAAAAAAAACTAATCTTTGCTCGTTCTGCCTCATTCAATAATTAAAGTCTCCTCTACCCACCTCTGACGTCATAACGAAAATGGTCGAAGGAAATGAAAGTATGAATTGAGACTGAAGAGTGAAATCCCTCAAATTGCCCATTTGCATGTTAATTTATGACTAAACATTAGATTCCAAGTCATCAAAAACTTGTCATTCATTGAGTGCAGCTTAGAGGAAAACTAGATTGCATAAGCGCACAGAAAGTTTCCCGCGCAATTTGACAGCATTTTCAACATGGTTAAGAGATAGGTGTGTTTGTATGTTTTTGGCTCTTTTGTAGAAAATTTATTCTGGGCGTTTCAAGGTGTCTAGATCAAAATGGGCATTATGCCCGTCTGCCGTATGCCGATTTTGGTAGTAGAAAATTTTCTAAAAATCTTAAATTCGGGTCAGGGACCCATTTCTGGTTGTAGTTGGTCCTCGAAACTTTTCACCTGATCGGACCAAATTTGGGGGTTAGGGGTCAAAATGTGTTTTCAAAAAAATGGAATTTCGAGATTTTTGGCGATCAAGGCATGTGGGGTATTAATTTTGACTAAATTTTGGACGCCGAATCCAATGAAATGGGTCCCAGAACGACTGGCGCCCTCTGGACGAGGTTATGGGTCAAAATGGGTGCCTGTTTACACATTTCGAATGTGGTGTCTCGAAATTTCCGGTACCTAGGCATGTGGGGTATCATTTTCCACTAAATTTTGGACGCTGAATCCAATGAAAAGGGTCCCAGAACGACTGGCGCCCACTGGAAGAAGTCATGGGTCAAAGTAGGTATCCCTCTACCTATTTCAAACGTGGGTTTTCGAGATTTCTGGTAGTCGTGTGGGGTATCATTTTCCTATAAATTTTGGACTCTGAATCGATTGGAATGGGTCCGGGATACGCCACACCCACTGTTTTCCCCATTTCCCCCATGTTTGATATTTTCGGTAATTTAGGCGTGCGGGGTATTGTTTTCCACTAGATTTTGGACGCTGAATCGATTGGAATGAGTCTCCATGCTCCTGGTTCGAAGAATAACCAACTCCTATGAATGAATTTGCAGCGTTTTTCAATGCATTCGTGGTGATCATGGTTATCCTACATATTTTTTTGTCCTGTGTTAACAAACTCGTATGGGAAGTAATGGCTTCTGAATCAACGCTCGTCGCTAAAACATAACCTGCAATGGCCGTCCCGCCGAGTGGAAAAGTCGATAAAAATCTACTAGACAGAAAGAAAAGCCTCAGGTTTAATAGGCCGTAACGTAACTCCCTCCGTGAAAAATGCCGTTAACATTTTTAATTAGCGTTTTCATTACCTTCCAGGTTTGAAGCCTCAGGAATGAAACTCGTGTGTACCTTGGCACGAAACCGAAGGCAGTTGAAGTTCCGTGAAAGGCGGAGAGAAATTCATTAAGTTTTTTCAAGAAAGGTCAACTAATTTAAAATAAGTGCAAAAGGGCGGAATGAATGGCTTTGGCTTGGAAGAGGGATTACGCTGACAAAGAAACCCTTGACAGGAACGATTAGGGAGCGGATCAACCCTTTCCATTATGATTCCTCTTGACCGCGGAACCGATACTCTCAACTGTCCTTTAAAATCTTTCGATAAAAGTGTGGTCAAACAGTACTAACTTTTTTTCATTTTGCTCCTTAAAGTGTCCAATATGGTCGTGATTTGTTCCAATTGTTCTCCTCATTCCTAAAATAGAAAAGAAAATGAGATAAGGTGATTTTATTCATTTCTCTTATCAGTTTGCACACTGGTTCTTATGATATCATGGCTTCTGCGACTAATTAATTCATGTAGGTACCAGAAGTATTGATTGGTGAACTTTTTGGAACATCCTTTGTCGAAGTTGGAGAAATGTGGTGGTGATTGATGTTTAGTGGCAAAATATTGTACCGATTTAGGTTCTTTGTAAATAATTTATTACAATTGTTCACTCAAATACACTGTCCTCATTCACACACACAATCACAAGGCACAGTACACAGTTGTAATGCGGTTGTTGCACTAACAGGGCACAGCAAACTGAACTGAACTCTGCTGCGTTCCTTGGTCCCTCTTTATGCTCCCTCCCTTGGCCAAGAACTTTCTCGAGTCTTCCCTGGTTCTGGGAACTAGAACAATTTGATACGATGCACGAATGTTGGAGAGTGACCCTTAGCCCTCCACGTGTCATTGACCTTGTAATGCTGGTCATCCAGGAGACTGGTGCAAGTGTAATTTTGCAACAATATCATGAATTTGCCAAGCTGTGTGTCAGTTTTGTAAATGCATTGGATTTCACTTGGAACAAAATGCTTCTTTCTCAGTTCCACTAGTTTTTCGAGCCTCCAGCAGGTGATACATTGGATTTTGTCCATTTTACTAAAAAAGTATTTCATAGCACAGTATTTCACGGCACCCTCGAATCATTCGACGAAACGATCATCACAAATGGAGGGATGGAAGTGTTGAAATTCAATGAGCTACGACAGAAGCATATATTTAGAAAAACACTCGACTTCAGTCTTCAAATGGCCAAACAGAAGTAGATTGCACACACATACACAGGATACTTTAATAAATGGTACTAAAGTTGTGTAGGTATTTGAAGGAACTTTGCAGATGTCGGCATGAAAAGCGGTTGACTGAATCTCTCGATTTTCGATTAAACGGTCAAACCACTGGCTGGAATAGAACAAACAAATTGTCCATCAGTTTTGGATGATTTACAGTTCATTATAAATGGAGAGTATCTGCTAGAGCCAGTCTGCCACCTACCATCCAGTGTGTTACTGTCATCATGACTTCCTTTAGTTTTCTTTGCCAGAATGACTACAGCTGCATCATCTGCATACCCCACTAGGAAGTTGTTGGCATTGGCAGGCTGAAGATTCAGTTGTACGAAATGTTCCAGAGGGTTGGTCTAAGTATGGATCCCTGTGCAGCACCTGCTGTGACTATACTTTCGCGCTTTCCTGGCATTGTCTCGTATGCTAGTGTCCAGTTTTCCAAGTAGTTTTCCAGCACTGCCAATAAGTATTTTGGGACCCGGAAGGTTGTCTCCAGTGCTTCAACCATATCAATCCATCTGGCTGAGTTAAAAGCGTTTTTTACGTCTAGGGTTGCCAGGAGGCCAACTGGTCTTGTGTGTGGTCTACCATTAGTGCATTTACTACTTCAATGATTGCTCCTGAGTGGAGAATCCCTTCCTAAAGCCGTGCTGCCTAGGCGAGAGGCCCTTCTATTGCTGTAGCAAGTCTGTCCTGTGGTAATTTCTTGTGGCCCTTGCCAACAGTGTCTAACATGCACAAGGGTTTCCACGATGAGGGGGAATTGGGATCTCCTTTCCCTTTATCTAGGAGCACCAGCTTTGCCCTCTTGTCCTTAAGGCAGGTGTTATATAGTATTGCGAGATTACACCTGCACCAGTCTCGAGCTAAGGCTTGGTACACACGAACGACAAATGTCGTGTGTCGTGAACGACAGTTTCACGGTCATTGCAGTACACACGTAGGCCGGGAATTTTCCCGTATTCCTAGAAACCGAAGGAGTGGGGTTTTCCCCTCACTCGCTTTTACTTTGATTTAAGTGATGGGAACTTACCGTACGTGTGTACTCTTCCATAAGCAAACATGGACTGCTAGGCCGATGCCGGGAAACGACCGATGCCGGGCTAGCGGGTAGCCCTCGTCCCGGCACCCGTTAAACCCCCGGACTGTCGGGAGCCGTCGTTCGTGTGAACTGCTCCATACACTTTAACGTAAGGCTTCCCCGGTGACGGGAAACCCCCTCACACGACACACGACATTTGTCGTTCGTGTGTACCTAGCCTAAGGGTCACTCTCAAACATTGAATTGGCTGGAACCTTCCCATTTGCTCGAGACAACACGTCAAGTTCCCAGAACCAGGGAAGACTCAAGAAGGTTCTTGGCCTAGGGAGCAAGCATGAGAAGGGACCGAGGAACGCTGCAAAGTTGAGTTCAGTTTGGAGTCCGAATATAGAAAAAAAAACCTCGAGATATTTTTTTTTTTATGCAAAAGAGTAGTAGAATTGACGTCTGAAGGCTGCTAACCTCATTGGCTAACACCCTGTATACGCGAAATTTGTTTGTACTAGAGTAAAAAATGCATACACATTGCTTTGGTGCTGAACTATAGTTTGGCACGTTGTGTATTATTTACGCACATTCGCAGTTAGTTCGCAGTTAAGTAGGTGACGAAACATCTTAATGGTGTTTCCCCTTTCTTTGAAGCCAACCTAGGTGACAAGACCCACGGAACTTGGGCCACAAGGATACACACAACTCGTCGAGCATCATCTGAAGTGTGTGTCAAAGATATACACGTGGAAAAACATGAAAGTTTGTCTGTGTATCAAAATGATAACTATGGGCGCTAATTTGATCATGTACGTGGGAAGATATGATTAACAACCATTCCTGTGCTGTATACGGTAATTATTGAGCAGTCCTAGTGGAATCGATGTAACTGTGATTCAATCTTGGCGCTCAACTGATGATTTCCTTACCCCAGGAGATAGTAGTAAGGCCCAGCATTTGTCCATCATTTTGTGAATGGCGCAAGGCTTGGTCGTGAGAATCCCATGATGAATTATTCATTATTTTTGGGATTGATTTATTTTGGTGGGCTGTATTTATAAGTCGGATAATTCCGTCCTTTCAACAGCCTCTTTTTTACGTTCTTGGATGCTAACAGTTCGATGAGAAAAGTACGAGAAAGGAATATCTCTCCACAGAGCAATTCTTCTGTTCGTATTGTTCCACTGGGACAATAATGAAAATCGCGGCCTCGGTGCACTTGAAAAGAACGCCTTCGACTGAATGGGAGTTCTGATGAGGATCTCTAACGACGCCAGTGGGATCATTCACACCTGTAGTTGTTTCGAGAGTGTACATTGTAACTTTCCTTCGCAATCGACACGAAGCGGTGATTGGTTGGTTTCCGAGGGCAAAAAATAATCCTGCGGTATAAGTGCTTTGCGAATCGGAAATGGAAATAAACTGGTGAATTCGCACGTCACATCCTCACACCAGATTAAAAAGTGCCAATCAACTTTTTTTTAACGAGTCCTCGTTTCAGGAATTGGACGTGAGCTTTGGAGGAATAGTAGGTTTCCAAACATATCTCCATCATCCGTACATGTCTTCCATCCATAACTTCTTAGATTCATTTCAACCTACCTCAAAATGTATTGAATCCCAGTGGGTGTGGATGGACCCCGGATCCATTCCAATAGATTCAAGGTTCGAAATTTAGTAGAAAATGATACCCCATACCGGAAATTTCGAGACACCACGTTCGAAATGTGTAAATAGGCCCATTTTGACCCATAACCTTATTTAGAGGGCGCCGATCGTTCCGGGACCCATTTCATTGGATTCAGCGTCCACAATTTAGTGGAAAATAATACCCCATACCCTAAGTCTTGAAATTTTATTTTTCAAACTACACACCTTGACCCCTACCGCGCCCAAATTTGGTCCGATCGGGGAAGGATTTTTTTTTTTTTTTTTTTTTTTTTTCTTTTTTTTTTTTTTTTTTTTTTCTGGGATGTTGGCTCTTCTGGGCTAGTAACACCCTGCAGTACGGGAAACCCTACAAGACGGGAACCAGGAGGGCCACTTTAGGAAGGGTGGGCTCGGCTGGCTGGCGGGGATTTATCCCCCTCCCTACCGGCCAGGTGGTGGGTGTGCTCAGGGTTGGTCTAGACCTAAGCCTTTGGGGAAGGAGGAATAACAAGTACTCTCTTCCCCCCCTAGTCTTTTAAATAAAATGTGATATGCGCCTGTGATAATTTTTCTTTTAGGCTAGGCATAGTTAAATTTAGGTTTTTATCCAGGCAGGGGAGGAATATCCTAGTACTCGCCCTACCTACAGCGTTTTAGCAAAGGACTCCTTCGCAGGACTGTGGAGCACAAAGAAAAGGGTGAAGAATAAACTGGAGTGGAGGACACAGGTGGGGTGTTTTCCTATTTAGGTACCCCTACAAAATGCCTGTACGTTCAGTGAAGCCCAGTAATGTGGCGAGTAAGTGCCGCCACCACCACATTAAGCACTAAGTCCCAACAGCTCTACAGCCACCCCCACCCTAAAGCTCATTACATGCCAATGATGGAAGACCGCAAGCACAAGAAGAGGCGCGTTAGTACGGAGGCCTAGCAGAGCAAAAGATTGAACTAAAAGACTCCTTGGAAAACCCGGCACCTCCACAAGATCCACCCTGGGCTGCCACAGGCAGGCGGACGCCGGAGGAGGGTGGGGTGCCTGATATACGGGGAAGCCATGGAGCCATAAAGCGGGGCTCCCAGATGATCTAGCGCAAAGAAAAGAAAAAGGGAAAACACGACTGGGATAGACTGTAATGGGCCACATGGCCTCAGGAACAGTCTAGCGCAGGTATATCAGGACGGCGGACGGCGTACGGCGGACGGACATTGACCTTTTTTGATCAGGACATCATGAAACGTCCAGAAAAAAATTTTGAGCCGAATCGGAGAGGTTGACCATTATCATGAAAACATAGGTTGATTATTCAAGGAATAACCAACCAAAATCTGTAAAAATGTTACTTCGTGACAGCAGTTTTTGAGTTTCCCAATGCGACAGCACGAACCACCATAAGAAGCATCAAAGCACAAATTGTAGATTTCCGGAATTGTGCAGGTCGACACGAATTGAAGACACAACTTCCTACATGTTGAATACCGTACGAACACAGAGTTTCTTCAAAAAGGCTTCGCTAAAGATCGAGAGCGCCTCCCTTTTTGCCTTTTTTACTAGCAAATAACAAGAAAGAATCGCAAGGATGTGTGCTATCAATTTGGAGAAAAGAGAAGAGAATATAATAAAGTAGGTATCGATGGAAGACGTTTGATGCTAAAAATAAAGTAGTAATGGGGCGTCATCGAATCGCTCTTTTATCAGAAGCAAACCCCGGGTTCTTTTTATCCAATGAATATTCCCACTGAAGGGACTAAGGGTTCAGCTTCTTTCCCCTTTCACAGGAAAAAAAAACTTGGAATTGGATGTTACGACCACAAAAAAAATGTCCTTTTACAGAATAGCGGGTGATGAGGGGGTTCCAAAATAGATTATTTTTTTACTGGGTGCGCAACAATATTGATATCGTTAGCTGGATATGAAGTCAGCTGGATAGTATGCGTGTTTCAAATTCTATTCAAAAATACACCGCATCGATTTGAGTGGTAAAGCGAGTTTGAAATTTTAATGTAATTCTTCAGAATGAATCTTACCTGGATTGCACCCAATTCAGCAAAGATATGAAACGATCATTGTTATATTTTTCTATTAGCTACTGTGTGAAAGACTCGCTTTAACTGTACACCAATACAAGTAGGAGCATCTTTTTTCTATAAATGAAGTTTTGAATTGATAGAAGAGGCTTGAATTGAAAAAAGGTTTGGTCAACAGTTTTACCAGCATCAGTCTTCGCTCTAACTAACCAGAAGGCAGAGAGCAACAATCCAGATTCTCACCTCCGGCCCCTATTACGCCTGAAAACACCAAAGTTATCAAATAAGCAGCAGCATCCCAGCTAATTTCTTTTCAGGATGCTTCTTGAACCGCAAATCGCGCAATCCTGAGGTAGCCAGAGCTCAACAGGGCAGCTTGAGAGATTTCTTCAGTTCACACGTCGTCTATTGGGTCGCATGTAAAGCACCACAGAATACATATATACGTGTTATCCGCAGTGCATTCTGGATCGTTGAATGGGGGGGGGGGGCTACTGCCGCTATCCTACACCAGACCATATTGAGGCTGGCTGGAGTAACATCAACATCCCCAGAAATCAACAACCAAACTGACTAATCCTCAGACCAAAAGCACTCCTATGAGGAATATTGTAGATATTGGTACGATTGCCTGATCCCAGATCTAGCTATTTCCCATTTCTATTCCAACCTGGTTGGTGGGCTGACAAAAGCGTCTGAAGTCGAGCGAATCACGCAATACTGGTGGTAGCCAGAGCTCAACAGGGCATCTCGAGAGATTTCTTCAGTTCGCAAGTCGTCCACTAGGTCGCATGTAGAGCAGCACAGAATACTTATATACTATCCGCAGTGTGTTCTGGATCGTTGGTGAGAGAGGGGGGGGGGGGGAGGCAGCTACAGCCGGTATCCTACGTCAGACCCGACTGGGGCTAGCTGGGAAAACAATGTAGGAAACAGATGGAGTAAGATCAACTATCCCCAAACATCACCAACCAAACCGACTAATCCTCAGACCAAAATGACTCCTGTGAGGAATATTGTAGATATTGGTAGGATTGCCTGATCCTTCTCCGGCTACAGCCGGTATTCCACGTCAGATCCTACTGCTACGTGGGAAAGCATTGTAGGAAACAGAAGGAGTAAGATCAACCATCCCCAGAGGTCACCAACTAAACCGACTAATCCTCAGACCAAAATGACTCCTATGAGGAACCATGTAGATATTGGTACGATTGCCTGATCCCAAATCTAGCTACTTCCCATTTCTATTCCAACCTGGTTGGTGGGCTGACAAAAGCATCTGATGTCGAGCGAATCACGCAATACTGGTGGCAGCCAGAGCTCAACAGGGCAGTTTGAGAGATTTCTTCAGTTTACATGTCGTTCACTGGGTCGCATGTAAAGCAG
Source organism: Cyrtorhinus lividipennis (assembly GCA_019603395.1). Classification (NCBI taxonomy): domain Eukaryota; kingdom Metazoa; phylum Arthropoda; class Insecta; order Hemiptera; family Miridae; genus Cyrtorhinus; species Cyrtorhinus lividipennis. The sequence continues at coordinate 24,973,890 of CM034001.1, read as the reverse complement.
CACATAATACCTATATACTATCAACAGTGTCTTCTGGATCGTTGGAGGGAGGGGGGGGGGGGGAGGCAGCTATAGCCGGTATCCTACGTCAGACCCTACTGGGGCTAGCTGGGAAAACAATGTAGGAAACAGATGGAGTAAGATCAACTATCCCCAAATATCACCAACCAAACCGACTAATCCTCAGACCAAAATGATTCCTGTGAGGAATATTGTAGATATTGGTAGGATTGTCTGATCCCAAGCTATTTCCCATTTCTATCCCAGCCTGGTGGTTGGTGTGCTGATAAACGTGTCAGAAGTCACTGAAGTTCGGCTTCTATGGGCAGAAAGTAATTTCCTGACTGGTAGCTGAGAGGGATCTCTGGACATCAACACCATGGCAGCTGTATTTGCCTCTTTCTAATTTCACCGACAGAAAGTAAAACGTGTGTTGGTACCTACTGATGTACGTTGGTGACAGTTGTCAGCACTGGATGAGCCTATCCTGGACCATTCAACTCTTCAAAATATTCCCTGGAAGGACATGTACTTATTAAAAACTGAGTAGTAGATTCAACAAGTAGGTGTGCCTGAATATTCATAATAAAGTGCACAACATAAATTGAAAAGGGGAAGAGGGGGCTCTGGTAACATTTGAGCTCATCCCAACTCCTAAGGATGGCGTCTCACAAAGTACGAGCTATTCGTCAAATAACGCTGCAAGTTATATCATTTGATTCGTATGTTATGCCTCTATCAAACAAGATTCGTAAAGCAATACAATTTATTTGAAACCAATTTGTATACTTTAAGAAAAACCATTTTCCCCCCTTCAGGAGGCAATACTTTCACCAATACAATATTGTTCAAACTGTCCAGATTTTGTACCAAACAGTATCACAAAACTGAACGTAACCTAGAGTGGCTGATTATGATTGAAAGAATGGGTAAAGGAAATTATTCCAAAATTCATCAGTCTTTCCGTTTCTCGTCGTTATTTTCAGTTTGGACGTCTATCATCTTCGCATGGGAGGTTCTTTGTTCGTCCAATGCATATGAGAAAATCTTACCCAACCTGCTGCACATTTCCTATGTCCTCCCTCTGAGTTGCTCTTCTCACTAGCTCTTAACTTTCAAGCCTTGACCATCTTTGCTTTTTGTTGAGGCCAATCTTTCGCGGATGGATATGCGGCTGTGCTTTCTCTCAGCAAGCGTTGTTTCAAGTGTGCTAGATCGCTGCAAGAATTTCGGAGACTCGGTTATATGAGAATGCCTGGCTTCTAAGGAGTGTTTTTTTACTGTTCGGTGTTTCAAAATTGAAACAGCTTGTTGCTTGTTAGGATCGCCAACTAAATTCTTGTTGAGGAATTCAGCATCATGGTGTTCAAACTGGAATATGTACATGGCTGTGAAAACTTTGCTCCAGACGACGAGAATGAATATGGCAAACACCAAGTACAATTGAGTCAACTCCAACTCGTCCACAGGTATGGGGAATACTGTCTTTAGAACGACGTTTATCCAAAGAAACCATCGTTTTTGGCTGTACAACCCCACTGAAGACCCAGCTGCCCTACTATATATCAAAATGCTGAGCAGAACGGCCAATGTCACCCGGAAGCTAGCGGAAGAAGCTTGGGAAAGAAGCTGGATACCAGCAGTGTCTCTTATGGCGACCGCGATGTTGGCGCACATGACAAGTAAACTCAACGATAATATAACCGAGTCCACCATTTCCCAAGAAATCACACTGTGAAGGTCGAGGTAGATGTCTGAGGGGTAGTTGAAGAGACGACCGAACCTCTCGTACCTGGGGAAGAACAGCAAGAACGTGCTGAGAGTGGCTGTAGTCACCGAGACGAGCATCAAAAGTTTTAAAATCCCATGCCACTCGCTCAGGTACGAGCGAATTCCGATTTTGGAGATTTCAATTAGGTTGATGGCTGCTAAAACACACGCCAGTACTACGAATGTCAATCTCAGAAGAATGAGTTGAACGAAAGCTGTCCCCTTTGACTTTTCGCTGTTGACCTGCAAACCAAATGATTACATACAATACTTTCACCATATTGAAGCTCACCTGGGCTGAGGGTGAATCAAACTAGAATATTTCGCATGAATAATCAAAAGAAGCTATTCAAGAGACAATAAAAATCTAATCCTAGATGCCAGAGATAATCACAAAGTAGGCTGCCAAAACGGAACATGCATATTTATAATGAACTGTTTAGTGGGCTTCCCAGGGAAAATATCCATGATAAGCGATCCCAGAAATGCTGCTGGGAGCATGAGGAATGTGAGGGTCACCCGAGTCACAACTTAAGGCTTGTCGGGTGCTCGTAGCCAAGCCAGACACCAATGAGCGGGGTAGTAGAAATGGGCTCTGATACCCAGTTTACATGCTTCCTGCTGGTTGTTGAATAGTTTCCTACAAATACAGTGAGATTAGAAACTAAAGAAGAGTACTGGTGGGGATTGAGTAGCCATTATGAGAATCTTTTGGTCAACCCTGGTTACTAGTGCCTGGCCACAGTCTGAGACCAAACCTGGCAGGATGGCTGAAAAGTGTGTGAAATCAGCTTTTCTGTGTATGAGCTCATGTGATTCAGCCTTCAGGTTCAAAGAAACTTTGTGTTTAGAAGCCCCTCCATTTGGAGGCATTTCCATAGTTTCAAACCATTTCATCAATGTTACACATTTTTCAAGCACTTTTGATTCTCCATTAACCCATTGAGCGCCACACAAAAAAGCGATGGGCTTGTTTGCCTAAACAGAAGCACAAAAACCCCAAAAAACTAGAAAAATGGGAAATCTCCCCTGAAGTGGGGTGTTTAGAATCCCCTGTTTAGGGACATAGAAGCGACCTTAAAGATGCTTGAGGAACAAATGAGGAAACTTTGGTCTTCATGGAAGATTTCCAATAAATGAAAAGCATAAGTGAATAGCAGCATGCTAAGCATTGTAAGCATTGTGAATAGAAGCATGCTTGAGTGTGGTCTAGTTTGGGTAGTTGTTGCTTGTGACAAACATGGTGCAGACGGCGCTCAATTTGTTAATTAAGTCCATCTTTTGTTTTTTTGGTTCAAATAATCTGCCGTACTACGTCCCAAATGTTCCAACCAGTTAAGGAAATTAGTATGATTCCCCTAAGACATTTGGCAAAGCCATTTTTTTTTTTTTTCATTCTCATCTTTCAAATATCGACATTTCAACCCTCATAATTACCCAGAATTGTCACCTCAAATTCTTCAAAATGGGATGAACTAAAAACTAATTACTGCACTCACCTCCATTTTGACCGAGCTGATGCCAGCTGGAAGGAATTCGACGATGACATCCACCGTCAGAACGCGATTTGTGAAACTGTTGAGGAGATTATACGTCAATACCATCACCCTTGGTTGTCTGGAAGGATTCCTCTGTGCCAGCAACTCTTCAACAAGGCTTCCCAACGTCGTATAGAACGTTTTCCAGTCTGTCATTGGTACATGAGCTGTGTGGCCTGCCAGTTGATATGCGTCTCCAGTTTTGCCTGGTCAAAGCACAGAAGTTATATTTCAATTTGACTGATTTTCATTTTCAATTGTACATTGTATTGATTTTTCATTTTCCATTGTTCAATCAATTTTCTTTCTCTACAATTAGTAGGCATGTGTTTTCTGCTGTGCAAGTAGCCTGGATTGGGCTACTGGCCCAATGTGTTTGAGCAGGTAGGAATATCTCTGGTCCTTACCATACACATAGTAATTGGCTACCTCTTCGTACTGCAAATATGTGTCAGCAATGGTGAAATCTTCTGTGTACACTTGACTTTCTGATAACCAACCCACTGCTGAGTCATAAAATGGTCTGAATACCTTCGCTACGTTCAATTTTCCTAAAAAGAATTTAAAATTTCTCCTCAGTCATAAAGTTTTAATGTCGACTCACATCACAAAATGACCTTCTGATAGGACTCACTTTTGTCTGAAACGAATGTGATGACGACGTTGATGGGCCCAATGGGTTTTGACGTAAAGTCCAAAAACCAGCGACCTAGATAAACCATTATCAAGTTACAGACGTACCTGCATTGGTTATTTTCATTGTCTCTTGAGTTACAACCCTTTATGGCAATAAAATGGACTACCCAACATTGACTGATTTACTTAACTAACCCTTGTCCCGCGACATGTGCTTCCCGCCAGGCCAGAGGAAACGCAAATCTCCAAAAGTTGACGGGATATACTTGGATACCCTGAAAAGCGAGATATTCCGTAATTATTCTCACGATGAGGACCTTCCCGCACAGAAAATCGAAACAATTCCTCACATATAAGGTGTGATAACTTCATCGATACCATACGAGGGTCGAACTTGATACGTAGGTCCGACGTCAGCTGTGGCAAAGATCGTCCTGACTGAATAGACATACCCAACGTCGAATCGGATCATTAGAAGTTTGGTGATTATGAGAATTGACAGCAACACGAAAGCGTAAAGAGAGCACGTTTTACACGCTTGGATCTTCTTTTTCTTTGCTTGCAACGCCTGATAATCAGAGTTTCCTGTCATGAACAAGGGTCGTATTTTTCGAGGAGCCGTTGGATGAAAAAGTATTACATAGTTAGATTGTCCGTGAAGTTTACAACAAATTGTTGAGAAAAATCCGTCTCTTTTACTTATTCTTTACGAATTTTTTGGTTAGTTATTCCTTGAATAATTATTCTTGAATAATTATTATAATCAACCCATGTTTTCATGCAAAAAGTCAATCTCTCCGATTCGGCCCAAAATTGTTTCTGAACGTTTTAAGGTATTTAAATCAAAATAAGCAAATGTCCGTACGCCGTCCGCCGTCTATGAATGGTAGTAGAAAATTTTCTAAAAATCTGAAATTTGGGTCAGGGGTCCGTTCCCGGCTCTAGTTGGTCCTGGAAACTTTTCAGCCCGATCAGATCAAATTTGGGTGGGGTAGGGGTCAAAATGTGTACTTCAAAAAATTGATTTTCGAGATTTCTGGCGATCTAGGCGTGTGGGGTGTCATTTTCGACTAAATTTTGGACGTTGGATCCAATGAAATGGCTCCCAGAACGATTGTCACCCATCGGAAGAAGTTATGGGCCAATATGGGTATCTATCTACCCATTCTAAATGTGTGTTTTCGAGATTTCTGGTACCTAGGCGTGTGGGGTATCATTTTCCGCTAAATCTTGGACCCTGAATCGATTGGAATGGGTCTCCATGCGCCTGATCCGAGGAATAACCAACCCCTGTGTGCGTTTTTACTGTTCTTTCTAATTCAACCATTTAATTTCTATTTTCAAAGTCACATAAAATGTCAGTAAAGGCTGGAAATTAGAAACATAGTAGATACTGCTTGGTATCGCTCAGCGTTTGAAACCGATGTTCACCAGCAAGGGCCTAAATGCAGCACTTATCACATCGGCATCTGACGCAAATGAAGAATCAATCTCTCCGGTTGGCTCCGCAGCGTAAATTTAGTTTACAATCTTGATCGTCGCATCAGTTTGGTCAAGTTTGCTGGCTTTTGCACTGGTTACTACTTCACCTTTGAGGTGAAGGTTCATCTACAGCGGTTAAAGGCGACCATTTTACAGGTTGTTAACGTCCAGAGTTAGCAGCCTTCAAGGGATCGATTCTACAACTCATTTGCAACAAAAAGTGTCTCCAGGACATTTCTATTTAGAGGCATCGTTTCCAGAATTGTGTTTTTCTCATGAACTTGAAAATGTAAGTGCCGACTATTGACCTATTTTTCAGGCTGAATCAAATTGTAACTCAGTAAAGTGTAAAATGAAAACCTCATTAAAACGAGAACATGATTTGAATACAGTCAATGATAATTTGCTCCGATGGGTTTTTCATGTTTTCGTCCACCGAGTCTAAGACTTCTGTCCAAAAACATATAATAAGAGAAATGAAAATGTCGAAACTTATTCCCGGAGCATCAGAAGAGTGCCGCAATTCAATTCAGCTTGAAAAATAGTTCAGCAATCAGCACTTACCTTTCAAATTCGTGGAATTCGGTAACCTCATGAGATAACCATAACTTAAGTAAACGTTTCTTTTTTCACATAAAACGTCATTTTTTTACTGATAAATTATGCCACAAAATAAATTTGAATATACCGTTTGAAAGCTGGTATTTCGGGGAGAGTTGTTCCAAGAATGAACACGGAAATTTTTCTGGGGAAACTTTTTCTTTCGCCTGCCTGCAAATTGACAAGGTTTCGCATTTTTCTTCATATCCTAACTTTAGGCTGAATTAGTGAATCAGCACTCAACTATTAAGGGGCCCTTCAGAAGGGAAATTTGACGCTTTTCCCTACAGTGTACTCAGATTTGGATTTATCTTGTGAATTAAGGAAGTTATGACTGTTTTAGTGACGTCAAGTCGAAAACACGAACAAATCGTGATTCAGTGGGAAACAAAGCCTCTAAAAAGAAAAGTCCTGAAGACACTTAGGGTTGCGTATGAGTCGTAGAATCGATTCCTTCAAGGCTGATAACCTTGAACGTTAACACCCTCTATTTTTAGGGGAAGAAACAATCAATTATACAGGCTGAATGTCACTCGTTAAGGAATATACGAGCATTAGTTGGAATTTCTTTTCCATTTCTACCTTATATGCGAGCTTATGATTTCTATTTAACATGAGGTAGCTCACGTCTCTATTAGATTAGCACCACTGACCTCGATTTTTACACTTAATTGGGGCTTGCGGAGCTTGCCTATGGCAGATACCACATAATCGTGGAAATTCAGTTTTTCAAGAGAAGGTAGCTGGATGGTGTCACACCAAAATGTTATTTCCCGGCCCGTTGTCTGAAATAAATGACCAACTATGATTAGTACTTATTCAGTCAAATTCACAAAATTATTCTTAAACTCACAACAGATGAATATTTAAGAGACCAACGATCCAGTTGATAAGTAACTAATGAATATCCAGAGAATACCGATATTACATTGGTAATGTGAACGGTGATTTTCTCCGATTTCACTTACTTTGAGGATAATATGTGAAATCAAAATGTTCACGGCGATGATAAGTGGATTCAAAATCAAAATATCGACTATAAGTGCCATTGCCAGTACAAATAGGACCAGGTAAGTCCTCCTCCATAGGTTTGTCTGACGTTCAGCAACGACTATAACGATGAAGGCACTTGTCACAACAATGGCGGCCCCCAACCTGTTGAAAATTATAATAATAATAGTTAGCATCTGGTTAGATCGTAATTCTCTCCTCTTAAATTGGCATTCCGTCAGTACACGTAGGCAGGGGATGGAAAATTCAATCATTCAAATATGATTCAAAATTCATCGAATATTATTAAGATTGATTAAAAACGCTGCAAATTCTTACACACGGGTTGGTTATTCCTCGGACCAGGCGCATGGAAACTCATTTATTCAACATGGGGAAAATGGGGGAAACAGTGGGTGTGGCGGGTCCCGGACCAATTCCAATCGATTCAGGGTCCAAAATTTAGTGGAAAATGATACCCCACACGCCTAGGTTTCAAAAAACTCGAAAACACATTTGAAATGGGTAGATATGCACCCACTTTTACCCATAAACTCATCCAGAGGGCACCATTCGGTCCGGGACCCGTCTCATTAGATTCAGCCTCCAAAATATAGTGGAAAATGATACCCCACACTCCTAGGTACCAGAAATCCCGAAAACACATATTCAAAATGGGTAATAGATACCCAATTTGACCCATAACCTCTTCCAGTGGGTGCCAATCGTTCTGGGACCCATTTCATTGGAATTAGCGTCCAAAATTTAGTGGAAAATGATACCCTACTCGCCTAGATCACCCAAAATCTCAAAAATCCATTTTTAAAAAAACACATTTTGACTTCTACCCCGCCCAAATTTGGTCCGATCGGGCTGAAAAGTTTCGAGGACCGACCTAGGCCGGGAACAGACCCCTTTTTATTTTAGGAATTCAATTCAAGAATGGATGGAATTCAGATTATTCAAGGAATAACCAACCAACACACCTTCCAACACCTTGAATGCTGAACCCTGGGTACTGTTACCATAGGTGTAACTGGTCGCCATTTTGGGAAAATTTGATTGGACGTCTTGAGACCAGTCATGGTCAAAGAAAAGTACCGATTTTGCCACACCTGGTGACTAATGACGTCTAATTTTCTTCGGCCCTAGTTATCTTTCGTTTTATTTGTACATTTTTCAATTTATTGATTTCCCTGCCGCATATTTTACTCTAATTATGTTCGAAAATGGGTAAAAACTTTGAAATTAAACTTGATGTTGTTATGTCAAACTCATACACTGAACTAAAACATCATTTCATGGGTTGTCAGTTGGACTGGAATCGTTCCTATGACTAAGGGGGTGACTGAGCCCCTATTTTGCTATCTGAAACAAATCCAGGTTCAGCCCGTGGTGAGATGAGGCAATCACACAGTAGAACACTTGCACCCGTGTTTGGCCAGCACTCAAGGTGTTAACACTATCAGCTTCAAGAAACAACACCATAGGCATCACCCAGGAATCCACAACCTGTGGCTGCCTAGTAAATGCGGACCCTGTAGCTCACTACCGGTGCAACTGTGGGCTATATATTCAACCTAGACTAACTGCCCTAGGACATTACATCATTGAAAAACACTCTTCAAGAAACACCATGGAAAAACATCTATAAATTTATCGCTCTGACTCACACAGAAGAGTAGCGGGCGACCGAATCCACCCCTACACATAGGGATATAGGGGGAGGAATGCTGGCTGAATGAGTCGATTTTCCTCTCTCTTTCGGGAGCCCGCTGCAATCTATCTATCTACCCGAGTTATTACCCCAAAAAAAATTTTTGAATCATACTTAGGGATGAAGATTTTAATTATAGCCATAATCGCAATTCAATGACATTTAAACATTTGACAATCTTCTTGATAATCTAAACCATGATTAAAATGTTGTTCAACTCCACTAACAGAGGCGTCACTCGACCTAATGATGTGGAAAGATATATTGATTTCTCTACATGAGTATATTTACCTGGCCATAATTATTCTGTTACGCATCTTGACTTCAAACATGTCGTACAAAACGTTAATGCATCGATATTGGCATGGACCGCAGATCAGGACGAGGATTTTTCTCCAGGCTTTCGTGATACATAGAAGGAAGAAATTTATGTATTAAGTCGGCGTTATTGAAAACAATAAAATTGAAATGGGGAGAGAGTGCTTGGCGTTAGTTTGAAGCGTCATTTCAATTCAGAGGAAAGTTTTACGAACCACTCCTTGATTTGGTTAAGATCAAATCACAATTAAATAACGGACAAAAACGTTCAACGGTGTGGGACCACCCTAGCTTTCCTACATTTAACTAACTCTTGTTTCAACAATTGCCAATAATTTCCAAAAGCTGAAATGCTGTTGATGGCACATGTAAGGAAAATTGCATTCTGAAATTGAAAAAATATAATGAAATGTTGTTAAAACGCTGCAAATTCTTTCATAGGGGTTGATCATTCCTCTGGCCAGGAGCATGGAGACTCATTCCAATCGATTCAGCGTCCAAAAATTAGTGGAAAATGATACCCCACTCGCCTAGGTACCAGAAATCTCGAAAAACCGCTTCTGAATTAGGTAGATTGATACCAATTTTGACCCATAACCTCTTCCGGTAGGTGCCAATTGTTCTGGGACTCGTCCCATTTGATTCAGCGTCCAAAATTTAGTGGAAAATGATACTCCACACGACTAGATTGTCGAAAATCCTTTATGAATCGGCCTCGCTGCGCTCTTCTGTTATACCAATGTTATACAATGTCTATTTAGGATTTGAGTTATTTTAAGCGCATTTATTGATTCAAACAACAACAATTGAAGTCCTATTGGGGACCGAGGAGGGTGGTGCTAGATATTTGTTATAAATGTACGCTTACTGGGAATGCGGTAATGCGTTGAAGACCAATGCTTTTTGCTTTTGAGAGTTGCCGTTGTAATGACCTCGTCTGGTGGTTTCGATGTTGCCAACCAACTTTGGTCGGACTGCGTCCGGTCAACCGAATCGATTTGAAACAAGACAGATTTCATCCCTTTAGAATCTGTTCTGATGCCAGTGTCAGGTTGTTTTTTTACCGACGCGCTGCCAACGCTTTCCTTCACTTCCTTCGGCCCAGTGGTTTTAATTTCCATTTTTATAACCTCCAGGTTGACAGGATGAGTGGTTTTCTTTTGAACCAGTCCGGACATTTGTGTTGATCTAGACGTCACAAGTTGATATGACAGCCTGTAAAGCGGCCCTTAAGCGCCATTGTATTACCTCGTTCTTACCTCACTAGTAGATAATACGGCATAGTGATCAAATACGACGTCACAGCAACGAGAACAATGCTCATAATGATATATTCATCAACGTGAACCGAAATATCCGGTTCGTGAAGAGTGTGAACTTCATCTGAAAATTTAACAAGCCCACAGACTTGATTTACTATTCACCAGATTTTGATAAAAGTACGAGAAAATGAAACTTTACCGTCATATTCTTGCAATAACCACGCAGTGATGCACATGGAGAGAACTTTCAAGACGAAAATTGTGTACCTTTGTTCATACGTCTGTAAGCTCCGTACATGCCTGAATTAGAAAAGACATTTTTAGGGGAAAAAATCAAAAACGCTGCAAATTCATACACAGGGGTTAGTTATTCCTCGGATCAGGAGCATGGAGACTCATTCCAATCGATTCAGCGTCCAAAAATTAGTAGAAAACGATACCCCACGCTCCTAAGTCGTCAAAAATGGGGGGGGGGGGGCAGGTACCGGACCCATTCCAATCGATTCGGGGTCCAAAATTTAGTAGAAAATGATACCCCACACGCCTAGGTACCAGAAATCTCGAAAACACATTCGAAATTGGTAGAAAGGTACCCCATTTTGACCCATAATCTCTTCTAGTGGGTGCCAATCGTCCTGGGACTCGTCTCATTGGATTCAGCGTTCAAAATTTAGTCGAAAACAAAACCCCACACGCCCAAATTGCCGAAAATAAAAAAAAAACATTTTTCGGAATACACATTTTGAAATCTACCCCTTCAGAAAAATTTCTACTATCAAAAACGCCCTGGACGGCGGACAGACATTTGCTTTTTTTGATCTAGACACCCTGGAACGTTCAGAAAACAATTTGGGCCGAATCGGAGAAATTGAATTTTTCCATGAAAACAGAATACATGCATACAATACATAAATTCAAGGAATAACCAACCAAAAAGGCAACAACTACTTTCAAGTGTATCTGACAGTAACTGTTGTTTTAGTCAACTGCAAGTAGCACAAAACCTTTTATAATAACTTTGTACCAACAAAAATTTGCCAATTGCCAACCTGAAGGGCAGTCTGATTCTGATTATACTAAATATGAAAGGAATGTGGTACTTGCGGCCCGAAAGGGCTTTCTGCCAGTAGTCACCACATTTCAAAATATTGGTGTACAACTATATTTACATAGTAGCAACATTTTGTAGCTAATAATCCTTTAAAACTTACAGACCGAAAATACTGAAAAAATGGTGAAGATTTCTAGTTTCTGACAGAAAAGCGTCTCGAAACTTGTGAGGCATCGCTTTTAGTCCTACGCTCAGGTTGGTGAATCTAAACGTTTTTATGTGTTTCACTCGAGAACTTTCGACGTCTGAGTCGATTCTAAACCATTTTTCAACGTTAGCGATGTACCACTGGTCTTGTTTTACGTCGAAAATCAAAATGTAATCGCAATACCTGCAATCAGAAGAGTTTTATTATTTAAACGAGTGGAGGCAGTACAGTCTCTAGGCGTTAGTTGTCGCTGTACCACCCATTTTTCCCTTAGTTGTTTCAAACTAGTTTTCAGTCATAGCCTAACATGACCATCATGCTGCAGAATTTCGAGTCAGGTCACTACTAGGCCACAGTTCTTACCCGTTTGCTTCTGTACAGTGTTAATGTTTGAGGTTAGCAGCCTTCAGAAGGTCGATTCTACAACTCATCTGCAACAATGTGCTGCGAATTCTATCACAGGGGTGAAATTTAATTTTTGCATGAAAACATAGGTTGATTATTCAAGCAATAGCCAACCAAAAAGTGTCTCCAGGACTTGACTTCTTGGAGGCATCGTTTCCGAGTTATTCACGATTCAAGATTGTCTTCGTGTTTTCGACTTGACGTCACTAAAACGGCCATAACTCTCTTAATTCACGAGATAATTCCAAATTTAAGTACACCGTTGGGAATAGCGTCAAATTTCCCTTCCGATGGGCTCCTCAACGTCTCCAATAATTGAGAACTGGTACTTACTAATTCAGCCTAATGTTAGGAAATTATTGAAAAGGCGAAACCTTGCAACTCTCAGCCAGTCAAAGGAAACATTTTACCCAAAAAAATTCCCGAGTTCATTTGCGGAAAAACTTCACCATAACACCACCTTCCCAACGGTATATTCTATTATTTTCTTGTGACATAGTTTAAGAGAGTTAATGTCGTTTCAAGCGGAAAAAAGAGAATTTTGTAGCAAAATCATGGCTTTCCCTCAAGTTGAAAGGTACGTGCCGACTATTGAACTATTTTTAAAGCTAAATTGAATTGTGGCATTCTTCTGAGGCTCCGGGAATATGTTTCAACATTTTTACCCATCCCATAAAACAGGTGTTTCAGACTCGGTGGACAAAAACAAGAAAACCCCTAACGAGCGCCGGCAGCTGATTGTCGGCTCTATTTTTAAAAATGATTGTTATCAGCATTAAAAATGATCTTCTCCTTTTATTATGAATTTCGTTTTACACTCCACTAATTTCTTATAAATTACAATTCAATTCAGCATGAAAAATAGTTCAATAGTCGGCACACATACCATTTAACTTCATGAGAAAAACACGTTTTTCCTGTAAAGTTCTCCTCTTTTCAACTTAAAACGTAATTTTCTCCTTTTAATTATGCCTCAAGAAGAATTCAAAATACACCGTTGAAAAGCTGGTATTCTGGGGAAGTTTTTCCACAAATAAACTGGGGAATTTTCCCGGAGAAAATGTTTCCATGGCAAGGTTTTAAGTTTTCAATCATTTCCTAACTTTAGGCTGAATTAGAGAATACCAGTACTCAATCATTGAGGGGCCATTCAGAGGGGAAATGTGACGCTTTTTCCAACGATGTACTCAGATTTGAGATTATCTTGTGAAATAAGGGTGTTATGACCGTATTGAAACGCGAAGCCTCTAAAAAGACAAGTCCTGGAGACACTTTTTGTTGCAAATGTGTTGTAGTTGACTCCTTCAAGGCTGCTAACCTTAAACGTTAACAACCCGTATAGCTTGGGACTCCCCATATATTTCCTGTCATGCCTCCTGAGAGAGGTCGCAATTCAAACGACCCCGAGATATTTGAGAATAATACATCGAGCAGCCCAAAAGTGATTGTTGGTTTCAAAATAAAGTCTTCGAAAGGGGATAAAAAAGGAAGCGAGACTTATTGATAAGGAACTGTTCTCTAATGAGAAAAATATGAGAAGTTTCTTTCTGATTTGATGTATGGTTTGGCATTGAGAACATAACTGAGAAGTATAAGACAGACGACGGGCGTGGAACTAGCATTTTTCTGTACTTCTGAACTCCAAAAGTAGATTATGTAACGTAGGGACTACCGAATATTGCTCATGAAATGGATGTAGTGGCTAAAGGCGTCAAAGGACGACAAACCGACACACTCTGAAATACAAAACTATTTATTCCGGTGTATTAAGGTGGCATATTTACGACATGAGACGCATGTAGTGGACAAAAGGAGACTGACAGGTGGCTTGCGTGAAGGGCGGACATCAGGTTCTCAGGAATAGTTCTTCACTACAGAAGGATTAACTTGGATAAAACTATTTATTTCAAGAAAATAATTGATGAATAAAAATTAACTGTATCCCTTTTCTCCTCCAGTGACAGGATTTGCAGTTATCGAACGTTCCCTCGATACCTTCAACGTGACAATGGCATTCTTCTCAGCCGAGGGACTGCGATGGCGAAAACCGTGAACTTTTCACGAAAATACCAGGGCTTGAGGTGTATGGAAATGGGAATGTCGAAGTGACTTGAATTTGTATTTCACAACTGGGTCGATATGCAGTTGAATTCCATGGAATGCTATACCGAGCTGCTGTTTCGTTCACAACCTGAGCCGCGCAGAACCGAGCACATTTCCCAAAATTTTGCCTGGGGATATTTTTGAGTAAGAGCTTCTGAGGCTTGTTGTAAGCTCAAGAGCGATCTTAAGTGAAATATGGTTGGTTTACAAACAATCTGAGTAGCCATGATCAGGAACTGAAAAATGTTTAAAGAATTTCATTGACACAGTTCAACTGGAAACTGAGGAAAATGGCCAAAAGGGGGAATCGCACCATTTTGAGTATGAATTACATGATTACCTTCAACTAAGGACAAATCTTATTTACAACGGAAGCAGCCCATTCCTAGAGAGGGCATGCTGATGAGGTTGATTGAAAGCGTTTGAGCAGTGCCTTTGCACCTACCATTACCAAAAAGTTCAATTTACGGTGTTTTACAAAACAATTTTGTTGGATTTTTGTTCTGGTAATTACAAATCAAGTCGACAGAAATAATTTTTCTATCTCGTTTTTGTTTTCAGGTGTATGCAATCACAAGCTTGGAATTTGGCACACATTCAGGGCACTGAATCCGGGGACAGAAGAACCCATTTGAATGGTCTCTACATGAGCAACTGATGGAAGCCGAATTGGAAATCAAGGTGAAATAGGGGAGTGGATGATTTGCAAAAATGTACGATGATGGAGGTGATTATAGTATGCAGCGTATTTAACGCATGAAAAACGAATTCAAGTCAGCAATCTATGGAGTGCATTGTCTGAAAGCCACCCATGTAAAGGAGTTCATTTGCTCCTAAAAGTTCCACTAACCGTAATCTTGATGGTATGTGTAGGCGAATAGATCCGGTGCTCACATGAAAGTTATTAACGAAATTGCGAAGCAATCCCAACGTGGGACGATTTGTTCACGGTATTAGATGTAGGAAGGAGGTCTCTAGGATGTGGAGCCGTAGTGAGTTGGCTTTCATTTTGAGTGAGAGTGTAATGTGAAACCTTTAGAGAAGATTGTTGGATCAGCATGTAGTAGCTTCGCATCAAGTTTCCCATGTTCTGAAACTAAAATTCCTAGACAAGAAGATGCAGAAGCAAAGTCAGGCATGGAAACTTAAAAGTGAAGAACACACTGTTCAATAATATGCGGAAATTGTTCCCATCTCAATGACAAGCTTTCCAAATCTGGGATGAAAATGTTACTATCTACGGACCACGGTCCAAATTCAAAGCCAATTTTTGCTCATACCCTCGATTGGAGCGTCGAATAAACTAGAGTAAAAAAGAATCAACACTGTCTGGTCGGATATTCCCTGTAGGGTTCACGCACGATGTTCAGTACTACCTCTCTCTTGCGGACCCCTGTGCATAGTTGACCAAGTTTCGGACTCTTGATCCTTGCAATGGATGACGCACAGCTTCTGGACCTATATTTTTCTCAGGTTGGGAACAAATGAAAAATGCTACAAGAGCATGATGGTTTGGAGATGAGTTTGATCAAAAAGTGAAACGCCTGTCCTCCTCATTTGGCAGTAGGAATTTTCCAAAAAAATCTTAAATTTTGGTTCATTTATGTTGATTCTCTTTGACTCTAAGTTTACACTCAAGATTCACACAGCTGAGGGATAACGTGAAATATGTACTTTGACTGTGAAATATCGACTTTTTCGGGGTCACAAAAAGTCACAGTAACATAAGGCGTTAGTATATGTGTTAGTTACAATGGACAGCCACCAGGATCGCTGCTGGGAACCAGGGGGAAGTTTTATTGAGTTGAAACATTAAACTTGTATCTATTATAAGCTGTTGTTGTATCATGTATGTCTGATGCACCTATACTTGTAAGTAATGGAAAAGAATACATAGGGAAATTGCTGCCTGGCAGGAAGAGACGACATAAGCTGTACACTTTGGATAAAAAGGGGAATACGTAGTTGTTGCATTTGCAACACTGGTTCGCCGTTTGCTTACAATCGAGCATTGAAATTTTCGTAGGTGTGCGTTGAGTTTATATGTTAATGTCGTTTTTCATGTTTTTTATTCAAAGAGATTTTCTATAAGATTTGTTGTTGATTTTTAGGGTGTGGAACCACCAGTTACATTTTTTGCAGACTTACACTAAATAATTGTCTTTGACTAGCTTTATAAGTTTGACCGGAGCTTGTTGACAGATCCTAGGATGGAGTGAGTGTAAAGCATATAAATTGCAAGCGTTATTATGGTTGTGCATTCGTTTTGAATAGGAATTATACCATAGAGGATTTATCTACACAGAGCGGTGCTTATCAATTATTGTTGGTAGTGACTCAGTGCTTGACACTTGTAGGGGAGAGAAAATCGTACAAAATGGGGGGAATTTCCCTCCATTTTGTTGCTTTTTCTTTGCGTAACATTCACCTATGTTTTTTTGACAGACATCTTATCCTCCCAGATTCCTGCTCCAACTGCCACGCTGAAAGTGTTCTTGTTTCCTGTTCGTAGCGTTCATACATACCAAGGTATTAGCCAAGCTCTCAATAGAAGTAACGAAGGGGAAATTTTTCCGAATGGCCGATTACCATTTTGGACCAAGAGGCCACGAAGGCAGGGTGCAAAGGACGAAGTAGACAAGTGGCCATGAAACTACCTTCTCTACGACGCTACCACCGGAGCGAATAGAACGTTCATCTCTGGAAATAAAGGTTAGTTTTTGTGGGAGTGATCATGTTACTATCAATCAGTAGGGAAAATAATGACTAATAAACCACAAAAAAAACAAATTACCAAATATTTTATGCAGCGCGTTTACTTCCGATGTAACAGGGATTTTGCAAGACGAGGACCGGAAAGCCGATCCTGAAATTGGACCCCACTAATTTACTTCGCTCATCATATGGGAAACGGAAAAAACAAAAAAACCGTTTAGTGACGATACCGATGGGAGAAATATAGGGGGTTACACTGCAGTATGTTAATGCCGGGAATTCAGTTGACAGGTTTATACTAAGAACACTGTCTGTAAGATGGACAAGTGTACGAATTGTTAGTTTATTAAAAAACCATTTCACGGTATTATCAGAATTAATCGATTTCCTCAAGGGCTCTGGTAACTTGAGAGAAATTCTTTCACATAATACATCTTTGCATTATGAAAGTTGTCCTCAATTTAAGATCAACATTGTCTTCTACAGTATTATTATTCCCCCTTGGTAATTTTGTCATGTTTGTCCCTCGTATGCAGTGTGATAAATGTGTATTGCCCAGTTTTTGACGAACAAACACAGGGTATACTACGTTTTTCTTGCTTCAATCCAACCTTGGATTCACCTTGAAATGCTAACATTGCGGTTTCTTAGGATTTCTAGGAGTTCGTTTTGGATCATGCCATACACATTGTTACCGTACTTTCTAAAATTTCAACGCTGAAGGAAAAATCCCGGTTTCTGTCGAATACGAGTATGTACCCCGCAATAACAGCCTATTTGTAATTGTCCATATGAGAAAATTAAGTTGGGAGATCGAGAACAGTAGGTTTCCTTCAATTGTTTAACAAAACATGACGTTCTAGACAGTGGAAAACCTACTTGGAGAAGCGCTCAGAATGTTGCTATATAATGATGTGGCAACATTCCATAAATGAAGATGGGTTTATTAGCAAAACCACACTCTCGCATCTGGCAAAATAGTTGTTTTGGCATTTTTCAAACGTAGTTATTTCTGTTGAAATAGTCGACCGAAATCGTGGCGTTGTATTCAACAACTAAACATCCCCTCAATGCAAGATTCATGATACGAAAGATCACGATTGTCTCAATATAGAGTGAACATATCTCATCACGCATAGATAAATGATTTATTTCCAAGCCTGATCTAAATTGATGCCCTTAATTAACAAAAAGTAGTTAACTCCACACCTTTTGGTTGGTTATTATGAATAATCAACCTGTGCGTGTCCATAAATTAAATTCATTCCAATCAATAAATTCTTTCCGATTTGGCCAAAATTTTCTGGAGATTTTATATCAAAAATAAGGGAATGTCATTCCCGTCATTCCCGTCGCCGTCCACGCCGATAGTGGTATAAAAAATTATCTAAAGTCTGAAATTTGAGTCGGAACCTGTTTTTGGGGATTTTTTTTTTTTTTTTTTTTTTTTTTTTAATTTTTTGTCGCACGGAGGACCCTTACGGGTCTATTGTGGTGGAAGGGTGCCCCCTGGGCTCTTCCTCTACCCTGACACTAGCGTGCCTCAGAGCCAGCCTGCACCCCTGCCTATGCCTTGGCTCGTCCAACCCAGTAGTCGCCCAGGCTGCTAAGTCCTGCTGTGGTAGTCGCTGCGGATCTCAATGGCTCGTCTAACTCTGATCCCCAGCCCAGGGAGGCGGTGGGGCTCGATCCTCCCCCACCAGCTACGACGAAGATAGCAGAGCTCGAGTCTCCGCAGGTCTCATAGAGTACGTCACGTCGCATCAATGGAGAGGCGCCCCCAGTGAGGAAATGCGTGTCTCGCCAGTGGGCAATCAGCAAACCACATGGTCTCCGCGTCTCCCACTCTCTAAGTGACAGAAAACCAGAGCAGCAGAACCAGATTCGCCCATTTCTATGGAGATGATTGCGAGTGGGCCAGTGCCCTGTGAGGCAGCCCAAACACAATACGCTATTACCTCCTCCGTCTAGACCAGGAGCTCCCTTAGCCTCTCTTGGAGAGTTTGATAAATCTTTTAGCCTGCCTTGGTGGGCACCTTTCACACACGCCAAGAGGCAGCTATTTTCTTCCTGCTCTCCCCCCTTATAGCGTCCCTACACAGAAGCTCGTGCGGTAGTGCCAGGAAACGGCTCTGGCCTCTATTGGAGGGAGCTTGCGCCCTCCCTGCAAGGCCGTCGCTCCCGTTCATATCCCCTCCACCCCCTGGGTGCCTGGGCACACATCAGGGTAACCTTATGTCCCTGCTAGGCTTTTTGAGGGTTGGCCAGACCATCCCCACACGAGCTTCGAAGAAATGGTGAACGAAGCCAGTGACTTGAGTGCTGCTTGGGCAATCTGAATGGATGTATAATCTCTTGCCCGGAGTTCGACGGACACAACAACCTGTATGCACAGGAGCTGATGGCATTAACCTCAGCGTGGAAGATCGTCGCAACGACCCAGGTGACTCCGAATTTGAGTTCGGTCCATAGATCCCCGAGCCAGCCCTCATCCCTGACAGAGCCATCGTATAGACACTAAAGCCCCACTTCAAATGAGGCATTCCCTCCTTCTGCCACAGTGATCTATCATGGATATAGAACGCCTTAAGGGAAGTTCAAAGTTTCCGAACCTCTGCCATGTGATCAGAGACCTTCAGAGCTGACTTATCCACTGCCACCTCTTTCAAGATGATCTGATGAGCGCATCGGGATCCCCTAGGGGAAACAACCCATTCCTCCACATTCTACACCGCCCCGAAGAAGGCAACCCCTCTTGCAGGATATGTAAGGTGGAAGGTCCAGTAAACACTCCAAAGCGCCTGTAGGGGTGTTTGTGTGCCTTTATGAGAACCAGTAATCCCAAGGCACGCCATCCTCTGGCAGCTGCTAAGCTGGGACAAAGAAAGCCGCCGTCGTCCTGGCTGACTTTTGTCCAACCAAACGAGGGGGCCCCAAGTTAGCATAGGTTGTATAGTGGTTGATAGCCACATGGTCACTTCGGGGTCAGGCCCATGTCTTCCCCAACATTGGCCGTGGCCGTGCGGCCTCGCTGCGACATGAAGGGGCTCTAATCAACAGCCTTTTTGACATGTGGTGTCCATGTCAGTTTTTTGATCGGGGTGACTCCCAGTATTTGGACTTCCTTGCGGACACGTCACTGTCTGCCAAACCCCCAGCCAAATCCCCCTGCATGTCAACCCTATGTCTTCTGGTGAAGGGAAACAAGGCCCGCCTATCAGGGTTCAAATGCAGCCCTTCCTACCACAAGCCAGGTCTTATCCATAATAACGCATAAATGTTGATTTCCAGCCTCTCTAAATAGATGCCCTCTTAATCAACGTAGGTAACCTCCCACTTGTGGTTGGTTATCATTGAATAATCAACCTGTGTTGTCATAAATTAAATCATTTCAATTCAAATTAAATCTTTCTCCGATTTGGCCCAAAATTTTTTCTGGACGTTTTTTATATCAAAATAAGGGAATGTCACTTCGCAGTTCGCCGTTCCACGCCGATATTGGTGTCAAAAAATTCTCTAAAAGTCTGAAATTTTTAGTCGGACTGTTTTGGGTTAGTTGGTCCTCAAAAGTTTTCAGCCCATCGGACCAATTGTGGTAGGCAGGAGGGTGGGGGGTGGGGTCAAAAATGTGTTTTTTGAAAAATGGATTTTGATATATTCAGCGGTCTAGGCTTGTGGGTATCATTTCCACTAAATTTAGGACGCTGAATCGATGGATATAGTCTCCATGCTCCTGGTTCAAAAAAATGACCAACCTGCGAACGAATTTGCAGCGTTTTAACTAGATAGGCAACACGCCCTGGACGTGAGTATTATTATTACCGAAGTACGCGACCTGCAACCACACAATATCGCGTTAAACACAGAAAGCCAACATTATCACTCTCTCTGAGACGTCAAACTCAAAGGTCAAAGATCAAACTCAGCTTGTTTATCTCGTGTCGTGTTTTCCTGTTCGTTCTCTCAGTGGTGTGGTGACCAATGAAGATGATGTGACAGTTTGGGGAAGGATTTAGGTTAGAACTGAAGCATCGGAAGAAAAAGTGATGTAAATTTGCAAAGCCTCCAGTAGATCGGACTGATCATTGCCAACAGGCATTTTGAATTACTACATTTTCGGTGGTTATTCAAGGAATAACCAACCTAAGTTTTTGACATTGCTTTTAAACGGAACACGTTTTTTTTGTCAAATAGGATGATGTGTTGTTTTATGTTTACATTGGCTAAATACTCAGCTTTACAGCATTCTCATTTTTTTCAAATGTCTCTTAGCATCAAAACTCAACATCTCCAATATACTCTTCCCTGTAACTAAATCATGAGGAATGAAAAAGGATGTAATTCAGGGTTTAAACTATGGGGTAGGATTCATTGATGCCGTTAATTGATTTTAAATTGATTGTTGTGCCACGGAATTTCGTTTTTCAGCTCTGCTGCCAACATTTTCTGAAAGTATTGATGTGCAGTTTTGATAAATCCTTCGACAAGCTCAAAAAAAGGATTTATTACAGAATTTTCATACTCCGAGGAAAACCATAAATTCTGATATTTCGCGAAGGGGCCTTTCCTAACTAAAAATGCGTACACCGCTGCTAACCTTAAACGTTAACACTCTGGATACTTGCATACAGTCTAGTTCCGGGAGTCTTGTCGATCTTCGACGATTCATTGAAAGGTGCCAGGTGAAAAGGTGCAATTTTCGGTCTAGTTTAACTTATTTTTCTTCTACTCCATGTGAGAAAAATGTTATACATACTTTATACTTGTAAATGAATTCGAAGTACTTCAAAGCGCCATTAATCTGATGACTTTGGATGTGCGTTTGAGCCTTCCGTGATGAGTCACTGACGTCATGGAGTCCAATATCCTCTCTTTCAGCATTATCATATGGTATCCTTTGGTAATGGGCACCTCCTTTTGAGCTCCATGGTTTCGTTGACTTCGTCTTGAAGGTCATGGTACAACCAGTCATTCCTGAAGTTGGTGCCACGAGGCGCCGTAGAAGCAACACGAAGCCTACCTGAAAAAAGTCATGGGCTAGATGTGTTTAGATCTAGGACTGGTTATGACACTCGTAGTAAAAAGGACATCTTGCTGTGGCAATGACCATTCGGAACGTGATCCCATGATCTTTCCTCTTTACAAAGGGATCTTCGTCTGAGCGTCATAGCAAGTATTTGCATCACTCATTCATTTTGGAACTTTTCAGGTTATGGTGGACGGAGAAATAGCCAATTCATAGAATTCAAACGTTCACGACACCCTCTTGAGGCCAAGCGACCCCGAGATGAATCAGATACCAAACGTATATAAATTCCACCCTACCGAGCGCCTTTTGACGTTTGGGATTGAGAATATTACGAGAGAGCAGATCCCGTTGAAAGTGAGAAATTTTTTTCCATAATCAGGATTATATATTCATTATAGGGTATTAAAGCCGTGTAGAGTAGGTGGCAATGTCTATTGTATAATTACAAAACATTCAGAACACTCATGCTGAGAAGTGAGAATCCAGTCATCTAATTAGAGAGGGGATTTTCAAATGAAACTATTTCAGACCAAGCAAGCTTCGCTGATGATGTAGATGTGTACTTGTATAAGTAGGTATGTTCAGGGTGTGGCAGGGAAGTATCCCTATTTTTGAAATGACATTGTGAGTATTGGGGAATGCTGGAAGAGTAGGGATAGGCTCAATGACCTGAGTAAAAATTGTAGTGGGGCCCTGTCAGTTGTAGACATGGCTTGGTCAATTGAGCAACGCGCTTTTGCCGTCACCGCACCTCTTGTTAACCACACTGGGAAATCAATTGCCCGGGCAATATTTCCCTTAAACAGCCATGGAATTCTAGCCCATGCGCAATTTGCCATGGCTTTCAAGGGATGTTCCCCAGATGGTGATTCCCAATGTGGTGACGTGTTGTCAATAACACCAAGCCTTTGCTCAATCGCAGCCGTTAGACGACGGCTCAACTGAACTTTTAAACTATAGCTTCATCAAGCCTCCATTCCGCACACTCTGATGGCTCTCAAAATACTTACGATACTTCCTGACCCACCCTGTGTTCTAGTGTTTTTGTGTCGACATGAGATCAGAGGCTTGGTGACACTAAAAGAAGAGTTCCACCACCATCAGGATAGGTATATTTCAATAATGTGATAACCATTCTAGAGGAATTGTACGGTTTAGCCATGGGTGCATGGGCTGTGGCACCAAGGCACCATCTTGCTGAAACCATATAAGCAAAATATGCCATGGCTGTTTTAAGGGGGCTGTTCCCCAGGCGATTGATTTTCCAGGTTATGGTAAAGCTGGGTGCGTGCTCAATCGTCCAAGCATGTCTACACTGGCAGGCTCCAACTGAACTTTTTAAGCTATAGCGTCATTCAAGCCTATCCCCACTCTACCAGCATGCCCCACTACTCACAATGTCATCTCAAAACTAGGGATACTTCCCTGCTCAACCCTGTATTTTGGTTTTTTGTGTCAAAGTGAGAAAAGAGACTTTGTTAACAGATTTCGATCACAATCAAGATAGTATATTTAAATAGTAACGTAAAAACCCCATTCTTGAAGGATCTGCAGAGTTTTCTGTCTTGGGTGCATGCGCTGTGGCACCATCTTGCTGAAACCATATGAGCAAATATGCCATGGCTATTTCAAAGGGATTGTTCCCCAGGCGATTGATTTCCCAGTGTGGTGAAAGCAAATGGTGCGGTGACAGCAAAGGCGCGTTGCTCAATCGTCCAAGCCATGTCTACAACTGGCAGGGCTACCAACTGAAACTTTTCAAGCTACAGTGTCATTCAAGCCTATCCTCACTCTACCAGCATGCCCCCCACTACTCACAGTTCATCTCAAAACTAGGGATACTTCCCAGCCCCACCCTGTATCTTGGTTTTCTGTGTCAAAGTGAGAACAGAGGCTGTGGTAACCTCTAAAACAGATTCCCACCAAAATCAAGATATATTTCTCTTATCATGTGAACACCCCATTCTAGAATGGTTTGCAGGGTTTTCTGCTGGTTGGAATAAAGAAGAAAGTCATTGTTTGGGCAAATGCAAAGTTATGGAGTAGATTTTGAAGATTTATTTTAATATGGTAGGTACTCTTTACCAGGTAGTTATTACCCAAGTACTGCATGAAGACTCTCAAAACAGAATTTATATTTATTCTGATGCAGGTATTTGGAAGTTGTCCTCTTTAAGGTCGTGAGCGATTTTGACATTTAAAAACCGACCTGTAGTTGGTCACAGGTCGTCGTGAGCTATGAGACTCTTCCGGGCATTGAAGACACGGATAAACAATCGGAGCAAGTAGGAAAATGGGACGAAAGCTTGAAACACTACGAATTGCGGATAAAAGTGGACACCAAAGAGGCGAAACCTGGAGGAGTGGACAGCTCTGGGCATCAAGACCGAAACACGATTACCACAAGCATAAACGCAATACTCTGGGTCCGACCGTTTTGATCGACCTGTCTACTTTTACTTTGGGATCGTCCTAACTAATGAAGTACGTACTTCTTCATTGCTGTATGGCTGGGCAATAATAGCTGTATGTTCTTCTGTTGTGTCTTCCTAGACCTGTAGCCAATTCTGTGTGCGGCAATTGGTTTGGGACCAACAAGAGCCTATAAAGTGTTTGAAAGTGTGAAAATGGGGGGAAACCAGTGTGAAGTCTCACTGACCCATTCCAATCGATCTAGCGTCTAAAATTTAGTTGAAAATGATACCCCACACGCCTTGGTACCAGAAGAAAAGAATATGTAGAAATATGTTGATAGATACCCATTTTGACCCATAACCCCTTTCGGTGAGCGCCAATCGTTCCGGGACCCATCTCATTGAATTCAGCGTTTAAAATTTACCGGCAAATGATATTCCACACGCCTAGGTACCAGATATCTCGAAAACACATATTCAAAATGGGTAGATAGATAGCCATTTTGACCCAATTGACCCATGACCAGGCGTGTGGGGTGTCATTTTCCGCTAAATCTTGGGCCTTGAATCCAATAAAATGGATCCCGGAACGATTGGCGCCCTCTGGATGAGATTATGAGTCTAAATGGGTACTTATTTACCCCATTTCGAATGTGTGTTTTTGAGATTTTGGCACCTAAGCGGTGTGGGTATCTTTTCCACTAAATTTTGGACCTGAATCTGATGGATGGGTTTGCCACGCCACCCACTGTTTCCCCCATTTTCCCCATGTTGAAGAAATGAGTCTCCATGCACCTGGTCCGAGGAATAACCAACCCGTGTGTATAGACTAATGAAAGAGATCAATTTCAGGCGTAAATAATACAGAAGATGGTTATTATTCAATCATAATAGTTATTAAATAATATACCGAAATGAGGGGTGTCAGGGGTCATATTTTTGCGACGGTGCAAAACAAACTTTAAATTGGGCAAGAGGGATTCCTACGAAGGAAGAACTTTTATTGAACACAACGGTTGATTTATTCACTAATAAGCTGAAGAGAACTCTGACAAAGCTTAGTACTTCTTGGAGTGATTCAGTAATTCCATCTGGTTCTAGTGGATCTCCCTGTATCTGGCTATTTTGCCAGGAATATATTAAATTTCTACTACTCTCAATATCAATTTTGGATTTTGTTGAATCTTCTAGACGCCTGCAAACATCCCAGCTGAGTTCCACATAAAAGACAACGTCGACATATGCGAAGTGCAAGAACCTACTTTTACCCGGGGCAGGAAGAGGTGTACGGTAAAAGAATATTTCCTGATATTCTTGCACATTTCTTTTACTTAAACCAAAGCTATCATTGTTGCGGTTGTATTTCGATTATTGATGATTACATTTCTACTTCCAGGGAATTCAGGAGGGTGAATTCAAGGTGATTGATTGCGACTGCGAGGAATTTGGTTTCATCTTGCCAGAGCAGATTACGTGTATTACGAAAATTCTATCAGCACTATTGAAGCTACGTTTCCAGTCGGTCCCGATATTCGCAAACGGTCATTCCAGTTGTTTTGGGACTCATCATCATTCTTTTGATTGCTGCTTTCATCGTATCTGATTGGCTTCGCAGGAGGCATGTTAGTTTCTGTGTACTTCTATGTTACTATACGCTCAGAATGATAAATATTTTAAAAAAACTGTATTCGTTTAGCCGGCTCTCATCTTGATTGAAGATGCCCTACGTGAAAGATTCGTATCCTCTCATTATTGGAGTGTACACGGAAAGATGTAGCTGCTGGTACAGATGGGCAAATGTGGCCATTAAAGTCGGTCGTGACTCCTATCCACTAGGGTAAGCGAAACGGAAGACAACTAAAACGGGGTTGATATTCTCGGACCAAGAGCAGTAAAAACAAGGGTGCAGAGTGTCTCGGACACATTCCATATGATTCAGCGTCCAAAATTTGTGGAAATGACCCCACACGCCTAGGTAATAATATCGAAACACATATTCAAAATGGGTAGATAGATACCCATTTTGACCCATAACTTCTTCTGGTTAGTTCCTGGACCCAGTTCATGGATTCAGCGTCCAAAATTATGTACTAGCCACCGTATTTCTTCTTCTTTGTAAAATAGGTTCTTTGTAACTTGAATTGTTGTCTCAACACGAATAATTTGTCATTGGGCGATGCTGTAACATTTCGGACGAGTAATCTGATGTTTTAAAGTACAACAGCTCTTGACCAATCCATTAGGAATGTTTTTATTCGTAACGTAGGTATAATGAAGGATTCTTATTGGAAATTGTGGTATTGCCCCAATAAATCCACTTACCTCACTATAGAATGAGGTTTCAGCATAGGTGGAATTTTTGAGCTAGAGAACGAATCAATAACTTTATGCCGCGTGCATAACGAGTGATCAAGCTGGTATCAATTCATGCAAGAATTTTGTTGTTGTAAAGGTACAAATTAGTTATTTTTTAGGTTGGTTATTCCTTGAATGATCAACCTGTTTTCATGCAAAAATAGTAGAAAATTTTCTAAAAATTTTGGTCAAAAACCCGTTCTGGGTTTAGTTGGTCCAAAAAAATGTTCAGCCCAATCGGGTCAAATTGGGGTGATGGGGGTGGTGGGGGTGAAAATGTGTATTTCGAAAAATGGGATTTTCGAGATTTACAGCGATCTAGGCGAGTGGGGTATCATTTTCCACTAAATTTTGGAAACTGAATCCAATGAGATGGGTCCCGGAACGATTGACCCTCACCGGAAGAGGTTATGGACGCTTAATCGATTGGAATGATTCTCCATGCGCCTGGTCCGAATAACCAAACCCTGTGAAAGAATTTGCAGCGTTTATTCGATGATTTTCATCACGTGTTTTAATAATGTTCAGGTTCACCTGCTGAAGAGCAAAAAGAATAAAACTTTTCGTGCTTTCAACGACGACTGGTTCTACATTGTCACCAGTGAGCCATTGGGAAGAATTTCTTCAGTTATTATCTGGCACGATCACTCTGTTGTCCGAATGGTGAGTAAAATAGAGTTTACCCTCAGGAAGGTATTCAAATTTGGTCTTATATGTGGAAGTTAGCTAGAAGATGTACCGGTAAAACTGTAAAATCGAACCGCGAT